>CM055117.1:292555640-293155640 GCA_029206835.1 Rana muscosa
GTAAAGTCACCTGGTTGCATCCAGGGGGGTAGATATATTTCTCCCAGATTCAGGCTTTATGCTGACTTATACAACTAGGGAGGGAGTTGATGAAGCCCAGCTGAGGCTAGTGGGCTCATGGATGACTCATACCTCTAGGGAGAGGGCTGGGCGTCGTGCAGGCAGGGAGTTGATGAGACCAGCTGAAGCCTGTCAGTTCGTTTAAGGCCTCTATAAAAACTCCCAGCTTCATTAGATGTTAGCTCATGCCTGGACCCAGACCTGTGTGGACTGTCTAGGGAGAGTGAACCCCTGTGCGGTGAGGCAAAGCCTGTGTGGCTATTTGTTTGGACTTTTACTAAACCAGGGACTTAGGGACTAGGACAGCACCAGGCTGATCCCAGTTGTTAGTTTAGGAAACCTGCATGTTTAGTCAGAGGTCAAACTGACCAGGATTTATTTTGTTTATGTTTCTTTTTGGCTTTGCTGTGTTTTTGTCACTGTACATAGAGAAATAAACCGCACCTTTTGATTTTGAAAACCACAACCTCCGTCTGCTGGCCCTGTTTTTGTGTGGGGAGCCCAACCAGGGGGTCACACACACCCGCTACCGAGTTAACCCCCTCACAGCATCTTGAGAGAAAGAAGATGTCGCTGCTAACCTGTGTTTCCTTTGTGATCAGGATGGTTAACTGCTTCTTAATGCGGCTATATGCAGTATCTTCCATCATACTTGACGTAATTGTAGCCGTATTAGTGCAATTGTGACAGAGAAAATTAAGTACTGTCCGTGATACTTTTTTTATTTGCACTAACATAGAATTTTTCAGGACAAGCTTTCGGGGTATGTACCCTTCTTCAAGGTCCAAGCAGTACTGATTCACAATTTTTTTAGCAGAATGTTAAAACAAAACAAGAAAAAAATCTCAGAGGGAAAGGAAAAAAAAACACATGTATGGTAAAAGGGAGACAATCAGGAAACAAAAGCAGTTGGTGTTTGAAACCTCAACATCACTGGACCCTACAAACATCAGCCAAATTAAGAATGAAATTGAAACCTTACAAAGACAACTGCAAAAACATGCCATGAACAGGAAGCAAAAAAAACTCCAAAAGCTACACCAAGAGCAGACCTTTTGGATACAACCTAAACAACACAAAACAAACACAACTTCTATAACTCCTGCTATCAGCAACTTGGAACCCGATCCAGAATCCCAAGGTATCCCTTGTGTAAATGCTGACCTGACAGAAAATGTGGATATAACAGAGGATCTTGGAATCATAAATTTGTCAGCTCATAAACTTTCTGCACCAGAAACAACAGTCCTCTCCAAAGGCCTCACATTCTGCCCAACCACCAAATTGGATAATTTACAGGTATAGTCAGATATGGAGGAATTCTTTAGGAGACTGAGGCTCAAAGAATATTTTCACAGTAAATGAAAGGAATCCTAGGACAATAGGAGTTGATAAAAAGAAAAAGAACAGCAACTTCACACCTCCACAAGGACGCAACCCCAAACTGGATACCTATATTGACAGCTTCAGGCTGCGAGTAACATCCCTGATATCCACCCAGCAAAAGAAAATATTATACAACCTTTCACCACTGGAGCGAAGAGCTGTACACGATCTGCGCAAGAATCAGGCCATAACCATCAAACCAGCAGATAAAGGGGGAGCAGTCGTTGTGATGGATACAGACAAATATATACAAGAGGGTCAGAGGCAGCTGGCAAATACTACTTACTACAAAAAACTGGATTATGATCCGACCCAGGATTTTACTAAGCAATTAAAAGGTCTGATTGCGACATACCAAGCCACCTGCATTCATAACTCATCAATGCGATTCCAGATAATCCAGATAATCCAGATATTGGAGACTTCTACATGCTGCCCAAAATTCACAAGCCAGGAAATCCAGGCAGACCCATTATAACAGGTATGAATACACTTACCGAACATATCTCAGGCCTTGTAGAAAACATGTTAAAACCGTTAGTCATGAACACTACTAGTTTCCTGCAAGACACCACTGATTTTCTGAACAAGCTTAACAATATACAACAATTACCACCAAATACACTTCTAGTCACTATGGATGTAGAATCTCTGTACAGTAACATCCCTCACAAGGATGGGTTGGCAGCATGTCACAGATTCTTATCATCCACACCAAACCACAAATACACGGCTGAGGATGTTACACAGCTCATCGAATTTATTCTTACACACAACTACTTCACTTTCAACAATGACATCTATCTCCAATGTATGGGTACTGCTATGGGAAGCAAAATGGCACCCCAATATGCAAACTTATTTATGGCTGACCTGGAGGACAAATTCCTGAACAGCATACAACAAAAGCCATACAGATATTATCGCTATATTGATGATATCTTCATAATATGGACTGAAGGTGAAGAAAATCTAAACCAATTCTTCTCATTGATCAACACTTTTCACCCATCTATCAAACTAAAAATGGACTATTCGAACACACATGTCAACTTCCTAGACACTACAGTATACATCAGGGATGACAAGCTTCACACTTCCATATACAGAAAACCGACTGACCGATGCAGCTATCTTCATAGTTCCAGTTTTCATCCCCAACACACTAAACGAGCCATCATACACAGCCAGGCCATCAGATACCACCGAATTTGTTCAGACCCAGAAGTCAGAGATAAACATCTCAGAACACTGGCAGGCTCTTTCCAGAAGAAAGGATATAAATACAAAACCATCAACAACAGCATAAACACAGCCTTGAAAACCCGAAGAGAAAATCTCCTCCAATACAAAGAGAAAAAAACAAATAACCGAGTACCTCTAGTCACCACATACAACCCAACACTAGAAGGGATCAAAAAGATAATCAAAGATTTACAGCCCATTATAACAGAGGATGAAACTCTGAAAGAAATATTCCAACAACCCCCATTATTGGCTTTCAGACAACCACCCAACCTCAGACACAAACTAATCAGCAGGAAACTTCACTCTGATTATGAAGTCACAAATAATGGAAGCAAACCCTGCAATAAAAAACGCTGCAAACTGTGCAACCAGATCAATCCATCCAAAAGTGTCACACACACAAATGGGACCTTCACCATCATGGGATCTTACAACTGTACCTCCAGTAATGTTGTGTACCTCATCCAATGCAACAGGTGTGGCAAAGGATCTTATGTTGGTGAAACAGGACAGAAGTTGCAAGCGAGGATGAATTTTCACAGACATACCATCAAGGAACATAAAGAAGAGAGTTTCTGCACACCTGTGGGACATCACTTCTCACAACCAGACCACACTATAGAAGACCTCAATGTTTTAGTTCTTAAAGGGAATTTTAGAACTATCCAGGAAAGGAAAACATTTGAACTAAGAATGATAATTCTTTTTGACACAAAAACGAATGGCCTAAATTTAGATATTGGTTTCCTTACCCATTATACTAAGGTTTTATGACCCCCTCTGTGACTAGCATCTCCCCCCTCAAGTCTATAGCTCTCCCTCTGTCTTATCTCACTTACTCTGTCTTATCTCACTAACTCTGCTGCTATCTTTATTACCATTGATTTGTATGTGTTTTTTTTTTCCTTTTCCTCTGAGATTTTTTTCTTGTTTTGTTTTAACATTCTGCTAAAAAAATTGTGAATCAGTACTGCTTGGACCTTAAAGAAGGGGACATACCCCGAAAGCTTGTCCTGAAAAATTCTATGTTAGTGCAAATAAAAAAAGTATCACGGACAGTACTTAATTTTCTCTGTCACAATTGCACTAATACGGCTACAATTACGTCAAGTATGATGGAAGATACTGCATATAGCCGCATTAAGAAGCAGTTAACCATCCTGATCACAAAGGAAACACAGGTTAGCAGCGACATCTTCTTTCTCTCAAGATGCAAAAAGAGGAATTTCATACCACAGGGTCTCCGGATTAAAAATCCTTGTGCCAATACACTGAACTCTCCTTATGCAGAAGGACGCTGCAGACGTACCAGCGAAAGGTTAACCACTTAACGACCGCCCACTGTAAATATACGTCAGCAGAATGGCACCGACAGGCACAATCACGTATATATACGTGATTGCCTTTGTATAGTTGGGGGGTCCGATCGGACCCCCCTTCTTTACAGTGAGCGGTCGTTTTACCTTCGGGAGCGATCCGGCATGAGGGGACAGCCGTTCGATTCCGGCCACCCCCTCTCGATCGCTCCCGGCGAATGAGAGAGCTTCCCCTGCCTGCCAGGAAGGAGGAAGTGATGTCATCTCTCCTGGGCCGCTCACATATACCGAGCGCCGTACAGGAGAAGATGCCAGGTTAGTACACACAACACTACACTGACACCAGGACACATAGGCACATAAATCGCCCCCCCAGACACCCCCAGATCACCCCTCAGCCCCCCCAGCCCCCAGTCACAGTGTCACTGATTGCAGTGACCATTTATTTAGTGATCACTGCAATCAATGACATTTGTGACTGTAAAAGTGTCACCAAAGTTTAGTCTTAGGTCCAGTGTAGCCCCCTAACCCCCCCCTAATAAAGGTTTAACCCCCTGATCACCCCCCAGATAACCTTTTCACCCCCTATCACCACTGTCACTAAGCAATCATTTTTCTGATCGATGTCTTAGCGTCGGTGATGCTGATCGGTAGCCAGTAATTTTTTTTAGGTTCGCCGCAGGTTTTTATAGCGTCGGGTACCCCCATATATTACCTAATAAAGGTTTAACCCCCTTGATCGCCCCCCAGGTAACCCTTTCACCCCCTATCACCACTGTCACTAAGTTATAATTTTTCTGATCGATGTCTTAGCGTCGGCGATGCTGATCGGTAGCCAGTAATTTTTTTTAGGTTCGCCGCAGGTTTTTATAGCGTCGGGTACCCCCATATATTACCTAATAAAGGTTTAACCCCCTTGATCACCCCCCAGGTAACCCTTTCACCCCCTAGCACCGCCGTGGCTATGCGATCATTTTTCTGATCGATGTCTTAGCGTCGGTGATGCTGATCGGTAGCCAGTAAATTTTTTTAGGTTCGCCGCAGGTTTTTATAGCGTCGGGTACCCCCATATATTACCTAATAAAGGTTTAACCCCCTTGATCGCCCCCCCAGGTAACCCTTTCACCCCCTATCACCACTGTCACTAAGCGATAATTTTTCTGATCGATGTCTTAGCGTCGGCGATGCTGATCGGTAGCCAGTAATTTTTTTTAGGTTCGCCGCAGGTTTTTATAGCGTCGGGTACCCCCATATATTACCTAACAAAGGTGTAACCCCCTTGATCACCCCCCAGGTAACCCTTTCACCCCCTAGCACCGCCGTCACTATGCGATCATTTTTCTGATCGATGTCTTAGCGTCGGTGATGCTGATCGGTAGCCAGTAATTTTTTTTAGGTTCGCCGCAGGTTTTTATAGCGTCAGGTACCCCCATATATTATCTAATAAAGGTTTAACCCCCTGATCGCCCCCCAGGTAACCCTTTCACCCCCTATCACCACTGTCGCTAAGCAATCGTTTTTATGATCGTTGTCTTAGTGTCGGTGATGCCGATAGGTAGCCAGTAATTTTTTTTTAGGTTCGCCGTCAGGTTTTTATATAGCGTCAGGTACCCCCATATATTACCCTAATAAAGGTTTTAACCCCCTGATTGCCCCCCAGGTAACCCTTTCACCAGTGATCATCATATAAGTGTTACGGGTGACGCTGGTTAGTTAGTTTGCTTTTTATAGTGTCAGGGCACCCGCCGTATATAACCCAATAAAGGTTTAACCCCCTGATCGCCCGGCGGGTGATATCAGTTAGGTTTTAGCGTCAGAGAGGGTCTGCGTCACACCCCAGGCAGCGTCAGGTTAGTGCCAGTAGCGCTAACACCCACGCGTGAAGCATACACCCCCCTTAGTGGTATAGTATCTGATCAGCTCAATATCTGATCTGATCAGATCTATACTAGCGTCCCCAGCAGTTTAGGGTTCCCAAAAACGCAGTGTTAGCGGGATCAGCCCAGATACCTGCTAGCACCTGCGTTTTGCCCCTCCGTCCAGCCCAGGCCACCGAAGTGCAGTATCGATCGATCACTGTCACTTGCAAAACACAACACACATAACTGCAGCGTTCGCAGAGACAGGCCTGATCCCTGCGACTCCAGTGCTGTAGGAGGTAATTTCACCACCACAGTTAAAAAAAAAAAAGCATATATGCCGAAGCATTGGGGCAGCAGGAGCGGAGGAGTGATTTTGCTCCTAATGCCGCGTACATACGGTCGAAATTCCGACGGAGGCTTGCCCGTGGAAAAGTCTGACCATGTGTACGCGGATAATTAACATTCCCTGAGATAACAATAAAAGTGATAAAAATAAATAAATATGGAAGCAACAGTTTAAAAATAAAATAAAAAAGCAAAATTAATAATAAAAAATAAAAAAAAGCACCCCTGTCCTGCCCTGTTCTTGCCCAATGGCGAACGCAAGCGTCGGTCTGGCGTCATATGTAAACAGCAATTGCACCATGCATGTGAGGTATCACCGCGAAGGTCAGATCGAGGGCAGTAATTTTAGCAGTAGACCTCCTCTGTAAATCTAACGGGGTAACCTGTAAATGCTTTTAAAGGCTTTTAAAAATGTATGTAGTTTGTCGCCAATGCGCGTTTGTGCGAAATTTTTAAGCATGTCGTGTTTGGTATCTATGTACTCGGCCTAAGATCATCTTTTTTATTTCATCAAACATTTGGGCAATATAGTGTGTTTTAGTGCATTAAAATTAAAAAAAGTGTATTTTTTCCCCAAAAAATGCGTTTGAAAAATCGCTGCGCAAATACTGGGTAGAAAAAAAAAATGCAACACCCACCATTTTATTCTGTAGGGCCTTTGCTTTAAAAATATATATAATGTTTGGGGGTTCAACATAATTTTCTTGCAAAAAAAAATATGTTTTCATGTAAACAAAAAGTGTCAAAAAGGGCTTTGTCTTCAAGTGGTTAGAAGAGTGGATGTAAGCTTCCTAATGTTGTGTATAAAATGCCAGAACAGTTCAAAACCCCCCCAAATGACCCCATTTTGGAAAGTAGACACCCCAAGCTATATACTGAGAGGCATGTCGAGTCCATGGAATATTTTATATGTTGACACAAGTTGCGGAAAAAAAAAAATTTTTTTTTTTTTTTTTTTTTTTGCACAAAGTTGTCACTAAATGATATATTGCTCAAACATGCCATGGGCATATGTGGAATTACACCCCAAAATACATTCTGTTGCTTCTCCTGAGTACGGGGATACCACATGTGTGAGACTTTTTGGGAGCCTAGCCGCGTACGGGACCCCAAAAACCAAGCACCGCCTTCAGGCTTTCTAAGGGTGTAAATTTTTGATTTCACTTCTCACTGCCTATCACAGTTTCGGAGGCCATGGAATGCCCAGATGGCACAAAACCCAAAGTAGACACCCCAAGCTATTTGCTGAGAGGTATTGTGAGTATTTTGCAGATCTCGCTTTTTGTCACAAAGTTTTGAATTGAAAAAAAAAAGAAAAAAAAAAAATGTTCTTTCTTCATTTTCAAAAACAAATGAGAGCTGTAAAATACTCACCATGCCTCTCAGCAAACAGCTTGGGGTGTCTACTTTCCAAAATGGGGTCATTTGGGGGGGTTTTGTGCTATTTTGGCATTTTATGGCCTTCAAAACTGTGATAGGTAGTGAGGAGTGAAATCAAAAATTTGCGCCCTTAGAAATCCTGAAGGCGGTGCTTGGTTTCCGGGGTCCCGTACGTGGCTAGGCTCCTAAAAAGTCCCACACATGTGGTATCCCCGTACTCAGGAGAAGCAGCAGAATGTATTTTGGGGTGCAATTCCACATATAACCATGGCATGTGTGAGCAATATATCATTTAGTGACAACTTTTTGTATTTTTTTTTTTTTTGTCATTATTCAATCACTTGGGACCAAAAAAAAATATTCAATGGGCTCAACAGGCCTCTCAGCAATTTCCTTGGGGTGTCTACTTTCTAAAATGGGGTCATTTGGGGGGGTTTTGTGCTATTTTGGCATTTTATGGCCTTCAAAACTGTGATAGGTAGTGAGGAGTGAAATCAAAAATTTGCGCCCTTAGAAATCCTGAAGGCGGTGCTTGGTTTCCGGGGTCCCGTACGTGGCTAGGCTCCTAAAAAGTCCCACACATGTGGTATCCCCATACTCAGGAGAAGCAGCAGAATGTATTTTGGGGTGCAATTCCACATATAACCATGGCATGTGTGAGCAATATATCATTTAGTGACAACTTTTTGTAATTTTTTTTTTTTTTGTCATTATTCAATCACTTGGGACAAAAAAAAAAAATATTCAATGGGCTCAACATGCCTCTCAGCAATTTCCTTGGGGTGTCTACTTTCTAAAATGGGGTCATTTGGGGGGGGGGGGTTTGTACTGCCCTGTCATTTTAGCACCTCAAGAAATGAGATAGGCAGTCATAAATTAAAAGCTGTGTAAATTCCAGAAAATGTACCCTAGTTTGTAAACGCTATAACTTTTGCGCAAACCGATAAATATACGCTTATTGACATTTTTTTTACTAAAGACATGTGGCTGAATACATTTTGGCCTAAATGTATGACTAAAATTGAGTTTATTCGATTTTTCTTATAACAAAAAGTAGAAAATATCATTTTTTTTCAAAATTTTCGGTCTTTTTCTGTTTATATCGCAAAAAATAAAAATCGCAGAGGCAATCAAATACCATTAAAAGAAAGCTCTATTTGTGGGAAGAAAAGGACGCACATTTCGTTTGGGTACAACATTGCATGTCCGCACAATTTACAGTTAAAGCAGCGCAGTGCAAAATTCTGAATTCACCTCTGGTCCTTTAGCTACCAAATGGTCCGGGGCTTAAGTGGTTAAGGAACAACCTCATTCATAAACTGTATGGTAAAAGGGAGACAATCAGGAAACAAAAGCAGTTGGTGTTTGAAACCTCAACATCACTGGACCCTACAAACATCAGCCAAATTAAGAATGAAATTGAAACCTTACAAAGACAACTGCAAAAACATGCCATGAATAGGGATGAGCTTCGTGTTCGAGTCGAACATACGTTCGACTCGAACATTGGCTGTTCGATCGTTCGACGAAGATCGAACGATTTGGGCCGTTCGCGCCAAATTCGAGTGACGCGAACGGCCCACAATGCACTACGCCATCGCAGTGTCATCCAGGCGCTGTGATTGGCCAAGCATGCACTGTGACCCCGCATGCTTGGCCAATCACAGCGCCGGCAGCGAGGAGAGCAATGATTGGCCACAGGCAGGATGCCTGTGGCCAATTATTGCTGAGGGTGTTTAGTACACGCCCCACACTATAAAAGGCCGCCAGCACGGCGGCCTAGTGTAGTGTGTTCCGGAGCAGGGATAGAGTAGCATAGGCAGGGACAGTGACTGTTATTTCTTTCTTGCTTAACCTGGATTCCTTTAGTTTAGGGAAAGAGAAGGATAGGTAGGGAGAGTGTCAGTGTGTTTTGTGCTTCTGCTATAGTGTGCTTAAAAAAAACATTTATTCTAGGGACAGAAAACTCTAGGTAGGGACAGTGTCAGTTTCTTTCACTCTGCAAGTCCTTGTTTCCAGGGACCTGTAAGGACAGTGAGTTAATTGTCCTTGTGCTATATTGTGCTTAAAAAAAACATTTATTCTAGGGACAGAAAACTCTAGGTAGGGACAGTGTCAGTTTCTTTCACTCTGCAAGTCCTTGTTTCCAGGGACCTGTAAGGACAGTGAGTTAATTGTCCTTGTGCTATATTGTGATTAAAAAAAACATTTATTCTAGGGACAGAAAACTCTAGGTAGGGACAGTGTCAGTTTCTTTCACTCTGCAAGTCCTTGTTTCCAGGGACCTGTAAGGACAGTGAGTTAATTTTCCTTGTGCTATATTGTGATTAAAAAAAACATTTTTTCTAGGGACAGAAAACTGTAGGTAGGGAGAGTGTTTTTTTTCTTTCACTCTGCAAGTCCTTGTTTCCAGGGACCTGTAAGGACAGTGAGTTAATTGTCCTTGTGCTATATTGTGCTTAAAAAAAACATTTATTCTAGGGACAGAAAACTCTAGGTAGGGACAGTGTCAGTTTCTTTCACTCTGCAAGTCCTTGTTTCCAGGGACCTGTAAGGACAGTGAGTTAATTTTCCTTGTGCTATATTGTGATTAAAAAAAACATTTATTCTAGGGACAGAAAACTCTAGGTAGGGACAGTGTCAGTTTCTTTCACTCTGCAAGTCCTTGTTTCCAGGGACCTGTAAGGACAGTGAGTTAATTTTCCTTGTGCTATATTGTGATTAAAAAAAACATTTTTTCTAGGGACAGAAAACTGTAGGTAGGGAGAGTGTTTTTTTTCTTTCACTCTGCAAGTCCTTGTTTCCAGGGACCTGTAAGGACAGTGAGTTAATTGTCCTTGTGCTATATTGTGCTTAAAAAAACATTTTTTCTAGGGACAGAAAACTCTAGGTAGGGAGAGTGTTTTTTTTTTTTCACTCTGCAAGTCCTTGTTTCCAGGGACCTGTAAGGACAGTGAGTTAATTGTCCTTGTGCTATATTGTGCTTAAAAAAAACATTTATTCTAGGGACAGAAAACTCTAGGTAGGGACAGTGTCAGTTTCTTTCACTCTGCAAGTCCTTGTTTCCAGGGACCTGTAAGGACAGTGAGTTAATTTTCCTTGTGCTATATTGTGCTTAAAAAAAACATTTATTCTAGGGACAGAAAACTCTAGGTAGGGACAGTGTCAGTTTCTTTCACTCTGCAAGTCCTTGTTTCCAGGGACCTGTAAGGACAGTGAGTTAATTGTCCTTGTGCTATATTGTGCTTAAAAAAAACATTTATTCTAGGGACAGAAAACTCTAGGTAGGGACAGTGTCAGTTTCTTTCACTCTGCAAGTCCTTGTTTCCAGGGACCTGTAAGGACAGTGAGTTAATTTTCCTTGTGCTATATTGTGATTAAAAAAAACATTTATTCTAGGGACAGAAAACTCTAGGTAGGGACAGTGTCAGTTTCTTTCACTCTGCAAGTCCTTGTTTCCAGGGACCTGTAAGGACAGTGAGTTAATTTTCCTTGTGCTATATTGTGATTAAAAAAAACATTTTTTCTAGGGACAGAAAACTGTAGGTAGGGAGAGTGTTTTTTTTCTTTCACTCTGCAAGTCCTTGTTTCCAGGGACCTGTAAGGACAGTGAGTTAATTTTCCTTGTGCTATATTGTGCTTAAAAAAAACATTTTTTCTAGGGACAGAAAACTGTAGGTAGGGAGAGTGTTTTTTTTCTTTCACTCTGCAAGTCCTTGTTTCCAGGGACCTGTAAGGACAGTGAGTTAATTGTCCTTGTGCTATATTGTGCTTAAAAAAAACATTTATTCTAGGGACAGAAAACTCTAGGTAGGGACAGTGTCAGTTTCTTTCACTCTGCAAGTCCTTGTTTCCAGGGACCTGTAAGGACAGTGAGTTAATTTTCCTTGTGCTATATTGTGCTTAAAAAAAACATTTATTCTAGGGACAGAAAACTCTAGGTAGGGACAGTGTCAGTTTCTTTCACTCTGCAAGTCCTTGTTTCCAGGGACCTGTAAGGACAGTGAGTTAATTTTCCTTGTGCTATATTGTGATTAAAAAAAACATTTATTCTAGGGACAGAAAACTCTAGGTAGGGACAGTGTCAGTTTCTTTCACTCTGCAAGTCCTTGTTTCCAGGGACCTGTAAGGACAGTGAGTTAATTTTCCTTGTGCTATATTGTGATTAAAAAAAACATTTTTTCTAGGGACAGAAAACTGTAGGTAGGGAGAGTGTTTTTTTTCTTTCACTCTGCAAGTCCTTGTTTCCAGGGACCTGTAAGGACAGTGAGTTAATTTTCCTTGTGCTATATTGTGCTTAAAAAAAACATTTTTTCTAGGGACAGAAAACTGTAGGTAGGGAGAGTGTTTTTTTTCTTTCACTCTGCAAGTCCTTGTTTCCAGGGACCTGTAAGGACAGTGAGTTAATTGTCCTTGTGCTATATTGTGCTTAAAAAAAACATTTATTCTAGGGACAGAAAACTCTAGGTAGGGACAGTGTCAGTTTCTTTCACTCTGCAAGTCCTTGTTTCCAGGGACCTGTAAGGACAGTGAGTTAATTTTCCTTGTGCTATATTGTGATTAAAAAAAACATTTTTTCTAGGGACAGAAAACTGTAGGTAGGGAGAGTGTTTTTTTTCTTTCACTCTGCAAGTCCTTGTTTCCAGGGACCTGTAAGGACAGTGAGTTAATTTTCCTTGTGCTATATTGTGATAAAAAAAAACATGTTTTCTAGGGACAGAAAACTGTAGGTAGGGAGAGTGTTTTTTTTCTTTCACTCTGCAAGTCCTTGTTTCCAGGGACCTGTAAGGACAGTGAGTTAATTGTCCTTGTGCTATATTGTGCTTAAAAAAAACATTTTTTCTAGGGACAGAAAACTCTAGGTAGGGAGAGTGTTTTTTTTTTTTCACTCTGCAAGTCCTTGTTTCCAGGGACCTGTAAGGACAGTGAGTTAATTGTCCTTGTGCTATATTGTGCTTAAAAAAAACATTTATTCTAGGGACAGAAAACTCTAGGTAGGGACAGTGTCAGTTTCTTTCACTCTGCAAGTCCTTGTTTCCAGGGACCTGTAAGGACAGTGAGTTAATTTTCCTTGTGCTATATTGTGCTTAAAAAAAACATTTATTCTAGGGACAGAAAACTCTAGGTAGGGACAGTGTCAGTTTCTTTCACTCTGCAAGTCCTTGTTTCCAGGGACCTGTAAGGACAGTGAGTTAATTTTCCTTGTGCTATATTGTGATTAAAAAAAACATTTTTTCTAGGGACAGAAAACTGTAGGTAGGGAGAGTGTTTTTTTTCTTTCACTCTGCAAGTCCTTGTTTCCAGGGACCTGTAAGGACAGTGAGTTAATTGTCCTTGTGCTATATTGTGCTTAAAAAAAACATTTATTCTAGGGACAGAAAACTCTAGGTAGGGACAGTGTCAGTTTCTTTCACTCTGCAAGTCCTTGTTTCCAGGGACCTGTAAGGACAGTGAGTTAATTTTCCTTGTGCTATATTGTGCTTAAAAAAAACATTTATTCTAGGGACAGAAAACTCTAGGTAGGGACAGTGTCAGTTTCTTTCACTCTGCAAGTCCTTGTTTCCAGGGACCTGTAAGGACAGTGAGTTAATTGTCCTTGTGCTATATTGTGCTTAAAAAAAACATTTATTCTAGGGACAGAAAACTCTAGGTAGGGACAGTGTCAGTTTCTTTCACTCTGCAAGTCCTTGTTTCCAGGGACCTGTAAGGACAGTGAGTTAATTTTCCTTGTGCTATATTGTGATTAAAAAAAACATTTTTTCTAGGGACAGAAAACTGTAGGTAGGGAGAGTGTTTTTTTTCTTTCACTCTGCAAGTCCTTGTTTCCAGGGACCTGTAAGGACAGTGAGTTAATTTTCCTTGTGCTATATTGTGATTAAAAAAAACATTTTTTCTAGGGACAGAAAACTGTAGGTAGGGAGAGTGTTTTTTTTCTTTCACTCTGCAAGTCCTTGTTTCCAGGGACCTGTAAGGACAGTGAGTTAATTGTCCTTGTGCTATATTGTGCTTAAAAAAAACATTTTTTCTAGGGACAGAAAACTGTAGGTAGGGAGAGTGTTTTTTTTTTTCACTCTGCAAGTCCTTGTTTCCAGGGACCTGTAAGGACAGTGAGTTAATTTTCCTTGTGCTATATTGTGCTTAAAAAAAACATTTATTCTAGGGACAGAAAACTCTAGGTAGGGACAGTGTCAGTTTCTTTCACTCTGCAAGTCCTTGTTTCCAGGGACCTGGAGAGACATTGAGTGAATTGTCCTTGTGCTATATTGTGATTAAAAAAAACATTTATTCTAGGGACAGAAAACTCTAGGTAGGGACAGTGTCAGTTTCTTTCACTCTGCAAGTCCTTGTTTCCAGGGACCTGGAGAGACATTGAGTGAATTGTCCTTGTGCTATATTGTGATTAAAAAAAACATTTATTCTAGGGACAGAAAACTCTAGGTAGGGACAGTGTCAGTTTCTTTCACTGTGAAAGTCCTTGTTTCAAGGGACAGAGAAGGACACCTGAAGGTAGCCCTTATTGCTTTTTTCCCATCTCCCTGCAGGCCATCTATTAGAATGTCTGGAAGGCAAACAAGGAGAGGCAGACAGTCAGGAGGCAATAAAAGAGGGCAAGCAGGCTCTGTGTCTGGGGGCAACAGTGCTGGTCGTGGACGCGGTGCATTGTCATCAGCACATGGCCATGGGACACGCTTGTCCTTCTTTTCGGCAGCTGGACATGTTGAGCCACATCATGCCGAAGACTTGGTAGAGTGGATGACCAAGCCCTCCTCCTCCTCCTCATCCTCTCTCACCCAGGCTCAGGGTACTGGAAAAGCAGCTGCCAAAGCGTCGTCTTCCCTGGTATCAATGTCAGACAAATCATCAGTCACTCCTTCCCTAGACCCACCATGTCCTCCTCCTGAGGAGTCCCCCGAACTGTTTCAGCACAGTGTTGGGTACATGCTCCAGGAGGATGCCCAGCGTTTCGAAGGGTCTGATGATGAAACCCAGCTAGAGGAAGGCAGTAGCGTGAGAGCAGACAGAGGGGATGCTCAAGAAGGACACCAATCTGGCAGTCATGTTCCAGCAGCTGCAGCATACTGCCAGATTGGCTCCAGTGATGAGGAGGGAGGGGATGATGAGGTCAATGACTCCACGTGGGTGCCTAATAGGAGAGAGGAGGAGGAGGAGGATGAGGAGGAGGCACATCTCCAACGAGGCAGGATGCCCTTTGGTGGCCAGCGTAAGGGCAGTACACCGACGGAATCACACCGCAGAGCTCCGCCTGTGCAGGGCGCTGCCTCTGCCCGTCATTCAAAAAGTTCTTTGGTGTGGGCCTTTTTTGAGGCTAGTGCATCAGATCGCACAGCTGCTGTTTGCAACATATGTCTCAAGCGTATATCGCGTGGCCAAAACATCAGCCGCTTGGGTACCACATGCCTGACCAGACATATGTTGACCTGCCATGCAGCTCGTTGGCAAGCCTACCTCAAAGACCCACACCAAAGAACAAAGCGGACCTCTCCTTGCACCGCATCAGCTGGGATCTCCAACCCCACTATAACTTCAGTCCTCTCTGAAACATGCACTGAGAGGAATGAAGGTGTAGAATTAGGTGTGTCACAGCCAAGTACTTGCGCCCACTCTGCTAGCAGTACACCGACGTCCGATTCTAGCAGGCAAATTTCCCTGCCCCAGCTGCTGGACCGTCGAAAGAAGTTCACTCCCAGCCATCCACATGCCCAGCGGTTGAATGCTAGCTTGGCTAAATTGCTAGCGCTTCAACTGCTGCCTTTTCAGTTGGTAGACTCGGCCCCCTTCCGTGAGTTTGTGCAATGTGCGGTTCCTCAGTGGCAGGTTCCCAAACGCCACTTTTTCTCACGGAAGGCTATTCCGGCTCTCTACCGGCATGTGGAAGGCAATGTCTTGGCCTCGCTGGACAGGGCGGTCAGCGGTAAGGTGCATATTACCGCTGACTCATGGTCCAGCAGGCATGGACAGGGACGTTACCTTTCTTTCACGGCCCATTGGGTCACTCTTTTGGCAGCTGGGAAGGATTCAGGACAAGGTGCAGTAGTGTTGGAGGTTGTCCCACCGCCACGCCTCCAAAATGCTACTACTGGTTGTGACACACCTCTCTCCTCCACCCCCTCCTCTTCTTCTTCCTCCATGGCCTCTTCCTGTGGTTTGTCCTATGAACCAGCGGTGCTCCGTAGCCGTTCACGGGGCTACGCAAGTACGCAGGCAAAAAGATGCCATGCCGTGCTTGCGCTGGTGTGTTTGGGGGACAGAAGCCACACTGGGGCAGAGGTCCTGTCTGCTCTGCAGGGCCAGGCCGAGAGGTGGTTGACGCCACGCCAGCTTAAGCCAGGAATGGTGGTTTGCGACAATGGCACCAACCTCCTCTCCGCCCTCCGACAGGGACAACTGACCCATGTGCCCTGTGTGGCTCACGTCCTTAACCTGGTGGTGCAGCGCTTCTTGGGCAGGTACCCGGGCTTACAGGATGTCCTGAGGCAGGCCAGGAAAGTCTGTGTGCATTTCCGCAGATCTTATAATGCCAGTGCTCGCCTGGCTGAGCTGCAAAAGGAGTTGAACCTGCCCAAGAACCGCCTTATATGTGACATGCCCACCAGGTGGAACTCAACGTTGGCCATGCTGCAGCGGCTGCACACGCAGCAGAGGGCCATCAATGAGTACCTGTGCGACTACGGCACCAGGACAGGGTCAGGGGAGCTTGGTTTTTTTTCTCCACGCCAGTGGGGCATGATCAGGGATGCATGCACTGTCCTGGCACCATTTGAGGAGGCCACGAGGATGGTGAGCAGTGACAGTGCATGCATCAGTGACACTGTACCTCTTGTCCACCTGTTGGAGCACACGCTGCGTGGAATAATGGACAGGGCACTTGAGGCAGAACAGAGGCAGGAAGAGGAGGACTTCCTTGCCTCTCAAGGCCCCCTTTACCCAGACAGTGTTCCTTCTGTCCCACCCATCGCACAGGAAGAGGAGGAGGAGGAGGAGGAGGAGGAGGATTGTGTCAGCATGGAGGTGGAGGCTGGCACTCAGCATCATCAGCAGCAGTCTTTTAGGGATGATTTACAGTCCCAAGAAACCAGTGGACTTGTACGTGGCTGGGAGGAGGTGGCTGCGGATCATGTCGTCCTTAGTGACCCAGAGGACTCCGGAGCGAATGCCTCAGCAAACCTACGCTGCATGGCCTCCCTGATCCTGCAAAGTCTGCGGAAGGATCCTCGTATTCTTCGGATCAAGGAGAGGGACCATTACTGGCTGGCCACTCTCCTTGATCCACGGTACAAGGGTAAGGTTGCGGACCTTATGTTACCGTCGCAGAGGGAGCAGAGGATGAGACAACTCCGGGAGGCCTTGCAGAAAGGTCTGTGCAACGCGTTCCCAGAGACTGGGAGGTTGCAAACTCCTGGTCCTGGACAACGAGTTGCTGAGGCTTCGGCCAGTCAAAGAAGGAGCGGTGGGGAAGGTGGCCGTCTGACCGATGCGTTCAGACAATTCTTTAGTCCGCAGCCCCAAAGTATGATCGGTTCCAGCAACCATCGCCAGCGTCTGATAAACATGGTGCAGGAATATCTAGGGGCAAGGTCAGACTTGGACACCTTCCCCACCGAAAATCCTCTGGCTTACTGGGTCTTGAGGATGGATCACTGGCCAGAGCTTGCACAGTATGCAATTGAGCTACTGGCCTGTCCTGCATCCAGCGTTCTTTCGGAACGCACATTCAGTGCTGCTGGAGGATTTGTCACGGATCACAGGGTGCGCCTGTCCACCGACTCGGTTGATCGACTGACTTTCATCAAGATGAACCAGTCTTGGATCACCACCAGCTACCACACACCTGATGCTGATATAACAGACTAATTGATTTTAAAATGTCACATCCCTTCAAGACTGATGCTGATGCTGAGTGCCTGTGCTGTTATGTTGACTGGCTATCCTCCTCCTCCGAGTCCTCAATGATACGATTGATGATGATAGCTTGGAAGATCATTTTTGTTTATGGGTGCCGCCACCAGTGCCTAACGCCCAATTTTTCAGCCCCTGTTTAACAGGGGCGTGTAATTACAATTTTTGAAGCAATACTTTGCAACAGGGCTCATTGCTGTGCTCCAAGTACAGTATCTGTGAGGAGTTGCAGTGTTGTGCCACCAGTGCCTAAGGCCCAATTTTTCAGCCCCTGTTTAACAGGGGCGTGTCATTACAATTTTTGAAGCAATACTTTGCAACAGGGCTCATTGCTGTGCTCCAAGTACAGTATCTGTGAAGGGTTGCAGTGTTGTGCCACCAGTGCCTAAGGCCCAATTTTTCAGCCCCTGTTCAACAGGGGCATGTAATTACAATTCTTGATCTAATAATTCACAGCAGGGCCCATTGCTGCACCCACCAAGAGTAACTGTCAGGGCTTACAGTGTTGTGGCACCAGCACCACCATCAAAGGCCCAATTTTTACTACCACTGTTCAACAATTATATGTAATTAAAATTCCTGATATAATAGTTGACAGCAGGGCGTTCCAGCACCAACCAAGAGTAACTGTGAGTGCTTACAGTGTTGTGCCAACACCAACAACTAAGGGGCCTATTTCTGCAGAGTATATACGGCAGGTCCCTACTTTCAAACATCCAACTTACAAACGACTCCTACTTGCAAACGCAAGAAGACAACAGGAAGTGAGAGGAAATCTACCACTAGGAAGGAAAATTCTCTCCTGTAAGAATAAATATGGGAGAAAGGTGTCTCCTCTGTACTGATGCTTTATCAGCAATCCTTGTTTCAAGAAAAACACCACATTTCAAAAACAGTTGTCATTAGGACGGAAAGTGAGGTGAAATGTTCTGAACAGGGGCACAGACAGCAAAACAAATGTTACAGGGGTGATAACCCTTACCTATGTTTTCCAAAAAGTTTAAAAATAGATTTTTGGTCTGGAGCTACACTTCAACAATGTACCTGTTCAAAATTACAAACAGATTCTACATAAGAACAAACCTACAGTCCCTGTCTTGTATGCACCGCCTGTATACGGCTGTTCAGAGTATATAGGGCCTTTTTTATTTTATGTGCGGGGTTCCCCTTAATATCCATACAAGACCCAAAGGGGCTGGTAATGGGCTGGGGTAGGGGGGGGTCATGGGGTAGCTATGCCATTTTTCTTAAAGATTTTCATCCATATTACCGGGACCAGACATTACATTAAAGCCGCAAGCAGTTTTAAATGGCTTTTTTTTCCTTTAGAAGTGTCATTTTGTGCAGGGACAGTTCTAAACACGGGAAACACGTGGCACTTCACAGGCATACTTTAGACACCCCCCAGGTACGATATTTAAAGGAATATTTGACTTTTTTTTTTTCACTTTATGCATCATTAAAATGACTGCTCCCGGAAAACGACCGTTTTTAAAACTTATTTTTGCATTGATACATGTCCCCTGGTGCAGAACCCGGGTTCCCAAACCCTTTTTAGGACAATAACATGCATAATAGTTGTTATAATTAGCACTTTAGAATTCGAACGTTCGCATCCATTGTATTTAATAGGGTTCTAATGTTCGTTCGAACTTTCGGTCCGTTCGCGGGTTCTGGTGCGAACCGAACCCGGGGGTGTTCGGCTCATCACTAGCCATGAACAGGAAGCAAAAAAAACTCCAAAAGCTACACCAAGAGCAGACCTTTTGGATACAACCTAAACAACACAAAACAAACACAACTTCTATAACTCCTGCTATCAGCAACTTGGAACCCGATCCAGAATCCCAAGGTATCCCTTGTGTAAATGCTGACCTGACAGAAAATGTGGATATAACAGAGGATCTTGGAATCATAAATTTGTCAGCTCATAAACTTTCTGCACCAGAAACAACAGTCCTCTCCAAAGGCCTCACATTCTGCCCAACCACCAAATTGGATAATTTACAGGTATAGTCAGATATGGAGGAATTCTTTAGGAGACTGAGGCTCAAAGAATATTTTCACAGTAAATGAAAGGAATCCTAGGACAATAGGAGTTGATAAAAAGAAAAAGAACAGCAACTTCACACCTCCACAAGGACGCAACCCCAAACTGGATACCTATATTGACAGCTTCAGGCTGCGAGTAACATCCCTGATATCCACCCAGCAAAAGAAAATATTATACAACCTTTCACCACTGGAGCGAAGAGCTGTACACGATCTGCGCAAGAATCAGGCCATAACCATCAAACCAGCAGATAATGGGGGAGAAGTCGTTGTGATGGATACAGACAAATATATACAAGAGGGTCAGAGGCAGCTGGCAAATACTACTTACTACAAAAAACTGGATTATGATCCGACCCAGGATTTTACTAAGCAATTAAAAGGTCTGATTGCGACAATACCAAGCCACCTGCATTCAGAACTCATCAATGCGATTCCAGATAATCCAAATATTGGAGACTTCTACATGCTGCCCAAAATTCACAAGCCAGGAAATCCAGGCAGACCCATTATAACAGGTATGAATACACTTACCGAACATATCTCAGGCCTTGTAGAAAACATGTTAAAACCGTTAGTCATGAACACTAGGGATGAGCTTCGTGTTCGAGTCGAACATACGTTCGACTCGAACATCGGCTGTTCGATCGTTCGACGAAGATCGAACGATTTGGGCCGTTCGCGCCAAATTCGAGTGATGCGAACGGCCCACAATGCACTACGCCATCGCAGTGTCATCCAGGCGCTGTGATTGGCCAAGCATGCACTGTGACCCCGCATGCTTGGCCAATCACAGCGCCGGCAGCGAGGAGAGCAATGATTGGCCACAGGCAGGATGCCTGTGGCCAATTATTGCTGAGGGGGTTTAGTACACGCCCCACACTATAAAAGGCCGCCAGCACGGCGGCCTTGTGTAGTGTGTTCCGGAGCAGGGAAAGAGAAGCATAGGCAGGGACAGTGTCATTATTTTTCCTTTACTAATCCTGGATTCCTTGTGTTTAGGGACAAATAAGGATAGGTAGGGAGAGTGTCAGTGACAGTGTGCTATTCTGTGCTAATCCTTGTTTGTAGGGACAGAGAGGTACAGTGAGGGAAAGTGTCAGTGTGCTATTCTGTTCTAAAACTATTTTGCTGAACCATATTTTCAATCCTTGAGTTTAGGGACAGAGAGGTACAGTGAGGGAAAGTGTCAGTGTGCTATTCTGTTCTAAACCAATTTTGCTGTTCCATATTTTCAATCCTTGAGTTTAGGGACAGAGAAGGACACTCGTAGAAATTATCAGTGTGCTATTCTGTGCTAAATCTTGTTTGTAGGGAGGGACAGAGTAGGACAGTGAGGGAAAGTGTCAGTGTGCTATTCTGTTCTAAAACTATTTTGCTGAACCATATTTTCAATCCTTGAGTTGAGGGACAGAGAGGTACAGTGAGTGAAACTGACAGTGTGCTATTCTGTTCTAAACCAATTTTGCTGTTCCATATTTTCAATCCTTGAGTTTAGGGACAGAGAAGGACACTCGTAGAAATTATCAGTGTGCTATTCTGTGCTAAATCTTGTTTGTAGGGAGGGACAGAGTAGGACAGTGAGGGAAAGTGTCAGTGTGCTATTCTGTTCTAAAACTATTTTGCTGAACCATATTTTCAATCCTTGAGTTGAGGGACAGAGAGGTACAGTGAGTGAAACTGACAGTGTGCTATTCTGTTCTAAACCAATTTTGCTGTTCCATATTTTCAATCCTTGAGTTGAGGGACAGAGAGGTACAGTGAGTGAAACTGACAGTGTGCTATTCTGTTCTAAACCAATTTTGCTGTTCGATATTTTCAATCCTTGAGTTTAGGGACAGAGAAGGACACTCGTAGAAATTATCAGTGTGCTATTCTGTGCTAAATCTTGTTTGTAGGGAGGGACAGAGTAGGACAGTGAGGGAAAGTGTCAGTGTGCTATTCTGTTCTAAAACTATTTTGCTGAACCATATTTTCAATCCTTGAGTTGAGGGACAGAGAGGTACAGTGAGTGAAACTGACAGTGTGCTATTCTGTTCTAAACCAATTTTGCTGTTCCATATTTTCAATCCTTGAGTTTAGGGACAGAGAAGGACACTCGTAGAAATTATCAGTGTGCTATTCTGTGCTAAATCTTGTTTGTAGGGAGGGACAGAGTAGGACAGTGAGGGAAAGTGTCAGTGTGCTATTCTGTTCTAAAACTATTTTGCTGAACCATATTTTCAATCCTTGAGTTGAGGGACAGAGAGGTACAGTGAGTGAAACTGACAGTGTGCTATTCTGTTCTAAACCAATTTTGCTGTTCCATATTTTCAATCCTTGAGTTTAGGGACAGAGAAGGACACTCGTAGAAATTATCAGTGTGCTATTCTGTGCTAAATCTTGTTTGTAGGGAGGGACAGAGTAGGACAGTGAGGGAAAGTGTCAGTGTGCTATTCTGTTCTAAAACTATTTTGCTGAACCATATTTTCAATCCTTGTGTTTAGGGACAGAGAAGGATAGGCAGGGGACAGTGTCAGTGTCATTGTTGCTAAGCCTCCTGCACAGTATACACCTGAAGGTAGCCCTTATTGCTCTTTTTCCCATCTCCCTGCAGGCCATCCATTAAAATGTCTGGAAGGCAACCAAGGAGAGGCAGACAGTCAGGAGGCAAAAAAAGAGGGCAAGCAGGCTCTGTGTCTGGGGGCAACAGTGCTGGTCGTGTACGCGGTGCATTGTCATCAGCACATGGCCATGGGACACGCTTGTCCTTGTTTTCGGCAGCTGGACATGTTGAGCCACATCATGCCGAAGACTTGGTAGAGTGGATGACCAAGCCCACCTCATCCTCCTCATCCTCTCTCACCCAGGCTCAGGGTACTGGCAAAGCAGCTGCCAAAGCGTCCTCTTCTCTGGTATCATTATCTTCATTAGTCAATCCTTCCCTAGACCCACCATGCCCTCCTCCTGAGGAGTCCCCCGAACTGTTTGAGCACAGTGTTGGGTACATGCTCCAGGAGGATGCCCAGCGTTTGGAAGGATCTGATGATGATACCCAGCTAGAGGAAGGCAGCAGCATGAGAGCAGAGAGAGGGGATGCTCAAGAAGGACACCAATCTGGCAGTCATGCTCCAGCAGCTGCAGCATACTGCCAGATTGGCTCCAGTGATGAGGAGGGAGGGGATGATGAGGTCACTGACTCCACGTGGGTGCCTAATAGGAGAGAGGAGGAGGAGGAGGATGAGGAGGAGGCACATCTCCAACGAGGCAGGATGCCCTTGAGTGGCCAGCGTATGGGCAGCACACCGACGGAATCACACCGCAGAGCTCCGCCTGTGCAGGGCGCTGCCTCTGCCCGTCATTCAAAAAGTTCTTTGGTGTGGGCCTTTTTTGAGGCGAGTGCATCAGATCGCACAGCTGCTGTTTGCAACATATGTCTCAAGCGTATATCGCGTGGCCAAAACATCAGCCGCTTGGGCACCACATGCTTGATCAGACATATGTTGACCTGCCATGCAGCTCGTTGGCAAGCCTACCTTAAAGACCCACACCAAAGAACAAAGCTGACCTCTTCTTGCACCGCATCAGCTGGGATCTCCAACCCCACTATACCTTCACTCCTCTCTGAAACCTGCTCTGAGAGGAATGAAGGTGTAGAATTAGGTGTGTCACAGGCAAGTACTTGCGGGCACTCTGCTAGCAGTACACCAACGTCCGATTCTAGCAGACAAATTTCCGTGCCCCAGCTGCTGGACCGTCGAAAGAAGTTCACTCCCAGCCATCCACATGCCCAGCGGTTGAATGCTAGCTTG
Organism: Rana muscosa; assembly: GCA_029206835.1. Classification (NCBI taxonomy): domain Eukaryota; kingdom Metazoa; phylum Chordata; class Amphibia; order Anura; family Ranidae; genus Rana; species Rana muscosa. The sequence goes on from CM055117.1 coordinate 292,578,999, forward strand.
GCTAAATTGCTAGCGCTTCAACTGCTGCCTTTTCAGTTGGTAGACTCGGCCCCCTTGCGTGAGTTTGTGCAATGTGCGGTTCCTCAGTGGCAGGTTCCCAAACGACACTTTTTCGCACGGAAGGCGATTCCGGCTCTCTACAGGCATGTGGAAGGCAATGTCTTGGCCTCGCTGGACAGGGCGGTCAGCGGTAAGGTGCATATTACCGCTGACTCATGGTCCAGCAGGCATGGACAGGGACGTTACCTTTCTTTCACGGCCCATTGGGTCACTCTTTTGGCAGCTGGGAAGGATGCAGGACAAGGTGCAGTAGTGTTGGAGGTTGTTCCACCGCCACGCCTCCAAAATGCTACTACTGGTTGTGACACACCTCTCTCCTCCACCCCCTCCTCTTCTTCTTCCTCCATGGCCTCTTCCTGTGGTTTGTCCTCGGAACCAGCGGTGCTCCGTAGGCGTTCAAGGGGCTACGCAAGTACGCAGGCAAAAAGATGCCATGCCGTGCTTGCGCTGGTGTGTTTGGGGGACAGGAGCCACACTGGGGCAGAGGTCCTGTCTGCTCTGCAGGGGCAGGCCGAGAGGTGGTTGACGCCACGCCAGCTTAAGCCAGGAATGGCGGTTTGCGACAATGGCACCAACCTCCTCTCCGCCCTCCGACAGGGACAACTGACCCATGTGCCCTGTATGGCTCACGTCCTTAACCTGGTGGTGCAGCGGTTCTTGGGCAGGTACCCGGGCTTACAGGATGTCCTGAGGCAGGCCAGGAAAGTCTGTGTGCATTTCCGCAGATCTTATAATGCCAGTGCTCGCCTGGCTGAGCTTCAAAAGGAGTTGAACCTGCCCAAGAACCGCCTTATATGTGACATGCCCACCAGGTGAAACTCAACGTTGGCCATGCTGCAGCGACTGCACAAGCAGCAGAGGGCCATCAATGAGTACCTGTGCGACTACGGCACCAGGACAGGGTCAGGGGAGCTCAGGTTTTTTTCACCACGCCAGTGGGGCATGATCAGGGATGCATGCACTGTCCTGGCACCATTTGAGGAGGCCACGAGGATGGTGAGCAGTGACAGTGCATGCATCAGTGACACTGTACCTCTTGTCCACCTGTTGGAGCACACGCTGTGTGGAATAATGGACAGGGCACTTGAGGCAGAACAGAGGCAGGAAGAGGAGGACTTTCTTGCCTCTCAAGGCCCCCTTTACCCAGACAGTGTTCCTTCTGTCCCACCCATCGCACAGGAAGAGGAGGAGGAGGAGGAGGAGGAGGATTGTGTCAGCATGGAGGTGGAGGCTGGCACTCAGCATCATCAGCAGCAGTCTTTTAGGGATGATTTACAGTCCCAAGAAACCAGTGGACTTGTACGTGGCTGGGAGGAGGTGGCTGCGGATCATGTCGTCCTTAGTGACCCAGAGGACTCCGGACTGAATGCCTCAGCTAACCTACGCTGCATGGCCTCCCTGATCCTGCAAAGTCTGCGGAAGGATCCTCGTATTCTTTGGATCAAGGAGAGGGACCATTACTGGCTGGCCACTCTCCTTGATCCACGGTACAAGGGTAAGGTTGCGGACCTTATCGTACCGTCGCAGAGGGAGCAGAGGATGAGACAACTCCGGGAGGCCTTGCAGAAAGGTCTGTGCAACGCGTTCCCAGAGACTGGGAGGTTACAAACTCCTGGTCCTGGACAACGAGTTGCTGAGGCTTCGGGCAGTCAAAGAAGGAGCGGTGGGGAAGGTGGCCGTCTGACCGATGCGTTCAGACAATTCTTTAGTCCGCAGCCCCAAAGTATGATCGGTTCCAGCAACCATCGCCAGCGTCTGATATACATGGTGCAGGAATACCTAGGGGCAAGGTCAGACTTGGACACCTTCCCCACCGAAAATCCTCTGGCTTACTGGGTCTTGAGGATGGATCACTGGCCAGAGCTTGCACAGTATGCAATTGAGCTACTGGCCTGTCCTGCATCCAGCGTTCTTTCAGAACGCACATTCAGTGCTGCTGGAGGATTTGTCACGGATCACAGGGTGCGCCTGTCCACCGACTCGGTTGATCGACTGACTTTCATCAAGATGAACCGGTCTTGGATCACCACCAGCTACCACACACCAGATGCTGATATAACAGACTAATTGATTTTAAAATGTCACATCCCTTCAAGACTGATGCTGATGCTGAGTGCCTGTGCTGTTATGTTGACTGGCTATCCTCCTCCTCCTCCTCAATGATACGATTAACGATGATAGCTTGGAAGATCATTTTGGTTTATGGGTGACGCCACCAGTGGCTAAGGCCCAATTTTTCAGCCCCTGTTTAACAGGGGCGTGTAATTAAAATTTTTGATGCAATACTTTGCAACAGGCCTCATTGCTGTGCTCCAAGTACAGTATCTGTGAGGGGTTGCAGTGTTGTGCCACCAGTGCCTAAGGCCCAATTTTTCAGCCCCTGTTCAACAGGGGCATGCAATTATAATTATTGATCTAATAATTCACAGCAGGGCCCATTGCTGCGCCCACCAAGAGTAACTGTCAGGCCTTACAGTGTTGTGGCACCAGCACCACCATCACCACCACCACCACCACCAAAGGCCCAATTTTTAAGCCCCTGTTCAACAGGGGCATGCAATTATAATTATTGATCTAATAATTCACAGCAGGGCCCATTGCTGCGCCCACCAAGAGTAACTGTCAGGCCTTACAGTGTTGTGGCACCAGCACCACCATCACCACCACCACCACCACCAAAGGCCCAATTTTTCAGCCCCTGTTCAACAGGGGCATGCAATTATAATTATTGATCTAATAATTCACAGCAGGGAGCATTGCTGCGCCCACCAAGAGTAACTGTCAGGCCTTACAGTGTTGTGGCACCAGCACCACCATCACCACCACCACCACCACCAAAGGCCCAATTTTTCAGCCCCTGTTCAACAGGGGCATGCAATTATAATTATTGATCTAATAATTCACAGCAGGGAGCATTGCTGCGCCCACCAAGAGTAACTGTCAGGCCTTACAGTGTTGTGGCACCAGCACCACCATCACCACCACCACCAAAGGCCCAATTTTTCAGCCCCTGTTCAACAGGGGCATGCAATTATAATTATTGATCTAATAATTCACAACAGGGAGCATTGCTGCGCCCACCAAGAGTAACTGTCAGGCCTTACAGTGTTGTGGCACCAGCACCACCATCACCACCACCACCACCACCAAAGGCCCAATTTTTCAGCCCCTGTTCAACAGGGGCATGCAATTATAATTATTGATCTAATAATTCACAGCAGGGACCATTGCTGCGCCCACCAAGAGGAACTGTCAGGCCTTACAGTGTTGTGGCACCAGCACCACCATCAAAGGCCCAATTTTTACTACCACTGATCAACAATTATATGTTATTACAATTCCTGATATTATACTTGACAGCAGGGCGTTCCAGCACCCACCAAGAATAACTGTGAGTGCTTTCAGTGTTGTGCCAACACCAACACCTAAGGGGCCAATTTCTGCAGAGTATATACGGAAGGTCCCTACTTTCAAACATCCAACTTACAAACTACTACTACTTGCAAACGGAAGAAGACAACAGGAAGTGAGAGGAAATCTACCCCTTGGAAGGAAAATTCTCTCCTGTAAGAATTAATATGGGAGAAAGGTGTCTCCTCTCTACTGATGCTTTATCACCAATCCTTGTTTCAATAAAAACACCACATTTCAAAAACAGTTGTCATTGGGACGCAAAGTGAGGTGAAATGTTCTGAACAGGGGCACAGACAGCAAAAAAAATGTGACAGGGGTGATAATCGTTCCCTATGTTTTACAAAAAGCTAAAAAAAAAGAATTTGCCATGGAGCTCCACTTAAACAATGCAGCTGTTCAAAATTATAAACAGATTCTACATAAGAACAAACCTACAGTCCCTGTCTTGTATGCACCGCCTGTATACGGCTGTTCAGAGTATATAGGTCCTTTTTATTTTGTGTGCGGGGTTCCCCTTAATATCCATACAAGACCCAAAGGGGCTGGTAATGGGCTGGGGTAGGGGGGGGGGGGTTGATGGGGTAGCTATGCCATTTTTCCTAAAGATTTTAATCCATATTACCGGTACCATACATTGTATTATAGCCGCAATCAGTTTTTAATTTTTTTTTTTACCTTTAGAAATGTTATTTTGTGCAGGGACAGTTCTAAACACGGGAAACACGTGGCACTTCACAGGCATACTTTAGACACCCCCCAGGTACAATATTTAAAGGAATATTTGACTTTTTTTTTTCACTTTATGCATCATTAAAATGACTGCTCCCGGAAAACGTCCATTTTTAAAACTTCTTTTTGCATTGATACATGTCCCCTGGTGCAGAAGCCGGGTTCCCAAACTCTGTTTCGGACAATAACATGGATAATAGTCGTTATAATTAGCACTTTAGAATCCGAACATTCGCATCTATTGTATTTAATAGGGTTCTAATGTTCGTGCGAACTTTCGGTCCGTTCGCGGGTTCTGGTGCGAACCGAACCCGGGGGTGTTCGGCTCATCACTAATGAACACTACTAGTTTCCTGCAAGACACCACTGATTTTCTGAACAAGCTTAACAATATACAACAATTACCACCAAATACACTTCTAGTCACTTTGGATGTAGAATCTCTGTACAGTAACATCCCTCACAAGGATGGGTTTGTCAAGGTCACCTGTGGCCAGGTGACAGATGCACACCGTAGGGGTACAGGAGTGCACCGCGAGGTAGTGAACCCTATGGCTGGCTTCTGCGGATAGGAAACTGGGTGGTTGTGGAAAGCGGGACCAGAGGAGCACAACCGGGATCGAAGGTCAGGGGCCACAAGCAGACAAGAATAACGAAAGAACGAGCCGAAGGTCAAGGGTCACGAGCAGACAGGGATAGTCGGGGACAAGCCAATAACGTAACAGAGAGACAGACGTAGCACACGGCAGGCAGGAACCCAAACACACAATGCCTAACAAACACGTTGATCAGCAAAGCAGGCTTGCAGTGCACAGGTTAATATAGTGTTCTGTGATAGGGCCTGGGGTGGAGTCAGGCTGGGAGGAGATTATAAAGGAAGCCAGGTGAAAGGGTTCTGGCCTCTAAGATGAACACATGGGAAGGAAGGTAAGCTGACAGACAAACACTACTGCATATCCATGACAATACCCTCCCTCTTATGGGCCCTCCCCCGCCTGGGCCCAGGCTTAAAGGGAAATCTCAGATGAAACCTCCTCAACAGATGAGGTGCAACGACATCAGATGCAGCGATCCAAGACGCCTCCTCAGGACCAAAACCTCTCCAATGCACAAGGTACTGAAGAATACCTCTGCAGAGCCGAGAATCCAGAACTTGTCTAACCTTGTACTTTAGATTATCCTCAGAGACCAGAACCGAGGTAGGGAGATGACAAGAAGATCTATTGAGGACCAAAGGCTCTCTAGGAATAAGCAAGGGCATGAGAGGATCAACAGAAATCTGAGGAGGGTCCCCTAGACCCTTAAAGATGAACTGGTCATCTAGCACAGGACCATCAAACTGGGCAGATGTCAGTGGAACCCTGAAGTCAGGTTGGTTAGAGGGTGACATGTCACAGGAGTCAAGCTGAATAGCTGAAAGACAAGCAGAATGTCCTGAACAAGAAAAAGTAGGCGGCTCACTGGGCATGGGCTGGACTGGCATAACTAGTACAGAGGCCGAGTGAATAGAGTCAGGTGTAGCGACTACCTGAATCGCATCGCAAGACGCAGCGACTGCAGGACTTGTAGACAAGCTAGCCTGGCTGTGCGTCCAAGGGCGATTAGGGACAGAGAAATGTAAATGGTTATGCGACCTGGAATGAATGACCGGCTCAGGTTCACAGGGGGCAACCTTGGGTAGGCAGGACGAGGAACAGGAGGAACCCCAAGCCAGGATCTGTCCAGTAGTCCAGTCCACATGAGGAGAATGGAGCTGTAACCATGGGAGACCCAAAATTATAGGCGTTGAGGCCTTGGGTAAGATAAGGAAGGATATCCACTCCTGGTGGAGTGTCCCTACCGACATCTTAACAGGGAGGGTCTGGAAGCGGATAGGTCCCCCTGGGAGAACAGTACCATCAATCGCCAAGACCACCAATGGCGTGGTGAGGGGCAAAAGAGTAAGTCTCATGGACGACGCGATTTCCCAGTCCATGAAATTACCAGCGGCTCCGGAATCCAGATATGCTGAGACCGAATGAGAAGAAGCACCAACATGAAGGAACACAGAAAGCAGAAGACGAGAAGGGGAAGGTGATATTTCTGGGTCCAATACTCCACTTTCCAGATGAAGTGGACCCAAACGTTTTTCTGGACAAAGAGAGCAAGTGTCACGAAAATGACCTTTGCCCCCACAGTAGAGACACAGGCCTAGAGTTCTGCGCCTAGCACGTTCCTCTGGGGATAGCCTGGTCCTGCCCAGCTGCATGGGTTCCTCAGCTGGCAGGAGATGCTCCACGGGTCGAGGAGAGGGGAGCTCAGGCTGACTAAGGACCAAGGAGTGCTGGCGCCGCTTTTCTAGGGTCCTTTCCTGAAAGCGAATATCGATCTGGTTACACAAGGAGATAACTCCGTCCAGATCAGTGGGGATGGTTCTTCCTGCTAATTTATCCTTCACTCTATCAGACAGGCCATGCAAAAAGGTTACGACTAAGGCCTCATTGTTCCAGCTCAACTCAGCCGACAGTATGCGAAAATTAAGGGCGTACTGTCCCACTGAAGCAGACTCTTGGCGGAGACGTAGAAGGGCGCTGGCCGCTGAAGAGACAAGAGCCGGTTCTTCAAAGATATTCCGAAAAAGTTTCAAGAAGCCAGACAGGCTAGAAACCACTGGATCATTCAGTTCCCACAGAGGGGCTGCCCAGGCTAAAGCTTCACCGGAGAGGAGGGAAATGATATAGGCTACCTTTGCCCTATCAGACAGAAAGTTTTGAGGCTGAAGCTCAAAATGAATCGTGCATTGGCTAAGGAACCCTCTGCAGGCCTTGGAGTCCCCAGAGAAACGGAACGGAGCTGGCAGTGTTAGTGAGTGTGTGGCTGCGACTGGTGCGATAGGTACCACCGCTGGTTGTACTTGAGGTTGCGGATTCGGGGTTCCCAAGGAGGCCTGAAGCTGCTCGAATCGAGAAGCCAGATCCTGGAGGAATCGCATCACCTGAGTCTGATTCGATTCCTGGGTTTCAAGTCTGTGGACTATGCCCCGCAATGGATCATCCGCGGGGATCGGGATGTCAGCCGGGTCCATGGCTGATCAAACTGTCAAGGTCACCTGTGGCCAGGTGACAGATGCACACCGTAGGGGGACAGGAGTGCACCGCGAGGTAGTGAACCCTATGGCTGGCTTCTGCGGATAGGAAACTGGGTGGTTGTGGAAAGCGGGACCAGAGGAGCACAACCGGGATCGAAGGTCAGGGGCCACAAGCAGACAAGGATAACGAAAGAACGAGCCGAAGGTCAAGGGTCACGAGCAGACAGGGATAGTCGGGGACAAGCCAATAACGTAACAGAGAGACAGACGTAGCACACGGCAGGCAGGAACCCAAACACACAATGCCTAACAAACACGTTGATCAGCAAAGCAGGCTTGCAGTGCACAGGTTAATATAGTGTTCTGTGATAGGGCCTGGGGTGGAGTCAGGCTGGGAGGAGATTATAAAGGAAGCCAGGTGAAAGGGTTCTGGCCTCTAAGATGAACACATGGGAAGGAAGGTAAGCTGACAGACAAACACTACTGCATATCCATGACAGGGTTGGCAGCATGTCACAGATTCTTATCATCCACACCAAACCACAAATACACGGCTGAGGATGTTACACAGCTCATCGAATTTATTCTTACACACAACTACTTCACTTTCAACAATGACATCTATCTCCAATGTATGGGTACTGCTATGGGAAGCAAAATGGCACCCCAATATGCAAACTTATTTATGGCTGACCTGGAGGACAAATTCCTGAACAGCATACAACAAAAGCCATACAGATATTATCGCTATATTGATGATATCTTCATGATATGGACTGAAGGTGAAGAAAATCTAAACCAATTCTTCTCATTGATCAACACTTTTCACCCATCTATCAAACTAAAAATGGACTATTCGAACACACATGTCAACTTCCTAGACACTACAGTATACATCAGGGATGACAAGCTTCACACTTCCATATACAGAAAACCGACTGACCGATGCAGCTATCTTCATAGTTCCAGTTTTCATCCCCAACACACTAAACGGGCCATCATACACAGCCAGGCCATCAGATACCACCGAATTTGTTCAGACCCAGAAGTCAGAGATAAACATCTCAGAACACTGGCAGGCTCTTTCCAGAAGAAAGGATATAAAGACAAAACCATCAACAATAGCATAAACACAGCCTTGAAAACCCGAAGAGAAAATCTCCTCCAATACAAAGAGAAAAAAACAAATAACCGAGTACCTCTAGTCACCACATACAACCCAACACTAGAAGGGATCAAAAAGATAATCAAAGATTTACAGCCCATTATAACAGAGGATGAAACTCTGAAAGAAATATTCCAACAACCCCCATTATTGGCTTTCAGACAACCACCCAACCTCAGACACAAACTAATCAGCAGGAAACTTCACTCTGATTATGAAGTCACAAATAATGGAAGCAAACCCTGCAATAAAAAACGCTGCAAACTGTGCAACCAGATCAATCCATCCAAAAGTGTCACACACACAAATGGGACCTTCACCATCATGGGATCTTACAACTGTACCTCCAGTAATGTTGTGTACCTCATCCAATGCAACAGGTGTGGCAAAGGATCTTATGTTGGTGAAACAGGACAGAAGTTGCAAGCGAGGATGAATTTTCACAGACATACCATCAAGGAACATAAAGAAGAGAGTTTCTGCACACCTGTGGGACATCACTTCTCACAACCAGACCACACTATAGAAGACCTCAATGTTTTAGTTCTTAAAGGGAATTTCAGAACTATCCAGGAAAGGAAAACATTTGAACTAAGAATGATAATTCTTTTTGACACAAAAACGAATGGCCTAAATTTAGATATTGGTTTCCTTACCCATTATACTAAGGTTTTATGACCCCCTCTGTGACTAGCATCTCCCCCCTCAAGTCTATAGCTCTCCCTCTGTCTTATCTCACTTACTCTGTCTTATCTCACTAACTCTGTTGCTATCTTTATTACCATTGATTTGTATGTGTTTTTTTTTCCTTTCCCTCTGAGATTTTTTTCTTGTTTTGTTTTAACATTCTGCTAAAAAAATTGTGAATCAGTACTGCTTGGACCTTGAAGAAGGGGACATACCCCGAAAGCTTGTTCTGAAAAATTCTATGTTAGTGCAAATAAAAAAAGTATCACGGACAGTACTTAATTTTCTCTGTCACAATTGCACTAATACGGCTACAATTACGTCAAGTACTCATGGAAAAGATATAATAAAATATTTACAAAAATGTGAGGGTTATACTCACTTTTGTGAGATCTTGTATATTTACCTAGAAAAATGGTGACATGTTCAATACTTATTTTACCCACTGCATACTGTAATTGCAGCCCTAGTATCATTTCTCCCAACTGTTCTAACTATAATTATTTGTGGACAGCTTGGCCTGCATATACAGTAAATCTAGAGAAAAATAAAATGTTGGGCAAAAAAAAAAATGTATTAACCCCATGCAGTTAATAGAATACATAGCTGGTTGTAGAGTTCAATTGGAAATGATTATGTAACACTGTTTCCTCTTTCGCAGAGATGCACAAAAATATAACACTTAATGCTGAATTCAATTCAATAATACATCATTAAATGTATGCAAACAGTGTATGTAGCCCCATACATTCCGCTGCTGCACTGTATGGGGATATTAAAGGGGTTGTAAACCCTTAAGGTTTTTCACCTTAATGCATTCTATGTGCAGCAGCCCCCCAGAGTCCACCTTTTACTTACTTGAACCCGATCATTCCAGCGACGGGGATGAGTACAGCAGCTCCAGCCGCTGTCTCGGGTCCTCATTGGATAGATTGATAGCAGCGGGAGCCATTGGCTTCCGCTGCTGTCAATAAAATCCAGTGACATGGGAGCCGGGGGCGGGGCTGAGTCCTGCTCTCTGTGTCAATCGACGCACATCCGCACGAGTGCTCCCATGGAATACGGCTCCCCATGCGGGCACTCGATGAAGAGGAGGAGTCCGGAGCACCGCTGATGGACCCCAGAAGGAGGATCAGGGCCGCTCTGTGCAAAACCCTTGCACAGAGGAGGCAAGTATGACATGTTTGTTATTTTAAAAAAACGAACCTTTACAATCACTTGAAAGGGTAAGTTCATCTTTACAGAAAAATCTGTAAGGAGAACTTACACTGGACCCCCTCTGCATCCCCCCGTTCCCGCTGACCTGGAGCCCAGCGACCTCAAACAGCCACCTCACTGGTCCGGGGCTTAGAAATCCCCTTGGCTTAATTTCCTAATTGTACCTAGTCAGGAGGCACGTTTAGGAGCATTCTAATTGGTCGGCACCGTCACATGAGCTGCGCAGACCAATCAGAACCCACGTAGCCCATCCTGTCACCGCAGGCGAAGAGGAGAGAAAGCCACACTGGTAAATCGGCTATACGATCTGTCAGAACGGGTGATCGCCAGACTCCAGGTTAGCGGGACCAGGTCCGATGGGAAGAGGGTCTAGTGTAAGTTCACCTTACAGATTGTCTGTAAAGGTGAACTTACACTTTAACCACTTGTTTACTGGGCACTTAAACCCCCCTCTTGCCTAGACCAATTTTCAGCTTTCAGCGCTGATGCAATTTGAATGACAATTGCGCGGTCATACAACGCTGTACCCAAATGAAATTTTTATCTTTTTTTCCCCACAAATAGAGCTTTCTTTTGGTGGTATTTGATCACCTCTGGGGTTTTTATTTTTTGCTAAACAAACAAAAAAATTGAAAATTTTGAAAAAAAAAATCATGTTTTCTATATTGTTAACATTTTTTGCAAACAGGTAACTTTTCTCCTTCATTGATCTGCGCTGATGAGGCGGCACTGATAGGCTGCACTGGTGGGCACAGATAAGGCAGCACTGATAGGGACAGATAAGGCGGTACTGATAGGCACAGATAGATGGCACTGATGGGCACAGATAGAGGGCACTAATGGGCACTGATAGGTGGCACTGATGGGCACTGGTAGGTAACAATGACAGGCACTGGTAGGTGACAATGATGGGCAGCACTGTTTGAGGCACTGATCAGTGACTTTTAGTTTTGCACTGTGGGCACTGATAGGTGGCGCTGGTGGGCCTGGTAGGTGGCACTGACAGGTGGCACACATTGGCACAGATGAGCTGCCTGCAGCTCTCCCTGATCGGGACCGATGTCCCGCTGTCTTCTGCCGGTGATCGGCTTTTTTTTTCCTCCTCACATTATCAGCGTGAGGAGAAAAAAAAGCAGATTACCGGCTCTGTTTACATCACATGATCAGCTGTCATTGGGTGACAGCTGATCATGTGGTAAGGGGTTGGGACATCGCTGATCACAGAGCAAGCCGCGCGCGCCCTGGCCGCTCGAGCATGGGAGGACGTCTATTGACGGCCTCCTGGCAATTCAGGTCCGCGCTGCAGCCGTCATTTGACTATAGCGCAGATCTGAAGTGGTTAAGAATAACGTATAATATATGTTAAATCACGAGGAAAAGTAATTTGTTATTGTGAGGCACTACAGAATGCCTTATTGCATGAGGTGGTAATGTCAATATCATTACGGGCCAGTCCACACCACATGCAGTCCAGTGTGTTTTTTTTCTGCATCAAAAACACATGAAAAGAAGGTTATATGGATTTTAATGGCATAGTTCACACCAGTGCTTGCAGTTCCAGTGCGTTCCAGTTCCAGAAAAGAAAAAGTAGAACATGCTGCATTTTCCTGTACTGGACTGTACTGGAACGCTGTAAAACGCATCAAAAACGTACTGGAACAAACCTAAATGCACCAAAAATGCACTGGAACACACGTCTTTATTTAAGGTTAAGGAAAAAGAGGTAAAAAAATGTACTGGACTGCATCAAAAACATGTTAAAAACACGCATGCAGAAAAGCATCTGGAACAAATCTGGACTGCGTTTCTATGGTGTGAACTGGCCCTGCATCCCAAGTCGGCCCACCTATATTTTGCAGTTTGGACCAGCTTTCTTTTTTTTTTTTGCATCTGATTGCGATACAGCTGCAGGTAGCCTTCAAAAGTTTAATATATATATTTACCTGCTGGTTTTCAAAACAGTCCCAGTGGGTTTTCACTGAAATCCTGAAGTCTTATGCCGCGTACACACGACCGTTTTTAACCACCTCCCTACTGTGCACGAAAACCCCCTTCCTGCCCAAGCCATTTTTCAGCTTTCAGCGCTGTCACACTTTGAATGACAATTGCGCGGTCGTGCGACGTGACTCCCAAACAAAATTTGTGTCCTTTTTTTCCCACAAATAGAGCTTTCTTTTGGTGGTATTTGATCACCTCTGCGGTTTTTATTTTTTGCGCTATAAACAAAAGAAGAGCGTCCAGTTTGGAAAAAAACACTATTTTTTACTTTTTGCTATAATAAATACCCATTTTTTTTTTTTAAATAACATTTTCCTCAGTTTAGGCCGATACGTATTCTTCTACATATTTTTGGTAAAAAAAAAAAATCGCAATAAGCGCGTATTGATTGGTTTGCGCAAAAGTTATAGCGTGTACAAAATAGGGGATAGATTTATAGCATTTTCATTTTTTTATTAGTAATGGCGGCGATCTGCGATTTTTTATTGTGACTGCGATATTGCGGCGGACACATCGGACACTTTTGACATATTTTTGGGACCATTCACGTTTATACAGCGATCCCTGCTATAAAAATGCATTGATTACTGTATAAATGTGATTGGCAGGGAAGGGGTTAACCACTAGGGGGCGGGAAGGGGTTAAATATGTTCCCTCAATGTGTTCTTACTGTGGGGGGAGGGGACTGACTGGGGGAGGTGACCGATGGTTGTCCCTATGTACAAGGGACACACCATCGGTCCCCTCTCCCTCACAGGACGTGGATCTCTGTGTTTACACACAGAGACCCACTTTCCTGCTCGTTTCCCGGGCAATCGCGGGTGCCCGGCGGCAATCGCGGCCGCCGGGCATGCGCACTGGGGCCTTGTGAACGCGGCGGGCGCGCGCGCCTTCTAGCTCGTTTTAAAGGGAGGACGTCATATGACGTCCTCCCAGAACGAGAGTATCCTCCGCCCGCCGTCAATTGACAGTGGGCGGTGGACAAGTGGTTAATGTCATTGAAAAAAACTGCATTTTTCTCGACGTGATTTTTCGTGTTTCCTCTCAGGCCTGCCTTGCCTACACACTATCGTGGAAAAAAATGTTCGAGTAAAGCGCGGTGACGTACAACACGTTCGACGGCACTATAAAGAGGAAGTTCCATTCGGATGGCGCCACCCTTCATGTTAGTAAAGTTTGTTGAGCGACGATTCGCGCTTTTCAGCCTCGTGCTTTTCAGTCCGTTACAGCGTGACAAATGTGCTATCTCCATTACGAACGCTAGTTTTACCAGAACGAGCGCTCCCGTCTCATACTTGATTGTGAGCATGCGCATTTTTTTTCACGTCGTTAAAGCCCACACATGGCCGTTTTTCATGACGAGAAACACGACGATGTAAAAAACGACGTGAAAAATTAGAGCATGTTCCAATTTTTTCATGGCCATTTTTCACGTCGTGAAAAATGCTCTGAAGCCCACACACGATCATTTTTAATGACCATTTTAAAAAAATTAATTTTTCTCATCAAAACCGTCGTGTGTACACGGCATTAGAATTTCTTATGTTTTTAGCTGAACTTAAAGCTGGCCGGCAATAGCTTCATAAACTAGACACAAGTACATTTATGACATAAGAAAAAAATGCTATAATATACTGTATTCTTCGAGTGAAGTGTGTGAAAGGTTTTAGTTGTATAAGATTATGGATGGTTTATTTGAAAACTAGTGTTATTCACAGATATTAAAGAGGAACAAGGGTTTGGTCTAAGACTAAAATGTGTTATTTTTTTGTTCCGTTATTCACAGTTACTGTATATCAACCACAAGTAGAATGTAAAATTTTGATCTGGATCATAGTGCCTTTGTAAGAACAGGAAGAATTTTACCTTGGTAATCAAAACTGGTGACTAATGCCACACTGACTTTTGTATCAATTTGGATAAAACAAATTGGATTTTCCAGATATTACCAACGCACCCCAGTGCCACCCAGCACCCCCATAGCTCCCAGCAGCCCTGGTACTGCACTCACATGTCAAACAACTCCCTTCACCAAGAACTTCCAGGTGCCCTGTGTCACTGATAAGGCTGCCCCCCTGCTCCTACAAACCATGTCACTTAACTTCTCTTGCAAAAAGCCCCAAGCCTTGACAATGCATCCTATTTCACCTAGTACTCCTGATACTGCATCTCCTATACCCCAACACCCCTGCCACTGCAACTCACCTCTCACCAAGCACCTCAGGCACTGCAGCCCCCTGTTACTCTGTACCCCTTACATTGAACCCCCATCACGCAGCTCCTCTTAAGCCTCGTACACACGACCGAGAGAATCTCGTCGCAAAAAAAACGTAGTTTTTCTCGACGGGTTTCTTGTCAAGCTTGACGAGATTCTTGTCAAGCTTTCCTTGCATGCACACTGTCAATCCAAAATCTCGTCGTTGTAAAGCGCGGACACGTACAACACGTACGACGGCAGTATAAAGGGGAAGTTCTATTCCAATGGCGCCACCCCTTGGGCTGCTTTTGCTGATCTCGTGTTACCACGTGTTAGTAAAAGTTTGGGGAGAGACGAATTTGCGCCTTTTAGTCTTCGTGCTTTCAGTTCGTTACAGCGTGACGAATGTGCTATCTCCATTACGAACGCTAGTCTTACCAGAAGGTGCGCTCCCGTCTCATACTTGATTCTGACCATGCACGGTTTTTGAAGACTCGGAAAAGCATACACACGACCGGTTTTCTCGTCCAAATACAGTCTGACGAGAATCACGACGAGAAAACTGAGACTCCCGACGAGAAAAAAGAAAGCAAGTCTTTTTTTTTTTCTCGTCGAGATTCTGGGCAGTTTTCTTGACGAGAAACCTGAAAGCCTCGTACACACACACACAGTTTTCTCGGCAAGAAAACTCTCCCAACAGTTTTCTTGTCGTTTCTTGCTGAGAAAACCGGTCGTGTGTACGAGGCTTTACTCAGTGCCCTCATTCCATGTCACCCAGCATCCTTGACATTGCGTTACCCTGCCACCAAGCAACCCCCCACCCAGTGTCAACTTGTCATTATACCTCCTGTCCCCTGTCATTATACCTCCATACCACACATAGCACATCCCTAAGGCCCATCCTCCACCACTGAAACTGCAACCATGGCATTGCACATCCCCGTACAGCTGCCACCCTGAAACTATACACCCATATCACCCACTGCCACTAAAACTATAAACTTCTGTCCACAGCTCACCCAGCATCCCCATGTCAAACTGCCACTCAGCTTCCCTTACCCAACACCCCCATGTCACCCTGTACCACTGAAACTGCACTCCCATATCACCCAGCACCCTATACTATGCACCACTTCCCAATACACAGCATCCCTCACCCAAAACCTCTTTGTCATCCAGCATGCCTGACATTGAAACTGCCCCCCCCCCCAAATGGCCTCTTACCACATGGAATGGATCTCCGTTACAGAGATCAGACATGGCTCGCAATCAAACTCCACAGCAAGAGCTTCTCAATAAGCATGTCGCACTATGTGCAGTGATCTGCATTTTTCCAACATGAACACTGCTCGGGCTCATAGAAAACAACTGTTGCCCTGTTCAAACCACTATGCTGCTGCGATGTGCGGTGTGGAAAAATGCAGCATGTCTCCATTTTTCACCAGCGCACTAGATGGAACCACACTCCCTGCACAGCAGATCTTTGCACCATGCTGCCATGCAGTAACATGTGACACTTTAAATAAAGCTGAAAAAAACAAGCAAAAACAAGCAGTGCAATGCGCTGAAACATCACCACCCCACTCCCTCTCCCGGAATCGACACAGCCTGCATGGTAGCTGTATTTTAATGTGAAGGTTAGTGTGAACGTAGCCCAAAGCTGCCTATAGATGCATCGAAATAAGACTGGTTCAATAAGGAATCTTAGGGATCTTAGTCATTACTATCACTGTTTGGTTCCCATGCTTGATGGAGTATATTTAAAATGTGCCATATTTATTCATCACCAGACTGCATGGAGAAGGATTTCTTCCTTATTTAATCTTTTCCCACACTACTTGTGAAAGAGATTCACCTCTACCACTGTGATGAAGGATTGCTAACGTAATACTGCTCATGACCAATAAATGTCAACTAAGATGAACATTACACCCTGTTCCAAATTATTATGCCAATGATATTTCAGTGTCACAAAGATTAAATATTTTGTTTTTCGGTTTAACTCATGGATGGCATTGTGTCTCAGGGCTCTTTTGATCACTGAAAACAATCTCGAACACCTGTGATAATTAGATTGCCAGGTGAGCCCAATTAAAGGAAAAACTACTAAGGCCTGGTTCACACTGGGGCGACAAACGCTCCGACATTGGGAGCTCATGTCGCATGACGTGTGAAAATCAATGTTTCCCTATGAGAGCCGTCTTAACTGGTCCGACACAAGTCGGCCCGACTTTGAAAATGCTCCCTGTACTACTTTGGTCCGACTTTGATCCTACTTCAGCCCATTGAATATCATTGAAGTCGGATCCTTGTCCTAACCATCCGACTTTTGACATCCGACATGGTGATTACAGCAGCAGTAAAAGGAATTTATCTCACCCTGGGATTGTTTTGATTGGTCAAAGGACAAGTCTAGCACAAAGTCGGATCAAAGTAGTATCCTGTTCATGAAAGTCGGATGGATGTCGGACCAATGTAGGATCAATGTAGGACTGATGTCGCAGAGCAAAGTAGGATGAAAGTTGTATGACTGTCGTGTCGTACCAGTGTGAACCCAGCCTGAGGCTGGGTTCACACTAGTGCGACACGACAGCCGTCCTACTTTGGATCCGACTTTGCCCCGCGACATGAAGCGGACATATGTCCGACTTTCAATGAACGGGGATCCGAGTTGGATCCCCGCCAATAACAGGCACCTGTGTTTGCTATTAATCTTGAGGGGAAACTCCAGGCCAAATTTTAAATAAAAAACCGGCATGGGTTCCCCCTCCAGGAGCATACCAGGCCCTTGGGTCTGGTCTGGATTTGAAGTGGAACTCCTACGCCGAAAAAACGGCGTGGGGGTCCCCCCAAAATCCAAACCAGACCCTTATCCGAGCACGCAACCTGGCAGGCCGCAGGGGAAGAGGGGGGGACGAGAGAGCGGCCCCCCCTCCCTCCTGAACCATACCAGGCCGCATGCCCTCAACATGGGGGGTTTGGTGCTCTGGGGCAGGGGGGCGACCTGCGGCCCCCCCACCCCAAAGCACTATGTCCCCATGTTGATGAGGACAGGGCCTGTTCCCGACAACCCTGGCCATTGGTTGTCGGGGTCTGCGGGCGGGGGGCTTATCGGAATACGGGAGCCCCCAGATCCCGGCCCCCCACCCTATGTGAATGAGTATGGGGTACATCGTACCCCTACCCATTCACCTGGTGGAAAAAAAATGTCAATAAAAAACACACACAGCTTTTTAAATTAATTTATTGCACAGCTCCGGCGGTCTTCTTCCGACTTCGGGGGTCTCCGGTTCTTTCTTCTGCCGGGCCTCCGCTATCTTCTTACAGCTCTTTTGCTAGCGGGGCCCGGTCTTCTCCGTCGCCGCCTTCTTCTCCCGCTCTCCGGTTCTTCTCCCGCTCTCCAGTTCTTTCTTCCGCCGGGCCTCCGCTATCTTCTTACAGCTCTTTTGCTAGCGGAAAGGCCCGGTCTTCCCGTCGTCTCGTCCGGCTCTCCGTTGTCCTTCTGCCGGCCCCTCCACTATCTTCTTCCAGCTCTTTTGCTAGTGGAGGGGCCGGTCTTCCCGTCGCCGTTTTCTTCTCTCTTCTCTTCCTCGATGTTGACTCATCGCTTCCTCCCGCTGTAATGCTGGCTGTTCGCTCCGCTCCGAATTAATATAGGCTTCTCATGACATCACAGTCACATGCTCCGGGTGGCCCCGGAGCATGTGACTGTGACGTCATGGGAGCATGTGACTGTGACGTCATGAGAAGCCTATATCAATCGGCGCGCACCGCAACACCCAGCATTAGAGCGGGAGGAAGCGACGTGTCAACATCGAGGAGGAGAAGAAAGAAGAAGACGGCGATGGCGACGGGAAGACCGGCCCCTCCACTAGCAAAAGAGCTGGAAGAAGATAGTGGAGGGGCTGGCAGAAGGACAACGGAGAGCCGGACGAGACGACGGGAAGACCGGGCCTCTCCGCTAGCAAAAGAGCTGTAAGAAGATAGCGGAGGCCCGGCGGAAGAAAGAACCGGAGAGCGGGAGAAGAAGGCGACGGAGAAGACCGGGCCCCGCTAGCAAAAGAGCTGGAAGAAGATAGCGGAGGCCCGGCAGAAGAAAGAACCGGAGACCCCCGAAGTCGGAAGAAGACCCCCGGAGCTGTGCAATAAATTAATTTAAAAAGCTGTGTGTGTTTTTTATTGACATTTTTTTTCACCAGGTGAATGGGGTACATCGTACCCCTACTCATACTCATTCACATAGGGTGGGGGGCCGGGATCTGGGGGCCCCCTTATTAAAGGGGGGCTCCCGTATTCCGATAAGCCCCCCGCCCGCAGACCCCGACAACCAACGGCCAGGGTTGTCGGGAAGAGGCCCTGTCCTCATCAACATGGGGACAGGGTGCTCTGGGGTGGGGGGGCCGCAGGTCGCCCCCCTGCCCCAGAGCACCAAACCCCCCATGTTGAGGGCATGCGGCCTGGTACGGTTCAGGAGGGAGGGGGGGCGCTCTCTCGTCCCCCCTCTTCCCCTGCGGCCTGCCAGGTTGCGTGCTCGGATAAGGGTCTGGTTTGGATGTTGGGGGGAACCCCACGCCGTTTTTTCGGCGTAGGGGTTCCCCTTCAAATCCAGACCAGACCCAAGAGCCTGGTATGCTCTTGGAGGGGGAACCCATGCCGGTTTTTTATTTAAAATTTGGCCTGGAGTTCCCCCTCAAGAGCAGCACAGCACAAGTCGCATGCCAAAGTCGGATCATGCAAGACTGCGGTCCGACTTTGATCCGACTTCAATGATAGTCAATGGGCTGAAGTCGGATCAAAGTCGGACCAAAGTAGTACAGGGAGCATTTTCAAAGTCGGACCGACATGTGTCGGACCAGTAAGACGGCTCCCATAGGGAAACATTGATTTTCACACGTCATGCGACATGAGCTCCCAATGTCGGAGCGTTTGTCGCCCCAGTGTGAACCCGGCCTAAAGGAGGGTGTGTGGGAAACCTTTGTTTGGGCTTTTATTTTGCCTTTTTTAATAAAAATGGGCTACCATGCCCTTAAATATAGTTCCTGACTGGCTTGAATCGCTGGGAAAACGCATCTACCACTTGAGCTAAACAAACCCCATCTCACAATATGTTCAGGTGTTTTTAACTAGCCTTGCAGGATGAATGTAGCTCTTGAATGTGAGCGCTGTAATCTGTTTTGTTCTATTCAACTCAGTCTCATAGGGAACTATTGATTTTTAATAGAGGCAAAAAAACAATGCTAAAGGCTAACGCTGCTAAACGTACACTAACGCCAATGCAAAAAGCTACTAAAAGCAAATTTTTACAACCGCTTTTTCTTGGGGTTGGTAGTGGCTTTGCAGCTTGTTTTTACTAAAGCCCTGTGTGCGTGAGGCCTTATAGTTATTTTTCTGCGACTATACTTTGTTGCAGTCAGTTTATAGCCATAACAATCTATATTTACATTTATGCTGCATAATGTTTTTTTTTTTTTGTTTCTTTAGTTTCCTTCTTTCTTTTTCTATCTGAACTTGTATGCTCTAGGCCACAGGTGTCAAACACAAGGCCCGCAGGCCGAATGCGGCCCTTCAGGCCATTTCATGTGGCCCTTGCACCTCTCCAGCCCTTCTCTGGTCCTCCTCCAGACCCTTACTTTCTGCTTTCAAGCAATGCATCCAGCTTCTTCCCAGCAGCAGCATAAAGTAAGGGGGGGTGAACTGTGATGTAAGGGAGAGTGAGGGACTCAACTTCTGATGGTGGGGTGGCTCTCGACATCTAATGTAAGGGGAGGGGGATGTGCTGGACATCTAATCTTACAGATACAACCGGCCCTTTTGAGGGCAATAATAATGCTGATGCGGCCCACAATGAAATTGAGTTTGACACCCTTGCTCTAGGCGTTTCTGTGCACACACCTATATGCATTTTTTCTCGAAATGGTATTTTTGATTATATGATATATTATGCCATAATTTTTATTGTGATAACTTCACACTATGTGTATTTGCACATCCATGTTCTGTTTAGTTGACACCAATGCAAATCACCACCAAATTGTTTAATTATAACAATTAGACAAGTTATTTTGCTCTGGGTGGAGCATTGCTTCGGTATAAATATTTTGTTTTATACAAGCTACGACTAAGGCTCTTTGCCGAAACACTTTAGCGCTACCATTTTACTGTCACTCCGATGTGACCAATAAAGTACTCTTTAAAGGATTACAGTGTTGCTGGCTCTCTTAAGGTTTATAGAATCAGATGCTAAGGTTGGTAATAAAATAGCGTCCTCCATTGGAAGGGATACATCGTCACTCTGGGGTTGAGTCAACGGCGGATCCAGGAAGGGGGGGGGGCAACAGGGCAATTGCCCCCCCCCAGACAATCATGTCACACTCGCTTGCTTGCTGTTTTTTTTTTTAACTGCTTGCTCTGCAGCTGCCGCTCAGTGTTGCCAACCGTCCGTATTACGACAACCCGTAAAAAAAAGTCACTTTCTTCCTGTCCGTAATTGTCCGTGATAGGACAAAAGTGCCGTGACCGAGTCGTCTTTGAACTGCACATGCGCAGTTCCGGCGAGCTGCCCGACTCCCGAGCTAAGCCGCCGAATGGATCCGATTATGATACTGTATTCCGCCCAGGCCCAGGGGGCGGATTTGACAGAAGCTGACTGTGTGGCGTGCTACTGGTGGCGCCGGCGATGCGAGTGATGTCATGGCGCATCCAGCCAGGCGCGCCAGGCTTTAAAAATACTGTAGTCACCAGGAGCTGGGCAGGCGGAATGGAGCAGTTTTGCCTTCATGGTGCCGGCGGTGGCCGTGGTCTGCCCAGGCAATTCAGTGAGAGCCCAGCAGCTGCCCCATGCATCCACACACAGTGCAAACGGACCAGCTCAGGGCAAGCCTGCGTTCTCAGACTTCTTTGCTTTAAGGTAAGGAGGTGATGGTGGCAAGAGGAGCTGGTTATGGTGGCAGGAGCTGGCGGGGGCAGGAGGTGGCAGGAGCTGGTGGGGGCAGGAGCTGGTGATGGTGGCAGGAGCTGGCGGTGGGGGCAGAAGGAGCTGGTGATGATGGCAGGAGCTGGTGGTGACAGGAGGTGATGGGGGTAGGAGCTGGTGGTATCAGGGGGTGGCAGGAGGAGCTGGTGGTGGGGTCAGGAGGAGCTGGTGGTGGCAGGAGCTGGTGGTGGGGGCAGGAGGAGCTGGTGGTGGCAGGAGGTGATGGGGGCAGGAGCTGGTGGTATCAGGAGGTGGCAGGAGGAGCTGGTGGTGGGGTCAGGAGGAGCTGGTGATGGTGGCAGGAGCTGGTGGTGGGGGCAGGAGGAGCTGGTGGTGGCAGGAGGTGATGGGGGCAGGAGCTGGTGGTATCAGGAGGTGGCAGGAGCTGGTGGTGGCAGGAGGAGCTTCTGGTGGGGGCAGAAGGAGCTGGTGGGGGCAGAAGGTGGCAGCTGGTGGTGGGGGCAGGAGGAGCTGGTGGTGGGAGCAGGAGCTGGTGGTGGCAGGAGGAGCTGGTGGTGGTAGGAGGTGATGGTGGCAACAGCTGGTGGTGACAGGAGGTGGTGGTGGTGGCAGGAGGAGCTGGTGGTGGTGGTGGCAGGAGCTGGTTGGGGCAGGAGCTGGTGGTATCAGGAGGTGGCAGGAGGAGCTGGTGGTGGCAGGAGCTGGTGATGGTTGCAGGAGCTGGTGGTGGGGGCAGGAGGAGCTGGTGGTGGGGGCAGGAGGAGCTGGTGGTATCAAGAGGTGGCAGGAGGAGCTGGTGGTGGGGGGAGGAGCTGGTGGTGGCAGGAGGTGGTGATGGCAGGAGGGGATGGTGACAATAGCTGGTGGTGACAGGAGGAGGTGATGGTGGCAGGAGGAGCTGGAGGTGGTGGTGGTGAACAAAAACTGATGGACCATTTTTATATTGAAAATAACATAAATATGTTTGTTTTTTTTACCTTTAATATCTACATTAAATCGCATTGCTATTTGGATAGTGTACTTGTTTGTAGCCTAAATACTGAAATTTGCACCTAAAACTGTAATTGTGTGACTTTTGCGAACTGCCAGTAAAAATTTGGCTGTGCCAGCAAATTTTGGGTGTCGTGCCAGTAACTTTTAATCTGGTAGGTTGGCAACACTGCTGCCGCTGCCTCTCTGAGTCTCTCTCTCACATCAGCCGATCAGCGGCGCCGAGAGAGAGACTCGTCCTGTAGTTACGCGGCACTGTCATGATACCAGGAGCGGAGGAGGTGGTGGGTCGAGCCTCTTCCCTGCACTCGTTGCTAACGCCTGGGCCCCTTGGCGTCTAGCAACGAGTGACGTCAGTGAGTTACGTCGGACTCGAGTCTCAGAGCCGACGTGATGGTGACAGAAGCTGCCTGGATTGAAGCGCGGATTCCTATAGCTCCGCGGGCAGGTGAGAATGAGAGCGAGTGGGCCGGGCAGCTCGGCAGGCTGGTAAGGGAGCGGGTGGGTGAGAGAGCGTGCAGCTCGGCACCCGGGCAACTAAAAATGCGGGCGGCTCCGCTGGCGGGAGAGAGAGCGTGCGGGCCGGGCAGCTGGGCGGCTTGGTGAGCGAGCGGGGGAGCAGAGAGATGACATCATCTCTCACCGCCCGCCCTGTATCCCTGCACTTCTGCCCTCACTGTGTAGGCAGCCACGGGCAGCAGAGAGATTACATCATCTCTCTGCTGCCTAACTCTGGACAATTGGAGCAGGCAAGTGACAATCCGCAACGTGTGACAGACAGGCAAGTGACAAACGTGTGGCAGGGGATTTGGCAAGTGACAATCCGCAACTTGTGGCAGGTGACGTGGCAAGTAACACACTCGGGGCTCCCACTGATTCTGCATTATGGTGAGTTGAAAATGCGTTTCAATCATTCTGACACCATAACAACCATTGTGCCGGGATGATTGAAGCTCCAACACCAGCCATTTCTCCGAAAAATTGCCTGGAAAAAAAAAATTCTGGAAGTGCCCCTCCCGAGACTAGACTCTGGATCTGCCCCTGGGTTGAGTGTTGTGCAGGCCTTCGGCAACTGTTTGCCTGCTGTTTAGAATGGTCTCCCTTTTGCTTGATTTCTGCCTTAGCTACACGTGAGGGTATGCCCCTGTGGGGTACTTACACAGTAAGGGTCGGGAGATAGGGTGCCGGTGTCCAGAAGTATGTGAAACCCTAGTGTAGACCATCCTGCAATGAATCCTGAGTACCTTATATGGGTTCTCGATGGAGGTGGAATTTAGAGTGTGCGACCAGTTGTGTGATGCAACATCTGGTCTTCCACCTCAGATTGAGCCCTAAGTTAGTGGCAAGTTTTAAAATGTGTGCGCAGTGAAAGGAACAGATACCAACCATAGCCCGATTTTACTCAGTAAGACCCTTCACACTGGAGCAGTTTGCAGGCGCTATTGTGCTAAAAATAGCGCCTGAAAACCGACCCTAAACAGCGGCTGCTGTTTCTTCAGTGTGAAAGCGAGCGGTGCGCTAGCAGGACCGCTCCAAAAGTCCTGCTAGCCGCATCTTTGGAGCAGTGTGTTTACCGCTCCTCCCCATTGAAAGCAATAGGAAACCGCGGCTATACCGCTGCCAATGCGCCTCTGCAGAGGCGCATTGCGGGCGGTATTAACCCTTTTTCGGCCGCTAGTGGGGGGTTAAAACAGCACCGCTAGCGGCCGAATACCGCCGCAATTCCGACGTTAAAGTGCCGCTAAAAATAGCAGCGATTTACCGCCACCGCACCTCCCGTCCCAGTGTGAAAGGGGCCCAATAGCAAGAGATGCAGGTTGACCCTTTCTTACCTGTCCACAATGCTGGACTGTAGATAAAGTCCAGGTTTCATCTGTCATGGTGGACCTACCCCTGAAGGGGTCTTCAGGGACTGAGGTCCATAGTGATGGACCACAGCCCTAGACCTGTATTGAACCCTGCCACTAATTCAATGCCTTGCACCAAGTGCTAAGGTGAGCACCTTATACAGCATCCAGGAGGTACATGAAGCCAACATTACAGGCCACCCGCCCAGTGTGGGATCAGGATACAGCTTCCAAGGTTGTACTGAAATTGCACCATCTCGTATACAGAGCTTCTAGGTAGAAGACAACACAGGTTTATTTGAAGAATTCTAAGAATAAGGAATAAACAAAGTAATAAAGCAGACTATTTTGGGAAGGACACGAGGTCCATCACCTTTAGACACTAGCAAAACTGAGGACTCTTGTAGTGGGGTAGAGGGTTATGGGAAAGGTGCACCGAGGGAGTGTCCTCAAAATCTTGCCAGTATCCAATTACCTGAAGATACACACCTATAACCCATGGTGTATGAATATTGCTTGTGTCCTGTACTGTGCAATCAAGATATATTTTCTTAATAGTGCTGCTCCTCCTATAGCTGCAGTGGCCAGGGTGTACACGTTGCAGCACAAGTTATACACCCTGTCATGATTGGTGGGTGTAGCACCTGCCAAGTATGACCCATTTAAGTGAATGAGGCCACTTTGCAAGTGCCCTGCAACCCTGCACAGTACAACAAACAAGGGGTTAAAGCAGGCAGCGTTGTGTTGGTTTCTCACCCCCTTCTTTAACCCAGCAGAAGCATGCAGTTGCGGGGAACTTCCAGACTAGGCCCATTTACAGCCAAATGCAACTAAGGGCTCATTAGCGATTCAAGCGTGTAATGATAGGTGGTGAGGAGGCGATACGTTGCCTCCTCGCCACCTGATTTAAACACATTATTGCTGTGCAATGCATGCGATTGCAACATGGTTGTACAGCAATTAGGAGGTTTAAATCAGGTGTGAGGTGACACTAGGCAACACGGTTTTCCTTTTGTCTGGAAGATTCGTCTATTATCAATAGCCACGGGTAGATTCAGGCTGGAGACTGAAATCTTCGATGTTTCTCCAGTCAGCCAACAAGCACAAGTTTTTCTCAGTTCATTAAATATACAGGTGTTCTCCAAGACAGCCCTGCAGTCAGCAGTGACTACCAGTGTGTTCCAGTTAGAAAAGGCCTACCCTATGGAGGTCAAGTCATTTAGCTGGGGGTGATTAGGCCTAGAGTTATTTTCATGTTTGTTTTTATTATTAAAAAAGTTAACATAACAAATAAAAATATTTTTATTTGTGTTATGTCCGTTTTTATTTTCTTATTTGTTAGATTTTTTTTTTGTAATTTTTTTAATATTTTTATTATTCATTTATTTTTTTGCATGGTTTAGAAGATTGAAAAAGAAAAAAAAAACCTACACAAGTCCATCCAGTTCAACCTATGTGTGCGATTTGTATTCAACCACTTCCCATTGCCCTGTATATTGTGCTTTCTGAGAAAGGCATCCAAAAGTTAAAGTTGTCGACACTCAGCTAGTACTGGTAATCAATTTTTTCTGCTCTAACAGCAAAGAACCCTTTTTTTCAATCAAAGGTTGAACCCTCCCTTACTCTAACCTCAAACTGTGGTCAAGTATTGTCTTTAAGGACCTGGACTGGTGACTAAAACTGAACTATATATTCAAGAAACCATAGACTCAAAATCAAAATCCAGACATTACTACCACTTTAAAAGGATAAGTTCACTTTTCATGGCATGTTAGACATTTCACCCATAATTCGGGTGTAATGCGTAACATGCTCCAGACCTGCCACCTGCACCCCTCTCCCTGTGACAGCGGAGGGGATCATCTCAGCGCACATGCCGTCACATTTTGAAAATAGCACGGCCATGCAGGGAATGCCATTGCATAATGCATTCACAGCGATCTGTGAATGAGAGAACTACAAGTACTGTTAGCCATTGCAGCGGACAGCTTGTAGTTCTCAGTGAACTGTGAGGGTGCAGATGAGCGCTCTCGTAGTTCATTTACAAGCCCTACAGCTTGTAAACAGTCATCCTGTATCTGAGGTAGGGGCTGAAAGCTGCAGAGCTTGTCTGCAGGTGTCCGACATTGCACCCCTGATCACAGGGGTGCAATGCTTTGCAGGCGGAGGAAGAAAATAATAAATGCACATATTTTTTCCCAAAAGGTGAACTTAGCCTTTAAAGCCGAGTTCACCCAAAAATGGAACTTCCGCTTTTCCGATCGTCCCCCTTCTCCGGTGTCACATTTGGCACCTTTCAGGGGGGAGGCAGGGGAGCAGATACCTGTATAATACAGGTATTTTCTCCTACTTCTGGCGATAGATCATGGCAGATTCCGCAGCTAACTACGCCATGTCCAGACCCTCCTCCGTCCACCGCTCTGTCTTCTGGGAGACACACAGGTCTTAGAAGACAGCAGAGACCAGTGAGGACACGCATGCACCTTAGGGAACCAGACTGTGAAGCCGCAAGGCTTCACTTCCCAATTCCCTTACTGAAGATGCCGGCTCCTGCACCCGGGAGCCGAGGGACAGATCGGCTTCGGGTGAGGACATCGCGGGCGCCCTGGACAGGTAAGTGTCCTAATATTAAAAGTCAACAGCTGCAGTATTTGTAACTGCTGAGTTAATTTTTTTCAGTGGAACTCCGCTTTAAGTTTTTTTTAGTCTCTTCTGTAGCTGGTTGTACTAAAGAGAAAAAATGATTTGATACAACTGCCTTTTTCCTGTCATTTTTAACCATTGTCCCTTGTTCATCTTTTATGGGGCTTAAATTGTTCTTTCATAACATTCTTAGTATTGAAAAAATTGATGCGTTTCACTTGCTGTAGCAATGCATTTCTGGTATTCTATTTTGGTCACCCTGATTGCTCCCCAGCATTTCTTGTTGTTTTGTAAATCTGGAATGCCGAGTACTTTTTTTTCTCTTTTTTTTTTTATTATGTTTACAGTTTTAATTGTATGTTAATTTTCTTTATACATGTATTTTTATTCTAAGTTCTATTTGTACTGTCGTTTTACATTTTATGTTCGACTTTTTATTTTGAATATTTTTATTATTGTATTTGGATGCTATTTTTTTTGGCTCTACACCCAGGATTTGACAGACTTTACTCTGCATTTCTCCTTTGATCTAACTTTGATCACTGCTGAGAGGTTCATATATCTGGGGATACCATATTCGTAATACTCATGGTCAGCTCTATGGGAGGAGAGTTCTCCAGGAATTTTCTCGCCCTAATCTGGTAACTTCTTGCTAAGAAAAAATATGGGTGTGAAGCCTCGTAGACACGGCCAATTTTCTCTGCAAGAAAACTGCTGTGAGAGCTTTTTGCCAAGAAAACCGGTCGTGTGTATGGTTTCTCGTCGGGAAAACTGCTGGTAATCTCAAAGAGAAAAATAGAGAACCTGTTTCCCGACGAGAAAACCGTGCGCGTTTACCAGGCTACATACTTACCTGTCCCCAGGTAAGCCCGCGCATGCTCGATGAGACTGACGCATGCACGGTAGCTTACAAGGGTAGTGTAGGGTGAAGCAAGATGGCGGCGACGCCATCGAATGTGACGTCACCGCGTTCTTGCCATTCAAAAGAACAGCGGTTTATTTGAATGTGCGTGTGTACACAGGGCTTGGCAAGAAAAGCTTGTCAGGAATCCAGTCGAGAAAACCAACTTTTTTTTTGACGGGATTCTCGCCCGTGTGTACAGGGCTTGAGAGTTGGGAAATGTATACTATACTGCCAACATCCTTAGAGATATATAGATAGATAGATATATCTCTCTATATATCTATATCTCTCTATATATATAGGATATAGATTTCTATATATATATATATATATATATATATATATATATATATAGATAGAAGAGATGTGTAACTGGTGCACAGGGAGTTGCCCCGTAGGACTTTTAAGGCAGAAATAATATTGAAGGGAGTAAAGATGTATAAAAAAATGCACATAAGTGCTAACTTTATTAAAAGGTAGAAAAAAAACAGAGATATATAGAAATATAAAATTCATTTAAAATAGGGTAAATGAATCAATTGAATACAAGATATAAATATCAGCCCAAGAGCTTACAATCCACTGCCCAAAATGCGATTTAGGCTCAAGCGGACAGAATTACAGCATGAGATCCCAACATGTTTCAGAGATTCACAATAAAGTGTAATATTCCTTCATCAGGGGAGGCTTTACGCAAAGGGTGATATTAATGCTTGTCTGAAATGCAGATAGTATAACAGTATTTGTACAATTACACTGGAACATTATACATTTGTTACTTTATATAATATTTTTAGGTGAAAGATAATCACATATATACGATTCATTGTGTGGCAAAATAAAAACAAGAACAACATTGGCGATGCAAGCTGGCTGAGGGGTCCATAGAGATGGGCATGCGGGGGCCCAAGGCCGGGAACTGCTATTGCATGCAAAAGAGGCGCCTGCTTGTATAGCTGACAGCGAAGATGTACTGTTCAAGTTAGAGTTAAAAAAGAGGGTACTTTAAGTTAATCCTGTATGAGTGTCCAAAAAGCAAAGGAGTACAAAAGTTGGACAGTCTGAGTGGAAACAGTCTCCAGTCAGCGAGGGTGAATGATATGTAACTTTCAAGCTGTAGTTTGATCACACTGAAGCAGACCTCACGGCGGCAGTCAGGAGACTGACAATTGCCAGCTGGGGGTTTGCACCTTAAGTAGTGTGATTGGGTGGAGTCATCAAATCAAAGGGATTATATGCTGCAGCACTTAGCCCATACATACAGCTGCGAAGCAGCCAATTGCAGGGCTTCAAGGCGTCTCTCTGACATGGAGCCGCGCTGCGTAGCCACACCCATAGAGGCGCAATGACACCACGCGTCTCGGTGTCACCGACGGGTATACATTCACCAGGTGTCCGGCAAAGGTCGGGCCTGGTGATGTGGAAGAGCCCCCATTGGGAATGGCCTGCGCGATGGGAGAAAAGTTGCCACCCATCACACATGGGCGGAGCTTACCCGCCGGGTGTCTGCAAAGAAAGCATCACAGCCAGTGAGCTCCACATAGCACCATTATGTGGACAGAAAGAGAATCTCAGCCAGTTTGCTTACAATGCGATGATAGACTTGGCAGTGCATGAATCACTGAAAGAAAAAAGAAAAATAACACGTGGAAAAACCTGTGCACAAACAGCAATTATAACTACACAGCCAGTAACAAACAATTCATTGGTAGAATATGTGAATTACAGAGAAAATGGGAGTTTACAACATTATTTGTACAATGGTGTAAATAAGAAAATAGTAAAATAGGATTTTTTTTTGTACTCACCGTAAAATCCTTTTCTCTGACGTCCATGGACTGACACAGCATCTTCAATCTTGAAAAAGTGGGTTATGTTCCTGCTTATAGAAGACTAAGCAGAATGTTAGATGTTTTAACATACTGTACATTCCATTACCAGAGCTGAACAGCCCCGCCCAGGGGGCGGTCCCTCCGGACATAACCCTCCTACCTGCAGCCTCAGTTTGTATTAAAGCAGTACAAACTCAACAAAGGAGGGGTGGGTGCTGTGCCAGTCCATGGACGTCAGAGAAAAGGATTTTACGGTGAGTACAAAAAATCCTATTTTCTCTTACCGTCCATGGACTGACACAGCATCTTCAATCTTGACAAAGTGGGACGTCCCAAAGCAGTGTCAAAGAACGAGGGGTGGGAACAGTATCAAGGAAATAAACTTCACCCCAAACAAGCAGAGCTCAAAAGGAAAAGTTGCAACTTTAAACAGCCACCTGCAAAACCTTGCAGCCGAAGGAAGCATCAGAAGATGCAGCCACATCAACCTTATAGAACATTGAAAAGGTATGTGCGGACGACCAGGTCGCTGCCTTGCACACTTGTGCAACAGAAGCTTGATGTCGGAAAGCCCAGGAAGCACCAATTGCCCTGGTAGAATGCGCCGTAACCAGAAAGAGGCGCCCACCCCTTAAGGGCATAGGCCTGCATGACAGTCTGTCTGATCCACCTAGAAATGGTGGCAGACGAAACCGCTTGGCCCTGTTTTGGACCAGACACAAACAGCGAGTCAGACTTCCGAAACGAAGCCGTAGCAGACAGGTACACCCGTAAAGCACGCACCACGTCTAACGTGTGAAGCGCAAACTCTTTGGGATGCGATGGACGAGGACATAAAGACGGAAGTACAATGTCCTCATTAAGGTGGAAGGCCGAGACCACCTTCGGGAGAAAAGAAGGCTGCGGGCGTAGCACCGCCTTATCCTTATGGAGGACCAAGTATGGCGGTTTGCAAGACAAGGCCGCCAATTCAGAAACCCTTATGACAGAAGTAATGGCTACAAGGAAAGCCACCTTCTGAGATAAAGTTGAGAGGAATCTCTTTGATGTCCTCAAAAGGAGGTTCCTGAAGAACCGAGAGCACCAAGTTCAAATCCCGAGGAGGAAGAGGTGGTTTAATAGGGGGGAGCACATGGCAAACCCCCTGTACGAAGGTACTGATCAAAGAATGGCCCGCTAGCGGCCGCTGAAAGAAAATAGCCAAAATTGAAATCTGACCCTTAATGGTGCTTAAAGCAAGCTTTTGGGTCACAGCACGCTGTAAAAACAGCAAGATCCTGGGAACGGAATACGTCCGTGGACGCCAATCCAGCTCCTCGAACATAGCGATGTAGGCCCTCCAGGTACGGTGGTATATCTTCCTGGAAGAAGATTTCCGTGCCCTTAGAATCCGAGAGACCGTGGTCTCTCAGCACCTGGCTTTCAATAGACAGGCCGTTAAAGCCAGCGACTGTAAAGCAGGATGAAGTATGGGACCTTGAGACAGAAGGTCCTCCCGCACAGGCAGTCGTCATGGAACGTCCGCCACTAGGCGCACAGATCGGCGTACCAAGGATGCCGAGGCCAATCTGGAACAATAAGGATTACCGGAATCCCCTCGGCCTCCACCCTGCGAAGTAGTCGAGGAAGCAACTTCAGTGGAGGATAGGCATAAAATCAGCCGATACCGATCCCACGGGGCCACCAAGGGATGCCTGGACCTGGCCACAAATCTGGAGACCTTGCGATTGGGTCGAGAGGCCAATAGGTCCACATCCGGCATGCCCCACCTCCGGCAAAGGAGGTGAAACACCACCGGATGCAGGGACCATTCCCCCTGGTTCAACATCTGGCGGCTCAGATAGTCCGCCTGCCAGTTGTCTACGCCTGGAATGTAAACGGCCGACAGAGCCGGCACGCTTCTTTCCGCCCACCTTAGGATGTGAGCGACCTCGGACGCCGCAGCTGAGCTCCGAGTCCCTCCCTGATGGTTGACATAAGCCACCGCCTTGGCGTTGTCCGACTGGATCCTGACCGAGCGTCCCTGCAGTCTCCTTGACCACGAGGAGAGGCACAGTCTGATTGCCCGGAGTTCCAGGACATTGATCGGCAGACGGGACTTGTCCAGAGCCTCTGGGCTGACAGAACTCCCCAGACTCCGCCCCAGCTTAAAAGGCTGGCGTCTGTTGTGATCACAGTCCACTGGACGGGAAGGAACGACTTCCCCGACCGAAGGGCCGGGGATCTCAGCCACCACGTCAGGGATGCCCTGACCAGGTGACTCACTTGGATCTGACGATCCAATGACAACGGAGACTTGTTCCAACAAGATAGATCTCCTTTTGTAAGACACGAGTGTGGAATTTGGCATACGGCACCGCCTCAAAGGAAGCCACCCTGTGTTCCAGGACCCTCATGCAAAAACGGAGTGACAACCATTTGCGGGACGTCAGCACCCGCACCGCAGATTGAAGAGTCTGTAATTTTTCTAAGGGTAGAAATACCCTCGCCTCCGAGGAGTCCAGGATCAATCCTAGGTACTCCAGACGCTGAGGCGGAACCAGGACAGACGTCTGAACATTCAGCAGCCAGCCGAATTCTCGGAGGGCCTGACTGGCTATCAACACATTTTCCTCTAATTCTGAGCCAGAGTCTGCTCTTAGAAGATCGTCTAGATAGCCCACGATAGCAATGCCTCGCTGTCTCAGCAAAGCTAGATTCGGGGCAAGCACCTTGGTGAAAACCCGCGGTGCTGACGCCAAACCGAAGGGAAGAGCCACAGACTGATAGTGGTCTTCACCTATCGCGAAGCGCAGAAACTTCTGGTGACCCGCGCAGATGGGGACGTGCAAGTAGGCGTCCTTGATGTCCAAGGATGCCAAAAAATCCCCCGGGTGAAGCGCAGCAATCACCGAGCGATTGGATTCCATGCGGAATTTCCGAACCTTCACAAAGGCATTGAGGGCCTTGAGGTCCAGAATCGGACGGACTCCGTCCTCCTTTGGGACCACAAACAGATTCAAATAAAATCCCTGAAACCTCTCCTTTGACGGTACCGGCATAATTACTCCGCACCTCAGCAAGTCCTGCACTGCCACCAATAGGACAGCCCGACGTGCCGGAAGGAGAGAGAGATTTGATGGAAAGAATCTGTCTGGTGGCCAGGAAAGGAACTCTATCCTGTACCCCGAAGTGACCACCTCGCATACCCACCGGTCGGAGATCCGGGAGGTCCACCGATCAGTGAACCTGCAAAGTCGTCCCCCCACCCCAGAGTCGGGCGGGGGCAAGACTTCATGCGGTGGCGGGCTTGTTTGGCTTACGGACCCAGGGACGCTTCTGTCCCCCAGCCGCACCCTTGTCAGTCCGGGAGAATTTTCCCGCAGGATCTGACTGACGAAAAAACCTCTTCTGAGTGGGAAAGGAAGGACCCGGTTTACGGCGCGGCTTCTTTGCCCTAGTAGGCTGAGGAAGAAGGGTGTTCTTACCCCCCCGTGACATTTTTAATAATGTCATCCAAGGAAGCACCAAAAAGCCTTCCGCCCTTGAAAGGCAAATCCGGCAGGAGCTTCTTAGAGGCAGGTCAGCAGAACAGCATTTTAGCCAGATTAGGCTACGCAAAACCACCGCAGACACTGAGGCCCTAGAAATTAGGGGTGCAACGTCCATAGCGGCATGGCACACATACACCAGGCCCTGTACCATTTGGTCTGCCAGTGTAATGCATTCCCGGAGGAAGATTATGCTCCTGCACAGTCTGGTGCATAATCTTTGCCCATTCCGTGAGCATCTAAGTCACTAGGGTCGCTGCTACAAGAGGACGCAGCGTGGATCCCAGCATGATGAACATGGCCCTGCTCACCATTTCCGACTTCCTATCAGTAGGGTCCTTAAAAGCAGGGGTCCCCTCAACCGGTAGAGTTGTGGCTTTATTCAACCGGGCGGGGGGGTCGACCACAGGAGGAGAAGCCCATTTTTTAATCAGGCTGTCCTCAAAGGGGTACCTAACCGCCAGAGGCTGAGAGACCGCAAAGGTCTTCTGCGGTTTTTCCCAAACCTGGTCTATGAATCTGTCAAAAAAAAGGTGTATAGGGAAAAACCTTTTTAGAATGCTTAGCTGAAAAAGAACCAAAAAGGAGACTGACTCCACCACAGGCTCCTCAGCCGCAGCATTCAGCATGAGAGTGTCCCTTACAGCATCAATGAGTTCACTAACAAGTGTCCTGTCATGTACTGACCCAGATAAGGAGTCTTCCTCACAAGGAATGTCCTGGTCAAAAATATCCAAAAATTCAGAGCTAGGGTCCTGTGCCACAGCAATGCCCATATCTGAATCAGAGCACTCCCCTGGAGATGGTGGGGAGAGAGGGCGCTTTATAGCCCCCTTGCGCTTGCATGCCGCTTCCATCCTGGCAACAAATTATTCCAGGACTGCCGACAACTGGTCCATAGGGACCGTAGGTGCAGTAGCACTGCCAGTTGCTTCTGACATGAATGGGGAAGCAGCTGACACTGACTCCATGATACCACCACCCTCTAAAAACGTTGTCCATAAGGAGAGAAAATCCCACCCTCCGGCTGCACTGACTGTGGGGGGTTACCCAGGGGACTCACCAACCCGGCTAGGACCGCTCGGTTCCGCTGCATGTGTCAGCGCGAGTGAACAGTGAGGAGACTGAGGAGAATTGCGCCTTCCAGTCAGCGATAGAGGCCAAACCCACATAAAAGAGTGCGCGGGTTCAATAAAATGGCCGCCATAATTACAAGGGCGCCACAGGGCGGCTACGGCAAGGTGGCCGCCAATGCGGTTTTCAATGCAAAGTAAAACAAAGTATAAACATGGCGCCGAACGGCGCGCAAGGCCCAGGCTGACACAGAAAGCACCCCACACCTCAATGCAGACCCCTATGGACCCCCCACCAGGACAGAGTAACCCCCAGTCAGCGCATCGCCAGTAGGTGACAGAGAAGCAGCAAAAAACAAGGGGGAGACAGGGAAAAAGGGATTTTTATAACAGCTTACCTGTAAAATCCTTTTCTTGGAGTACATCACGGGACACAGAGCGACTTAGTCATTACTAATGGGTTATATAGTTTACCTTCAGGTGCTGGCACTGGCAACTTCCAAACCGGAAGTACCCTCCCCTATATAAGCCCCTCCCATCCGGGAGCACCTCAGTTTTGTAGCAAAGCAATAAGTGTCCCAAAAAGAGGGGTGGGAGCTCTGTGTCCCGTGATGTACTCCAAGAAAAGGATTTTACAGGTAAGCTGTTATAAAAATCCCTTTTTCTTTTTCGTACATCACGGGACACAGAGCGACTTAGTCATTACTAATGGGACGTCCCAAAGCAATGTCAAATGAGGGGAGGGATACACTATACATAAGCTGGGCGCCATCAGGCATGAGGATCTTTTGCGGCCTGCAACACACTGCGCCCAAAGGCGACATCCTCCTGACTTCTAACGTCTACCTGGTAGAATCTAGTAAACGTGTGTACTGAAGACCATGTTGCGGCCTTACAGACTTGAGCCAGGGAGGCCTGGTGATGCACTGCCCATGAAGTTCCAACTGCTCTTGTGGAGTGCGCCCTAACTTTGAATGGAGGCGGTCTCTTTCTCAAGCCATAGGCTTGTATTATGACCTGTCGAATCCACTTGGCTAAAGTAGATTTTGATGCTGCCTGACCCTTTCTGGGGCCTTCCGGCAGAATAAACAAAGTATCCGTTCTGCGAATCTGAGCAGTGGCTTTTAGAGCTTTAACTGCTCTTACTACATCCAAAGAATGCAATAACTTTTCCTCTACCGAGCTAGGCTTGGGGAAAAAAGAAGGAAGAACCACATCTTGGTTCAAATGAAACCTCGATACCACCTTAGGAAGAAAGGCTGGATGAGGACGTAATACTACTCTGTCCTTATGGACAACCAGATATGGCTCCTTACAGGACAAGGCGGCTAATTCCGATACTCTTTTAGCCGAACAAATGGCTACTAAGAAAATCAATTTCCTGGTGAGAAGAACCAAGGAAATGTGTTGCAATGGTTCAAACGGTTGTTTCTGTAGAACCGACAGAACCAGGTTTAAGTCCCATGGACATATGGGAATACTAACCGGAGGGCTAATACGCATCACTCCTTGTATGAAAGCTTTGACTAGTGAATGCGAAGCCAAGGGCCTTTGAAAAAATATTGACAAGGCCGAAATCTGACCCTTGATAGTACTCAAGGCAAGCTTCCTATCTACAGCCCACTGTAGGAAGTCCAAAATCCTACCTATTACGTACTTACGTGGATGCCATTTCTTGGCCTCACACCATGTAATGTACGCCTTCCAGATCCTATAATAGATCTGCCTGGATACCGGCTTCCTGGCATTGATCATGGTAGATACCACAGGATTAGAGAGCCCTCTCTTTTTCAGAATGTGGGCTTCAATAGCCAGGCCGTCAAACCTAGGGCTGGTAAGGAAGGGTGGTATATCGGTCCTTGCGACAGCAGGTCCGGACGATGTGGGAGGGTCCAAGGACTCCTCACTGACATTTTTACAATCTCCGCATACCATGCCCTTCGGGGCCACGCTGGAGCCACCAGAATCACTGGTTTCTTTTCTACCCTGATTCTGCGGATTAATCGTGGTAACAATTGTGGCGGTGGGAATGCATATATCAGCTTGAACTGATCCCAAGGGAACACTAGGGCATCCGAGCCGCAAGCTAGGGGATCCCTTGTGCGAGACACAAATCTGTCCACCTTTGCGTTGAATCTGGATGCTAGCAGATCTACATCCGGTGTTCCCCACCG
Source organism: Rana muscosa (assembly GCA_029206835.1). Taxonomy (NCBI): domain Eukaryota; kingdom Metazoa; phylum Chordata; class Amphibia; order Anura; family Ranidae; genus Rana; species Rana muscosa. The sequence goes on from CM055117.1 coordinate 292,615,461, forward strand.
CTGGCATATTGCCTGGAAAACCTCGGGGTGAAGAGACCATTCCCCCGGGCATAATTGCTGGCGACTTAAAAAGTCCGCTTTCCAATTTTCCACTCCTGGGATGAAAACCGCGGATATGGCTGGGACATATCTTTCTGCCCATTCCAGGATGCAATTCGCTTCCCTCTGGGCTGCACGACTCCTGGTGCCACCCTGGTGATTGATATATGCCACTGCTGTGGCATTGTCTGATTGAATTCTGACAGGGGACCCTTGGAGTTTGGATGTCCATGCTACTAGGGTATACCGGGCTGCTCGTATCTCTAAGAGATTGATGGGCAGGGCCTTCTCTGCTTCTGACCACTTGCCCTGGAGAGACCATTGCTCCAGTACTGCCCCCCAGCCTATGAGGCTGGCATCTGTAGTGACCACCTTCCAAGAAACCGGACTGAAGGGTTTCCCTTTTTCCAGATTCTGGGGCACCAACCACCAATGGAGGCTCTTGCGAACGGAAGGGGACAGGGACATTGGTAAGTCTAAAGCCTGAACTTTTTTGTTCCAGGCTGACAGTATGGCCCTCTGCAAGTTCCTTGAATGGAATTGACCGTAGAGTACTGCTTCGAATGAAGCCACCATTTTTCCCAGCAGCCTCATGCACAGGCGTATGGATGGTTTTCTTTTTGTACCCACTAAGTGGGTCAAATCTTTTAAAGACGACACCTTTTCTGGAGGTAAGAAAATCTTTCTCTGATTTGAATCCAGCCTTAGCCCTAAGTATTCCAGACTTCTGACTGGTCTTAGAGCTGACTTGTCCCGGTTGATAATCCAACCGTGATATTCCAGATACTTGATTGTTTTGTGAATAGCTACTTCCAGCTTTTCCACTGAGTGGTCTATTAGTAGCAGGTCGTCTAGATATGCCATTATCGTTACACCTTGTGTTCTTAGATTGGCCAATAGTGGGGCCAGAATTTTTGTGAACACTCGTGGTGCTGTGGCCAGACCGAAAGGTAAGGCTCTGAACTGAAAATGGCGCCCTTCTACTGCAAAGCGTAGAAATTTCTGGTGGGCCGGAAAGATGGGAATATGCAGATAAGCATCCCTTATGTCGATCGAGGCTAACCATTCCTGCCCTTGTAGGGCGGTGGCCACCGATCGGATCGACTCCATCCGAAAAGTCCTGATATTTAGGAACTTGTTTAGCCCTTTTAGATTTAATATGGGCCTCACGTCCCCATTTGGTTTGGGGACTGTGAAAAGGTTCGAGTAAAACCCGAACCCGCTTTCTTCCAGGGGAACCTTCATGATTACACCTTGGAGCAATAGTTGTTCTAGTGCCAGAAGGAGGGATCCTCTCTTCTGGGGATCACTTGGCACGTTTGACCTCATAAATTGGGCAGGAGGAGTGTCTTTTAACTCCAGCTTGTATCCCAGACTTACTGCGGAGAGCACCCATCTGTCTCTGATGGTGTCCCGCCAGGTCTCTGTGAACAACTGAAGTCTTCCCCCCACCCGATTGAGTGGGGGCAACCCTTCATGACTTGGGGGGAGGTTTTGTACCTCTCTTGACCCAGGGTTTCTTGTTACCCTGTGATTGTCCCTGATTTCTGCCCCCTGAATTTGACCGCGGAGGCCGTCGGAACTGTTTCACAGCCGATGTGCCAGGGACTGGAGAAGTAGGCCTCTTAAAAGAAGGACTTCTACTCTTGTTCTTAACCGGTAAGAGTGAACTTTTACCGGCAGAAATTTTCTGGATATATTTGTCCAGATCTTCTCCAAATAAGCGTTCTCCATGAAATGGGAAGCTAACCAGCAATTTCTTACAGGGAGCTTCAGCAGACCAGTTTTTGAGCCATAGAAGCCTACGCATATGTACTACAGACAGCGTAAAGCGGGAGGCCTGTTGGATTGTATCCTTTATGGCGTCCACCGCAAAACACAAGGCTCTAGGTAGGTCAGCTAGGGCAAGAGCCTGCTGATCTGGTAAGTCCCTTAAGACTTGTTTCAACTGATCTTTCACCGCTTGGCAGACTCCAATCGCTGCTACCGCAGGTTGTGTCACCATGCTTGCTGTAGAGAAAGCAGATTTTAGTAAAGACTCCAATTTTTTATCTATTGGGTCTTTGAACATTGGAACATTATCTACTGGACATGTCAGTGATTTGTTCACAGAAGAGATGGCTGCGTCCACTGTAGGGACCCTCCATTTTTTTTATGAACTTATCCTCCATGGGATAGATCACCGGAAATCTCTTGGGGGGAGTAAATATTTTATCAGGATGCTCCCAATCCTGGTAAATAAGCCCTTCCAATAAAGGGTGGATTGGGAAGGAACAGACAGCCTGGGGAGCTTTCAGCGACCCCAGCGAGGAAACCGTAGTGGTTGATGGTTCCGCCAGAGGCATTTTAAATGCTGATCGGACCATGTTAGTCAGAGACTGAACCCATAATCTTTCAGCCTGAGATGCTGAGAAAGGTTCTTCCACTGTTGATTCCTCCATAACTGAATCAACCTCATCCTGATCCCCTTCAGGTAGGTCGATCTCTGTGTGGGGCTGTTCCTCCACTAACAGGCACTCTGAAGGAGGAGACGGAGATCGACGCGCTTTCCCTGTGACAGGGAAGCAGCGATCAATGCTGTTAATCTCTCTTCCAATCCTCCCAGAGTTGAGGATAAAACCTCCTCTGTTATATATACAGGAACAGGTGGACTGGGGACAGCCGCAGCACCAGGCACTCCTGCGGGGTTCCTACGGCTACTGACCTCTGAATTCTCAGGGGAGATTGGTGCAGTACAAGCATGCCCAAAATCCTCAGAGCCCGACGGAGACCCCTTTGGCTTCCTGGAAGACTTATTTCCGGAGCGTCTGGACGACATATCCTTTAAGCACAAAGCTGAGGTATTCCCGTCGTCATACACCAATTTTGCTGGTAATAGTCTAACACAGTTGCTGCTATATACCAGCTGGTGTCCACTAAAGTGCCTTTCTATGGGGATGCCTGCATCAACCGCCTCTGTGTGCCACTGTTTGTTGCTAGCTCTGTTTGCATCTAGCTGACACTTGTACTGTGTCTTTTATACATGCTGGGATGCCTGCACATGCGCAGAAGCGCCGCGGCGCGCATCGAGCGTCATCCACCCGCCTCGCCCCTTTTTTTCCATAGGAGGCGCGTGCGCGCGCCCGTGCGCCATTGGCGCCCTTTTCGAAACCAAGCAGGGACTAGGAGCCAGGGCCCTTTTTGCCGGAGGGCCTGTGCGGTGGATGAGCGCAGCAACAGGGCAGAGGAAGTGGATTCCCACAGAGAACTTACCAACTGCCTGGATCTTTTGACTTTGAGAAAACCAAAGATCCACATGACAAGAAAAAATGGACCACAGCGGCCTCTAGTGGTTTAACACAGGTACCGCGGTCCTCTTTTTTTTTCTTGACTACTATTAAAATTTTACATTTTTCAGTAGTTACAGGCATACACAGATATTAGCGGGAATACCGTTAGGTAACAGACAGAAAGACAAATTAGGCTTGGGGGTCCCCCAATAGAACCAAGTTCCTGGGGGCCCCCACTTACCTGTTCCCCGCCGCAGGACTTTGTTTGGTCCACAAAAGCCCAAACTTCACCTATCACGGCAGGCATTGTAATCAAACCTTCAGGGACCGGGTTCCCAAGGATTCCACTCCCCTGGACCTGTATAGCACCCTGCAGGGAAAACATCTTGGTCGTGGGTATGACCAGAGCTCTGGATCCCAGGGTCCAGCCCTCCTAAGAGAGGCATTACAGGCAAAACCTTGCTCTTCTGTTGCAAGGCCCGGGTACCGACCGTTTAGCTATGAAGCTTTTTTGGTGGGATCCGGAACAGCTTACTAAGGCCCGTAAAAGAACCTGTACGCAAGCCCAGGAAAACACATGTTACTCTTTGGCCAACACCTTAGACACTGGCAAAAAACTGAGGTGCTCCCGGATGGGAGGGGCTTATATAGGGGAGGGTACTTCCGGTTTGGAAGTTGCCAGTGCCAGCACCTGAAGGTAAACTATATAACCCATTAGTAATGACTAAGTCGCTCTGTGTCCCGTGATGTACGAAAAAGAAAGCCCCCCTACCATAGGAACACACAGCATGTACTCACCTGCTGAGGCAGGGGAACAGTACTTACCCGTCCATTGCTAGGACCCACTGGTGTGTTCCTGACAGAACTATCACAGTGCTGTACTGAGTAGCTGTCAGCCCGGTCCACCGTGAAAGATACAGCAAAACTGTTCAGTCGCATGTGGACCCTGGAGCAAAAAGCTCACCGGCCATCCCTGGAGCCATGGGGTATGTCGTGGACTGATCTTGATGGTCGGACTGAGAAGACTACGAGGATAGCAACTACCCAACCTGTTGCCCAGCCGACAGTTAATAGAAGAATCACAAAAATAAAATAATAAAAGAATAAAATATTTCTTCAAGAGACTGGCTCCGAAGAGAGCCACGTCCTCTCTGCTAGGCAGAAAAAAACTGAGGCTGCTGGTAGGAGGGTTATGTCCGGAGGGACGGCCCCCTGGGCGGAGCTGTTCAGCTCTGGTAATGGAATGTATGTTATAAAACATCTAACATTCTGCCTAGTCTTCTCCTATGAGCAGGAACATAACCCACTTTGTCAAGATTGAAGATGCTGTGTCAGTCCATGGACAGTAAGAGAAAAATAGATACCATTAACAATACATTAATTACAGTGAGAGGAATAACATACAGTAATGCTGTATATGTAACATTGAAAAATGTTAAATTAAATTGTAGCGGTTTCAAGGAGATAAGGGCACACACGGGAATAGGGAGCTAATATCGAAAAAGGGGATACAGAGAATACATTGATGAAATTATGTAGACATTGGGGCTTGAGGATGGAAGAGACAGGAGGAGGGGAATAACCCCCATAGGTTGAGTTCACAGACTCCTGAGGTGAATCCAGGTAGAAAAGGTTGAAAATTAAAGAGTCGCCTGTAAGGTTAAATATCCGTCTGAGCTCGCATTGAAGGAGACGTTTGTTGAAAATTAAATTGAGGCATTTAATTTTCGATCTTTTCTACCTGGATTCACCTCAGGAGTCTGTGAACTCAACTTATAGGGGTTATTCCCCTCCTCCTGTCTCTTCCATCCTCAAGCCCCAATGGCTACATCATTTCATCGATGTATTCTCTGTATCCCCTTTTTCGATATTAGCCCCCTATTCCCGTGTGTCCCCTTATCTCCTTGAAACCACTACAATTTATTTTAAAAATTTTCAATGTTACATATACAGCATTACTGTATATGTTATTCCTCACTGCAATTAATGTATTGTTAATGATATCTATTTTTACTATTTTCTTATTCACACCATTGTACAAATAATGTTGTAAACTCCCATTTTCTCTGTAATTCACATTCTACCAATGAATTGTTTGTTACTGGCTGTGTAGTTATAATTGCTGTTTGTGCACGGGTTTTTCCACGTTACTATTTTTCTTTTTTCTTTCAGTGATTCATGCACTGCCAGGTCTATCATTGCATTGTAAGCAAACTGGCTGAGATTCTCTTTCTGTCCTCATGATGGTGCTATGCGGAGCTCACTGGCTGTGATGCTTTCTTTGCAGACACCCGGCAGGTAAGCTCCGCCCATGTGTGGCGTGTAATGGTGGCAACTTTTCTGCCATCGCGCAGGCCATTCCCATGGGGCGGGGCTGTTCCGCGTCACCAGGCCCGACCTTTGCCGGACACCTGATGAATATATACCTGCCGGTGGCGTCATCGCGTCTCTGCATCAGAGAGACACCTTGCAGCCCTGCAATTAGCTGCTTCGCAGCTATATGTATGGGCTAAGTGCTGCAGCATATAATCCCTTTGATTTGATGACTCCACCAAATCACACTACTTAAGGTGCAAACCCCCAGATGGCAATTGTCAGTCTCCTGACTGCCGCCGTGAGGTCTGCTTCAGTGTGATCAAACTACAGCTTGAAAGGTAAAATATCATTCACCCTCGCTGACTAAAGACTACTGTTTCCACTCAGCCTGTCCAACTTTTGTACTCCTTTGCTTTTTGGACACTCATACAGGATTAACTTAAAAGTACCCTCTTTTTTAACTCCAACGTGAACAGTACATATTCGTTGTCAGCTATACAAGCAGGCGCCTCTTGTGCATGCAATAGCAGTTACCGGCCTTGGGCCCCCGCATGCCCATCTCTATGGACCCCCCAACCAGCTTGCATCGCCAATGTTGTTCTTGTATTTATTTTGCCACACAATGAATCGTATATATGCGTGTATCTTTAACCTAAAAATATTATATAAAGTAACAAATGTATAAAGTTCCAGTGTAATTATACAAATACTGTTATACCATCTGCATTTCAGACAAGAATTATATCACCCTCTGCGTAAAGCCTCCCCTCATTAAGGAATATCACACTTTATTGTGAATCTCCGAAACATGTTGGGATGTCATGCTGTAATTCTGTCTGCCTGAGCCTAAATCACATTTTGGGCAGTGGATTGTAAGCTCTTGGGCTGATATTTATATCTTGTATTCAAATGATTAATTTACCCTATTTTAAATGAATTTTGTATTTCTATATATTTCTACCTTTAATAAAGTTATCACTTATGTGGGTTTTTACACATCTTTACTCCCTTCAATATTATTTCTGCCTTAAATATCCTACGGGGCAACTCCCTGTGCACCAGTTGCACATCTCTTCTATAACTTCTTGCTAAGCTTCTCATGCATTGTATTGTAAAATGATTTGGAAGTTCACAGTTGAACTTAGTTATCCCCATTTCCATGAGTTTTTCAGGACAGCAGGGTTCCCACCCTTAAGTTAATTTTCCTTTCCTGTTATATAGGATTTCCTTCAGATCAAGTCCTTCAGTTCTCATTTACTACTGACCAATTCAGTGGAATGACTTATTTTTAAAAAGTTTGGTGATGTGTTTCCTGTTGGAGGAGATGCCCAACTGTCAAGTGCTGTCCTAGAAGACTCATGGAAAAAATAGTTACTGGTAAGTCCAGTATGGATTTCTTCATTTATTGAGGAACACGGTTTAAAATTAAGCAAATTAAGGTTATACTGCTGTCTGGATGAGAAATGGACTCTAGGTATATTGAAAAGGCCAGCCCCTTAGAGGATGCAACCCCCCCCCACCTTACACCTGCTGTGTTCCACTTATTGTCCTCGGGAGATGGGACAGGTTTTCTTTCTACTATCAACACCTGCTGGTAGATACAGCTTTGATACTGAAATCATGTTCATTAAATATACAGGTGTTCTATGAAACGCTCCTACAGTAAGCACCGACTACCCATCTGGTCCACATAGCACAAATCTCCACTTTCAGATCAGACCATTTACCTGGGGATTCCTTACCAAGATATTGGGCCCAGAGCTGCAGTCTTTTCCTTGGCTCACTATTGGGATTTGATTTATTTTTGCTTGTATTTATATTTCCATAATTTTGTAAAATTTTGTTTTGTATTTGAAACGTCTATTTTTTTTATTTGTAGCTTATTTAAAAAAAATATATTTATAAATGTTATGTCTTTTAATGTATTATTTTTTTTTCTTACTGTAATTTTATAAAAAATATGCACAAATGTTTCCATTGGCAAAACCACAAGTAATATTAATCAAGTTAAAAAAAAAAATTCTCTTTACATGACACAAGGCAATGTTGTATGACAATTTATTAGTATAATACTCAAATATATGTGATTGTAACAAATGTAACACATCTGTTATATCAGGGAATTATTCTCTGATGTTTCGTAATGGACTGTAGCATTTGCCTTATAGCTGGAGGTGACACATAGCTAGTGGCTGTGCTTGTAATGGTGTATGATCAGATATCTTCACACTTGCACTCCAGCACTGATTGACAGCTGTTCGCAACTGCCTCTGAACTTCTGTTCAACTTTATGAAAAACAGATTACCAAAGCTCATGTCAATATAGAACAGCTGAAATTGAGTCTACAACACTGCATTGCTGGTCAGATAATCTGCAAAGGCATGCAGTGTGTACCGTGGCAACAGACATGCATGGAGAGAATAGCTGTCAAAGTCAGCACAACAGGGCAGGCGTGAAGATTTACAAACCAAAACAGGCATCACTGCTATTCCATTATCCAGTTTCCACCAGCAGACTGGATTTATTGAAGATATCTGCTAGAACACAGCTATGTCTATGAATCATTCATTAACTTTCATAGACACCACCTCAATAAAGAAAAATGGCAGAACCTACAGAGGGTCTGCTTAATGATTATGATAGTAACTTAAAGGGATTTCCACTTTAATAGTGTACCCCTGCTTTATATACCTTCATGAAGTAACAAAAAGGCATCTTGCCTAGATTTTCATAGTGCCCAACATCAGGACCCCGTCCCAATAACAGGACCCCATCCCAATCTTGTATACATTGGCTTTGCAGAGTAAACACATATAGGGAAAAGCAAACTATTTTACAACCCAAATGTATAAGCATTTCTGCATTTGTAGCAAAGATGCCACCCAGTTTGTTACCACCTTGAAACAGAGTGGGTGGGACAGATAGTCTAAAATGTCAACATCTGCACCTACACAATGTTATTTAATTGTGCTTTACACAATCCTGTAATTTAGCAGCTTGACACAGGTCAGGCAAGCCAATTGCTGGCTCAGGTCTACATCTGAACAAAAAGGCCCCACCACCACTTACAAACTGAGCAAATCATACCTGGCAAAACTTTTGGGGGAGGATAAAGCATTTTATCCATTATGCTACTACATGGAGATGTATTAAGTAGGGATTGCAGTTAAGATTAAAGTGGAAAATATATCTATCTTTCTACTGGTCACATGATTAAAGACTTTATGAATAAACTGGTTACAATAAAAGGTACAAAATATTAAATTATAAGAGTCTCCCTTCAAAGAAAAACAAAATAAAAAAGGGGAGCTGTACAAAAGCTGAACGAGAAAAAAAAAAAAAAGAAGAATCCTTTCCACAGCCAAACAGGTGACCAGTAAACAGGACACAACAGATAATGAAATCACAGTTCATAAAACTCAGGGGAGTTGTCTCACAAAGAAAAGGGGTCACTCTCTCTGTTCCATCTTCACTTTGGGTGGTTTTAAAAATGTCCGTGCCTTCTTTTCCTTTTTTTTGCCCTTTGTGTGTGCTTGAAAATTTCTCCAACTGTCAACGCGTCCATCTCGGCTTTCCTGAATAAAAAAAAAAAAAAAAAAAGTCCTAATCAAGATCAATGTAAAAATAGCAGAAATCACCAACACGTTCAAAAGGAACCAGATTGTGTGTTGATGCACTAATTAGTTTACATAACCCTGGCAAAATTTGTAGAAATTCCTTTTGCGGCACCAAAATGCCACAAAGCAGCCCATCAACAATATGGCAAAAAAGCACCTAGAGAAGCTTGCAAAATGTCTGGAAGCAAAGTGGCATGTGGATTTTAGTCAAAATGAATAAGTTCAAGTTTCCTTATATAATGAATACTCTCTGAACACTCTGGGAACTCGTCTGTACGGCAAATCCACCGTCAGGAATACCCTCCTCCATGGACATCCTCCACCTCTAGTAAGAGGAATTCACTTTGCAGAAATGCTTAGAGTGGCTAGGAGCAACTTCAGCCCTGATACTGCATTAATACAATTGGATAAGATCCAGCGCTTTACAGAAAGAGGATCATATATCACCCACTGCCCACCCTCAAATGCATGGCGATTGACCCTGCTGACCAGAGGCGGAGATTGCCATTGCCTATTACTGCAATGTGAATGTTGCTGGATCTACACTTTATAAACCAAAGGCACTGAAAGGCCTCAATGAACAACCAAGCTAAAATTTCTTCCTGTGATCCAATTTTTTCCCCCCCATCACTTCAAAATTTCGCACCATATATGATCGAGTGGCAGCAGTGATGTGTGTGGTCCTCTCATCAGTTTTTTTTTTTGGTTCTGGTGTCCCACACACTTTGTGATTCTGGCTTAAAAGTCTTCCCCATTTTTACCAGCAGATCAGCCTTTCCTTTGATTGCTTTTTATTTATTTTTTTAGCCCTTCTTAGATCTCAACTCAAGGACTTTGAAAAAATTGACCATTATTCATAGTCTATAATTATGGACATACTATACAATCATACTTGTTTTTCTGATATCAATTTGTGGAGATGATTGGCAGCAGCAATCGCCCTGTGTGTGGTCCTCCTTTCAGATGCTAGTTGCTCTGTTGACCAACAGTGCAAGCTGCCTGACCTTGATCCTGTGTTTTTTTTTATTGCGAGCTTGGTAGCATGGATACATTGTTCTCCAGAACTAGTTTCTGTGCAAACACTGTATTTACAATACTGTCTATGGATGGTGTTTATGTTCATGTCCCTTTACTGTGTAATCAGCATACTATTTTGCATACATTCTCTGTTTTGTCTCCCTAATGCTTATCCCCACCCCTGATTCAGCTTGCGCAGCCATCTTACCTACTGTAGGCAGCATCGTGCCTTCCTCTGTTCTCTGGCACTTGTCATTAGTGCTTGGGTTTGCTCCAACACCTCTGCATTATGTATACTGACTTAACTGCGTGAGCCATTGGTCCATATATTATATATAAATTCAGAAACTGCTCAGCAAAGCATAAGATACATATAATTTAAAAGATAGAGCGGCACTCACAGGGCTTGAAAGGTGGACATTTAGTGATAAGGTAGATTTCATTCTGACCAGGTGCAAGCAGACGAGCTTGCGTGTGATCGAAAAACATTATCACTGAAAGCACCGCCTTTTGGAATAATATACATATATAAATTTCTTGCAGGGGTGTTAAGACATTTAAAAAAAATAAAAAACACTGGAGGGATAGTAATCAGAAAAACTTTGAGCCAACAAGAGTCCAGGTTGATCCAAGAACTTAGGACCCTGTTCCCGTATGATCTCAATGTTGTTCGATTTGACCTGTTTCATTAGTGATTTTTGGTTTGTCTGGTATTTTAGATTTTTACTCTGCCATGTATCAATATTGTGATTATTTTTGTAATAATTATTTTATATGAGGCATGATATGCCAAATTTTTATTGTTATAATTTTTATGCATTTTAGGTGTCATTTTTACAAATTGTATCCGGTTATGTATAGCAATGCATGTATCCCTGTGAGTGAGCTTGCAGTGAGGTTTTTATTTATTTTTTCTTATATTCTTATTGACCTCTAACAATTTTACTGGATTAGTATGAGTTATCTCTGCTATTAGCATTGGTATAATCTCATTCTCAGCAGTAGAACTGAGATCTCTAGCAAGATAGCCGCTGTTTTTCACTTTCAGTGTTGGGGCTGGTTCTTGTCTCCAGCAAGATGGCCACTGTTTCACTCCAATTAGTCTACAAAGATAACATGGCTAGTTTGATTACTATGGTTATGGGTAAACAAGGTGTCAATATAAAACCCTGGAATCAGTCATCTAGCCCATCCCGTGACGATGTTGCGCAAGCGGTGGGAAAATGCGTAGGGAGGAGCTAGGTGACGTTTGGCCTGGAGCTTAACGAACGGTATTTTGAATACCCAGTGTTACATGCCTATGCGTTTCTATTTTATTCTGTGAGTGCAGTTTGAATAAATAAGCACGGTAATATTGATTTACTACACCATGGTAGTCCCTTCTTGTTTTTTCTTTGGCAATATGTGGTGAGCCGATGTGATAATAACCAGGAACGGGATCTGAGCCTCTTAAAGGGGTACTCAAGCCATCCAAGGAAGTGGTAGGAGTTGCTGTGTGGAGGGGTACCACAGAATATCCCAAAGTGCTGTGTGAACTGAAGTTTATTTTGGGTCACACACCCAAGGTGAGAGCGGTGTAAGCACAGAGGTGGTGCACTGAAGTTTGTGTTGGAGTTGTGGGGTCACGGAATAAATCGTTGAACACCAGTGCATGAACTATCATATTTCTTTGAGTATTTAAACACTTGAGTTTCTGGACACTTTAGTAGGATTCATTTGCACGGATTTATATTATCAATATTTATTCCAGTATTTATATTGGACATAATAGCGCATGTGCAGCACTGGAGTTGTGGGCACAAAGTGCAGCACTAAATTTTTGGACACATAACGCATTTGGTTTGAGCAATATATAGTATTTATAATAAAGAGTAAGTATTTAACGCACAGACAGCACTGGAGTTGTGGGTACACAGAGTGTTTGAATACCAGCACATTTATAGATTTTCACTATTATTTTAAATAATCAACCTTTGAGTGCATTTGTGGTATTTTAAGATTTTTTTTACAACACGGTTATGTGTATATATATCTCGTTTATTAAATTATTCAAGGCAATGCAACATTTATATATATTTACACATACACACACTCAGTCTGGGTGTGAGCCCACACATTTGTCCCCATAGAAAGCAGCTGGCTATGGGGGCAGACACAGAAGAGGAGGAGCCAAGAGCACCAGCAGGGGACCCCAGAAAATTAAGTTCGCTGCATCATCTAAACACACATTTTTGGAGCTTTTGGCCTTTTTTTTTGCCAAAGCCCCTGAACACACCTCCATAAAAGCCTATGTGTTAATGCACACAGACTTTTAAAAGAGTTTGAGAGTGGCTGTGTTTAGAGGTGGTCAAATTTAGAGGAGAATTTCGGTAAAACACGCTGGACCCAGAAAAAAAGGCACGTAAAACAACTCTAAACGCGCCTTTAGCACTTTCATTTCAATGCCAGAATAAATTATTCTGGCCAATGAAATTAATTAATCCAAGTGCTGGACGCTGATGAACACTGGAACAGCACACACGTTTTTCTGCTGCCAGGAGAAAGGCATCCAGGGAATGTCCAGTGTGCACGTACCCCAATAAGTTATTATGAATCAACTTCGTAAAATACAATGAATGCGTTTGATCTGATAGCTCATTACAAACTGCCAAGATCAGCTTTAAAACATATATAAAAAAGGTAATCTATACAAAACAGGGCTCAAATGCCAGATGCTTCTAATTCTTGAGACAAGATCTGTGAGTGCCTCTTCCAGAAAATTCTTTGGCATTTCCTAGGTGCGTCATGTATGGGTACAAGAAAGTTTTAATTTTTCACTTTCACTTTTAAAAATGTGGGTATATTTGATAGGAATGTCAGCTTTCATACAAACACAACCGGTACTACTATTTTGATATCTTGTAAGATCAGGATTTCCAACTGGGTTTTGTAAAGTGACAAACTTTGAAGATGTGTATGTGTAGGCAAACTGCTTCATACAAAAAGCAGAACAGAGTGATCAAGACAGAGTTGTTTTTTATTTCAGAGAAAAGAGCACTCAGAACCTGGCTGTGTTGTCTTACAAAAACAGCGGCAAATTTAACTTTAATTTTAAACCAAACTAGAGAATTCCTCCAGAACTGTACCTCAAAGTTTCTCTGCCATTCTCTGTCTCGTTTGGCTTTTTCTTCAGCTTCTATTTCTCCTTCCCTTTGTCTTTTCCTGGGAGAAAATAACTATTAATTACATGTCCTATACACAGAAGAAAATGTAAAATCGCTGAATAACTTCTACTAAAAAATAAAAAGGCTCCATTTTCAAATACAGATCTTCGTTCTAATTTGAACTGTCCAAATTTTATCTGACATTATGGTTTTTATTTACAGCCATGTTAAAAAGGAAGCAAATCCCATGGAAATGGTCGATCTTTCAAGAAATTTGAATAAGCAAACATTAGATCAAATAGTGGCTACAGATAAAAGAGAATATACTTGTATACGAGTCCACAATGTATTCATTTTTCATTATCTATAATAACAAAAAATGCAAACTTGTCATATGAAAAAAAAAAGTACACGGCTACATTTACCACCACTTCAAATCTATTCAATTAAAAAAACAGTGTTCCAAATTATGTGACAGTAATTAGAATCCCCCTACAGAGTATGCAGGTGGAACCTGTCTTACTCACATATCTAGTGTACGGTGCCCTCTTTGCAACTGACAAGTGTGGCATCATGCTAAAATCAAAGCTCTCTAAGGCCCTCAGAAACAAAGCTGTGGATGTCTATGAGCTTGGCAAGGGAATAAAATATTACCAGATTGACAGACTTTAAGGAAATATCTTTTTAAAGTTGAGGTAAGTGTTTGTAGACCTCCCCTTTGCCCTCCCTAAAGGGGGGTGACCTATTTGTGCAAGGAAGGCTTTTTTGCAGCTCCAGTGGGCTTAGAAGAGAAGGGCTTACCACGGCGGCAAGGCCCCTAGTCGATGCCTTTGTCTGGGAGGGGCACATGCATGAGAACCACAGAGTAGAAGTTGCGTAATGCAAAGTAAAATTGTGATTTTTAAATAGTGGGTCTGAAACCTCTCCCAACAGTAGCTGCCTCATAGTATTCAAGGGACTTGCCAAAGAGAAGCTTGCCCTTGAAGGTCATATGAGCGAAAGGATCTTTTCTGCACCAGATCAGTTGCCCAGGGTTTAAGCCAAAGAATTCTGTGCATACACACAAAGTAAAGACATTCTAGAGATATGACAAATTCGGGTTCTCTCTCTGATATCCACACAGAATATTATAGGGCTGAAGGTAAAAGTTGCAACTCAGTAAAGATTTTTGTTGGCCATCTCATGAGGATAAAGGTCATCATGAATCACTCCAGCCTAGTTAGCCATAGTTTCGCTGAGGAAACAGCAGTTGCATGTAGGTCCGTTCACACAAGTGCAAAGGAGGTTTTTAAAACAGTCCCCAACTGCCAATTTACGGAGTTTTTAAAAGGAGGGAGTACACTCAATAGGGATGGTGGAACAGCAATAGGTGCAAGAATGGCAGGGTTCATATGTTTTATTTTTCTTCTTTTTGCTTCATAGTACCTTTAGGCATGTGGCAGTAACCGCTGTGTCCCCCCTGTTTCCACTCCTTTACTTATAGAGTGAGGGTATTGCCCTGCATGGTGCTCACGAAATTGATGTGGATTAATGGGGTTTAGCATGTCCAGTATGAAGGAGTCGTGGTAACTCAGGCGATAACCGTGTTCCAATGGTTGCTTTCCATTTTGAAATTGGGCAACAGGTGGTGTGGCAAACGATCAGCTTGTTGGCAGAAAATGGTGGCAGCGTGCAGTTTATAAGCACTAGGTCAGTAGCAGGAAGAGAACTTTTCATTGGGAGGTTGAAAAGAAAATCGCCAAATTTGAATAGGTTAGCATTAAAATAATGTTACCCATTAAGCCGAAGAGTTAAACAAACAATATAGTTAGGGAAAAACACTAAGATTACAAGTGTCCTTACACCTGTGCCCATGAACCACTTGTGTGCATAACACTGAATAAGGATGTAGTGTACACTACACAGTCATCAAGACATGTAAGCCAGGAGCTGGCAAGTTAAAGGGCACACGGAAACACTATCTTACCTTATCCACTGGTCCCATTCAGAGTCCAAACTTTGCTTGTCACCGTGGGCATACCCTCAGAGGGGTCTTCAGGGTATGGGTGCCATATGGATGGACCATGGCCATGGACCAGTATAGCAGACTACAGCCAACTATACTTGCTGCACCATGTGCCAATGTGAACACCAAACGCAGGACCCAATGCCCAAAACAATTGTTACAGGCAAGCCCAGCAACTGCAAGATCTGAGTAAGGTTCGCAAGATGTTCTCAAGGGTCACTGATCAAGAAACTGTTAGCGAACCCTGAAGGCAGCAAGTTGTCAAATGGAGGAACAAGGAAGTTTTTGCCAATGTCCAGTCACATGAAAGTATCAGCATATAACCACCCATGGTCTATGAATCGATTCCTGTGTTCTGTATGAGAATACAATCTTTCTCTTATTTTTTTGCCTAGTCTAAAACACTGCATTTTTTTACCCAAATAATGAACAAATGAAGCAAGAGAAAAAGGGGCACAGTAACAGCAGTAGCTGCAAAAACCTAAATATTTCAGTAAATGCCAAGATATGCTGTCATAGTAATCACATTATAGGTAACCACAGCGAATGTTTGCCTCTAGTCTTGAGACTATCAGCAGCAGCTTAATCACAAACGTAGCAGTCACCCCATTTTTATTTTTTTAAACCATGGGCGAGCAAGCCTGTGAATGTTAACTTTTAGCCTGCAGTCACCTCTGGGCCAAGAGATTATTGTGTTCCTATGAGTAAGCTATCGCTGTGGTTAAGTACCAACCTTTCATGCATTTCCTTTGTTTCTCTCTCTTTCCTCTTAATTTCCAGTTCTGCAAACAGCTTCATGGTTTGTTTGTATACAGCCTGTTTAAACTTCAAAAGAGAGAAAACACCTTTTTAACTAAAAGCTTTAAAAAATAAAAATTTTCAATATACCGGTAATTAGATCACAGAAGACATGCATCTCCTAGCCGTTACAGAAAACGTACAATTCAGCCAACACTAAACACATCTCTCCAACAAGTATTTATTGGACAGTGTAGGTGGTTAAAAGAGTAGTATTGTTAAATACTGTTTGTGTCATGGACCTTTCTATTCTCTAATAGAAACGTAGTGGTACCTTCCTATTAACCTGCACTAGATGCTTCAAAAGTGCTCCTCCTTTCTCCAAAAGGCAGACACCATGTAGTAGGATGATGGGAAGGGAGAGAAAAAATTAGGCTCGGAGGGAATGTGGCAAGGAAGGGTAGGGTGTGGAGGTGTGGAGAGGAGGGGGAAGGGGAGGGGAAGAGGGAGAGACTGGGAGACGAAGTGGGTGAGTAATAAGCTAGTACTGGGCTAACTAGCAGTGATGTGCAATGTGCACAGTGACACAAATGAAAATACACTAATAAAAGACTGATCAATGATAATCAGAAAAATATGTAACAGTGAATAATAGACAAAAATGTGACATATAAAACCAATATCCAAATGGTCAAGGTATGCTACACGTGATAAAGATAAACCACTTAGACATAATAATCCACAAACAAATCCATGAATGGGAAAAGTGAAATGGATGGGATGAATGAAAACACACACTCAGTGAATGAGTGAACTGTACTAGTAAGGAGAGGCAGTCCCAAATAAGTCCTGGTGATGACTTCCCAATCCTTCCAAAATAACTATATGGTATATGAATAAATCATATGCGGATAAAGTCCCGTCACCAATGAAGTGCTTGAAAAGAATCCTGTGGCATCCACCCTGTGATCACACCTGGCTTACCTCCCTATTGGAAGGGGGGACAGTATACAGCAATTCTCTGTAGTGAAGGGGGGTATCACGTCCTTATGGCCTGATCTTTATGGCACCGTTACTCGTTGGAGTATATAAGAGAAAACAAAAACAGAGAGTACATCAATAGCGCAACTCTGTGAGTGCAGCAAGAGGAGTGGCTGATGCATACATTCACACACTCACTTGTGATGGAGTGAGCATGGACCTCAATCCAAACGAGCGCCGAGCTCGTGCCAATGGGAAAGAGTGTGACATCTATGGTGCATCCGATGCAACCCTCAGGAGGCAAGTGTCAGCAGCGGCAATCACAGAGTTGGAATGTAGAGGAAACAAAGGACGGAGAAATAGTGTGGGTCTGAAACCGCTAAACGTTTATTAAAACTAAAGTAAAAAACTCACATTTGGAAGTAAAAACCGGGTATTGAATCCTTACGAGCAGCGAGCTCGTCTCCTCTCGGATCTGCTGGCAGTGTGTCTGTGCTACGTCCTGACGCGTGTCGTCATATCACATGACTTCATCCTAGCCTCTGATGAAGTCATGTGATATGACGACACGCGTCAGGACGTAGCACAGACACACTGCCAGCAGATCCGAGAGGAGACGAGCTCGCTGCTCGTAAGGATTCAATACCCGGTTTTTACTTCCAAATGTGAGTTTTTTACTTTAGTTTTAATAAACGTTTAGCGGTTTCAGACCCACACTATTTCTCCGTCCTTTGTTTCCTCTACATTCCAACTCTGTGATTGCCGCTGCTGACACTTGCCTCCTGAGGGTTGCATCGGATGCACCATAGATGTCACACTCTTTCCCATTGGCACGAGCTCGGCGCTCGTTTGGATTGAGGTCCATGCTCACTCCATCACAAGTGAGTGTGTGAATGTATGCATCAGCCACTCCTCTTGCTGCACTCACAGAGTTGCGCTATTGATGTACTCTCTGTTTTTGTTTTCTCTTATATACTCCAACGAGTAACGGTGCCATAAAGATCAGGCCATAAGGACGTGATACCCCCCTTCACTACAGAGAATTGCTGTATACTGTCCCCCCTTCCAATAGGGAGGTAAGCCAGGTGTGATCACAGGGTGGATGCCACAGGATTCTTTTCAAGCACTTCATTGGTGACGGGACTTTATCCACATATGATTTATTCATATACCATATAGTTATTTTGGAAGGATTGGGAAGTCATCACCAGGACTTATTTGGGACTGCCTCTCCTTACTAGTACAGTTCACTCATTCACTGAGTGTGTGTTTTCATTCATCCCATCCATTTCACTTTTCCCATTCATGGATTTGTTTGTGGATTATTATTATGTCTAAGTGGTTTATCTTTATCACGTGTAGCATACCTCGACCATTTGGATATTGGTTTTATATGTCACATTTTTGTCTATTATTCACTGTGTTACATATTTTTCTGATTATCATTGATCAGTCTTTTATTAGTGTATTTTCATTTGTGTCACTGTGCACATTGCACATCACTGCTAGTTAGCCCAGTACTAGCTTATTTCTCACCCACTTCGTCTCCCAGTCTCTCCCTCTTCCCCCTCCCCTTCCCCCTCCTCTCCACACCTCCACACCCTACCCTTCCTTGCCACATTCCCTCCGAGCCTAATTTTTTCTCTCCCTTCCCATCATCCTATTTTTACACACTACAGCGCAGTCACCATCACGTTTTATATATATTTTATTGTTCACTTGGACCAGACCTTCCGGTGACTGCTGCAGTACCCCATCCGTTCCCCTTACACCTCTCATCTGTGCCACTACTTAGCTAGCGCAAGGGTTTTTCTTGTTTTATATAGACACCATGTAGTGCTGTCACTGTCACAGATATGCCACTTTAAGAATTCATCAGTTCAGCTCTCATCACCCCTGGATGCTAATGTATGTTGTCTACTTGCCATGCAAAATCAGTGACTCTTGATTGGCCCAAAAAGGGATGAGATTTCTGATGCACAGATTGTACCTAACTGCATGGCTTTATGGGAATATAAGGGAGAAAAAAAAAAAAGAAGAAAAGTTTGGTTGAGTTTTTATCCAGTGATGCATTGTTTATAAGCTGAATAGGTTAACCACTTGAGCTCCAGAAGGTTTTACCCCCTTCATGACCAGAGCATTTTTGCTATTCAACACTGCGCTAACTGGCGGTCATGCAACATTGTACACAAATGGTATTTGATCACCACTGAGTTTTTTTTTTTGCAATAAAAAAAACAAACAAAAAAAAAAAGACCGAAATGTTTTAAAAATAAATAAATCACAATAAGCGTATATAATTTGGTTTGTGTAGAAGGTCTAATAACTATGGTATACATACTGGAATTTATACAGCTATGGCACTATACTGGCTATGATCAGCGACTTATAGGGTGATGGGTAATCCGGTGCTAGTGTGAAGGAATGTGATGAGCATAATGTTAAACTAGAAAATGTCTATTCTCTATGCATCTTTACTATACCATAAAGTCTATATTGCTTTTTCATGTACACCACTGCTGTAATTCTTCCTTACTCAAAATCAGTCTCTAATACACCCCCTCCCACTGAAAAGACTGGAGAAGACAGAAAATGGCAGATGCCCCCTTCTCCCACACATCTTTGGAATGCGGAAATGAAGGCAGATCAGAGGGACAACCAAGCTTGATCTCCACATTTTTGTACTCTTCTTGTATTTCAGCCAATTAGATGTGGTTTGCAGTCTTACATTAACATAATAGTGACTTATCATGCTATGTGTAAAAAGTTTAGTACTGCCTGTAATAAATCATTAGATACGGAAGTAGCGGTTCTACACGGACGTGTTGAGTCTTGCTTTCCAGCATGCATGCAATGTTATCTAACCTTTACAATTCGGAACAGTAGTAGAATCCATATTAACCCCTTTGTGGTTAAATGACCATTACACTAGCTGATACTGGCCGGGAGGTACACTAACTGACATCAATAGTGACATCAATACAGTGCAAATACAATATACACTGTTACTATACTAATGACACTGGCTGTGAAGGGAAACTTTCACATTTTGTAAAGCTAAGCTTTAGAAGAGGAGAAACTTGTTCTAGGGCTAGGCCTTGATTCTCATGACTGGAAATTCATGACTGCCAGCTACTGGCATTTTAAGTTATTAGCAGTTTCTGAAGCAAAGGTTACATATGTCAAAAGCAAAAGGTCTCATCATCCCTATCTCATTTGTCACAAAATGATATGCATAGTAAAAGGTTAGGCTGGGTTAACACTTGTGTGGGTAGTTGCCCCTGCAGGACCACACCTGTCCCCACAGCCACAACCACCCACACAGAAAAACACGTTGCCGCTCCGCTTAGGAGATGCATGGAAATACCATTAATCCTAATGGTACCCCTACGCACCGGCTGCATTTTTTGAAAAGGTGCAGGGATCTTTTCTCTGTTTTCAGTGGATACAGCAGCCCATTCAAATGAATGGGCTGCTGTACTTGAGCAATGTAGCTGCATAGAAACCTAAGTGTGAACCTAGCCTTAGAGAAGCACATTATGCAGACCTTAAACCAATATTACACTTGGGCTTCTTCCCCTTGCTGCTGGACACCTAAACTGGAAAACAGAAGCGCTGAAATACTTATATAAATTAGAATCAGCTTCCTTCTGGTGACCAGTGGGCAGATTTTTTCCTGGCCACTTAAAGCTGTGGCTCAGGGTGAGATCTGTGTGAGGCAGAGGCACTGACCAACTTGTTCAGACCGCTGTTTTGATCAGTTAATGCACGGATCTAAACTGTCATCAGAAATACCCTGCTGGAACCCTCCATTCATCATAAATATAAAAGGTCTTAAACCAGACTAAAGTGAGTGGATAATAGAGGGTGTAAAGATCAAAATATTCAAGCTAATTTAGGGTTGTTTTCAGACCTATCTTAAGCCAAGTAGTATACTTTGCAGGATTATAATCAGTGTCTGCACTGCCTTGGTAATGCTCTGTAACAGGGTGTACCGAAGACTGAAAGCAAGGAGAAAGATTTCCAGCAGAGACACAGATAGCCATAAAAGCCTAACCCTAAATACCACAACCTAACCAAATAAGAAAAAAAAAAAAAAAAACAAAACACGCACGCACACACACGCGCACGCAAGCAAATCTGTCATGTAACCAAAAAAAAAAAAAGCAACCTCTAAGCCCTGCCTGCATGGATACCTTTGAGAGTGACAAAGCTCCTTAACCACTTGCTTACTGGGCACTTAAACCCCCCCCTCCTGCCCAGACCAATTTTCAGCGCTGATGCACTTTGAATGACAATTGCGCGGTCATACAACACTTTACCCAAACTAAATTTTTATCTTTTTTTCCCACAAATAGGAGCTTTCTTTTGGTGGTATTTGATCACCTCTACGGTTTTTATTTTTTGTTGAAAATATAAAAAAAAAAAGACCAAAATTTGTTTTGTTTTTTAATTTTTTTTTATATTTTGTTATAAAATTTTGCAAACAGGTCATTTTTCTCCTTCATTGATGTACGCTGATGAGGCTGCACTGATGGGCACCGATGGGCTGCACTGATGGGTGGCACTGAAAAGTGGCACTAATAGGTGGCACTGATAGCTGGCAGTGATCGGTTACACTGATAGGCAGCACTGCTAGGTGGCATTGATTGGCACCACTGGTGGGTATGATAGGTGGCACTCCTGGGCATTGATAGATGGTACTCGTGGGCACTGGCAGGCGGTATTTGTGGGCACAGATGAGGCAGATTTTGCCTCTTTCCTCTTCGGGACCGATGTCCCTTGCACATAAGCCGGGGATCGGCTTTTTTTTCCTCCTCGCGCTGTCAGTATGAGGAGAAAAAATAAATGGGATTTTTGTACTCACCGTAAAATCCTTTTCTCTGACGTCCATGGACTGACACAGCTCAGGAGAAGATCTAGGCAGAATGTTAGATGTTAGAAACATACATTCTAGAAAAAAACAGAGCGGAACAGCCCCGCCCAGGGGGCGGTCCCTCCAGACATAACCCTCCTACCTGCAGCTAGTAGCCTCAGTTCGTAACAAAGCAGTACAAACCTTAAAGAAGGGTGGGTGCTGTGTCAGTCCATGGACGTCAGAGAAAAGGAATTTACGGTGAGTACAAAAATCCCATTTTCTCTTATCGTCCATGGACTGACACAGCTCTAATACTGAAACACGTGGGACGTCCCAAAGCAGTATCAGAAAAAGGTGGGAGCAGTAGTAAAGGAAAAACCAAACTCCACTCCAAACAAGCAGAACTCCTCAACGGAGGAGTTGCAACTTTAAACAGCGGCCTGCAACCCTTGCGGCCAAAGGAAGCATCCGAAGATGCAGCCACATCAACCTTATAGAACTTAGAAAAGGTATGAACGGACGACCAGGTCGCCGCCTTGCACACATGTGCAACCGACGCTTGATGTCGGAAAGCCCAGGAAGCACCAATTGCCCTGGTGGAATGCGCCGTAACCGGAAGGGAGGCACCCGCCCCTAAAGAGCATAGGCCTGTATAACCGTTTGTCAGATCCACCTAGAAAAGGTGGCAGACGACACCGCTTGGCCCTGTTTTGGACCAGAGAAAGACAAACAGTGAGTCAGACTTCCGAATGGAAACAGTAGCAGACAGGTACACCCGTAAGGCTCGTACCACATCCAATGTATGAAGCGCAAACTCTCAGGGATGCGATGGGTGAGGACACAAGGACGGAAGAACAATGTCCTCATTAAGGTGAAAGGCCGAGACCACCTTTGAAAGGAAAGACATTCGTGGGCGCAACACCGCCTTATCCTTATGAAGGACCAAGTAAGGCGACTTGCGGGACAAGGCCGCCAACTCAGACACCCGTCGAACAGAAGTAATGGCCACTAAGAAAGTCACCTTCTGGGACAAGGTCAAGAGAGGAATCTCCCTGATATTTTCAAAGGGATGTTCTTGGAGAACCGAGAGCACCAAATTCAGATCCCAAGGAGGGGGAGGAGGCTTGACAGGGGGATCACATGGCAAACCCCCTGCACAAAGGTGCTAATCAAGGAATGGCCCGTTAGCGGTCGTTGAAAAAGACAGCCCGGGCCGAAATCCAACCCTCGATGGTACGCAAGGCCAGCTTTTGGGTCACACCACGCTGTAAGAACAGCAAAATCTTGGGAACGAAATACGTCCGTGGACACCATCAAGCTCCTCACATATAGCGATGTAAGTCTTCCAGGTACGGTGATAGATCTTTCTGGAGGAAGATTTCCGTGCCACAACATAGATGAGATGACCGAATCTGAGACCTCGGTCCCTCAGCACCTGGCTTTAACAGCCGTGCCAAAGCCAAGGACTGTAAAGCAGGATGAGGTATGGGACCATGAGACAGAAGGTCCACCCAAATAGGCAGTCACCAAGGAACGCCTGCGACTAGCCTAACTAGATTGGCGTACCAATGTCGCCGTCCCGGAGCAATGAGGATCACCGGAATGGCCTCGACCACTACTCTGCGAAGCAGGCGAGGCAACAACAGTAGCGGAGGGTAAGCATACATCAGGTGAAACTGCCCCCATGGGCCACCAACGCGTCTGACGTGTCTGCCCAGGGATCCCTGGACCTGACCACGAATCTCTACATCTTGCGAGTGAGTGGAGAGGCCAAAAAAGGTCCACATCCGGTGCCCCACCTCCAGTAAAGGAGGTGAAAACACCTCCGGACGCAAGGACCCTTCCCCTGGAATGCACACGGCCGACAGGACCGTCCTGCAGCGGGATGGGTATGATAAACCCAAGGAGACCTCAATTGTTGGCCAAGAAAAGGCAACCTGACAGAGCTTCCCTAGAAACTCGGTCAGAGGACCAGTAACTCAGCCTCTACAGGTGGCGCAGACCCACCCCGGACACAGAGACCCTAGAGCAGGGATATGCAATTAGCGGACCTCCAGCTGTTGCCAAACTACAAGTCCCATCATGCCTCTGGGTGTCATGCTGGATGCTGTCAGAGTCTCGCTATGCCTCATGGGACTTGTAGTTTGGCAACAGCTGGAGGTCCGCTAATTGCCTATCCCTGCCCTAGAGGCTAAAGCAGTTGCAGTGCACCTGCTGGTCGACTGATAGATGAAGCAGAGGTTTTTGCCCAGTCATTGAGCTTCAGGAACGCCAGAGACGCAGCCACTACCGGCGTAACGCTAACCTCAGCATGGCGAACACAGTCCAAGCCAGCGCTTCTGCTCCATTGATAAGTGCTGATTGTACAAACACATAGTTTATACTGTGTATTGCGTCAAAACGCACAAATAGAGCGTGGGAGGAAATCCCCTCAGCCCCAAAGACCATAGTACAACCACATACGGCGTATGTAGTTTAGTATGTGTGGATAAACATATTAAACACGTTTATACTGTGCCAGCGACGAAGGCGCGCACATCATTGGGGTGTAGGCGGAAACCAGCCATGCAGACTGCGTATACAACCGTGTAGGCAAGCGAATAAACAAATTGCATATGTTTATGCCGTGCATAGCGCTGAAAATGCGCACACCATTGGAGCGCGAGGGGAAAACCGGAGCACCCGGATGAAACCCACGCAGACCGCATACGCATACCGTGTAGGTACTATAGTATGTGTGATAAACATCTTGAACATGTCTATGCGTGCATAGCGCCAAAGGCGCGCACACCGTTGGCGCATGGGAGGAAACCGGAGTACCCGGAGGAACCCCACGCAGACCCAGAGAATACAATACAAACATCTACTGTGAATGTATTTAGTGTTGTGTATAAACTTAATGTGTATGTTTATACTGTGTATGGCACCAAAGGCGCGCATGTCATGTAACGTGGGCGGAAACCGGAGGACCCGGAGGAAACCCACGCAGACTGCACACACATACCGTGTAAGTATGTTAGCATGTGGATAATCAAATCGCACAAGATTCAGACTGCATACAAATACTGCGTAGGTATTATAGTATGCGTGATAAACATATGGAACATGTTTAAACTGTGCAGAGAGCCAAAAGGCGAACATACTGTCAGAGCGAGGGAGGAAACTGGAACACACGGAAGAAACCCACGCAGGCAGCACACAGATACCGTGTAGGAATGATAGCATGTGAACAAACATATTGCACATGGTTATGCTGTGCATTACCCTTGGAGCGTGGGAGAAAACCAGAGTACCCAGAGGAAACCCACGCAGACAGCATACACATGCTGTAAGTATTTATAGCATGTGCAATAAACATATTGAACATGTTTATACTGTGCAGAGAGCCGAAGCGCACATACCGTGAGAGGACACCGGAGCACCCAGAGGACACCCACGCCGACCCAGAGAGTATAATACATACATATACTGTGAATGTATTTAGAGTCGTGTATTTAGAGTCGTGTATAAACATATTGTTTATGTTTATATTGTGTATGGCACTGAAGACACAGCATTGGAACGTGGGAGGAAACCCACGCAGACACAGAGATCAACACCACATACATACACTGTGAATGTATCCAGTGTAGAGTTATAAGAGAAGATTATGCGCCTCCGCGCCATTATTAAAACTTCTCCGTTATTGAAACCTGCTTAAATGTGCTGCCGAAGCAGCATGCAGGTAAAAAATAGGATTTTTATAACAGCTTACCTGTAAAATCCTTTTCTTGGAGTACATCACGGGACACAGAGCGACATAGTCATTACTATGTGGGTTATATAGATACCTTCAGGTGCTGGCACTGGCAACTTCCAAAACCGGAAGTACCCTCCCCTATATAAGCCCCTCCCATCCGGGAGCACCTCAGTTTTGTAGCAAAGCAATAAGTGTCCCCAAAGAGGGGTGGGAGCTCTGTGTCCCGTGATGTACTCCAAGAAAAGGATTTTACAGGTAAGCTGTTATAAAAATCCTATTTTCTTTCTCGTACATCACGGGACACAGAGCGACATAGTCATTACTATGTGGGATGTCCTAAAGCAATGCCCAATGAGGGGGGGGGATACACCATACATAAGCTGAGCGCCATCAGACATGAGGATCTTTTGCGGCCTGCAACACACTGTGCCCAAAGGCGACATCCTCCTGACTTCTAACGTCCACCTGGTAGAACCTAGCAAACGTGTGTACTGAAGACCATGTTGCGGCCTTACAGATTTGAGCCAAGGAGGGCTGGTGATGCACTGCCCATGAAGTTCCAACTGCTCTCGTGGAGTGCGCCCTAACTTTGAACGGAGGCGGTCTCCTTCTCAAGCCATAGGCTTGCATTACGACCTGTCGAATCCACTTGGCTAAAGTAGATTTTGACACTGCCTGACCCTTTCTAGGGCCTTCCGGCAGAATAAACAAAGTATCCGTTCTGCGAATCTGAGCAGTGGCTTTTAAATAAGCTTTAACTGCTCTTACTACATCCAAAGAATGCAATAACTTTTCTTCTACCGAACTAGGTTTGGGAAAAACGAAGGAAGAACCACATCTTGGTTCAAATGAAACCTCGATACCACCTTAGGAAGAAAGGCTGGATGAGGACGTAACACTACTCTGCCCTTATGGATAACCAGATATGGCTCTTTACAGGACATAGCTGCTAATTCCGACACTCTTTTAGCCGAACAAATGGCTACTAGAAAAATCAATTTCCTGGTGAGAAGAACCAAGGAAATATGCTGTAATGGTTCAAATGGTTGTTTCTGTAGAACCGACAGAACCAGGTTTAGATCCCATGGACATATGGGAATATTAACCGGAGGACTAATACGCATCACTCCTTGTATAAAGGCTTTGACTAGTGAATGCGAAGCCAAGGGCCTTTGAAAAAATATTGACAAGGCCGAAATCTGACCCTTGATAGTACTCAAGGCAAGCTTCCTATCTACAGCCCATTGTAGGAAGTCCAGAATCCTACCTATTACGTACTTACGTGGATGCCATTTCTTGGGCTCACACCACGCGATGTACGCCTTCCAGATTCTATAGTAGATCTGCCTGGATACCGGCTTCCTGGCATTGATCATTGTAGATACCACAGGATTAGAGAGCCCTCTCTTTTTTAGAATGTGGGCTTCAATAGCCAGGCCGTCAAACCTAGGGCTGGTAAGGAAGGGTGGTATATCGGTCCTTGCGAAAGCAGGTCCGGACGATGTGGGAGAGTCCAAGGACTCCCCACTGACATTTTTACAATCTCCGCGTACCATGCTCTTCGGGGCCACGCTGGAGCCACCAGAATCACTGGTTTCTTTTCTACCCTGATTCTGCGGAGTAATCAAGGTAACAATTGTGGCGGTGGGAATGCATATATCCGCTTGAACTGATCCCAAGGGAACACTAGGGCATCCGAGCCGCAAGCTAAGGGGATCCCTTGTCCAAGAGACAACCCTGTCCACCTTTGCGTTGAATCTGGATGCTAGCAGATCTACATCCGGTGTTCCCCACCGCTGACATATTGTCCGAAAAACCTCGGGGTGAAGGGACCATTCCCCTGGGCATAATTGTTGGCGACTTAGAAAGTCTGCCTTCCAATTCTCCACTCCTGGAATGAATACCGCGGATATGGCTGGGACATATCTTTCTGCCCATTTCAGGATGCAATTTACTTCCCTCTGGGCTGCACGACTCCTGGTGCCACCCTGATGATTGATATATGCCACTGCCGTGGCATTGTCTGATTGAATTCTGACAGGGGACCCTTGGAGTTTGGATGTCCATGCTACTAGGGCATACCGGGCTGCTCGTATCTCTAAGAGATTGATGGGCAGGGCCTTTTCCGCATCCAACCATCTGCCCTGGAGAGACCATTGCTCCAGTACTGCTCCCCAGCCTATAAGGCTGGCATCTGTAGTGACCACCTTCCAAGAAATCGGACTGAAGGATTTCCCTTTTTCCAGATTCTGGGGAACCAACCACCAACGGAGGCTCTTGCGTACGGAAGGGGACAAGGACATTGGTAAGTCTAGGGCCTGAACTTTCTTGTTCCAGGCTGACAGTATGGCCCTTTGCAAATTCCTTGAATGGAATTAACCGTAGGGTACTGCTTCGAATGATGCCACCATTTTTCCCAGCAGCCTCATGCACAGGCGTATGGACGGCTGTCTTTTTGTACCCACTAAGTGGATCAAATCTCTCAAAGACAACACCTTTTTTCGAGGCAAGAATATTTTCTTCTGGCCTGAATCTAGCCTTAGCCCCAAGCATTCCAGACTTTTGACTGGTTTTAGGGCTGACTTGTCTCGGTTGATAATCCAACCGTGAGATTCCAGATACTTGATTGTCTTGTGAACGACCACTTCTAGTTTTTTCACTGAGTGGTCTATCAACAACAAGTCATCTAGATATGCCATTATCATTACACCTTGTGTTCTTAGATTGGCCAATAAAGGGGCAGAATTTTTGTAAACACTCGTGGTGCTGTGGCCAGACCGAAGGGTAAGGCTCTGAACTGAAAATGGCGCCCTTCTACTGCAAAGCGTAGAAATTTTTGGTGGACTGGAAAGATGGGAATGCAAATAAGCATCTTTGATGTCGATCGAGGCTAACCATTCCTCCCCTTGTAGGGCAGTGGCCACCGATCGGATCGACTCCATCGGAAAGTCCTGATATACAGGAATTTGTTTAGCCCTTTTAGAATTAATATGGGCCTCACGTCCCCGTTTGCTTCGGGACTGTAAAGAGGTTTGAGTAAAACCCGAACCCCCATTCTTCCAGGGGAACCTCCATAATTACTCCTTGGAGCAATAGTTTTTCTAGTGCCAACAGGAGGGACTCTCTCTTCCGGGGATCCCTTGGCACGTTTGACCTCAAAAAATGGGAAGGAGGAGAGTCTTTTAACTCCAATCTGTATCCCAAACATACTGCGGAGAGCACCTATCTGTTCTGATCGTGTCCCGCCAGGTCTCTGCGAACAACTGGAGTCTTCCCCCCACCCGACTGAGTGGGGGACCCTTCAATGAATTTAACTTTGGGGGAGGTTTTGTACCTCTCTTGACCCAGGGTCATTACCCTGCGATTGTCCCTGATTTTTACCCCCGGATTTGACCGAGGAGGCCGTCGGACTGTTACACAGCCGATGCCCCAGGGACTGGAGAAGCAGGCCTCTTAAAAGAGGGACCTCCAACTCTGTCTTTAACTGGCAAGAGTGTATTTTTACCGCTGGAATTTTTCTGGATATATTTGTCCAGGTCTTCCCTGAATAAGCGTTCACCATGAAATGGGACGCTAACCAGCCATTTTTTACAGGGAGCTTCAGCAGACTAGTTTTTGAGCCATAGAAGCCTACGCATATGTACTACAGACAGTGTAAGGCGGGAGGCCTGATGGATTGAATCCTTTATGGCGTCAACCGCAAAGCCTAAGGCTCTAGGTAGATCAGCTAGGGCAAGGGCCTGCTGATCTGGCAAGTCCCTCAAGACCTGTTTCAACTGATCCTTCACTGCTTAGCAGACCCCACTGCTGGTTGTGTCACCAAGCTTGCTGTAGAAAGAAGCAGATTTTCATAAGGACTCCAATTTTTTATCTATTGGGTTCTTGAACATTTGGACATTATCCACTGTAGGGACCTTCCATTTTTTGATGAACTTATCCTCCATGGGATAGACCACCGGAAATCTCTTGGGGGGAAAAAATATTTTCTCAGGATGTTCCCAATCCTGGTAAATGAGCCCTTTCAGTAAAGGGTGAAGTGGAAAAGAACAGACAGTCTGGGGGCTTCTAGCGACCCCAACGAGGATACAGTAGTGGTTGATGGTTCCGCAAGGTGCATTACCTATCACGGCAGGCATTGTAATTAAACCTTCAGGGACCGGGTTCCCAAGGATTCCACTCCCCTGGACCTGTATAGCACCCTGCACAGAAAACATCTTGGTCGTGGGTATGACCAGAGCTCTGGATCCCAGGGTCCAGCCCTCCTAAGAGAGGCATTACAGGCAAAACCTTGCTCTTCTCTTTGCAAGGCCCGGGTACCGACCGTTTAGCTATGAAGCTTTTTTGGTCGGATCCGGAATAGCTTACTGAGGCCCAAAAGAACCTGTACGCAAGCTCAGTGAAAAACACATGTTACTTCTTGGCCAACACCTTAGACACTGGCAAAAAACTGAGGTGCTCCCGGATGGGAGGGGCTTATATAGGGGAGGGTACTTCCGGTTTTGGAAGTTGCCAGTGCCAGCACCTGAAGGTATCTATATAACCCACATAGTAATGACTATGTCGCTCTGTGTCCCGTGATGTACGAGAAAGAAAGGTAACTTCTGACACCGCAGACCGTGGTCCTGTCAGAGCTCAGAGCGTTTCCCAGGAAATGGCGGGAAACCACAGGTGCAGAGACCCTGTTGTTGCCTCAGAGACATCACACAGAAGGCTCACAGGGACTATAGAAATAAATGAATAAAGTGCCTCCCCACCATGCTGCACCGACCGGGGGGGGGGGGGAGCTACTGTGTACCGTTGTATCATCCATGCTGCTCTCGACGCAGCGTGTGAGGAAACAGTGAGGAAGCTGTGTAATAGAAAAGCTTGAAAAGGACCAAAAAGGAGAAAGTGTCCGCCTGAGGTACCACAGCCACAGCATCCAGCTTGAGAGTGTCCCTCACAGCATCAATGAGTTCACTTACAGGCGCCCTGTCATTTACGGACTCAGAACTGGAGTCTTCCTCACAAGGAATGTCCTGTTCAAAAACATTAAAATATTCAGAGCTAGGGTCCTGAGCAGCAGCAGCAGCTAGGCCCATATCCGAATCAGAGCACTCCCCATGTGTGAGATTGTGTGGGGAGAGGGTGCTTTATAGCTCCCTTGCTCGCACACCGCTTCCATCCTGACAATAAATTTTTTCCCAGGACTGCCGACAACTGGTCCATAGGGACCGCAGGTGCTGGAGCACTGCCAGTTGCCTCTGGCAAGAGTGGGGAAGCAGGTGAACCAGACTCCATATTTGCCACCCTCTGAGACCTTATACACTATAAAGTGAATAATACAGTCCACCCACTGGCTGTGCTGAGATACCCAAAGGACTCACCAATCCTTGTAAGGACCGCTCAGCTCTGCTGTATGTCACCACGCTGCCAGCGCGAGTGAAGTCTGAGGAGATTCGCGCCGCAGCAGCGGCGATAGAGGCCAAAACCAAAAGAGAAAGCGCCGCGGCTTCAAAAAAATAGCCGCCGGCCGCGTGTAAGCAGCGCTATTGATCCGCGGCAAGATGGCCGCCTAGCGCAGCTTAAACAGTAAAAGCCATGCCAGCTAGTGGCTTCTCCAAACACTCACACCTCACAGCCCCAGCACACAGACATGAGCGCCCCCCGCCAGGCCAGAGTGACCCCCAAGTACCCCCACACAGCACAGCGCCAGTACAGGGTGCAGAGAGCAGCATAACCGGGGGAGACAGGGAGAAACCCCCCAGACAGAGAAACACAGCCAGCATGTACTCACCTGAAGCAGGAAAGACTACTTACCCGTCCCATAGGGACCCACTGGCTTGTTTCAGACAGACCTATCACAGAGTAGTACTGAGTAGCTGTCGGCCCGGTCCACCGCAAAAGATACAGCAGGTACTGTTCAATCTTGTGAGGACTGCGGGAGCATAAAAGCCACCCGGCCACCCCTGGAGTCATGGGGCATGTCGTGAACTGAGTCTCATGCACACAAGGCGAGGATCAGCACGCTCGATGGTCGGACAGGGAAGACTACGAGGATACCAGTGTACCCAACCTGTTTCCCAGCCGACAGTTGATTGAAAGACTCAAAAATAAAATAATTAAATTCCCAAAGGAATACAAATTGAATCTTCCAGGAGACTGGCTCCTGAGAGAGCCACGTCTTCTTCTGCTAGGCAGCAAAAAACTGAGGCTGCTAGCTGCAGGTAGGAGGGTTATGTCTGAAAGGACCGCACCCCTGGGCGGGGCTGTTCAGCTCTGTTTTTTTCTAGAATGTATGTTTCTAACATCTAACATTCTGCCTAGATCTTCTCCTGCGAGCAGGGACATATACCCACGTGTTTCAGTATTAGAGCTGTGTCAGTCCATGGACGATAAGAGAAAAAACGATTACCACGCTGTTTACATCACGTGATCAGCTGTCATTGGCTGACAGCTGATCACGTGGTAAGGGGCCGGGACCGGCCCCTTACTCGGATCTGTGGTCACCCGAGTCTCAGTGACTCGGTGATCACAGCGCGCGCCCTGCAGGGGGAACGTGCAAAGGGGAGGACGTCCATTGACGGCCCCCCGGAAATTCAGGTCCGCGCTGTAGCCGTCATTCGGCTATGGCACGGACGGCAAGTGGTTAAACTGTTTTTATTTCACACATGTTAAAATAATCATTTAAAGGCCTGAATATTTGTTAAAGCGGAAGTCTTCCTTTTCAAATGTATCTACAGGTAAGCTTATAATAAGGCTTACCTGTAGGTACTGTAAATATCTTAATCTTGCACCGTTTAGGAGATATTTACTACATATGCTGACGTCATCGGCGCATGCACTCTGAAAAAACGGTCGCTGGTGCCATTTCTTCAGGACGCTGTGCCGTGACCGCCAACTCCCGCACGCATTGCACAGGAGTGACGTCATTGCGGCTCTGACCAATCACAGGGCCGGAGCCTGCGAACCCGGAAGAAACGTTGGGGAAAATGTCAGCCGTCTCAGCGTTGTGCCACAGAGAGCTTCGTTCTAAGGTAAGTATGCGATGCATTCTAGCTCAATATGCCTTTGTCCTACAGGTTTTTTTGGGGGGTTTACAACAGCTTTAAAACCCAAGCAAACAGTACATCTTTTTTGAAAGCAAAGACCCTGGAGAATAAAATGGTGGTAGTTTCTATATTTTACATCAGACGATATTAGGACAATCATAAATGTGTTTTTTCTTTTAACTTTACTGCCGCTACCTGACGAGACCCACCATGCACTTCCCAGGAGGAGAGGAACACTAGTCCATCTGCTGACCTCCCCTGAGAACCTGAAAGCGACGAGAATTTCATCATTTCTGGTTTCTAGAAAAAGCTAATGGAGTACAAAGATTGGGCCTGCTGGATTCATTTCATCTTACCGCTGATGGTCGGCTTCCAACATTTATATGCATTTCTGGCTGCTTTAGCAGCCTGGAGTGTGTGTAAAACTCCCTGCTGCTGCCACCACCAACATAGGGCATACATTGGTGACACCCAAATAATATAGTCTGCTGGTTCATGGACTACTTACAACTTCAGGGTCATCTTCATCAACCAGTACCGATTTCCCTTCTTTTTTCAATTGCTTCTTCCTCTCTTTTACCTGCAAAAAAATACAGAGGGAGCTCATTACATCTCGCATTCAGCAATTTATTTAGCCTTTTTTGGTAAAAAAAAAGCATATGGAAATCCACCAACAGATAAAATATAATACAACCTGCAAGTGATTCACTAGATAGTGGATGTCCTACACCAAAACAGTACATACAATCTGAAAGAGAAGATCCTACACCAGACATGGTGCAAAGGGCACATAGACTTTTGATGGGGCTAAATTCTACCAGACTTATGTTGCCAGACCCTATATCAGAGAAGACTATTGAAGCTGCTTCCATAACTTTCCTGCTACCCTTTTTCCTTCATGATCTGGAAAGCCGGCCAAAACCTTTACTTTACAGTCCCTGTCACAGCTACCAGCTCTCTACCACTTCTTGGAACGTGAAGGACTACAGCTCCTGGATTGGCTTTGCTTTATCGTGGACCACCATCACTGGCATCCCCGAGACCCCAACATCAACCGCGTAAGATCTCGGGCAGGATCAAAACTACCTTGAGATAGTCTACAAGCGCTAATGAGCCCTACGTTTTTTCAACCTGTGGCTATGCCACAACCACAGGCTGTGGACCTTCCTGGAATACACATCTGCATGGCCAGGGACTCCACACTACCTCCTTGAACGACAGTTGCTCGGTTTGGTCCACCAGCCATGAAGATCAACACCACTGCCTCAAATACTGCATTCAGCCTACACCTCTCCTGATCGTTTAAATGTTGTGAGCACGGAATTTTTTCAGATTGCAGGAATGGGAGGCCGGGCCATTGACTTAGTTGATTTGTGTTCTGGGGTAGCCCAAGATATCATCCTATGTCTATTATTATTATTATACAGGATTTTAAATAGCCCAACAGTTTGTGCAGCACTTTACAAAATGAAGGCAGACATAGTTACAATACAATTTGGTACAAGAGGAATCAGAGGGCCTAGCTCATTAGAGCTTACAATCTAAGAGGGAGGGTCAATTCACACAAAAGGAAATAGCGGTGGGGGATGAGCTGGTGGAGAAAGTAAAAAACAGTAAGGGAAAAAAGTATTTGACTCCCTGACGATTTTGTACATTTGCCCACTGAAAGAAATGATCAGTCTACAATTTTAATGGTAGGTTTATTTTAACAGTGAGAGACAGAGTACCAACAAAAATATCCAGAAAAACGCATTTCAAAGTTATAAATTGATTTGCATTTTAACCTCTTCAGCCCCGGAAGAATTTACCCCCTTCCCAACCAGGCCGATTTTTGTGATACGGCACTGCGTCGCTTTAACTGACAATTGCGTGATCGTGCGACGCTGTACCCAAACAAAATTTACGTCCTTTTTCCTCCCACAAATAGTTTTCTTTTGGTAGAATTTAATCTCCTCTGCGGTTTTAATTGTTTGCGCTATAAACAAAAGAGCGTCAATTAAAAAAAAAAAAAAAACAAAAAAAAAAAAAACACAATATTTTTTACTTTTTGCTATAATAAATACCCCAAATATTTTTTTTTTTTTAAAAACACTTTTCCTCAGTTTAGGTCGATATGTACGGTATTCTTCTACATATTTTTGGTAAATAAAAAAAAATTTTTTTTTTTAAATACCAATAAGCGTTTATTGATTGGTGTGTGCAAAAGTTATAGCGTCTACAAAATAGGGGATAGATTTATGGCATTTTTATCATTTTTACTAGTAATGGCGGCGATCAGCGATTTTTATCGGGACTGCGATATTGCGGCAGACAAATCCCTTGACACATTTTTGGGACCACTGACACTTATACAGCGATCAGAGCTAAAAATAGCCACTGATTACTGTATAAATGTCACTGGCAGGGAAGGGATTAACACTAGGGGGAGATTAAGGGGTTAACTGTGGTCTAACTGTGGGGGGGGGCAGGGATTGACTAGGGGAGGAGAGAGATCGTTGTTCCTGCTTAGTAGGAACACACAATGTCTCTCCTCTCCCCTGACAGAACTGGTATTTGTGTGTTTACACACACACAAATCCTGGTTTTCACTCTGTCACGAGCGATTGCGTGTGTCGGCGGTCATCGCGCCCGCCGGGGCACGTGTATCGGCTACAGCATCTTAAACTGCGGTGGCTGGTTGGGGACTGGTTAATGAGTGAAATAAGCATTTGATCCCCTATCAATCAGCAAGATTTCTGGCTCCCAGGTGTCTTCTATACAGGTAACGAGCTGAGATTAGAAGCACTCTCAAAGGGAGTGCTCCTAATCTCAGCTTGTACCCTGTATAAAAGACACCTGTCCACAGAAGCAGATTCCAATCTCTCCACCATAGCCAAGACCATAGATCTGTCCAAGGATATCAGGAACAAGATTGTAGACCTACACAAGGCTGGAATTGGCTACAAGCAGTTTGGTGATCACTAGGAACAGCAAAGCCCTCTACTCCCGTGTCAGAACGGGGATCTTTTTGTTTACATACACAGATCCCCGTACTGGCTCTCTATGGATCGATCGCGGGTGGCCAGCAGACATTGCAGCTGCCGGCCACGCGCATCGGCTCTGGTGTCAAGCACCCTAAACCTCTCAAAAGCGGCTGACGTACACCTACGGTGGTTTGTGCAGCCGTGCCAACCTGCCACCGTACAACTATGGCGGCTGGTCGGCAAGAGGTTAAAAAAAAAACCAGTCAGACAGATTGGGGTAGGGCGTTTCAAAGGATGGCAGAAGCTCAGGAGAAATCATGGAGGCAAGCATGGGAGGGGGGGGGACAATGGAGCTAGATTGCAGGTGGTCTTGGGAGGACCGAAGAGAGCGGCTTGGTTGATATTTTGAGACCAGGCTAGTGCAATATTTGAGGCGAGAGATAACCAGGAAGTGAACTAGAAGCTTAGTGGTGTCTTTGGTTAAAAAGGGGCATTTTCTGGCGATGTTGCGGAGGTTTAGGCAGCATGACTTGGAAAGGGATTGGATGTGGGTCTGAAAGGACAGTTCAGGGTCTATCACATAATTCTAGTATTAGTGGCAACTAGCCACCAGGGGGTTTCTTAAGGTCTAATCTATAGCCTCCCCAGAATACCGACACTGCTCCCTGAAACTGCACGAAAGGACCCCAAACACCACTAAATACATTGATTTGCCTACCCAGGGACCAGTACCCTCGTCTTGCGTTGGATACAAATGCCGAATGTCCCTAGAGGGCCCCCGGCCCAAGCCTCAAGTGTGTACTTCTTAGTGGCTGAGAGTTCCCTATGGGACCCTAGCACTTTACCTTCCATGTAAACACTTTCTACAGTTTGAAGTAGGGGTTTGGCTATTTTAGGATAGGGGTTAACCACTACAGTTTATGTCGCAAATGGTTCTACCTGCCCAATAACACTCAGGCACTGGAGGCGTCGGTACTGTTCATACCAGTTATTTACATAGTGCTTGAGAGATTTCTGCCTCATTAACGGGTCTGTTGTAAAAGGTGGCTGGGAGAGAGCGCCTCCCCCCCATATATCAGGGGCACGGCTCAATTTAGGGAAGGGGAACCCCAGCAGGCTAATGTAATGTGTGCTGTACTACCTCGTCATCCAATATGAGAGGATGCCTATAGTTTTTTACTGTTCAAGACATGTATTCCCTTGGGACCCTACTGTCACCTCTCTGTAGGTCTAATTGGGGGGGGGGGTCATGCCCTGCCTGCCTACAGGTTATAATAAATAAAGCTTGATGCTCCTGCAACTCCCCGCCTGATCTCTGTGAAATTCCAGCTGAACACTACCTCCATGGATGATCTTGAACCTCCTCCCGCCCACGGTATAGAGAAATGATCCCCTTTTGTTCTGGGGGGACGACATATCACATTGCCCCAGTCTCACTGCGGGGGCGCGCCGATCGCAGACGCCGTCTACCCAGGACACGGCGCAACCCTGATCTCGGTAAAGAGCCGTGTCCAATCACAGCTGATCACATGTAAAAATGCGGAAGTGACGTTTATTGGCTCTTCTCGCTTGATAGTGTGAGGTGAGGCGAGCCGATCAGTGGCATCTCCTCACAGGGGAGACCTGTACAGATAATCAGGGCAGTGATTATCTGTGCAGCCCCAACAGTGCCCATCAAGGTTGCCAGTCAGGGTCGCTTTTTAATGCCGCCCATCATTGCCACCTATCAGTGCTGCATATTACTGCCTCATCAGTGCCGCCTACCAGTGCACATTAGTAAAAGGAGAAATTTTTAATTTTTATCTGACAAACTAAGGAAAAGTGTGTGTTTTTTTTTTCCAACATTTTTTTTTTTTAGCAAAAAAAATTTAAAATCTTGCGGTGATTACCGTAAGTACCACCAAAAGAAAGCTCTATTTGTGTGGAAAAAAAATTAATTTGGGTACAGTGTTGCATGACCGCACAATTGTCATTTAAAGTGTGAGTGTCCTGTATTGAAGCAGTTAAAAGACAACCAGGTACACCATATAAACGTGACCATGAGTGACTAGGGCAGCAAAAAATAGGATTTTTGTACTCACCGTAAAATCCGTTTCTCTGGCATCCATGGACTGACACAGCGTGTCTTATACACCTTTACACGTGGGTTATGTCCCTGCCTGCAGGAGAAGACCTAGGCAGAATTTGAGATGTTATACATACATTCTAAACAGCCAGAGCTGAACAGCCCCGCCCAGGGGGGCGGTCCCTCCGGACATAACCCTCCCACTGCAGTCAGCAGACCTCAGTTCGTAACAAAGCAGTACAAACTTAAAAAGAAGGGTGGGTGCTGTGTCAGTCCATGGATGCCAGAGAAACTGATTTTACGGTGAGTACAAAAAATAGGATTTTTATAACAGCTTACCTGTAAAATCCTTTTCTTGGAGTACATCACGGGACACAGAGCGACATAGTCATTACTATGTGGGTTATATAGATACCTTCAGGTGCTGGCACTGGCAACTTCCAAAACCGGAAGTACCCTCCCCTATATAAGCCCCTCCCATCCGGGAGCACCTCAGTTTGTAGCAAAGCAATAAGTGTCCCCAAAAGAGGGGTGGGAGCTCTGTGTCCCGTGATGTACTCCAAGAAAATAGGATTTTTATAACAGCTTACCTGTAAAATCCTTTTCTTGGAGTACATCACGGGACACAGAGCGACATAGTCATTACTAATGGGTTATATAGATACCGTCAGGTGCTGGCACTGGCAACTTCCAAAACCGGAAGTACCCTCCCCTATATAAGCCCCTCCCATCCGGGAGCACCTCAGTTTTGTAGCAAAGCAATAAGTGTCCCTAAAGAGGGGCGGGAGCTCTGTGTCCCGTGATGTACTCCAAGAAAAGGATTTTACAGGTAAGCTGTTATAAAAATCCTATTTTCTTTCTCGTACATCACGGGACACAGAGCGACATAGTCATTACTAATGGGATGTCCTAAAGCAATGCCAAATGAGGGGGGGGATACACCATATATAAGCTGAGCGCTATCAGACATGAGGATCTTTTGCGGCCTGCAACACACTGCGCCCAAAGGCGACATCCTCCTGACTTCTAACGTCCACCTGGTAGGACCTAGTAAACGTGTGTACCGAAGACCATGTTGCGGCCTTACAGATTTGAGCCAGGGAGGCCTGGTGATGCACTGCCCATGAAGTTCCAACTGCTCTCGTGGAGTGCGCTCTAACTTTGAACGGAGGCGGTCTCCTTCTCAAGCCATAAGCTTGCATAATGACCTGTCGAATCCACTTGGCTAAAGTAGACTTTGACGCTGCCTGACCCTTTCTGGGGCCTTCCGGCAGAATAAACAAAGTATCCGTTCTGCGAATCTGAGCAGTGGCTTTTAGATAAGCTTTAACTGCTCTTACTACATCCAAAGAATGCAATAACTTTTCCTCTACCGAAGTAGGTTTGGGGAAAAAAGAAGGAAGAACCACATCTTGGTTCAAATGAAACCTCGATACCACCTTAGGAAGAAAGGCTGGATGAGGACGTAACACTACTCTGTCCTTATGGATAACCAGATATGGCTCCTTACAGGACAAGGCGGCTAATTCCGATACTCTTTTAGCCAAACAAATGGCTACTAGAAAAATCAATTTCCTGGTGAGAAGCACCAAGGAAATATGCTGTAATGGTTCAAATGGTTGTTTCTGTAGAACCGACAGAACCAAGTTTAGATCCCATGGACATATGGGAATATTAACCGGAGGACTAATACGCATCACTCCTTGTATAAAGGCTTTGACTAGTGAATGCGAAGCCAAGGGCCTTTGAAAAAATATTGACAAGGCCGAAATCTGACCCTTGATAGTACTCAAGGCAAGCTTCCTATCTACAGCCCACTGTAGGAAGTCCAGAATCCTACCTATTACGTACTTATGTGGATGCCATTTCTTGGCCTCACACCACGCGATGTACGCCTTCCAGATTCTATAGTAGATCTGCCTGGATACCGGCTTCCTGGCATTGATCATGGTAGATACCACAGCATTAGAGAGCCCTCTCTTTTTTAGAATGTGGGCTTCAATAGCCAGGCCGTCAAACCTAGGGCTGGTAAGGAAGGGTGGTATATCGGTCCTTGCGAAAGCCGGACGACGTGGGAGAGTCCAAGGACTCCCCACTGAAATTTTACAATCTCCGCGTACCACGCTCTTCTGGGCCACGCTGGAGCCACCGGAATCACTGGTTTCTTTTCTACCCTGTTTCTGCGGAGTAATCGAGGTAACCATTGGCGGTGTGAATGCATATATCAGCTTGAACTGATCCCAAGGGAACACTAGGGCATCCGAGCCGCAAGCTAGGGGATCCCTTGTCCGAGAGACAAACCTGTCCCCCTTTGCGTTGAATCTGGATGCTAGAAGATCTACATCCGATGTTCCCCACCGCTGACATATTGTCCAGAAAACCTCAGGGTGAAGGGACCCTTCCTCTGGGCCTAATTGCTGGCGACTTAAAAAGTCTGCCTTCCAATTCTCCACTCCTGGAATGAATACCGCAGATATGGCTGGGACATATTTTTCTGCCCATTTCAGGATGTAATTTACTTCCCTCTGGGCTGCACGACTCCTGGTGCCCCCCTGATGATTGATATATGCCACTGCTGTGGCATTGTCTGATTGAATTCTGACAGGGGACCCTTGGAGTTTGGATGTCCATGCTACTAGGGCATACCGGGCTGCTCGTATCTCTAAGAGATTGATGGACAGGGCCTTTTCTGCATCCGACCATCTGCCCTGGAGAGACTATTGCTCCAGTACTGCTCCCCAGCCTATAAGGCTGGCATCTGTAGTGACCACCTTCCAAGAAATCGGACTGAAGGATTTCCTTTTTTCCAGATTCTGGGGAACCAACCACCAACGGAGGCTCTTGCGAACGGAAGGGGACAAGGACATTGTAAGTCTAGGGCCTGAACTTTTTTGTTCCAGGCTGACAGTATGGCCCCTTGCAAATTCCTTGAATGGAATTGACCGTAGGGTACTGCTTCGAATGATGCCACCATTTTTCCCAGCAGCCTCATATACAGGCGTATGGACGGCTGTCTTTTTTGTACCCACTAAGTGGATCAAATCTTTCAAAGACAACACCTTTCCTCGAGGCAAGAATATTTTTCTCTGGCCTGAATCCAACCTTAGCCCCAAGTATTCCAGACTTTTGACTGGTTTTTAGGGCTGACTTGTCTCGGTTGATAATCCAACCGTGAGATTCCAGATACTTGATCGTCTTGTGAACGACCACGTCTAGTTTTTTCACTGAGTGGTCTATCAGCAACAAGTCATCCAGATATGCCATTATCATTACACCTTGTGTTCTTAGATTGGCCAATAAAGGGCCAGAATTTTTGTAAACACTCGTGGTGCTGTGGCCAAACCGAAGGGTAAGGCTCTGCTGAAAATGGCGCCCTTCTACTGCAAAGCGTAGAAATTTTTGGTGGACTGGAAAGATGGGAATGTGCAAATAAGCATCTTTGATGTCGATCGTGGCTAACCAATCCTCCCCTTGTAGGGCAGTGGTCACCGATCGGATCGACTCCATCGGAAAGTCCTGATATACAGGAATTTGTATAGCCCTTTTAGAATTAATATGGGCCTCCCGTCCGCGTTTGCTTCGGGACTGTAAAGAGGTTTGAGTAAAACCCGAACCCTCATTCTTCCAGGGGAACCTCCATAATTACTCCTTGGAGCAATAGTTGTTCTAGTGCCAACAGGAGGGACTCTCTCTTCCGGGGATCCCTTGACACGTTTGACCTCAAAAATGGGAAGGAGGAGAGTCTTTTAACTCCAAACTGTATCCCAAACCTACTGCGGAGAGCACCTATCTGTCTTGATCGTGTCCCGCCAGGTCTCTTGCGAACAACTGGAGTCCTCCCCCCACCCGACTGAGTGGGGGCTTCAATGAATTTAACTTTGGGGGAGGTTTTGTACCTCCCCTGACCCAGGGTTTCTCATTACCCTGCTACTGTCCCTGTTTTTTACCCCCGCGATTTGACCGAGGAGGCCGTCGGAACTGTTACACAGCCGATGCCCCAGGGACTGGAGAAGCAGGCCTCTTAAAGAGGGACCTCTAACTCTGCTTTTAACCGGCAAGAGCGTATTTTTACCGCTGGAAATTTTCTGGATATATTTGTCCAGGTTTTCCCTGAATAAGCGTTCACCATGAAATGGGACGCTAACCAGCCATTCTTTACAGGGAGCTTCAGCAGACCAGTTTTTGAGCCATAGGAGCCTACGCATATGTACTATAGACAGCGTAAGGCGGGAGGCCTGATGGACTGAATCCTCTATGGCGTCAACCGCAAAGCCTAAGGCTCTAGGTAGATCAGCTAGGGCAAAGCCTGCTGATCTGTCAAGTCCCTCAAGACCTGTTTCAACTGATCCTTCACTGCTTAGCAGACCCCAATAGCTGCTACTGCTGGTTGTATCACCAAGCAGATTTTCATAAGGACTCCAATCTTTTATCTATTGGGTTCTTGAACATTTGGACATTATCCACTGGACATGTCAGTGATTTATACATACAAGAGATGGCTGCGTCCACTGTAGGGACCTTCCATTTTTTTTTTTTTTTGATGAACTTATCCTCCATGGGATAAAACACCGGAAATCTCTTGGGGGAATAAATATTTTCTCAGGACGTTCCCAATCCTGGTAAATGAGCCCTTTCAGTAAAGGGTGAAGTGGA
Source organism: Rana muscosa (assembly GCA_029206835.1). Lineage (NCBI taxonomy): Eukaryota > Metazoa > Chordata > Amphibia > Anura > Ranidae > Rana > Rana muscosa. The sequence goes on from CM055117.1 coordinate 292,657,896, forward strand.
AAAGAACAAACAGTCTGGGGGCTTCTAGCGACCCCAACGAGGATACAGTAGTGGTTGATGGTTCCGCAAGGTGCATTTTTAAATGCTGATCGGACCATGTTAGTCAGAGACTGAACCCATAATCTTTCAGCTTAAGATGCTGAGAAAAGGTTCCCCCACTGTCGATTCCTCTATAACAGAATCAACCTCATCCTGATCCCCTTCAGGCAGGTCGATCCCTGTATGGGACTGTTGCTCTGCTAACAGGCACTCTGAAGGAGGAGACGGAGATCGGGCGTGCTTTCCCTGACAGGGAGGCAGCGATAAATGTTGACAATCTCTCTCTAATCCTCCCAGAGCTGAGGAAAAAACCTCCTCTGTTACATACACAGGAGCAGGTGAACTGAGGACAGCCACAGTACCAAGTACCCTGCGGGGTCTCTACGGTCACTTACCTCTGAACTTCAGGGGAGACTGGTGCAGCAGGAGTATGCCCAAGATCCTCCGAGCCCGATGAGACCCCCTTCGCTTCCTGGAAGATTCAGTTCCGGAGCTTCTGGACGGCATATTCCTAAGCCTAAAGCTGAGGTATTCCAGCCGTAATACACCACTTTTACTGAGAATAGTCTAGCACAATTGCTGCTATATCACAGTTGGTGTCTACTAATGTGCCTTTCTAGGGGATGCCTGTATCAACCGCTTGCTGTATGCCTTTAAATGTTGCCAGCTCTGTCTCTGTACTTCATAGCCAGCTCACTACAATATTGTGGTTTTTTTAAACTGCTGGGACGCCCGCACATGCGCAGAAGCGCTGCGGCGCGCACAGAGCGTCATCCCCCAGGCTCCGCCCCCTTTCCCGACTCACCTCTATATATAGAGGCGCGTGCACGCGCACGCGCGCGGGCACGTGCGCCTTCGGCGCTAATTTCAAATATGGTAACAAGGGACAGGAGCCAGGGCCCCTCTTTGCCGCAGGCCGGGGGATGGACGAGCACTGCAACATGGCAGAGGAAGCAGTTTCCTATAAGAGAACTCACCATCTGCCTGGACTTTGCTCTGCTGAGAAGAAGCTAGTCCACATGACAAGAAAACATTCCACAGCGGCCTCTAGTGGACAAACACAGGTACCGCAGTCTAATATATTAAATATATATAAAAAAAATTTTTTTTTTTTTTTCCTTGACCACCATTAAAAATTATTACATTTTTTTAGTAGTTACAGGCATGCACAGAATTTTGCGGGAATACCATTAGGTAACAGACAGAAAGACAAATTAGGCTTGGGGGTCCCCCAATAGAACCAAGTTCCTGGGGGCCCCCACTTACCTGTTCCCCGCCGCAGGACTTTGTTTGGTCCACAAAAGCCCAAACTTCACCTATCACGGCAGGCATTGTAATCAAACCTTCAGGGACCGGGTTCCCAAGGATTCCACTCCCCTGGACCTGTATAGCACCCTGCACAGAAAACATCTTGGTCGTGGGTATGACCAGAGCTCTGGATCCCAGGGTCCAGCTCTCCTAAGAGAAGCATTACAGGCAAAACCTTGCTCTTCTCTGCAAGGCCCGGGTACCGACCGTTTAGCTATGAAGCTTTTTTGGTCGGATCCGGAATAGCTTACTGAGGCCCAAAAGAACCTGTACGCAAGCTCAGTGAAAAACACATGTTTCTTCTTGGCCAACACCTTAGACACTGGCAAAAAACTGAGGTGCTCCCGGATGGGAGGGGCTTATATAGGGGAGGGTACTTCCGGTTTTGGAAGTTGCCAGTGCCAGCACCTGACGGTATCTATATAACCCATTAGTAATGACTATGTCGCTCTGTGTCCCGTGATGTACGAGAAAGAAAAGGATTTTACAGGTAAGCTGTTATAAAAATCCTATTTTCTTTCTCGTACATCACGGGACACAGAGCGACATAGTCATTACTATGTGGGATGTCCTAAAGCAATGCCCAATGAGGGGGGGGGGGATACACCATACATAAGCTGAGCGCTATCAGACATGAGGATCTTTTGCGGCCTGCAACACACTGCGCCCAAAGGCGACATCCTCCTGACTTGTAACGTCCACCTGGTAGAACCTAGTAAACGTGTGTACTGAAGACCATGTTGCGGCCTTACTGATTTGAGCCAGGGAGGCCTGGTGATGCACTGCCCATGAAGTTCCAACTGCTCTCGTGGAGTGCGCTCTAACTCTGAACGGAGGCCGTCTCCTTCTCAAGCCATAGGCTTGCATTATGACCTGTCGAATCCACTTGGCTAAAGTAGATTTTGATGCTGCCTGACCCTTTCTGGGGCCTTCCGGCAGAATAAACAAAGTATCCGTTCTGCGAATCTGAGCAGTGGCTTTTAGATAAGCTTTAACTGCTCTTACTACATCCAAAGAATGCAATAACTTTTCCTCTACCGAAGTAGGTTTGGGGAAAAAAGAAGGAAGAACCACATCTTGGTTCAAATGAAACCTCGATACCACCTTAGGAAGAAAGGCTGGATGAGGACGTAACACTACTCTGTCCTTATGGATAACCAGATATGGCTCCTTACAGGACATAGCTGCTAATTCCGACACTCTTTTAGCCGAACAAATGGCTACTAAAAAAATCAATTTCCTGGTGAGAAGAACCAGGGAAATATGCTGTAATGGTTCAAATGGTTGTTTCTGTAGAACCGACAGAACCAGGTTCAAGTCCCATGGACATATGGGAATATTAACCGGAGGGCTAATACGCATCACTCCTTGTATAAAGGCTTTGACTAGTGAATGCGAAGCCAAGGGCCTCTGGAAAAATATTGACAAGGCCGAAATCTGACCCTTGATAGTACTCAAGGCAAGCTTCCTATCTACAGCCCACTGTAGGAAGTCCAGAATCCTACCTATTACGTACTTACGTGGATGCCATTTCTTGGCCTCACACCAGGCGATGTATGCCTTCCAGATTCTATAGTAGATCTGCCTGGATACCGGCTTCCTGGCATTGATCATGGTAGATACCACAGGATTAGAGAGCCCTCTCTTTTTTAGAATGTGGGCTTCAATAGCCAGGCCGTCAAACCTAGGGCTGGTAAGGAAGGGTGGTATATCGGTCCTTGCGAAAGCAGGTCCGGACGATGTGGGAGAGTCCAAGGACTCCCCACTGAAATTTTTACAATCTCCGCGTACCATGCTCTTCGGGGCCACGCTGGAGCCACCAGAATCACTGGTTTCTTTTCTACCCTGATTCTGCGGAGTAATCGAGGTAACAATTGTGGCGGTGGGAATGCATATATCAGCTTGAACTGATCCCAAGGGAACACTAGGGCATCCGAGCCGCAAGCTAGGGGATCCCTTGTCCAAGAGACAAACCTGTCCACCTTTGCGTTGAATCTGGATGCTAGCAGATCTACATCCGGTGTTCCCCACCGCTGACATATTGTCCGAAAAACCTCAGGGTGAAGGGACCATTCCCCTGGGCATAATTGTTGGCGACTTAGAAAGTCCGCCTTCCAATTCTCCACTCCTGGAATGAATACCGCGGATATGGCTGGGACATATCTTTCTGCCCATTTCAGGATGCAAATTACTTCCCTCTGGGCTGCACGACTCCTGGTGCCACCCTGATGATTGATATATGCCACTGCCGTGGCATTGTCTGATTGAATTCTGACAGGGGACCCTTGGAGTTTGGATGTCCATGCTACTAGGGCATACCGGGCTGCTCGTATCTCTAAGAGATTGATGGGCAGGGCCTTTTCTGCATCCGACCATCTGCCCTGGAGAGACCATTGCTCCAGTACTGCTCCCCAGCCTATAAGGCTGGCATCTGTAGTGACCACCTTCCAAGAAATCGGACTGAAGGATTTCCCTTTTTCCAGATTCTGGAGAACCAACCACCAACGGAGGCTCTTGCGAACGGAAGGGGACAAGGACATTGTAAGTCTAGGGCCTGAACTTTTTTGTTCCAGGCTGACAGTATGGCCCTTTGCAAATTCCTTGAATGGAATTGACCGTAGGGTACTTCTTCGAATGATGCCACCATTTTTCCCAGCAGCCTCATGCACAGGCGTATGGACGGCTGTCTTTTTGTACCCACTAAGTGGGTCAAATCTTTCAAAGACAACACCTTTCCTCGAGGCAAGAATATTTTTCTTTGGCCTGAATCCAACCTTAGCCCCAAGTATTCCAGACTTTTGACTGGTTTTTAGGGCTGACTTGTCTCGGTTGATAATCCAACCGTGAGATTCCAGATACTTGATTGTCTTGTGAACGACCACGTCTAGTTTTTTCACTGAGTGGTCTATCAGCAACAAGTCATCTAGATATGCCATTATCATTACACCTTGTGTTCTTAGATTGGCCAATAAAGGGCCAGAATTTTTGTAAACACTCGTGGTGCTGTGGCCAGACCGAAGGGTAAGGCTCTGAACTGAAATGGCACCCTTCTACTGCAAAGCGTAGAAATTTTTGGTGGACTGGAAAGATGGGAATGTGCAAATAAGCATCTTTGATGTCGATCGCGGCTAACCAATCCTCCCCTTGTAGGGCAGTGGCCACCGATCGGATCGACTCCATCGGAAAGTCCTGATATACAGGAATTTGTTTAGCCCTTTTAGAATTAATATGGGCCTCACGTCCCCGTTTGCTTCGGGACTGTAAAGAGGTTTGCGTAAAACCCGAACCCCCATTCTTCCAGGGGAACCTCCATAATTACTGCTTGGAGCAATAGTTGTTCTAGTGCCAACAGGAGGGACTCTCTCTCTTCCGGGGATCCCTTGGCACGTTTGACCTCAAAAAATGGGAAGGAGGAGAGTCTTTTAACTCCAATCTGTATCCCAAACATACTGCGGAGAGCACCTATCTGTTCTGATCGTGTCCCGCCAGGTCTCTGCGAACAACTGGAGTCTTCCCCCCACCCGACTGAGTGGGGGCAACCCTTCAATGAATTTAACTTTGGGGGAGGTTTTGTACCTCTCCTGACCCAGGGTTTCTCATTACCCTGCGATTGTCCCTGATTTTTACCCCCGGGAATTGACCGAGGAGGCCGTCGGAACTGTTTCACAGCCGATGCCCCAGGGACTGGAGAAGCAGGCCTCTTAAAAGAGGGACCTCTAACTCTGTCTTTAACCGCCAAGAGTGTACTTTTACCGCTGGAAATTTTCTGCATATATTTGTCCAGGTCTTCCCTGAATACGCGTTCACCATGAAAATGGGACGCTAACCAGCCATTTTTTACAGGGAGCTTCAGCAGACCCCACTGCTGGTTGTGTCACCAAGCTTACTGTAGAAAGAAGCAGATTTTCATAAGGACTCCAATTTTTTATCTATTGGGTTCTTGAACATTTGGACATTATCCACTGGACATGTCAGTGATTTATACACACAAGAGATGGCTGCGTCCACTGTAGGGACCTTCCATTTTTTGATGAACTTATCCTCCATGGGATAGACCACCGGAAATCTCTTGGGGGGAATAATATTTTCTCAGGATGTTCCCAATCCTGGTAAATGAGCCCTTCCAGTAAAGGGTGAAGTGGAAAACAACAGACAGTCTGGTGGCTTCTAGCGACCCCAACGAGGATACAGTAGTGGTTGATGGTTCCGCAAGGTGCATTTTAAATGCTGATCGGACCATGTTAGTCAGAGACTGAACCCATAATCTTTCAGCTTGAGATGCTGAGAAAGGTTCCTCCACTGTTGATTCCTCTATAACAGAATCAACCTCATCCTGATCCCCTTCAGTCAGGTCGATCCCTGTATGGGACTGTTGCTCTGCTAACAGGCACTCTGAAGGAGGAGACGGAGATCGGGTGTGCTTTCCCTGACAGGGAGGCAGCGATCAATGTTGACAATCTCTCTCTAATCCTCCCAGAGCTGAGGAAAAAACCTCCTCTGTTACATACACAGGAGCAGGTGAACTGAGGACAGCCACAGTACCAAGTACCCCTGCGGGGTCTCTACGGTCACTTACCTCTGAATTTTCAGGGGAGACTGGTGCAGCAGAAGCATACCCAAGATCCTCAGAGCCCGATGAGACCCCCTTCGCTTCCTGGAAGATTCAGTTCCGGAGCTTCTGGACGGCATATTCCTAAGCCTAAAGCTGAGGTATTCCAGCCGTAAAAACACCACTTTTACTGAGAATAGTCTAGCACAATTGCTGCTATATAACAGTTGGTGTCTACTAAAGTGCCTTTCTAGGGGATGCCTGCATCAACCGCCTCTGTGTGCCTTTTTACTGTTGCTAGCTCTGTCTGTGCACTTCAATAGCCAGCTGTGATTGTGCTTTAAAACACGCTGGACGCCCACACATGCGCAGTAGCGCCGCGGCGCACACCGAGCGTCATCCACCCGCTCCGCCCCTTTTTCCAGATCGCCTCTATATATTAGAGGCGCGGGCACGTGCGCCTTCGGCGCCTTTTTTGAAAAAAATAAGGAGCTAGATGGGAGCCAGGGTCCCTGCCGCAGGGCCCGGGGATGGATGAGCGCAGCAACAGGGCAGAGGAGACAGCTTCCCAGCAGAGAACTTACCAACTGCCTGGATTTGATTTTGGAAGAAAAAAATCCACATTACAAGAAAAAGAACCATAGCGGCCTCTAGTGTCTAACACAGGTACCGCGGTCTTACAATGAGGATCACCGGAATTCCCTCAGGCGCTACCCTACGGAGCAGGTGAGGGAGCAACTGCAGCGGAGGATAAACGTATATCAGGTGATACTGACCCCATGGGGCCACCAACGCATCCGAGGCATCCGCCCAGGGATCCCTGGATCTGGCCACAAACCTCGACACCTTGCGATTGAGTTGAGAGGCCATCAGGTCCACATCCGGCGTGCCCCACCGTCTGCAAAGGAGTTGAAAGACCTCCGGGTGCAAGGACCATTCTCCCTGGTCCAGCGTCTGGCGACTTAGATAGTCCGCCTGCCAATTGTCTACGCCCGGAATGTAGACGGCCGACAGAGCCGGCACGCTTCTTTCGGCCCACCTCAGGATGCGGGCGACCTCGGAAGCCGCAGCTGAGCTCCGAGTCCCCCCTTGATGGTTGACATACGCCACTGCTGTGGCGTTGTCCGATTGGATCCTGATGGAGTGACCCTGTAGTTTCTCCGACCATGAGGAGAGGCGCAGTCTGATTGCCCATATCTCCAGCACATTGATCGGTAAGAGGGCTTCGTCCGGAGTCCAAAGCCCTTGGGCCGACAGGACTCCCCAGACTCCCCCCCAGCCCGTCAGGCTGGCGTCCGTCGTGATCACCGTCCATTGGATGGGGAGGAACGACTTCCCGGACCGAAGAGCCGGGGACCTCAACCACCACGTCAGGGACGCCCTGACCAGGTGACTCACCTGGATCTGAAGATCCAAGGACAACGGGGATTTGCCCCAAGTGGACAAGATCTCTTTCTGTAAAGCCCTGGTGTGCGCTTGGGCATAAGGAACGGCCTCAAAGGAGGCCACCATGAGTCCTAGGACTCTCATGCAAAAGCGGATTGACGACCATTTTCGGGACGTCAGCACCCATACTGCAGACTGAAGTGTCAGTAGTTTGTCTGGAGGTAGGAAGACTCTTGCCTCCAAGGAGTCCAAAATCAGACCTAGATACTCCAGACGCTAAGTCGGGACTAGAACCGACTTCTGAACGTTCAGGAGCCACCCAAACTCCCTGAGGGTCTGACTGACGATAGTCACACTTTCTCCCAATTCTGAGCCACTGTCTGCTCTTAAAAGAAAATCGTCCAGATAGCCCACGATAGCAATGCCTCGCTGTCTCAGCAAAGCTAGGACCGGAGCAAGCACCTTGGTGAACACCCTCGGTGCCGAGGCTAGGCCGAAGGGAAGAGCCACAAATTGATAGTGGACTTCGCCGACCGCAAAGCGCAGAAACTTCTGGTGGCTTGCGCAGATCGGAACATGCAAGTAGGCGTCCTTGTTTTTCAAGGATGCCAGAAAATCCCCTTGATGGAGTGTAGCGATCACCGTGCGAATGGATTCCATGCGGAATTTTTGCACCTTCACGAAGGCATTCAGGGCCTTGAGGTCCAGGATTGGCCGAACCCCATCCTTCTTTGGAACAACAAACAGATTCAAGTAGAACCCCTGAAACCTCTCCTGGGACGGAACCGGCACAATTACTCCGGACCCGATCAAATCCTGTACAGCCCCCAAGAGGGCTGCCCGACGGGCAGGAAGGAGAGGGAGATTTGAGGGAAAGAATCTGTCTGGGGGCCAGGAGCGGAACTCTATTCTGTATCCTGAGGTGACCACCTCGCACACCCACCGGTCGGAGATCCGGGAGGTCCACCGATCCGTGAACCTGCGAAGTCGTCCCCCCACCCCAGAGACGGGCGGGGGCAAGACTTCAGGCGGAGGCGGGCTTGGGAGCCGGCTTGTTCGGCTTACGCACCCAGGGGCGCTTGTGCCTGCCAGCCGCACTGTTGTCAGTCTGGGATGGCTTACCCGTGGACTCTGACGGACGGAAAAAACCCTTTTTTGCTGGAAAGGAAGGACCCGGTTTACGTCGGGCCTCCTTACCCTTGATAGTTTGAGGAAGGAGAGTGCTTTTACCTCCCGTGACATCTTTGATGATGTCATCCAGAGCAGCACCAAAAAGTCTACCACCCTTAAAAGGTAGATCCGTCAGGAGCTTCTTAGAGGCTAGGTCAGCAGACCAGCATTTCAACCAGATGAGACGACGCAATACCACCGCCGAGACAGAGGCCCTGGATATTAAAGGGGCCGCGTCCAACGTGGCGTCGCACACATATATCAGACCCTGCACCATCTGGTGGGCCAGAGCAATAGTGTCTGGAGGAAGGTTATACTCCTGCACAGTTTGGTGCAAAATTTTTGCCCATTCCGTGAGTGTCTGAGACACAAGGGTCGCCGCTACTACGGGCCGTAGGGCGGATCCCAACAAGGCGAACATGGCTCTGCTCACCACTTCTGACCTCCTGTCAGTGGGGTCCTTAAATGCAGGAGTCCCCTCCATCGGGAGAGTGGTGGCCTTGTTTAAACGGGCGACTGGAGGGTCGACCACCGGGGGAGAAGCCCACTTTTTAAGCAGGGCGTCTTCAAAGGGGTATCTAATAGACAAACGCCGCGGGACCATGAAAGTCTTCTGCGGCTTTTCCCAGACCTGGTCAATGAGCTGGTCAAAGAAAGGTACATATGGAAAAACCTTTTTAGAAGGCTTGGTCTTAAAAGAACCAAAGGAGACTGTATCCGCCTGAGGTTCTGCAGTCGCAGCATTTAGCTTGAGAGTGTCCCTCACAGCATCAATGAGTTCACTAACAAGCGCCCTGTCATTTACTGACTCAGAACTGGAGTCTTCCTCACAAGGAATGTCCTGTTCAAAACCATCTAAATATTCAGAGTTAGGGTCCTGAGCAGCAGCAGCTAGGCCCATATCTGAATCAGAGCACTCCCCTTGTGGAGATAAAGTGGGGAGAGGGCGCTTTTTGCTCCCTTGTGCTCACACACAGCTTCCATCCTGGTCAGAAATGATTCCAGGACTGCCGACAACTGGTCCATAGGGACCGCAGGTGCTGGAGCACTGGCTGCTGCCTCTGGCATGTTAGGGGAAGCTGGTGACTCTGACTCCATAATGTCCCCCTCTGAGACCACCCACAGGCTGTGCTGACTGAAGTAGGGGAATGCCCAGGGGACCCACCAACCTGACCAGGACCGCTCGGTTCCGCTGCCCTGTCTCTCCGCGCCGCGCTGCTCAGCGTGAGTGAGCCGAGAGGAGAGAGACTGAGGAGATTCGCGCCGTTCCTGAGCGGCGCTAGAGGCCAAACTAGAGCTAGAAGAAGGTGCGGCTACAAGAAAATGGACGCCGCAATGTGCTCTGGCGGACCACGGCAAGATGGCCGCCAATGTAAAAAACAGCACAGTCACCAAACATGGCGCCGAACGGCGCCCAGGCCCCTCACTCTCAAATAAACAGCCCCAGCGAAATGCAGAGCAGCATGAGCCCCCCCAGGACAGTATGGCCCCCAGGCACCCCACACAGTACAGCGCCAGCGAAGTGCACAGAGAGTGACATTAAAAAACACAGGGGGAGACAGGGAAATCCCCCACACAAGAAACACACAGCATGTACTCACCTGCAGCCAGGAGAGACTACTTACCCGTCCCCTGAGGGACCCACTGGTGTGTTTCTGACAGAACTATCACAGTGCGGTACTGAGTAGCTGTCGGCCCGGTCCACCGCAAAAGATACAGCCGGACTGTTCTATCTTGAGAGGACCGCGGAGCTGGAAGCCCACCGGCCACCCCTGGAGTCGTGGGGCATGTCGTGAATGGAGTCTCACGCACACAAGGCGAGGATCAGCACGCTCGATGGTCGGACAGGGAAGACTACGAGGATATCTTGTACCCAACCTGTTGCCCAGCCGACAGTTGATAGAAGATCTCAAAAGAAAAAAAAAAAAAAATAGGAAAAAATTCCAAAAGGAATAAAAAATAGGATTTTTATAACAGCTTACCTGTAAAATCCTTTTCTTGGAGTACACCACGGGACACAGAGCTAGTCATTACATAATGGGTTAAGGGTCACCAGCGGTGATTGGACACTGGCACAACCAATGGAAGACAGTTCCCCTCCATATAACCCCTCCCATCAGGGAAGTACCTCAGTTTTGTAGCAAAGCAGTAAGGTTCCCATAAGAAGGGGGGGACCTCTGTGTCCCGTGGTGTACTCCAAGAAAAGGATTTTACAGGTAAGCTGTTATAAAAATCCTATTTTCTTTATCGTACACCACGGGACACAGAGCTAGTCATTACATAATGGGACGTCCCAGAGCAATGCTCATATGAAGGGGGGGGAGACAGATCAAAACAGGCCGCTTGCGGACCAGAAGCCCTATACTGCTGCCTGCAGCACACTTCGCCCAAAGGCGGAATCCTCATGTCCTTTCACATCTATTTGATAGAATTTGGAAAATGTATGGACTGAAGACCAAGTTGCAGCTTTACAGATCTGAGCCATCGAAGCCTGGTGGTGCACTGCCCATGAAGCACCTATCGCCCTGGTAGAGTGCGCCTTAACAGGAAAAGGAGGAGTCCTGTTCTTTAAACCATAAGCTTGAATAATTACTTGTCTAATCCACCTGGAAATGGTGGATTTTGATACCGCTTGGCCCTTCTTGGGCCCATCTGGTAAAATAAACAAAACATCTGTTTTACGTATCTGAGCGGTTGCTTGCAGATACACCTTTACCGCTCTCAGTAGATCTAGAGAGTGTAATAATTTTTCCCCCGCCGTCCGCGGGTTTGGAAAAAAGGAAGGCAGAACAATGTCTTGATTCAAGTGAAAAGCCGACACCACCTTAGGTAGAAAAGCCGGATGGGGTCGTAGTACGATTTTGTCCTTGTGACAAATTAGATAAGGCTCTTTACAAGAAAGAGCTGCTAGCTCTGATACTCTCCTAGCAGAAGCTATAGCAATCAGAAAGGCCAACTTCCTACTTAATATAATTAAAGGAATATGGCGAATAGGTTCAAAAGGTTGCTTTTGCAACACTGACAATACCAAATTCAAATCCCATGGACACAAGGGAGTTCTAACTGGAGGATTTATCCTCAGTACCCCCTTAATGAATGTCCGAACTAGGGAGTGAGATGCCAATGGTCTCTGAAAGAAGACTGATAGAGCCGATATTTGCCCTTTGATGGTGCTAAGGGCTAAATTCATATCCACTCCTAACTGGCAAAAAGCAAGAATCCTACTTATTTCATACTTCTGAGGATTCCAACATCTGGATTCACACCAGGAAACGTATGCTCTCCAGACTCTCTGATAGATGAGTCTGGAGGCTGGCTTTCTAGCATTAATGAGCGTAGAAAGAGCCGGACCAGAGACCCCTCTCTTTTTAAAAATGTGGGTCTCAGCAGCCAGGCCGTCAACTTTAGCCTTTGTAAGGAAGGGTGGAATACTGGACCCTGTGACAGCAGGTCGTGTCAGAGTGGAAACTTCCAGGGCCTTCCTATCGCCGTTTTTACAATCTCGGCGTACCAAGGCCTCCTGGGCCAGTTTGGGGCCACTAGGATTACTGGTATTCCCTCCTCCTTGATCCTGCGAAGCAGTCTTTGTAGAAGAGGGATCGGAGGGAATGCATAGATCAGTGAGAACTGATTCCATGGAGTTATTAGAGCGTCTGTATTATTAGAGCGTCTGTCCCGTAGGCTAGAGGATCTCTCGTTCTGGACACAAAGTTGTCCAATTTCTTGTTGAACCTGGCAGCTAGCAGGTCTACATCTGGGTTTCCCCATCTCAGACATATGGCCTGAAAGATCTCGGGGTGAAGAGACCACTCTCCTGGTAGCAGCTGCTGACGACTCAGGTAGTCTGCTTGCCAATTTTCTATCCCTGGCATGAAGATTGCAGAAAGGCAAGGTACATGCTCTTCTGCCCATGCCAAGATCCGGTTCACCTCTCTTTGGGCTGCCCGACTGCGGGTGCCTCCTTGGTGATTGATGTAAGCTACTGCAGTAGCATTGTCGGATTGAACCCGAACTGGGTAGCCCTGTAACCTGTATGTCCAGGTTTTGAGGGCTAGATATACCGCCCGGATCTCTAGCACATTGATGGGCAGGATCCCCTGAGTCTTGGCCCAGGTCCCTGGGTAGAAGCCTCCTCGAATACTGCACCCCAGCCCGATAGGCTGGCATCCGTAGATACCACCTTCCAGGCCACTGGGAGGAAGGACTTTCCCTTCCATAAATTCTTGGCTTCTAGCCACCAATCGAAGCTGTGGCGTACTTGTGAGGACAGGCGCATGGGTATATCCAGAGCTTGGCTCTTCCTGTTCCAGGAAGCTAAAATATTGCCTTGAAGTAGTCTCGAATGAAACTGGGCGTAAGGGACCGCCTCGAAGGAGGCTACCATCTTTCCCAATAGTCTCATGCAAAGGCGAATAGACGGCCTCTTGTTTGCTTTGACCTTATGGATCAGGTCTTTCAGAGACTGTATCTTTGGTTCTGGCAGGTATACCCTGTTTTGGGCTGTATCTATGATCATGCCCAGGTACACTATCCTTCTTTGGGCCTGGAGAGAGGATTTTTGAAAATTTATAATCCATCCTAAATGCTCCAGGTATCCTACTGTAGTGTGTACAGCGTGACCCAATCCCTCCTTTGACTGATCTATTACTAGTAGATAGTCCAGATAGGCTGTTACCGCACTGCCCCGTGTTCTTAGGTTTGCTAACAGAGGAGCTAGCACCTTTGTGAATACTATGGGCGCGGTGGCTACACCAAACGGCAGAGCCACAAATTGAAAGTGGCGATCCTCTACCGCAAACCTTAGGAATCTTTGGTGAGCGGGGAGGATGGGTATGTGTAAATGTGCGTCCTTGATATCTATGGGCGCCATGAATTTTCCGCCCTTTAAAGTGGCGGCCACGGATCGGATCCATTCGAAAATGGCGATCGTTCAGGAACCGATTTAGGGATTTTAGATCCAGGATGGGTCTGACATCTCCATTTGGCTTTGGAATCACAAAGAGGTTTGAGTAAAAACCTGAACCTCGCTCTTTTTGGGGTACGTCTGTAACTACCCCTTGAGCCATTAAGTGATTCAAACCTTTGAAGAAGGATTCTCTTTTTTTTTTTTTTTGTGGATCCTTGGAGAGTCTTGAACCTCGGAATTGAGAAGGTGGGATCTCTCGAAATTCCAGTTTGTACCCTGAGGATATTGTGGATACCACCCAATTGTCCTGGATTTCTGACCACCAAGTCGCTCAGAACTGACAAAGCTTTCCTCCCACTCGGCCGAGCGGGGGCGCCCCTTCACTGAGAGGCTTTGGGGGCTTGCTTATTAGCTCTTGCACCCCACGGCTTCTTGTTCTTCTGAGCTTGCCCCTTGGCTTTTGTGGGCGGCTAAAACAGGCCGCCGCCACTGGTTGGAGTCAGATTTCCCGGGAGCTGGGGAGAGAGAGCGTTTAAAACAAGATCTCTTGTTTTTCTCTCAGGTAAAAGTCGTTTTACCACTTGATATCTTCTGTATATATTTTTCTAAATCTTCCCCAAATAGGCGTTCGCCATGGAACGGGAACTTGCCAACAGCTTTTTGCATGGGGTTTCCGCTGACCAATGCTTAAGCCAAAGTACTCTGCGCATCTGTACCAGCTGGAGTGTAAGGCGTGATGCCTGTATGATAGAATCTCTCATGGCATCCACTGTGAAGCATAAGGCTTTAGGCAAATTTTCCCAATCTCTAGCCTGCTCTGAAGGCAGTTCCTTCAGCCCCTGCTTTACCTGTTGGCTGATGACCTGACACATACCGACTGCTGCTACTGCAGGTTGGGTAATTGAGCCGGCCAAAAGGAAGGAGGATTTCAACTTCCTCTCAGAAGGATCTTTTAAACCCTTGTACATTATCCACCGGACATGTCAGGTTTTTATTTACACAAGAAATAGCCGCAACTACCGCAGGCAGGCTCCATTTCTTTAAAAAAAATTCCCCCATAGGATAAAGAATGTTAAACCTTTTTGGAGGTGAGAAACGCTTATCTGGATGTTGCCAGTTTGCGTATATTAGATCCTCTAGTAACGGATGAACCGGGAAGGAGCATGCACCTTGCAGGGATCTTAATGACCCTAGGGAGGAGACAGGTAATTCCGTTACCTCCGCAGAGGTTAACTTAAATGCACTGCTATAGCATTGTACCTGTGACCTTAAAATCTGGCTCCTCATCCTCTGCTGATGTAGCCTCCTCCTCCTCATCCTCCTCCCTCGGGTACTTCTGAAGGGAGGTCCAATACTGGAAGAGACCTGCTTCGCTTATTGTCCCTTTTTAGAGGACTTAGCGATTAAGGTAGCAATTTTTTCCTCCAGATTATTTAGGGCAGCTGATAAAGTGTCCTCAGTGACATATACAGGCCCAGGCTTCACTGAGGAAGCCGCCATACCTGACAGAGGTAATGGCTCATCCTGAACAGGTGCATTTAGCAACACAGGAGAGAAAGGTACCGAGTCAGCACAGTTAGAGCCTCCTCTCAGGCGGTGGTGCTTTCTTATCTCTTTTTGTCCGTATTACTTCCCCTGGAAGGCTTACTGTTTAGACAAAATACAAGGTACCTAAATGCATATACTACCGTGTTCAGTTTAGCAAATACAATAAGTATGCAACTTTTAACACATAACTATGCATAACATGGATGTCTTCTAGGAAGTACCCAATCCAACCACATGGAGTCTTACGTCCCTGTATAGCTGCTGTGTTTCTCTGCCAGGAACAAGAGAACTAACGAGCTTGCTTGCTGCTGCAGTGCTTCTCACACTGACAGTCTTTTAAATTTGGCGCCGTTTCTGTGCCTGCGCGCGCCACGTGCCCGCGCACGCCTTCGCCCCCCCCTTCGCCCCCCCTCCGATAAAGCGCGCTCCCGCGCGCGCGCGCGCGGCCCTTAGCGCTATGGCGGTGGCCATAGTGAGAGAGGACTCTCATCAGCCCTTGTTCCCACTTACCTGCATCTGCAGGTGTCTGGTCGGCCACCGAAAGGAGGATCGGGGTGCCCCAGCAAGCTCAGCAGCGGAGGTGACGAGCAGTGTGCTTCGCCGAAGCCGACACTGAACAGAGTGAGGTGAGTATATTCAGCTCTTTACTCCCCCCAGTGGTGGAAAAAAAGAAGACATCCATTTTTTGAAAAAGGTCCCAACCTAGTTATGGACCTTCTAATCTCACCTTATCCACGCCGCAGGTTTTTCTGCTGAAAAATTTCAGACAGATACCAAACTTCACCCTTCACGGTGGGCTATGTGTGCCAACCTTCAGGGATATGGGTTCCTATTTAAAGGATACCTCTCCCCTGGGCCTTGTACAAGACTCTTACCAGGACTTTATAGCGAAATAGCGAAAGTGCTGGATCTTAGAGCCCAGTCCTCCGAAGAGAGACATTACAGGCGACGCCTCATGGATGAGGCCCGGATCCCATCCAGATTCAGCTCATTTGTAGGCGTCTTGGATGGATCCGAAAGCATAGCTCTTTTACCCCCAGAGGGTCTCTTTGGTAGAGCTTTCCTTTAGCACCTCCTAACGCGTCCAACACCTTTCGACACTGGCGAAAAAACTGAGGTACTTCCCTGATGGGAGGGGTTATATGGAGGGGAACTGTCTTCCATTGGTTGTGCCAGTGTCCAATCACCGCTGGTGACCCTTAACCCATTATGTAATGACTAGCTCTGTGTCCCGTGGTGTACGATAAAGAAAATAGGTCAGGAGACTGGCTCCTGAGAGAGCCACGTCTTCTCCTTCTGCTAGGCAGAAAAAAACTGAGGTCTGCTGACTGCAGTGGGAGGGTTATGTCCGGAGGGACCGCCCCCCTGGGCGGGGCTGTTCAGCTCTGGCTGTTTAGAATGTATGTATAACATCTCACATTCTGCCTAGGTCTTCTCCTGCAGGCAGGGACATAACCCACGTGTAAAGGTGTATAAGACACGCTGTGTCAGTCCATGGATGACAAGAGAAAAATTTACTTTTAGCTCTAGAGTCCAACAAGGAGTCCATGAATGCATTTTGGTAATTTATTCCCCACAAGGGAGAAAAGAAAGTTCTATTTCTGGGATTGTAAAACATTGAAAACTAGGCGTGTTTAGCATAAACAGTAAAAAAGTAGACTTGGAATTAAAATTCTTGCTAGCAGCTTCTACAGGGCTATTTTTGAAAACCTACGGTTTTAAAATGGATTACTTACAATATGTTCAATATATTCCTGGCCAGCCTGAATCACATCAAGTGCCCGCTTCTTCTGTTCACCTTCCAGCAACAGTTTATATGCCTTGTCCACCGCTGCAGCAAAGAGAGATGTGTCAAGAAGCACTGCATGAACATTCGTTAAAAGTATATTTTACAATACCTACATACATACAAAATGCAGAAAAAAAAATGTGACTGTCAGACTGTAAAATACAGAAAATGAAGCTGAATGTGTTGAATGTAAAACCCAACATAAAATATTTCACATTTTCTTTATCATAGGACCTTTTTTTATACCAACCTGTTACAAGTATAATTTACATTTACTTTATATGAATTTAAAAGTGGTTCTAAGAGCTCAAGGATTTTTATCTTCATGCATTCTATGCATGAAGGTAAAAAACATTCTCTGTGCAGCAGCCACCCCCATCGTGGTTCAGCGATGAGCACGAGAACTTGGCTCTCCAGGGACTCTCCCTCCTCATTGGCTGAGACAGAAGCGGGAGCCATTGGCTCCCACTGCTGTCAATCACAGACAAGTAGGCCAATCAGGAGAGAGATGGGGTGGGGCAAAGCCATGGCTGTGGGTGTGAATGAACACAAAGCAGCGGCTCGGAACGAGCCTTCTTGGGTGCCCCCATTGCAAGTTGCTCTGGAGGCACTGGGCAGGGGGAAGGAGGCAGTAGCTTCGGCGAGGGACCCGAGAAAAGGATTGGAGCTGCTCTGTGCAAAACCGCTGCACAGGGCAGTCAAATAGAATAATGTTTGTTATAGAAAAACAAAAAATTGCCTTTAATATATTTATTGTAAGTGTAGTATAACCTTGTTTGCTTACTACATACAAATAAAAATTACATAAAATAAAAAAAAAAGCGCAGCTGTCAAAATGAAGAAGCTATAAAATTTGGAATTACCTTCAAATGCTTTCTGGGCTCTTTCTGGATCATCCTGATTCTTATCTGGATGAACCAGGATCGATAACTGGAAGGGAAGCAAAGATTTATTTAGGGAACTGTTACATTTAAAATGATATAGCTACCTGCATAATTCACTTAGCATACATTTCATTTTAAGCTCTTAAAGCTTCTATAAAGTAAATTTATATATATATATATATATATATATATATATATATATATATATATATATATATATATATATATACACACACACACACACACTGTACCTGTAAAAATCCTTTTTTGCATACAGTACAGGAGACAAGGTCGTAGGTCTTGAGGTTATATGCAGCTACCCTAATGGGTACTGGTAAAAAAAAAACAAAAAAAAAAACAGAGGGTAGGGACCTGTGCCCTGCATTGTATTTCAATAAAAAGGATTTTACAGGCTAGTCAAAAGTCCTATAGTATAGGACACAGTATCCTAATGTCCAAAAGCAGTCCAAATGAGGGTTGGGCTCAATAAGCCCACATAACATTATAACATTGGATCAAGGAACGGGTTGACAGAACTGAGAGCAGCTTGCAGAACCCTTATGTCTGAAACAGGCATCAGATAGGACATTTACCTGTAAAACGGCAGCTTTGCAAACCTGCCCGATGCTGAAAAGCACTAATGAATCTGGTATAGTGCGTCTTAGCAGGGAAAGGAGGAACCCCTACACTTTAGGCCAGTGATTCTCAACCAGGGTTCCGTGGAACCCTAGGGTTCCTCCAGAGGTTGCTAGGGGTTCCTTCAGAATTGGGCAATTTCTGCCTCTCAGATAATTTCCTACTGACACCATTGATCTTTTTAGCTATCTGTGTAAGGAGATGATTCCTCCCAATGACCACAAGTGTAAGGACCATCCTTCCCACTGACCATCACACAAAAGGTATCATGAATTGTAGATTTCTAATTTTTAGCAGGGGTTCCCCGAAACCGGAGAACTATTTCAAGGGTTCCTCTGTGTTGAAAAGGTTGAGAAAGGCTGCTTTAGGCTATAGGCTCAAATGAGGACTTATCTAATCCACCTAGCAATAGTGGAAAAAAGAAGCAGGGATATTAATTAGGGCAAAGAATGGTACCAATAGAGGATTAAGCATGAAATGAGAGGAACCCACCCCTTTTTTTTGGTATAGTGTTCAATTGCCTGAAGGTACAGTGGCTGCACATAACCCATGGTTAAGACTAAGATCCTGTTTCCTATACGATCAGGAAATCCCTTTTCTATTTCTACTATTTTACCTAAAATAAAACCTATAGTTGTAGTTAGGAGCTGGTGGATTTATTAGACAGTCGGATTGTCCGATAAAACACGTTCGTCGGACCGTTGTTGTTAAAAAGTCTGATCGTGTGTATGGGTCTTTAGAGTACATCTTTAACCACTTAACCACCTGCCGACAAATAACGTCGACAAGGTGGTTGCTTAACTCTGGGAGGACGTTATATAACGTCCTCCCAGAATCGCGCTCCCGCGCGCCCCCTGGGGCGCGCACACGGGAAACTCCGTGACCGCCGGGTCCTCTGGACCCGGCGGATCACGAATCGCGGTAAATTGCCGCTGATAGCGGCCGTTTACCACGTGATCGCTCCGTCAAATGACGGAGCAATCACTTGTAAACAGACCGGCGTCATTTGATGACGCCGGTTCCTCCCTCCCCTCTCTGTACCGATCGGTACAGTGTGAGAGGAGAGGGGAGGGAGCAGATCAAGGCAGCAGCGCTGTGGGCTGGATCTGTGACAATTGCAGTCACAGATCCAGCCATCCATCCATCCATCCCTGCTCAGCCATCCCTGTGCTATACCCTGCCAATACTCTGCAAAATACCCTGCCAATACCCTGGTGCAATACCCTGCCATACCCTGGTGCAATACCCTGCCATACCCTGCTGCCATACCCTGCTGCCATACCCTGCTGCCATACCCTGCTGCCATACCCTGCTGCCATACCCTGCTGCAATACCCTGCTGCAATACCCTGCTGCAATACCCTGCTGCAATACCCTGCTGCAATACCCTGCTGCAATACCCTGCTGCAATACCCTGCTGCAATACCCTGCTGCAATGCCCTGCTGCAATGCCCTGCTGCAATGCCCGGCAATACTCCGCAATGCCCGGCAATACTCCGCAATGCCCGGCAATACTCCGCAATGCCCGGCAATACTCCGCAATGCCCGGCAATACTCCGCAATGCCCGGCAATACTCCGCAATGCCCGGCAATACTCCGCAATGCCCGGCAATACTCCGCAATGCCCGGCAATACTCCGCAATGCCCGGCAATACTCCGCAATGCCCGGCAATACTCCGCAATGCCCGGCAATACTCCGCAATGCCCGGCAATACTCCGCAATGCCCGGCAATACTCCGCAATGCCCGGCAATACTCCGCAATGCCCGGCAATACTCTGCAATGCCCGGCAATACTCTGCAATAACCACTTCCCGCCCTCCGGCCGTCATATGACGTCCTTGACTTTGTGCGGGGATATCTGAATGATGGGAGCAGCTACAGGCATCATTCAGATATTAGCTTTTTCAGCCGGCGATTCCCTACACCATAAGAACAATCATAGCGGCTGTTCCGCCGCTTGATCATTCTTACGGGAGGCGAGAGGGGATGTCCCCTTACCCCCCCGCTGCCCTCCGGTGCTTCTACCGACTCACCGCTACGATCAAAGCCAGGATTGTTGTTTTTTTTTTGTATTTTTTTCAGGCTTCCCAGCCTAGAGGTGAGATGTGGGGTCTTATTGACACCCCCCCCCCCATATCTCACTGTAAAGAGGACCTGTCATGCCATATTCCTATTACAAGGGATGTTTACGTTCCTTGTAATAGGTATAAAAGTGATCAAAAAAATGTTTGGGGCGGAAAAACATGTCAAACTAAAATAAATAAAGTAAAATGAAGAATACATTTTTTTTTTTTTTTTTTAAAAGCGCCCCTGTCCCCGTGAGCTCGCATACAGAAGCGAACGCATACGTAAGTCCCGCCCACATATGAAAACGGTTTTCAAACCACACATGTGAGGTATCTCTGCGAACGTTAGAGCGAGAGCAATCATTTTGGCCCTAGACCTCCTCTGTAACTCAAAACATGTAACCATTAAAAATATTTAAAGCGTCGCCTATGGGGATTTTTTAAGTAGCGAGTGTGTGCAATTTTTAAGGGCGACATGTTAGGTATCTATTTACTCGGCGTAACTTCATCTTTCACATTATGCAAAAACATTGGGCTAACTTTACTGTTTTTTTTTAAGCACAAAACATTTTTTTCCCGTAAAAAACGCGTTAAAAAAATTGCTGCGCAAATATCGTGCGAGATAAAAAGTTGCAACAACCACCATTATATTCTCTAAGGTCTTTGCTAAAAAAACATATATAATGTTTTGGGGTTCTATGTAATTTTCTAGCAAACAAATGATGATTTTTACATGTAGGAGAGAAATGTCAGAATTGGCCTGGGTGCTCCAGAACGCCTGAAGGTGCTCCCTGCATGTTGGGCCTCTGTATGTGGCCACGCTGTGTAAAAGTCTCACACATGTGGTATCGCCATACTCGGGAGTAATAGCAGAATGTGTTTTGGGGTGTAATTTGTGGAATGCATATGCTGTGTGTGAGAAAGAACCTGCTAATATGACAATTTTGTGAAAAAAAAAAAAAAAAAGAGAAAAAAAAAATCTTGATTTTGCAAAGAATTGTGGGAAAAAATGACAACTTTAAAAAACTCACAATGCCTCTTTCTGAATACCTTGGAATGTCTTCTTTCCAAAAAGGGGTCATTTGGGGGGTATTTGTACTTTTCTGGCATGCTAGGGTCTCAAGAATTGAGATAGGCCGTCAGTACTTCAGGTGTGATCAATTTTCAGATATTGGCACCATAGCTTGTGGACTCTATAACTTTCACAAAGACCAAATAATATCCACCAATTTGTACTTATTTTTACCAAAGATATGTAGCAGTATAAATTTTGGCCAAAATTTATGAAGAAAAAATAGTAATTTGCAAAATTTCATAACCGAAACGAAAAAAAAAAATCATTTTTTTACAAAATTTTCAGTTTTTTTTCTCTTATAGCGCAAAAAATAAAAAACCCAACAGTGATTAAATACCACCAAAAGAAAGCTCTATTTGTGTGAAAAAAAGGACAAAAAATTCATATGGGTACAGTGTTGTATGACTGAGTAATTGTCATTCAAAATGTGAGAGCACCGAAAGCTGAAAATTGGTCTGGTTATTAAGGGGGTTTAAGTGCCCAGTGGTCAAGTGGTTAAAGCGGAGGTGCACCCATATTTTTTTTTTTTTTTTTACAAGTCAGCAGCTACTAACAGTGTAGCTGCTGACTTTTAATAAGGACACTTACCTGTCCTACTCACCCGCGATGTGGGTCCCCCGACGGCGATCGATCGCTGCTGGCAGGTCCCGGCTCCTCCATCCTGACTAAGGGAAACAGGCAGTGAAGCCGTAAGGCTTCACTGCCCGTTTCCTACTGCGCATGCGCCACTCGCACAGCGCTTTGTGAATGGGCAGCTTGCCTCCTAGGATACACACAGTTCCCAGAAGGCAGCGCGGCCCATTCACAAGAAGAGGAAATGGAAGTTCTCAATCCGAGGATAAGGAAGAGGCACATTAGAGGCAGGACATCCACATAGCAACGGGCATTTCGGGTGAGTATAAAAAGATAAAAAAAATGTTTTCTATACATTTTTTCCTTTTTTTAATGAATTTTAGTGTAAAAAAAATTTCAGGGTGGACCTCCACTTTAAGAAGATTTTACATTCTTGCTGCTGGATATAAAATTATTGTACTAAATGCAGAGTTTAAAGCACAATCATTGTGTCATAATGCAAACCAGGAAGTAGAGCCTTTAAAAGTTCTGAGCAAATAAAGCTGAACCCATCCATACATATAACAACAACCTACACACAGAAACAAGGTTAAAAATAAAAACAAACGTTTTGGAAAAAGGTTTAGATTTGTTGGATCGCTCTCACGTGTATAACAAAAAGGTTATACATTTCCTGATAGTAACACAACATACAAAATAGATACGCTAAAAAATAGGATTTTTTGTACTCACCGTAAAATCCTTTTCTTTGTCGTCCATGGATGGACACAGCTCCTTAAATCTTGACCATTGGGTTATGTTCCTGTCTATTAGGCGAGGACTAGGCAGAACATGTTAGACATTTAACACATGTTACATAATTAGAGTTGAACAGCCCCGCCCAAGGGGCGGTCCCTCCAAACATATCCCTCCACCCTGCAGTCAGCAGCCTCAGTTCGTAGAAAAGCAGTACAAACTAAAAAAAGGAGGGGTGGGTGCTGTGTCCGTCCAAAGGATTTTACGGTGAGTACAAAAAATCCTATTTTCTCTTTTCATCCATGGACGGACACAGCTCTTAAATCTTGACCATTGGGATGTCCCAAAGCAGTGTCAAAAAAACAAGGGGTGGGCACAGCAATCAAAAAAAAACAAAAAAAAAAAAACAACATTTTCATCCCAAACAAGCAGAGCTCCTCAACGGAGGAGTTGCAACCTCAAACCGCTGCCTGCAAAACTTTGCGGCCGAAGCTAGCATCCGAAGATCACCTCAACCTTGTAAAATTTTGAAAAAAAGTGTAAAACGGACGACCAGGTCGCCGCCTTACACACTTGTGATACAGACGCTTGATGTCGGAAAGCCCAAGAGGCACCAATAGCCCTGGTCGAATGCACCGTAAAAGGAAAGGGGGCGCCCGCCCTTTAAGAGCATAGGCCTGGATGACGGTCTGCCTGATCCACTGAGAAATGGTGGCCGACGAAGCCGGCAGGCCCTTCTGCGGACCAGACACCGACACAAACAGCGAGTCAGACCTCCGGAACAGAGCCGTAACAGACAGGTATACCCGCAAGGCACGTACCACGTTTAAAGAATGCAGCGCAACCTCCTTGGAATGCCATGGCCGAGGACACAAGGATGGAAGTACAATGTCCTCATTCAGGTGAAAAGCCGAAACCACCTTCGGAAAGAAGGAAGGCTGCGGGCGTAGCACCGCTTTATCCTTATGGAGGACCAAATATGGGGACTTGCAAGACAAGGCCGCCAATTCAGAAACCCTCCTGACAGGTGTGATGGCTACCAGGAAGGCCACCTTCTGAGAGAGTGTCAAGAGGAATTTCCCTGATGTTCTCAAAAGGAGGTTTCTGAAGCGCCGAGAGCACCAGATTCAAATCCCACGGAGGTAGTGACGGTCGCACCGGAGGAGCCACATGTCAGACCCCTTGCACAAACGTACTCACCGGTGAATAAGCCGCCAGGGGTCGCTGAAAGAAAACAGCCAAGGCTGAAATCTGCCCCTTAATGGTGCTGAAGGCAAGTTTCTGATCTACTCCGCGCTGTAAAAACAGCAGGATCCTGGAAACCGAATAAGTCCGTGGTAGATCTTCCTAGAAGAAGATTTCCGTGCCCTCAACATGGTTGAAATTACCGAATCCGACAGGCTTCGGTCCCTTAGTACCTGGCTTTCAATAGCCATGCCGTTAAAGCCAGCGACTGTAAAGCAGAATGAAGAATGGGACCTTGCGAGAGAAGGTCCTCCCGCATTGGCAGTCGCCAGGGTACATCCGCCACCAGGCCGGCGTACCAGGGACGCCTGGGCCAATCTGGGGCGATTAGAATCACCGGAATTCCCTCAGTCTCTACTCTGCGGAGTAAACGAGGAAGCAACTTCAGTGGGGGAAAGGCATAAATTAGCCGATACTGACCCCACGGGGCCCCCAACGCACCTGCCCAGGGATCTCTGGACCTGGCCACGAACCTCGACACCTTGCGATTGAGTCCAAAGGCCAGGAGATCCACATCTGGCATGCCCCATCTCCGGCAAAGGAGTTGAAAAACCTCCGGATTTAACGACCATTCCCCGTGGTCCAGCATCTGGCGACTCAGATAGTCCGCCTGCCAGTTTTCCACGCCCGGAATGTAAACTGCCGATAGGGCCGGCACGTTCCTTTCCGCCCACCGTAGGATGTGAGCGACCTCCGAAGCTGCAGCCGAGCTTCTTGCTCCTCCTTGATGGTTGACGTATGCCACCGCCATGGCGTTGTTTGACTGGATCCTAACTGGACGCCCTCTTAGCCTCTGTGACCACTTGGAGAGGCACAGCCTGATCGCCCAGAGTTCCAGAACATTGATCGGCAGTTGGGATTCGGTCGGAGTCCAGCGGCCCTGGGCCGCCTAAACCCCCCAGACTCCCCCCCAACCGGTCAGGCTGGCGTCCGTCGTGATCACAGTCCAATGAAGGGGGAGGAAAGACTTCCCGGACCGAAGAGCCGGGGATCTCAGCCACCAACTCAGAGGAGGACCTGACAAGATGACGTATCTGAATCTGATGATCCAGAGATAGCAGAGATTTGTTCCATTTGGAGAGAATCTCCTTCTGTAAGACCCGAGTGTGGAACTGGGCATATGGTACTGCTTCGTAAGAGGCTACCATGAGGCCCAGGACTCGCATGAGAGATGACCATTTGCGGGATGTCAACAACCTCACTGCAGACTGGAGTGTCTTCAACTTCTCCCAGGGAAGAAAGACTCTGGCCTCCGAGGAGTCCAGAATCAACCCCAGGTACGCTAGGCGCTGGGTAGGTACTAACACCGACTTCTGGAGGTTTAGTATCCAACCAAACTCCCGAAGGGTCTGACTGACAGCTCTCAGAAGAAGGTCGTCCAAGTAGCCTACGATAGCAATGCCGCGCTGTCTCAGCAAAGCTAGAATCGGGGCAAGCACCTTGGTGAAAACTCTTGGTGCCAATGCTAGGCCAAAGGGAAGAGCCACGAATTGATAGTGGTCTTCTCCGATCGCAAAGCGCAGGAACCTCTGATGCCTGACGCAGATGGGGACATGCAAGTATGCGTCCTTGATATCCAAGGACGCCAGGAAGTTCCCCCGGATGGAGCGCAGCAACCACCGAACGAATCGATTCCATCCTGAAATTTTGAAGCTTTATAAAGGCATTGAGGGCCTTGAGGTCCAAGATTGGACGGACTCCGTCCTTCTTTGGGACAACAAACAGATTTGAGTAGAAACCCTGAAAACTGTCCCGTGGTGGTACGGGCAACAAGTCTTGCAGTGCCCCGTGGAGGGCAGCCCGACGAGCCGGAAGGAGAGATAGATTTGAGGGGAAAAATCTATTTCGTGGACAAGAAAGGAACTCTCTTGTACCCCGAGGTGACCACCTCGCAGACTCCACTGGTCGGAGAGCAGGGAGGTCCACCGAGCTGCAAACCCACGTGTTGCAGTTTTCTGAACAAATGCTTTCTATGAACTTGAAGCTTTTTGGATTCTGATAATGGGGACAATGCACTGAAGTTTTGTTATATATTTTTTCTCCTTGTTTCCAGTTTACATACGGTTCACCTTTATTGGCCTTTTTTATTATTTTATTGTATATGGTTTTATATACATGAGTTATTACGCACATGTGATGGTATAATTTGAATTTAAACTAGTGTGTATATACTTGGATTTATTAATCTAGGCCTTTTTGGCCGTACACTTTCACAGTTTATTATATGCCCGAATCCTTATATGTATTTGGGTCTTCTCACATATTTTAGGCGCTGCATTTTTTATTTTCATTATGTAAAAAAATCCAACCCTCAACCCGAAGAGATTTGAGAGCCTTGAGCATGACACAACAGAATAATCACAATGCTGTAACAAAAGTTTTGTCAACTATATAACAGAAGTGGTAAATAGCTCACAGAATACAGCGTTCTGCAAAAGGTCAAGGGGAGGTGGATAAACGACACTTGGAGTTCCGTCTATGGGAGAGACAGTTCTGATATTCACAGCAGGCCGGAAATATAGAGGGTGCTGTACTATCTAGCATGGGAAGAAGTATAACATAAAATACTGAGCAGGGATCTGGACGTGGCATACACCTCGCCAGAGTAAAAGTTTTCTTAACACATCAGAAATTACAAAAAGCTTTGTGCTTGCAGTTATGCTTACCTGACGGAATCTCTTCTTTACGTCTTCATCAGTAGCCTCTGGGTCGAGCTGAAGAACCTATAAAAAAATAAAAAATAAAATAAAATGCAGTGAAACATTAGGAATACTGTTTGCTTATTAAAGAATTTAAGTTTAAACTAAAGATCTTTTAATTTTTAATAGGACCAGTTTAGGTCTTCAAATAACATCTATGAAGGTTTTTTTTGACAGCTTAACCACTTAAGGACTGGGCCTATTTTTCCGACTTGGTGTTTACAAGTTAAAATCATTTTGTTTTGCTAGAAAATAGAAAGAAAGCCCATTGGCTCCCACTGCCGTCAATCACAGCCAATGAGGAGAGAGAGTGGGGGGGGGGGGACCACAGCGCTGGGCGTCTTATGGACGCTTAGAGCAGCGGCTTGGGAGCAAGCACGTGGCTTTCTCTGGGGGCACTACTCGAAGGGGAGGAGCAAGGAGCGCCGGCAGGGGACCCAAAAAGAAGAAGAGGATCAGAGTTGCTCTGTGCAAAATCACTGCACAGAGCAGGTAAGTATAACATTTAAAAAAAACAAAGCTTTAATACCATTTAACCTGTTACAGTCTGTGAATAACCACTGCAGACACTGACAGTTTGGAAGGTCTGTTACAGGGTGGATAAAAAAAACGGTGGCTTAAAAAATAATTAAATGAGAGAAAAAAAAAAAAAAAAAAAAAAATCGGATTTGATTTAAAAATCAGAATTTGATTTTTACCAAATATATTTTAATGAAATGCATTTGGAGTAAAAAAAAAAAACCTAAAGATAGTTTTCGATTTAAGAATTAAAATAAATATTTTTTTGTTTATAATTAATATTTTAATAGTTTATTCAGCATGAAATGGAGCTTGGTTATGTAGCATGAGGCTGTATATTCTGCAATAACAGGATTTTTATAACAGCTTACCTGTAAAATCCTTTTCTTGGCGTATACCACGGGACACAGAGCCAGTCATTACATAATGGGTTAAGGGTCACCAGCGGTGATTGGACACTGGCACAACCAATTGAAGACGGTTCCCCTCCATATAACCCCTCCCATCAGGTAAGTACCTCAGTTTTGTAGCAAGCAATAAGGTTCCCATAAGAAGGGGGGGACCTCTGTGTCCCGTGGTGTACTCCAAGAAAAAGATTTTACAGTTAAGCCGTTCTAAAAATCCTGTTTTCTTTATCATACACCACTGGACACAGATTCAGTCATTACATAATGAGACGTCCCAGAGCAATGCTCAATATGAAGGGTGGGAGACCCAGATCAAGCAGGCCACTTGCGGACAAGAAGCCCTATACTGCTGCCTGCAGCACACTTCGCCCAAAGGCAGAATCCTCATGTCCTTTCACATCTATTTGATAGAATTTGGAAAAATGTGTGGACTGAAGACCAAGTTGCAGCTTT
This sequence comes from Rana muscosa, assembly GCA_029206835.1. NCBI lineage: Eukaryota > Metazoa > Chordata > Amphibia > Anura > Ranidae > Rana > Rana muscosa. The sequence goes on from CM055117.1 coordinate 292,685,883, forward strand.
ACAGATCTGAGTCATCGAAGCCTGGTGATGCACTGCCCATGAAGCACTTATCGCCCTGGTAGAGTGCGCCTTAACAGAAAAAGGAGGAGTCCTGTTCTTTAAACCATAAGCTTGAATAATTACTTGTCGAATCCACCTAGAGATCGTGGATTTCGATGCCAATTGGCCCTTCTTGGGACCATCTGGCAAAATAAACAAAACATCTGTTTTATGTATCTGAGCAGTTGCCTGCAGATACACCTTTACTGCTCTCACTCTATCTAGAGAGTGCAATAACTTTTACCCCGTTGTCCGCGGATTCGGAAAAAAAGAAGGCAGAACAATGTCCTGATTAAAATGAAAAGCCGACACCACCTTAGGTAAAAAGGCAGGATGGGATCATAGTACAATTTTGTCTTTGTGACAAATTAAATAAGGCTCTATACAAAAGCGAGCTGCTAATTGCTATCTCTTCTGCTAGAAGAGTATCTGAATCAAAAAGACCAATTTCCTGCTTAAAAGAATTAAAGGAATATGGCGATTAGGTTAAAAAGGTTGCTTTTGCAACACTGACAATACCAAATTCAAATCCCATGGGCACAAGAGAGACTTGACTGGAAGATTTATCCGCAGTACCCGCTGAATGAATGCCCAAACTAGGGAATAAAGATGCCAGCGGTCTTTGAAAGAAGTCTGATAGTACCATCAAGGGTCAAATATCGGCTCTAAGGGCTAATTTCATATCCACTCCTAACTGGCAAAAAGCAAGAATCCTGCTTATTTCCTATTTCTGAGGATTTCATCCTCGGGATTCACACCAGGAAACAAAATGCTTTCCAGACTCTATAGTAGATGAGTCTAGAGGCTGGCTTTCTAGCATTAATGAGCGTAGAAAGAGCTGGACCAGAGACCCCTCGTTTTTTCAAAATGTGGGTCTCAGCAGCCAGACCGTCAAATTTAGCTTTTGTAAGGAAGGATGGAACACTGGACCCTGCAACAGTAGGTCGTGTCGAAACGGAAGCTTCCAGGGCCTTCCTACCGCCGTCTTTACTATCCCTCCTTTTTGATCCTGCGAAGTAGTCTGTGTAAGAGAGGGATCGGGGGGGAATGCATAGATCAGTGAGAACTGATTCCAGGGAATTATTAGAGCATTTGTTCCATAGGCTAGAGGGTCACTCGTCCTGGACACAAAGTTGTCCAATCTCTTGTTGAACCTGGAAGCTATCAGATCTACATCCGGGGTCCCCCATCTCTGGCATATGGCCTGAAAGACATCAGGGTAAAGAGACCACTCTCCAGGTGATAGCTGCTGGCGACTCAGATAGTCCGCTTGCCAGTTTTCTATCCCTGGGATGAAGATTGCCGAGAGGCAAGGAACATGATCTTCTGCCCAAGCCAGAATCCGCTTCACCTCCTTCTGAGCACCCTGGCTGTGGGTGCCTCCTTGGTGATTGATGTAAGCTACTACAGGAGCGTTGTCGGATTGAATCCGAATAGGGTGGCCCTGTAACCTGTATGTCCATGTCTTGAGGGCTAGATATACTGCCTGAATCTCCAGTATGTTGATGGGCAGGCTCTTTTGGGTCTTGGCCCAGGTTCCCTGGGCTGAGGCTTCTTCGAACACTGCTACCCAGCCCAATAGGCTGGCATCCGTAGACACCACCTTCCAGGTAACTGGGAGAAAGGATCCTCCTTTCCGCAAGTTTTCGGTTTTTAACCACCAATTGAGGCTTTGACGCACCTGTGGAGACAGGCGCATGGGTAAATCCAGGGCTTGGATTTTCCTGCTCCAGGTGGCTAAGATACTGCTTTGAAGTAGTCTCGAATGAAATTGGGCGTAAGGGACAGCCTCGAATGAGGCCACCATCTTTCCTAATGGCCTTATGCAAAGGCGAATAGACAGTCCTTTCTTTGCCCTGACCTTGTGGATCAGGTCTTTCAGAGACTGTATCTTTGGCTCTGGCAGGAATACCCTGCTTTGGGCTGCATCTATGATCATGCCCAGATACTCTACCCTTCTTTGGGCTTGTAGAGAGGATTTTTGTAGGTTTACAATCCATCCTAAATGCTGCAAGTATTTTACCGTAGTGAGCACTGCGTGATCTAATCCTGCCACTGACTGATCTATCACAAGTAGATCGTCTAAATAGGCTGTTACTGCTATGCCTAGTGTCCTCAGATTTTCCAACAGAGGAGCTAGCACCTTTGTAAATACTCTGGGCGCGGTAGCCACACCAAAGGTCAGGGCCACAAATTGGAAGTGGCGACGTTCTACCGCAAACCTTAGGAATCTTTGGTGAGCGGGATGGATAGGTACATGTAAATATGCATCCTTGATGTCTATGGATGCCATGAATTCTCCGCCTTGTAGGGTGGCGACCACGGATTGAATCGTTTCCATTTGGAAATGGCGAATGTTCAGAAACCGATTTAAAGATCTTAGATCCAGGATGGGTCTGACGTCTCCATTTTTTTGTGGATCTTTGAAGAGTCTTGAACTTCGAAACCGAGAAGATGGGATCTCTCGAAATTCCAGTTTGTACCCTGAGGTACCCACTTGTCCTGGATTTCTGTCTGCCATGCCGCTGAAAACGGACGAAGCCGTCCCCCCACTCGGCTGAGCGGGGGCGCCCCTTCACAGAGAGGCTTTGGGGTCTTGCTTGTTAGCTCTTGAACCCCACGGCTTCTTGTTCTTCTGAGCCTAAATTTCCTTTGGCTTTTGTGGCTGGCTGAAAATGCCGTCGCCACTGGCTGGAGGCAGGTCTTCCCAGAACTTGGGAAAGAGAACGTTTAAAACAAGGCCGCTTGTTTTTCTTTTTCTCAGGTAAAAGAGTGGTTTTACCGCTCAATATCTTTTGGATATATTTTTCCAGATCTTCCCCAAAGAGGCGTTCGCCATGGAAGGGGAAACTGGCCAAAAGTATTTTGCATGGAGCTTCTGCTGACCAATGCTTTAACCAAAGATCTCTGCGCATATGCACCAGCTGGAGTGTAAGGCGCGATGCCTGCAGAACAGAATCTCTAATGGCAACCACTGTAAAACATAAGGCTTTAGGCAAATTTTCCCAAAATTTGGCTTGTTCCGGAGGCAGATCCTTCAGCCTGTTTTTCCCTGTTGCTTTATGACCTGACACATCCCCACTGCTGCTACAGCAGGTTGGGTAACTGAACCGGCCAAAAGAAATTAGGATTTTAGTAAAGATTACAATTTCTTTTCAGAAGGATCTTTAAACATTTGTACATTATCCACCGGACAAGTCAGGTTTTTATTTATACAAGAAATAGCTGCGTCTACAGAAGGCAGGCTCCATTTCTTGGAAAACTTCTCCTCCATAGGATAAAGAATGTCAAACTTTTTAGGAGGTGAAAAACGCTTATCTGGGTGTTGCCAGTCTGCGTACATTAGCCCTTCTAGTGGATGAACCGGGAAAGAGCATGCACCCTGCTGGGATTTTAATGAACCCAGGGAGGAGACAGATGATTCAGTTAACTCCAGAGAGGGTAACTTAAATACGGAACGCACTGTTCAAGAATAACATTGCAACCGCGACTTCAGAATCTGGGATGCAGAGAAAGGCTCCTCTGATATCCCTGATCCATCCGAATCCTCATCCTCTGCGTGTGAAGCATCATCCTCAGATTTTTCTGAAAGGAGGTCTACCACAGAAGGAGATCTGTCTCGCTTTTTGTCCTTTCTTGAGGACTTAGCAATTAACGTAGCGATTCTCCCTTCTAAATTGTCTAGGGCTACTGCCAAAGTGTCTTCAGTGACATATGCAGGCCCAGGCCTCACCGGGGAAGCCGCTATTCCTGATAGCGGCAATGGCTCATCCTGTGCAGGTGCGTCAGCTAAAACTGGTGAGGAAGGTACCGAGCCAGCATTGCTAGAGCCTTCTGTCCCAAGCGGCGATGCTTTTTTAATTTTTTGTCCTGGTCATACTGCTTAAGCAAAGCCGAGGTACCCCAAAGCATATACTACTGTGCTCAGTTTAGCAATCTACAAAAAGTATGCAACTTCAAACACACACAGTTTCAATGCACAAGTGAGTGTCTCTCTTGGTAGTGCATCAGCCCAACCACATGGAGTCTTACGTGTCCCCTGTAATGCTGCTGTGTCCATTCAAGGAGTGAGCTTGCTGGCATCAGTTAGTCCTTTATGGCGTTTTTCGTATTTGGCGCCATTGTTTGTGCGCGCTCGCGGACCCCCTCGGCGGTAAAGCGTGCACGCGCGACCTGGGGCAATGGCGGCGGTCTCAGGGGTGAGGGAAGCTCCCTCCTTATGGCCGTACTTTTTCAGTAACTAACCTGCTATTAATGGCATCCCTGCTTGTCCAGCACTTCCCAAGTGCTATGAGAGGAGGCGAAGGGAGACGCTGAAGCCGGGCTCTGCAGCAGAAGAGGAAATAGTGTGCTTGTCCAGAGGAACTGACACTTACACAGAGCATGGTGAGTTTAAAACTCTTTACTCTCCCCCCCCAGTGGTGGCTTTGGAGAAGACACTCACAAAAACATATAGGAAAGGTCCTTAAACTCTGTCAGCCAGAACCAATATTCACCCCTCAGGGCGGGCTTTGTGTGCCAACCTTCAGGGATATGGGTTCCTATTTAAAGGATACCTCTCCCCTGGGCCTTGTAAATGACTCTTACCAGGACTTTAGCGAAGTAGCGAAAGTGCTGGATCCCAGAGCCCAGTCCTCCGCAGAGAGACATTACAGGCGATGCCTCGTGCCTGAGGCCCGGATCCCATCCAGTTTTGGCTTAATCTTTAGGCGTCTTGGATGGGTCCGAAGCATAGCTTTTTACCCCCAGAGGGTCTCTTTGGCAGAGCTTTCCTTTTAGCATCCTATCACGTCCAACACCTTTAGACACTGGCGAAAAAACTGAGGTACTTCCCTGATGGGAGGGGTAATATGGAGGGGAACCGTCTTCAATTGGTTGTGCCAGTGTCCAATCACCGCTGGTGACCCTTAACCCATTATGTAATGACTGGCTCTGTGTCCCGTGGTGTACGATAAAGAAATTTACATTTTTGGTAAACTTCTTTAATAAATCCAAGCTCTGCAAGCTGAGATAACATGCACTGCATTGATGCATTCACACAATTTCACAGTAACCATGAGAAAAAACAAAGTTCAGGAATATTCCTTTATCCCATTGTTTTGCAAATCTATGTACACTACCAACTGTACGATTGTTTGAAGAGAAATGCATCTGTACCAGGCTCTAAGTGTAAGGAGGAAGGGCAAGCAGTAAAATTGAAAGTGAAACCTTCTAAGCAGCTTATAAACTTTGTGATCTTTCTGCACATAGCTTGAAGAGCTTTATTCCCCCCTTGAGGAGCAAAATGGCAGCATGCCATAAAAGAGACCCAGTTTGGGAATATTTACTAACCTTACAGCTTATTATTCTAAATAGGAAACCTTCATTTTGTTTGCAAATTTTAAAGATCCTAACTACCAGTAAGAATGAGTCCTTACATTTAAAGTGCACCTGTCATTTCAGATCCATCACGGCAGCACCTGTTAGCGAGCATCAACTCACCGAGTCGATTCATCGAGTCGATTTAAATCAAGCCATTTTACTAGTGATTTAAATCACGATTTAATTTAAATCCACCCTGGTCTGGCACCAAGCATACTCCAGATCTTGAATGAGCTGTTTCACTAACTCAACATACGTTGGATAAACCTGCTCATTTGCAAGACCATGGTGCAGCAAAACTGTCTCAAGCAAAGATCCAGCGACAGTTTCCATAGTCCTCGCTGCCTCAGCTTTTCTATCTATGGGACCTTTGAAAGATGGCAAATTCTTCATAGGAATGACCATTGCCATATGGAGACAAGAAACAGGAGGATCCACCCCCAGGGGACCACTTTTTTTTTTTTTTTAAAGCTTCCTCTATTATATTTTAATTTTGATGATTTGATAGATTGAGCATTATCAGATGGCAACATTAATAATGGTCCTTTCAATACAAAGAGTTTTCCCAGCACCTCTTTAACCATTTACCTAAAATGCATAACAATAAGTCACCTCCCAGTTGACTAATAATTGCTAGGGTGGAGAGTCTAAAAAATGTATTTACAACCACTCATAATATCCCTACTCTCCTTTATTAGGGACTTGAAACAACCTTTGGAAGTCCTCAAACTACAAATGGGATCCCTGGCTTTCCCTTGTGTGTTCACTGACTATACACATTCAATCACCACAGCACTAAATTATCATCTCACCTAACAGAAATGAACCAGCCAAACAAGGCTGAATTGCACAGAAATCAGTATATTAATTTGAACTATGAATGGAAAAACTACAAGTCTCATTTACCACTGTAGTAGTTGGACGCAGAGTTTTCAATAGAACAGAAGTCATAAGTACACTGCATTTGTAGTCTATTAATTACTTCCTCCGGCTCCATAACCAAAGAATCATACAGGGGCTAGTGGAAGAAGAGACAGCTTAGGAGCATTTGCTGTACTTGTATTTATAATAGCACCACTGTATACACAACTACAGCAGTGCATAGCTTTTCATGTAAAATGACAGGCTGTATGCTGCACCTGGGCTGCCTAGGAGTGCCACATCTCCCACATGTATTACTGTTAAAAAGGTATGAAAAACCAATAAAGACTAAGCCTAACCATACACTATAGAATCTGATTGTACAATCTCCTTTAGATCTACTATAAACTATTCGGTGCAAGGGAATTTGAGTATTGAAGAAGTAGACACTGCATTGCTGGCCTTCTCTGCAAAAAAATTGTTACTTCGCTGTTATGTTTAATCCAATTGATAGAAACATACATTTTAAATTAACAAAAACTATGCAAGATCAGGAATACCTCAAAGGGATTCAAATTGAAATAGGAGGATCCAGGCCTGGTTAGTCTCTCAATTTGCTGCTTTGGGGTAAGAACAGAGTCCCTCTTCTCAATCTGTTTAACCTGTGCAAGTAGAAAAAGCAAAACATTACATAAAAGTAAAACAATGCCATTAATTTGGTATTAAACCCAAAAGGTCATATATTGCAGCTTACCAATCATTAACTGTGGTAGCTGCTTTCTCTTTTTTAGCCTCTCCCCCCCCCCCCTCTGTTTTCACCTGCTGATTTGGCCACCAACACTTCTCCTGTATTAGAGTGCCCCCACTCTGGATGAATGAGCACAGCGGACACCTTTGGTCAGCAGCATTGTCAGTTTAGGAGGAGGAGAGTGCTAGATATACTAGCAGATTTAAACACTAACAAATTGAAGCCAAACTCCAGCTAATACTTGATAAGCAGTTACAGCAAACACTTTTCCTTTTGGGATAAAGGTTTTATATAAATAAAAGCTGATCGTTGTAAGCAACCCTGCCAGTGTTAAATGGTTTGTCTCATTTCTGTAACTGATGCATTCTGCCCAGGAATATGTTCTTTTGAAAATCAACAGATCTACTGGCTGGATCGCCAGATGAAAAAAGAAGAAAGCAAGCCTAAACAAGAAAATTAATGCAGCCATCACATCTAATAGTACACTGCAGTATAATAAATGTTTGCTTTTGAGTTTAATACCACTTTAACCGAAGGATACATTTTGAAAAATAAAACAGTTTTAAGTATAGTAGCAGTCTAAAAGGAGCTTAGAAGTACGTTAGCTAAATGTTGAGGCTATCAACAGGGAGATTCCCAAAAGTAAGTATGCATAAAAGGGCAACTTCAGTTGTCATTTAGATTTCCCTCTGACCCCCCCCCCCCCCCGTAATGGCAGCCACCTACCTACATACCTACCTACCTTTAGCTCCACTCCTGAGTTCTTCACTGTGCAGCCTCAGCACAAAAAAGAACTGGCCATGACCAACCCCTACTTCACATATACACTGCTGGGCCCATTCATTAGTTTAGCCATAGGAATGAATGAGCCCAGCAGTGTGCTAACTGATAGAAGTTAGAAGAGGTATGTACTTTTATCAACAAATGCTCTACCTGACAAGGGTTATAATCCTCTCCTACTCTAAGATGAAATATAAAAGTTCCCAGTTATTTATGGTCTTCTCAAGTGGTGCATTATTCTATATGTAGATTACCACTCAAAGTGTCACCTGTACATAGGTGAAGACAACACTCTTGTCCACACTTAAGATTTCGCCATCAGTCCTAACAAAACATTTCCTGAGGAAATGGCTGAAATTCACATGGCCAGCATTAGGCTGCCGTTAATGATTTGTGAATGGAGTTGTATGTAATGAAAAAAAGAATAACAATCCCGAAGACTGCACTTTAAAAAGAAATCAGCAATGACAGATCCCACATTTCTATGACAGGCTCCTTTTAAAGATAATTGTCAATAATAGCAGTATTCAACCTACCTTTCTCAAAGCTTTCTGCTTTGGGGGGTCACCCTTGACTCATCCCTCTTCATTCCTCAAATCCAGAACATCTCTCAGTCAAGTTGTCTCCACACCTCCAAAATTCCCTGCTCCATCTAGAAACTACGAAAATAAACTAGTCCCTTCCCTGAATTTCTTGCCTGTGCTACTGTTTCTCGCCTTTACTACTTTTGCCTACCTAGAAAATATTGGAGGGGGGGGGGGGGGGGGCATTCGCTAATGGAGGAGTAAGACATCTCTGCAGCTCTTAGCCTGATCCGGCACTCATGTTCCAAATGACTCCCAAAACTCCCATCTGGAATCTGGATATAAATAGAACCACAAAGCTACCCAGAAGGAAGCAAGTCTTGACACCTACAAGCCTTTTTCCAGGTATCACATTAGAAAACCCTTCTTGCTGGCACTTCAAACATGATGATCAATGCCTCTGGGGGACAGGTGAATCAGGGCTCATTGAACAAAGCTTTGACTCCCTATATTACATATCACCCTCTACGGACTACCTCCATCTGGGCCAACAATCACATGAGATTGATATGAAGGATAAGGATGCTGATCTTCACTCTCTACCCACGAAGGTCTGACCTGGAGAGATACATCTCTTGTATTGAGAAGGCCTACAAGACAGATGTCTTAAGACTTGAAGGTATGAAGAAATCTAAGGAAGAGGTCATAAACAGATTAGACAACTATCATCAAATACTAAATAGCAGTCCAACTCCAGGATCTCCTATAGTAGCTGACCGATCACAAAAACAGTTTTCTATAGAACATCAGGTTCCATGCATGGTATTCCTTAAATCTGTAAAATCCAAAGACTTTGTACAAATACTCAAATCAAAATTCCAACCATCTACTGAAAAAAGACAAATAAGCTAGCCTAGAAATAGACTGTACACAGCAAACTTTGGGGAAAAGCTCCTTTGACCCAGATAGGCTGAAAAATAGAATATTCTGCATACATTTTACTATATTAAGGAGGCCATCATGTAAGCAGCCCAACTTCAGACAAAACAGCATTCAATGGCAAGCCAATACTTCTGGCCCACCGCTCCAGATGCACTCTCCGGGTACACTTAAACCACTCCTGGAGGCTTTGAAAACATATGGAGTTCAATATAGAGGTACCCCTTTTAACAAACTGGCTCTAAAGATGGGCAAAACTACATCCCTTCATGCTTTAGCTGTTTGCCAAAGCAAATAGGAATTTTTCAAATGTCTCGTACACAACTACCCGACTGTCCTGTCGAGCCGCTTATATCGGACCATAGAACAATAGTTCTTCTCCTAAAATGCTCCAGAATCACTGTTCTGCTGCAGAAAATAGCTTATGGTGCACACTGGGTCTTGCTCAACTCACCCGAGAAGACCCCTTCTATCCTGGAACAGATAAAAAGAGATGGACAACCAAATATAAACTTGACTCCTCTCCCGCCACTATTTCTCTTTACATGCCTTGACCGGTTGTAAAGTTAAAGAAGAACTCTCAGCAGAAGTTAAATACCTCTGGGCACATAGCTGTTAAAATTTCTGCTGTGGTTTGGAAATAAAATGGCTTTTTTATTTGTCAGTACTGGCTATAGCTCCATTGCAGGCAATAGTCCAAATTCTGATTGTTCCCATTGTAGAGGTACAGGTAGCATTGAAGCCTCAGCCTTCTCCTTGCCATGCAACTTTGTGCGTCCTCCATGTACCGAGAAAAGACTGAGCTCACAACCTCCTGCAGCTACCAGCTACACTGCTAAGTGACCACAGTGCAGGTTTATGGACAAGGGCCATAAGCACTGGGTCCCCAGGGGATTTAACAAATGTAGCTTCTTGTGAGACTTCTTGAAGTCTGCCTATTTAACGCCTAAAGCCCCGTACACACGGTCAGACTTTTGGCCAACAAACTAAATTTTGAGCAAGTTGGACCAAGAATCCGACCGTGTGTACGCTCCGTCGGACAAACTTTTTTTTTTTTTTTTTGTTTTCATCGGACAAAAGTTGGGTCTGCAAAACGGACAAACTTTTGGCCAACAAAAGTCCGATGGAGCAAAGTCCGATCGTGTGTACAGAAAACCATAGGACTTTTGTCCGATGGACAAAACAACTAATGTTAAAATCAACCAACAATAGCAGAAGTTGACCAAAGGGTGGCGGTAAAGAGCAGAAAAACCACATGATGTTGCAAAAAGTTTGCAGAAAAGTCCTGTGGTGTGTATGCTATGGGTGTGCCCGGCCAACTCCGTTCGGACAAAAATCCAGGGAAAAGTCTGATGGAAGTCCGACCGTGTGTATGGGGCTTTATTCACATTTGCTCAAAATACAGATGCTTTACAAACATGCCTATAGAGGCAATGCAAGTTGTTCGTTGAGTTTGCGTCATGTTTAACACATTAAAAGGAGAGTTAAAAACACTCCCCAAATGCCCTACGCTGATTTGACGACCGTTAAAAACGCACCCCAGATGCCGCCTAGGTATTTCCTTGGCGGCTGTGAACAAGGCCCAACATGCTGCAGGCGCACCACAAACATTGTAAACTCATGCCAGTGAGTGTATGGTGCTTTACTATAAACTTGATTAGGAGTTAGAGCCCTTTCACACTAAGGCAGTTTTTCAGGCCTTTTAGCGCTAAAAATAGCGTCTGAAAACTGCCTCTCATGCCTCCCCAGTGTAAAAAGCTGGAGTGTTTTCACACCAGGGTGGTGCGCTTGCAGGATGGGAAAAAAAAGTCCTGCAAGTAGCATCTTTGGGGCTCTGTAGGAGCGATTCGGAAGCACCACAACATGGGCGCTTTTAACCCCTTCTTGGGGGTTAAAAGCACCCCGCTAGTGGCCGAAAAGCTTTTCTTAAACAGCGGCAAAACTAGCAGCGCTTTACCACCAACGGACCCGCCGCACCAATGTGAAAAGGGCCTTAAAATGCTTCCACTCCTTTCAAACTCCACGTGAAGATTCATTTTTGAAGTGCAGCAACGCGACCCGAGGCAATTGCTTCATGTTTTGATAATGTGAACAGCACTGTCTGCTATCCAAATTATCTATTGCAGACTGCTTTACTAGGAGTTTGAAGAGAATTAAAAATGTGTCCCCCAAACTCATGCTTTTAATGCCAGTGTGAACAGGGGCTAAGACTTGCTTCCCATTTTAAGCTTTTTTTACCTTTGCATTTGGCATCATTCTGATTTTCCATCAAACACTGGTGTCTAGAGCTCTGCACTGCTCAAGGGTAGCATTTGCTATACAAACTGGAACCATATGGAGGATTTGCATTCTTTAAAGTGGACACTTAGGTCTTTAATAAATATGGTTAGAACCCCTGCCAGGTTTTTACTAAAGCCTGAGTCCAAGGTAGGGAGATTTTGATTTATCACCAGAATAGAAGCAGCAAAAAAAGTCAGATTGGGACATTTGTGACACTTCCTATTGTGTTCACAAAGGAAAAAGAGAAAACACCCCAATTGGAAAAGCTCAGAACGATAAAACAAAACAAAAAACCTGACAGTGTTTTAACCCTTCCCTATGCCATCTAAAACAAAATTCTATTTCTCCCCTTTGGCCTTTACCAAAGGATATTCAGTAATATAAAAACACAATGTGGGGAATTTATCAAGACTGGAGAAGACATAATCTAGAGAAGCTGTGCTGCAGTGCTAACTAATCGGCTTTTATCTTCAGCTTATTATTTTAAGATTTGAAAATGAAAAAATAGGATTTTTTACTCACCGTAAAATCCTTTTCTCTGAGTCCATGGACCGACACAGCTTCTCTATTGACAAAGTGGGTATTATCCGTTAATTAGGAGTGACTAGGCAGAAAAACTTGTAAAAAGTGTTGCATCACACCTTCTACAGTACCGCCCAGGGGCGGACCCTCTGGGTATACCCTCTCAGTCTGCACATCGCAGATCAGTTCGTCAAAAAGCAGTACAAACTTAAAAGGAGGGGTGGGTGCTGTGTCGGTCCATGGACTCAGAGAAAAGGATTTTACGGTGAGTACAAAAATCCTATTTACTCTTTCGTCCATGGACCGATACAGCTTCTCTATTGACAAAGTGGGACGTCCCAAAGCAGTGTCAGAGAAAAAACGAGGGGTGGTAACAGCATAAAAACAAACTTCACCCCAAAACACAAAACCGCACTCCTCCAACGGAGGAGTTGCAACTCTAAACAGCCGCCTGCAAAACCTTGCGGCCGAAAGAGGCATCCGAAGATGCACCTACATCAACTTTGTAGAATTTTGTGAAAGTGTGAGCGGACGACCAAGTCGCCGCTTTACATAGTTGGGAAACAGACGCTTGATGTCGGAAAGCCCAAGAGGCACCTATTGCCCTGGTCGAATGCGCCGTGACAGGAAAGGGGGGCGCCTGACCCTTTAAAGCGTAAGCCTGGATTACTATCTGTCGGATCCACCTAGAGATGGTGGCCGACGAGACTGCTTGGCCCTTCTTGGGACCAGCCACCGAAACAAACAGTGAGTCTGACTTCCGGAACAGGGAAGTAGCAGATATGTATACTCTCAAAGCTCGGACAACGTCCAAGGAATGCAACGCCGACTCCTTAGGATTCGACGGCTGAGGACACAAGGATGGAAGTACAATGTCTTCGTTGAGATGAAAAGCTGAAACGACCTTCGGAAGAAAGGAAGGCTGCGGCCGCAGCACCACCTTATCCTTGTGGAAAATCAAATAGGGAGCCTTGCAGGACAGGGCTGCCAGCTCAGAGACTCGTCTAACTGACGTAACAGCCACCAAAAAGACCACCTTCTGAGAAAGTGTCAACAGGGGAATATCTCTAATATTCTCAAACGGTGCCGTCTGAAGCACCGAGAGGACCAGGTTCAAGTCCCATGGAGGTAACGGGGGGCGGACCGGAGGGGCCACATGTCGAACCCCCTGCACAAATGTACTCACAAGAGAGTGAGTCGCCAGGGGTCGCTGAAAAAAGACAGCCAGGGCAGATATCTGTCCCTTAATCGTACTTAGGGCAAGCCTTTGGTCTACCCCATGCTGTAAAAACAGCAGGATTCTGGAAACCAAATAGGTACGCGGATGCCATTTCATTTCCTCACACATGGAGATGTAGGCCCTCCAAGTGCGGTGATAGACCTTCCTAGAGGACGGTTTCCGAGCACTTCTCATAGTAGAGATTACGGAGTCTGACAGGCCCCGATCTCTCAGTACAGGTTCTCAACAGCCATGCCGTTAAAGCCAATGACTGTAAAGCAGGATGGAATATGGGACCTTGCGATAGCAGGTCCTTCCGTAGTGGTAGGCGCCAGGGGACGTCTGCTACCAGACGTACTAGATCGGCGTACCAAGGACGCTGAGGCCAATCTGGAGCGATTAGGATCATTGGAATTCCCTCTGCCTCCACTCTGCGGAGCAGAAGAGGAAGAAGCCTTAAGGGAGGGAAGGCATAGATTAGCCGATACTGACCCCACGATGCTACCAACGCGTCCGTTGCGTCTGCCCATGGGTCTCTTGACCGGGCCACAAACCTCAATACCTTCCGATTGAGTCGGGAAGCCAGAAGATCTACGTCTGGTGTGCCCCATCTTTGGCAGAGGAGTTGGAACACCTCCGGTTGTAAGGACCATTCTCCCTGGTCCAGCATCTGGCGGCTCAGGTAGTCCGCCTGCCAGTTTTCCACACCCGGAATGTACACGGCCGACAGTGCCGGTACGCTCCTCTCTGCCCACTTCAGGATGCGAGCGATCTCCGATGCTGCAGCTGAGCTTCTTGTTCCTCCTTGATGATTGACATATGCCACTGCTGTGGCGTTGTCTGACTGGATCCTGACTGGACGCCCTTGCAGTCTCTGAGACCATTTGAAGAGGCACAGCTTGATCGCCCGGATCTCCAGGACATTGATCGGCAGGAGGGCTTCCTCTGGGGTCCAGCGACCTTGCGCTGACTGGACACCCCAGACTCCCCCCCAACCTGTAAGGCTGGCGTCCGTCGTGATCACTATCCAGTAAACCGGAAGAAATGACTTCCCGGCCATTAGAGCCGGTGCTGTCAGCCACCATACCAGGGATCTCCTGACTAGGTGGCTCACTCGGATTTGATAATCCAGAGATGAAGGGCATCTGTTCCATCTGGACAGAACTTCCTTCTGTAACACTTGAGTGTGGTATTGAGCATATGGGACCGCCTCGAAGGAGGCTACCATGAGGCCCAACACTCGCATGCAGAAACAGAGTGACGACCAATTCCTGGAAGTCAGCTGCCCGGAGGGTCTGCAACTTCTCCACAGGGAGGAATACCTTTGCCTCTGAGGAATCCAGAATCAACCCCAGGTACACTAGGCGTTGAGTGGGCACCAATACTGACTTTTGCGTGTTTAGTATCCAACCACAGTCTCGAAGAGTCTGACAGGTAATGGACACGCTTACCTCTAATTCTGAGCTTGAAGGGGCCTTCAGCAGAAGGTCGTCCAAGTAACCTGTGATAGCGATACCCCACTGTCTTAGAAGTGCCAGAATCGGAGCGAGCACCTTGGTGAACGTCCTGGGTGCTGAGGCAAGGCCAAACGGGAGGGCCACAAACTGGTAGTGGTTCTTCCCGATAGCAAATCGCAGAAACCTCTGGTGTCTGGAGTATATGGGGACATGCAGGTATGCGTCCTTGATGTCCAAGGAGGCCAGAAAGTCCCCCAGATGGAGAGCCGTGACTACGGATCGAACCGACTCCATCCGAAATCTTTGTACCTTCACAAAGCAATTGAGGGCTCTGAGATCCAAGATTGGACGAACCCCCTCCTTCTTTGGCACAATGAACAGATTTGAGTAAAAACCCTGACCCCGTTCCTGTTCTAGAACAACTACCCCGCGTTCCAGTAGACCCTGGACCGCCCCATACAGGGCCTCCCGACGGGTCGGTAGTAGCTGGAGATTGGAGGTGATGAATCTGTCTGGTGGACAAGAGAGAAATTCTATCTTGTAGCCTGAGGAGATTACTTCGCAAACCCACCTGTCGGAGACTAGAGCAGTCCACTGAGTCGCGAATTTGCGAAGACGTCCCCCCACCCGAGAGCTGGGTGGGGGCGGACCTTCATGTGGACGCAGATTTGTCCGCAGGCTTGTTGGGTCTGCGGGACCAAGGACGCTTTTGTCCTTGGGCAGGCGCTTTATCGGCATGGGGTCTTTTACCTGTCACCTTAAGGGGGTGAAAAAAACGCTTACGTGCAGTAAAGGAGGGCCCTTGCCCTTGTCCCCTACCCTTGCTAGTTTGGGGAAGCAAAGTGCTTTTACCTCCTGTGGCATCCTTGATGATGTCATCCAGAGAAGCCCCAAAAAGTCTGTCGCCCTTAAAAGGCAGATCCAATAGGGCTTTCTTGGAAGTCTGGTCCGCAGACCAGCCCTTTAGCCAGATCAGGCGGCGTATTGCTACTGCATAAACCGAAGCTCTTGACAGCAGGGGAATAGTATCCATGTCTGACTCGCAGACAAACTTAAGGCCCTGGACCAACTGGTCGGCCAAAGTTATCTCATTAGGAGGAGCATCTCGCTCCTTTAACCGCTGGAGTAGCAATTTTGCCCATTCAGTAAGTGTCTGAGACACTAGGGCCCCCGCCAATGCCGGGCGTACTGCCGAGCCTACCACTGAGTATAGGTAGCGAGCGAGTGCTTCAGCCTTCTTATCCACAGGGTCCTTGAAAACAGGAGCCCCTTCTACTGGAATAGTGGTGGCTCTATTAAGTCTGGACACCGAAGGGTCCACTATAGAGGGAGAGGTCCATATCTTCAGAAAACTCTCCTCAAAGGGGTACCGTACTGCAAACCTCTTTGGGGCTGTAAAGACCCTCAGTGGGTTCTCCCATTCCTTGTATAAGAGTTTGTCAAAATAAGACACACAAGGGAACACCTTAGCAGTGCGGGCAGGTTTACGAAACCCAAAGGGGACTGGAGTATCTGCTACTTCTTCAGTCCTTTCCAACTTTAGCGTATCCCGCACTGCAGTAATAAGGTCAGATACCAAAGCCGTCTCGCGTACTGACCTGGACTTGGAGTCCTCCTCACTGTCCGATCGGTCACGGTCTGCAGTCTCTGATGCATCAGAATCTGGGCCATGAGCCGTAGCTGGACCTGGTTCTGCATCAGAAATATCCCCAGAAGATTGCAGGGGACGGGGGCGTTTATTACCCCCTGTATTCCCGTGTGCTGCTTCCACCCTGGCAGCAAACGCCTCTAGGATTGCCGACATAGCGTCCATAGACACCTCAGGGACACCAGCTGCTAAATCTGGTGTTTCAGGGGAGAAGACATCTGGCTCAGATGCCATGCTGACCACACGCTGACACTCACAGGGCTCCAGGCAAGATATCAATAGGCCACCCTCCTGTGCTGCAGAGAGGCCGGGTCACCCAGAGGACTCACCACCCTGGATAGGTACTGCTATGCTGCGCCTGTGATGCTGTCCCCTTGCTGCTGTGTCAGTCTGCTTCTTTTATCAGCACTTCCTGTGTGAATTTTCGCGCCAGTGTAATGCACCCTAGAGGCCGGAGGCTCTCGCAAAATGGTTGCCAAAAACGTCTGTATGGAAGATAATGTGGGCTCTAAGAAAATGGCCGCCGACAGAAGATAGAGGTCAGGCAGCCATAGCCCACAAAAAGATGGCCGCCGAACGGCAATATCTGCATACAGGGTGGACCAACATGGCCGCCGATCACCTGATAGGGGCCAGTGGGTGTGGCCGAACCACAGGAAGATGGCCGCCAGGCAGTTACAAGAGGCCAAACTTGGCATGGACCACCTCAAAATGGCTGCCGACAGCATGGAGACACAAACACAGGTAAGCAAAAATGACATTTCTTTTAAATGTTAGTTACAGCCAGCCCCGCTCCAGTGGGACCCCCTAGGTGACCCCCAGCAACCTTTAGCTAGAAGCCCAGGGAGGAGGGAAAGGCAGGGAGAGAGGGAAGAAAGGGGCCACAACCACTTACTTGATCTCTCCAGGAATGTCCAGCTAAATCACCCAGCCGAGGCAGGGGAGTTTTACTTACCTATCCTGCATGTATTCTGCTGGAAGACATTCCAAACAGATCATCGTCCGCGCACGGAAGGTGACTGATGGCCAGGCATGCTGTGATTGGACCCAGAAGGGACGATCATATGTATGCCCTGGAGCATGACGCTCACCGGACAGGCTGCTGCGACTCGGCCGTAAGGTCAGCCGAAGCTGAGCGGTCCGATGCAAGCCTTGGAGCGTAAGCTCACCGGCCAGGCTGCTGCGACTCGGCCGTAAGGTCAGCCGAAGCTGAGCGGTCCGATGCAAGCCCTGGAGCGTAGGCTCACCGGCCACCCGTGGAGCGACGGGCATGTCGTGGAAAACCCAGCGCGTAGCTAGGGTCGGCACACGCTCGATGGCCGAAACTGGGGAGACTACAAGGATCGAGGATCCAGCCTGTCACCCAGTCGGCAGTTGATCGAAGATCGCAGGAAACAACAAATGTAGCAAAAAAAATAAATATATCTCTATATATATATATATATATATATATATATATATATATATCTATATCTATCTCTTTTTTCCCCGGACCAATGGGCCCGAAGGGAGCCATGTCCTACTCCTTGCTAGACAGAAAAAAAACTGATCTGCGATGTGCAGACTGAGAGGGTATACCCAGAGGGTCTTCCCCCTGGGCGGTACTGTAGAAGGTGTGATGCAACACTTTTTACAAGTTTTTCTGCCTAGTCACTCCTAATTAACGGATAATACCCACTTTGTTAATAGAGAAGCTGTGTCGGTCCATGGACGAAAGAGTAATAGAAGTTGTGCACTCCGGATAATTGTCTCAATCAGTTGGCTCTGTATGTCTTTACAATCTGAAAAATAGAAGCAAATTAGCTACCATGCACATCTGCTCCAGCTTTGATAAATTGCTCTTAAAGTGTTTCATCAAAAAAAAAAAAAAAAAAAAAAAAACAGATCCTGGTCCTTTAAAGCAGATTAAACAGCACAGTGCTTGTACTGTGTAATCTGCCTCCCTCTAAACTGTAAAAAAATCTCCCTGAATCTGCCACTTCCTGTATGCCCTCTCTAAGCTGCTACTCAGCCCGGATCACCGTGTCACTTCAAAGAGGAACTGCAGTCTGCTCACATAATTTGTAACAAAAACATCTTTGCCATTCTGAAGCTTCCCTCCAACCACTTTGCATATTATTTTATATATACTGTGATTCTGTACTTGTCAAATATGCTGCAGAAATCTCCCTCCACTGAGTCGGGCTGTAACCATTTTAACTGTGAGCAGCTGAAGCTGCTGCCTGTTCACTTCCTGGATTTACACACGCGCGCGCGCGCACACACACACACACACACACACACACACACACACACACCCCTCCAGATCTCATTGGTCCTCTTATGACTCACCCCCCCCCCCCCTTCCTGGCAATCTCTCACGAGAGTGAGATAGCTGTAAATGATGTCATAAGCCTAGGCTTTTTACCAGACAAGAAACAGGAAGTGGGCTGTATAAGGTATTTACTGGTAGAAAAAAAAAAAATTATCCAAAGGTAAAACAACAAGGGCAGAAGATTTAATGGATGGAAAGTTGAAAAAAAAATGATTGATGGTCCGCTTTAATGGACCTTACACATGAGAAGTGTGCCAAGAAAAACATTTCTGGTTTCTTACGGGAACTATAAGAAAATTCTGCACTGGTAAAATGTAACAAGAATTTTCACCAGTTGCTGTGGGCGCTCTTCATGCACAAGCCATTTTCTGTCTGATCTTGTCCAATTGCAGCAATTTCACATTGCACGTTTAACCACTTCCCGCCCAACTACGTCAACTTTGAGTGGGGATATCTGAATGATGCCTGCACTGCAAGAACAATCATAGCGGCTGTTCAGCCGCTTGATCATTCTCACAGGGAGCAGGAGGGGCCGCCCCCAGGTGCTTCTCCCGGCTCGCCCATGCGATCGGCGAGCCGGAGAGGGAATTGGTCCATGCCGGAAGTTTACCATAGAGAATCCGGCGGGCCAGATGGCCCCCCTCCCCGGCGTCTCTATATCGCTTGGAGGTCGGGCGTGATGTCATGACGTCACACCCCTCCTCTGTATTTGAAAAAAATGCCACCGCCTCAGAAGCCAGGATCGTTTTTTTCAGGCTTCCCAGCCCAAAAGCGAGATCTGGGGACTTATTGACCCAGATCTCACTGTAAAGAGGACCTGTAATGCACTATTCATATTACAAAGGATGTTTACATTCCCTGTAATACGAATAAAATTGATTTAAAAAAAAAAAAAGTAAAAAGAAAGCGTCAAAATAGAAAAAGTAAAATAAAAAAAAATTAAAAATGTAAAGCGACCCGTTCCCGCGCACAGAAGCAAATCCATACGTAGGTTGCACCCACATATGTAAATGACGTTCAAACCATACGTGAGGTATCGCCGCGAATGTTAGAGTGAGACCAATAATAATAGCGCGAGACCTCCTCTGTAACTCTAAACAGGTAACCTGTAAAAAAAATTAAAGCGTCGCCTATGGGGATTTTTAAGTACCGAAGTTTGGGGCCATTCCGGGAGTGTGCGCAATTTCAAAGCATGACATGTTAGGTATCCATTTACTCGGCGTAACATTATCTTTTAAATTATGCAAAAAAAAATTGGGCTAACTTTACTGTTTTTTTTAATACACGAAACATGAAAAAAAAAAAACGCGTTTGAAAAATTCCTGCGCAAATATCGTGCGAGATAAAAGTGGCATTGACCACCATTTTATTCTATAGGGTCTCTGCTCAAAAAAAAAAAAAATGTATAAAATGTTTAGGGGTTCTGTGTAATTTTCTAGCAAAAAAATGATGATTTTTACATGTAGGAGAGAAGTGTCAGAATTGGCCTGGGTAGCAAAACTTCTATTCTGCCAACTTTATGAGAGAAGAGGGATACCTATCAAAATACAATATGTAGGCAAAGGACACAAACCCCAGATACACAGACCATGAAGAATGTGCAAAATTATAATTGGTTCATCCCATGAGTGCTTTTGTTTTAGCACAACATTTCCTTTATACTGGCTTTTCCAAATAGATGTAATACTGTTGGAAATTTGATGAATGGCTTTGTATAGTAGAACACATTTGGAAATTAAAGTGGTTATAGAGCCTAATCATTTTTTTTCACCTTGCATTAAGGTAAAAAATGTTTAGGCATCATGGTCTCCCCCAACTATTTGTTTCACTAAGTGCTGCACTGTATGTACTGCCTGAAACTTCAGCTACATACAGTACACAGTGCTGGGTCTCACACTGGAACAAAACAGAGTCTGGCTCAGACGGTTTTGTATTCTGTGAATGAATACAGCTTCCTCCGATTGGCTGAGTGGGAGGGATGGGCTGATGACATCACGCTCTCAGACTCGGCCAGAGAAAGCTATGTATTCATTCAAGGAATACAAAGCTGCCTATGAATGGCTGAGTGCCTCTTGGCCAGACACTGTTTTGTTCCGGGTGTGAGACAGAAGTCTGTCTCTCAGTCGAAACCCAGCACTGTGAACTGTATGTAGCTGAAGTTACATGCAGTACATAAAATGCTTAGAGACACTGCAGCACTTAGTGCAGCAACTAGTTTTAGACCAGCTTGGTCCAAATGAATTATTTAATGTGACATCAGCTTTAAAGTAAAACTAAAGGCAAAACTTTTTTTGGTTTTGGATAGAGTGGAGAGGGATTAGAACCCCTGTCAGTTTTTATTGCTGTCTGTGCCCCCATTAGGGAGATTCATCCTCTCTATTTGTCATGTTTACCATTATCACTGAAAGTAAAAGAAAACCATACATTTTTGGGTTGTCCCCAGAAAAGTGATAGAGAGGAAATCTTCCAATGAGGACACTAGTTCTGGTGACCTGGGGGTCCCCAAGGGATTCCCTTCATTTGCAAGGATTTCCTCTCACTTCCTGTTTGGCTATGGAACAGAATGTGAAGGGAAATCTTTGCAAAGGGACACAAATGGCGAAAATAAATATAACAGGGGTTATAACCCTTCTTTGCTCTATTTGCAGGGTGGATAAAATTCAATGATTTTTTTTTAAAATCAAAAAAGAAAAAATGAATAAAAATTTGGATTTTTAATTTAAATCGGATTTTTTTGATTTTTATCAAATGCTTGTGGAGTAAAAATCCAGAACTTGTTTTCTATTTAAGATACATGAATAATTTAGTTTATTTAGCATGAAATGGAGCTTAGTTATGTAGCATGAGGCTATATATGCTGCAATATTTACATTTATGGTAAACTCATTCAATGAATCCAAGCTCTGCAAGCTGAGATAACATGCACTACATTGATGCATTCACACAATTTCACAGTAACCATGAGATAAAGTTCGAGAATATTCCTTTATCCCATGGTTTTGCAAATCTTTGTTCACTTCAAATTGTATGACTGAATCGGTTCTGATATCGCTGTTTTACTAACATGACAGCTTATTATTCTAAATAGGAAACCTTCATTTTGTTTGCAAATATTAAAGATTCTAACTACCAGCAAGAATAAGTCCTTACATTTAAAGAGCACCAGTCATTTCAGATTCATCATGGCAGCGCCTGTTAGCGGACATCCATTCACCTGCCGCCACCACGTCCCTTATCTTGTTGTGTCACTGCCGCATCACCAGCTGTCCCATTAAAGTGAATGGGACCGTCGGTGAGTCAACAGCGAGTCAGAGGAGGAGCCGCTGCAGGACAGAGAAGAAAGTTGCTCTTTAAAAATTATGATTTAAATCAAGCCTTTTTACTAGCGATTTAAATTGTGAATCAAATCCACCCTGTCTATCCATAATGAAAAAAAAAAAAAAAAAGTGTTGCCTATAGATCTACTTTAACCACTTCAACCCCAGAAGGATTTGCCCCCTTAATGATCAGGCCAATTTTTTGCGATACGGCACTGCTTCGCTTTAACTGACAATTTTTTATTGTTTTTACTGGTAATGGCTGCGATCTTTAGTGGGAACGTGATTTAGCGGCGGACAAATCGGCCCCCAAATGACACTTTTTGGGGACCAGTGGCATTAATACATTCAGATCAGTGCTATGAAAATGCCCTGATCAATGTATAAATGACACTGGAAGGGAAGGGGTTAACACTAGGGGGTGATCAAGGGGTTAAATGTGTTCCCTCAGCGTGTTCTAACTGTAGGGGGGATGGGCTGCCTGGGACATGACAGGGATAGCTGTTCACGATCACTGGAAACAGTAGATCTCCGAGATTTCCCGTCAGAACAAGGATCCGCCTTGTTCACAGTGACAGATCCCCGTTCTGCCTGTGTACAGCGATTGCGGGCGGTCATGGAGTCCACCGGACCCGCCCGCAATTTCACATGCACAGACCGATGTACGGGTACGTTGTTTCAAGCAAGAGAGCTGACCTGCCACAGGATAAGTGTGGTGGCCCGGACGGCAAGCAGTTAAAGTGGATGTAAACCCAATTCATGAAATGTGAGCTGGGCACATATCTGCAGTGTTTTCTTATCTCTCTTCAAAGCACTGAGTCATGTGGCTTTCTCCTGCTCTGTACTTCTGGACAAGTTCTCCGACACATGAGATAAAAGCAGGCTGAATTTTGTGTCCAGGAGGGAGCTATAAATAGATTAACAGGCAGCTTGCCATGTCACAGAACACCTCTAAGAGTCTTTGCCTATGTGGAGTGGGGGGTGTGTGCCTTCCTCCAATCAGCTGCCTTGGCTGTATGCCCAGATTTTACACTCCGTGAATTTTGTAAACTGTATATAAAGATGAAAGACAGCAGATATACATATAAAACTTATGTAGGGAGATTGGTTTCATCTCTGTATCATCTCAGGCTGTTCACTTCACTGGGTATATGTGAGGGTTTACATCCACTTTAGGCTTGGTTCACACATATGCAAATTGGATGTGGTTTTCTCTGCATCCAATTCGCATGACAGGAGATTGTCTCCATAGAGCCAGTTCACATATCTCCGGGGCGGCTGTGGAGCAGCTTGCACAGGATCGCTGTGCGTCTTTGGCTTCATTTCAGGGCCGAATTCAGGAAAAACTTCAGCCCTGATTCATCCCTGAAACGGAGAACAGGGACACACCGGACCTCTGCTGCGAGCCGCATCTGTCGGAGGTGTGAACCCAGCCTTAAACTAGTACTACAGGATTAGGGTGATGTTCTTTGCTACAAGTCACTTTCCTTCAGCCATTTGCAGCCAAGCCATAGTAGTAAATGCAGAGTGATTATCCATGTCATGAAATGCTGTGCAAACTCACCGGCTGAGCAGTCTGTAGGACTGCTGTAAAATTAGTAAGACCTCGTTCACATGGGGCATACTATAGCATACACCTGTGCCAGGGCTGCTTACCCGCAAGAAGAGGCGGCACAGGTGTTCCAGGCATCTTCATGCAGGCAGCCCCACTGATGACAATTGGGATGCAGCCGCTGCTCCCAATTAGACATCCGTGTGGGTGTATGTCCCAGAGCTCACACTGCCCGCATTTGGGGACCCGCACGGATGACAAATTGGCAGCAACAGCTGTTTCTGTGCAACCACACCAACCCAATTCAAATGAATGGGACTACCTGTATGCAACTTCTGGGCATTCCCATGCAGGCCAACACACCACTGGCTCTGGCATACGCTGTAATACGCCTTAAGGATTGCTTCTAGCGATAGCGAACCTTGGCACCCCAGATGTTTTGGAACTACATTTCCCATGATGCTCATCTACTCTGCAGTGTAGATGAGCATCATGGGAAATGTAGTTCCAAAACATCTGGGGTGCCACAGTTCACCATCACTGGCATAGAAAATAAACTGAATCCTTTGTGAAAAAAAAGACTGCTGCAAATAACATGGCTTTAACTCTTGTGTTTAGTCACATATAACGCAGGACTAGCGGTCACAGCACTGCCCTCTCACATTGGGGCTCTGGAGATGAGGGGGGAACAGGCTGCAGCACCCTGGGCTGGGAGAAGTATTCATCCCCACTAGTAAAATATATTCTTCATCACTGCTATTGGTTGGAATTCCACTTTAAATAGTACATTTGTCTAGCAAACCAAAAGGAGGGACAACTGAGGAAGAAAGGGGGCTCAGCTGTGCACTGGGAGATAGACTACTGGAGACTGGACTCATAATACAACACTTCTGTTCCATCTCTAGAACCATAGACATGCAATACACCTCAGAGCGGTGTGTTCAGAGACTCTGATACTGCCAGACACCTTAGTCAGCTACAAGGTGAGCGCTCCTTCCCCCTCAATGGCTCTGCTAACGCTGCCGTTACGTCACCTCGGTGTAAAACGTAGAAAACGCATCTTCCGCCGAAAAAGACGACCCACCGGCCTGGGATGCCGCCATGTTGCCGCCAAGCCAATCGATGTTTACGTCAGACGCAACGCACGCCGCAAGCCGTGGGCGGTGTCATCCTTACGTCACGTGCTCGGCGTAACCCGTTCGCTTCCGACGATGTGAAAGCACGTGGTCTTGCTGGTGTTTACCAAGGTCCTAGAAAGCGTTGCCTAGAAAGTGCCAGAGACCCTTGTGTGCTATGCAAATTATAGGTCTTCACAAAGGGGGACAAAAAATGCAAATAATAACACCGAGCAGCGTTTGGTTAGCCCAAAATCAGAGGACAGTGGATTCAGAGGTGAACCAGAAATAACATTGTGCTCACAGCGCCCTCTGCTGGTATAATGTCCAGCAGGAGGATGGATGAGTCCAGGTATCTAGATACTAAGGGTTCTTTCACAGCAGCGTCAGTCCCGTCATGAAAACATCTGTACAGTACACCTGTCTTTAGTTTACATCCGTTGTTCTCTGTTTTTGTTGTTAAAAAAAATAGTCATAGATGACCAAAAGTAAAAACAAAACAAATACTTTTCTTGCCTAAAAGGCCCCTTTCACATGGAGCGGATCCGCTGTATGGACTGCGCCAGCTCAGCGGGGTATCGTTCCGTTGATCCCAGTTAAGCAGCCGGATCATGGCGGATGACAGGGCCGTCTTTGCTCACTGTACAGGGACAGACCTGTCAAAGCCCCGCTGTCCTCTATGGCGAACGTATCGCCATCCGTCTGATCGGATGGCAGGTGGGTGTCAGCAGACACATCTCCGCTGATATCCGCCTGCCTATAGAAGTCAATGGGTGGCCCGATCAAATCCGCCTGAAAAACAGGCGGATCCAAGCGGACCGATCGTGTGAAAGAGGCCTAAGGCTGCATTTCCACCTCAGCGGAGCATGTTTAGGTATTTTGCAAGCGTATGCAAGCATTTTAAAAGTGTATTACAAGTGTTTTACATATATATGTGTAGCGATACCTCCAACTAAGAAGGCCGCAGATTTAGTTTGGGCCCTGAAGACAGCTCCGCCAACCCCCGGCAATATACTCGACCCCCTACTGGCACAGCTAGTTCTGACAGCAAAATGTCTATCTTATACTGTATGAGTAATTAAGCACCGAGACAATACTAAAATGAAATAGGTATAGAATTTACTCAAGCTTTAGTTAGGAAAGGGGTTAACAGTTATTACAGTTTACAATATATATATATATATATATATATATATATATATATATAGCAGAGCCCTGCAACACTAACACACTATGAATATAAAGCTAACAGCAATAAGTGCGCCACACGGGCGACCGTTAGTTAGGCGCCCTGTGGCGCAGTAACCATACAAATTAGAAAACCCCACCAGGCCTGGTTAAACAGCTAAAATTTAGTCTATAGGGGATGATGTTCTTTTCTTCACCGGCAGGTCTTTAACGGTGGTGCACATTAACAGAGTATAATTTGTAATCCAATGGGAAAGGTAAAGATGGGATAAACACTTTGCTATGCGAACTGAGTTCAGCTCTGATAAGGTTCTCCAGTGAAAGTATCAGGAACAACTTGTGGGCCACGGCAGTCTATAGGCCTATTAACAGTAACAGTATATGGTTTGGGCATACGCCCTCTCACCCAACCGGACTGCGGTCCCAGTCCGGGAACTTCCACCGACTGTGTCACACACACACACACACACACACACAGTCTCTCCAGCGATCGGGTCCCCGATCCAACCAATGCTGTAATAGAGTGAAGTCCGATGCCACCCAGGCTCGCAGAGGGGTGGAAGGCTCTTTGGTGCTGCGCAAGACCTCAGGCTTCAGGCCTTGCACTCCGACACATCCGCACAGGAGGATCAGTCTCTGAAGTCTCGTGTCCCAAAGAGGCCGAGCCCAGCCTCGCCTGCTCCTTTTATAACCCCTCCCATGAGTCTCTGTGATGGAAACATTTCCGAATGGGGTTCTGGGTAATGTAGTCTCTCTCTCTGCTCTCACTTCAGCAATGTCTTTTCTCTACTTCCTCCCGACTCACCTCTCACCTGGAACTTCTTGTCTGTCTGTATTAAAGGGGAACACCCCGCTACACACTCCCCCCACTTGAACTCTTTGGTCCCCAAAGATAAACCTTAACAAAGACTATGTACAACTCTAGACAATTCTGCGAACGATGTTGGCATAGGGAATTCCCACCAAAACTGAGGGGTAGAATTCCCTTGCCCACAGGTCACATTATCATGGGTGGCCTGCCTAACTGTGCCAGAGAGTGAGCTGGGGTTGCCCTCCACCAAATGGACAGTGGAGGGATCCGGATTTTCAGCACTCCTCCTAGCGGTAACTACAGAGTCTTCCGAGCTATTCCCCATTTGTGGGTAGGTCAGCTTCTTAGGAGGCCGGATGACTCTTCGAGCCCTTTGCTCTCTTGGGATTTCTGGCTCTGTTGCCACAGGCTCCTCTTCCTCTGAGCAACTATCATGGGCATCTTCCCAGTAATCTGCTGAAGGACTAGATGGGATGAACTCCGTGGCTTCTGGGTTCAGTGTTCCATCTGGAGTGTCTTCAGTGGTTGGAAGATCTATAGTGGAAGTTCCTGGAGTTGGGGAAGGCCACAACCAATCAAGTTCTCCTTCTTCATTTTCACTAAGTTGAGAGGCCTCTCCATCTTCGGCTCGGGAGGTCTGCGACCGAGTGTTCGGCCTAGGAGTATCCAGGATAGAGTCCGGTTCAGGGGAGTCTCTCACGGGAGGTATTCTGACTGCCTCAGCAAGTGGGAGCAGGTGGTTTCGATGCCACGTCTTCAGGGGGCCCACCTTTCCTTCCGGCTTCAACTTGTAGACAGGCAGGCCCGGCAACTTCCTACAGATGACATAAGGTTCAGATCTCCATCTATCTGCAAGTTTGTGCTTCCCAGGGACCCCCAGATTGCGTAACAGTACTCGATCCCCGGGCTGTAGGTCTTGTACCCGGACCTTCAAGTCAAAGTTTCTTTTGTTTCGAGCTCCCCTTTGATCTGAGGCCGCTTGAGCTTGTTCATAGGCTACTTTCAGGCTGTGTCTGAGCCTGTCCACATATCCTTTGTGGGATGTGGCTGAGGAATGGTCCAGAGAGGTGCCAAAGGCCAAGTCCACAGGTAGTCTCGCTTCTCTCCCAAACATGAGTCGATATGGGGAGTAGCCTGTAGCATCACTGATGGTGCAGTTGTAAGCATGTACTAGGGCTGCTATGTGTTTGCTCCAATGTTGCTTTTTCTCACTTTCCAGAGTCCCCAACATGTTGAGCAAGGTTCGGTTAAACCTTTCCGGCTGAGCATCTCCTTGTGGGTGGTAAGGTGTAGTTCGAGTCTTCTTGATTCCCAACGAATCCAGGAGTTTCCGGATCAGTTTACTCTCAAAGTCCCTTCCTTGATCTGAATGAAGTCGCTGTGGCAGCCCATAATGGACAAAGTACTTCTCCATAAGTACCTTGGCTACGGTGGAGGCCTTCTGATCTTTGGTTGGGAAAGCTTGGGCATACCGGGTGAAATGGTCGGTTATCACCAGAACATTTCCTAGTCTACTCAGGTCGGGTTAGAGGCAGAGAAAATCAATGCATACCAGATCCATTGGGCCTTGACTTTGTAGATGGCCCATTGGGGCAGCTTGATGGGGTAAAGTCTTCCTCTGGATGCATCGTGCACATGAGTGGCAGTACTCTTCTACCTCTGCCCTCATGCAGGGCCAATAGAACCGACTTCTGACAAATTGAAAGGTCCTTTCAGCCCCTAGGTGGCCATGATTGTCATGCAGGGTAATCAGAACAGTCTCTCGATGTCTCTCTGGGAGGAACAGTTGCCACTTATCTTCTGAGTCATCAGAGGGGCCCCTTCGGTAGACCACTCCCTGATGTACCTGCAACCTGTCCCATTCTTTCCTCAACAGGCGAGCTTCCTTTGAGGGATGACGCAGGAGTCTGTTTGGATCCTGATTCTCCAGGGCCTCCAGGACCAATCTCCCCATGGGGTCTTCCAATTGGTCACACCTCAACTCCTTCTTGGACAATCTCGGCAGGTTGTCTTCGTCCAATTGAGTCACTCCACAGTAGTGTTTTGGGACTCCCAGCATGGTAACTCCTATTTCTTCTGCTCTGGAGCCTCCTCTGGCCTGGAATTCAGCTCCTTGACAAAGGGCCCGCACCCCGTCCGGTGCCACTTGGGTCCAATCTTCTACATCACTGGTGGGGGCATGAGATCTCTTGGACAGAGCGTCTGCGTCTCGATTCCCAGCCCCTGGCCTATACTTTAGGCTGAAGTTGAATCCAGACAGTGCGGCCTGACAGTGCGGCCAGCCACCTGTGTCCAGTGGTGTCCAGCTTGGCCGTGGTGAAAAGGTAGGTAAGGGGGTTGTTGTCGGTCTTCACAGTGAACTCCGCCCCATACAGGTAGTCTTTGAGCTTGTCTACTACCGCCCACTTAAGGGCCAGGAACTCCAGCTTGTGAGTGGGGTAGTTCTTCTCAGAGGGGGTCAGGCTCCTGCTCACATAGGCAACAGGCCGTTGTTGCCCTTCGTGTTCTTGATAAAGTACTCCTCCCAGACCGTCATGACTAGCATCTACGTGTAGTTCATAGGGCTTGGTTGGGTCTGCGTAGGCCAAGACTGGAGAAGTGGTCAGGCTCTCCTTTAATGCCTGGAAGGCCTCTTCACACTTCTGGTTCCACTGATCTCTGACTGACTCTCCCAGCTTCCTGGGCCCTGAGTCGTCCTCTTCCCCCTCGGTCTTGAGTAGTTCATTCAATGGTCTGGCAATTCGGGCGAATCCTTCCACAAACCTCCTGTAATAGCAGCAGAACCCCAAGAAGGATCTGAGTTCTGTTACTGTGGTGGGTCGTGGCCAGGAGGTAACTGCCTCCAATTTCTCAGGATCTGTGGCCACCCCTTCTTCAGACACTATGTGCCCCAGATAGTTCACAGAAGACTGGTAGAACCGACACTTCTCAGGCGAAAGCTTGAGTCCTTCCTCACTGAGTCTTCTCAACACTTTTTCCAACCTCTCTTCGTGTTCTTCCAAGGTTCTCCCAAAGACAATGACATCGTCCAGGAATACAAGGACTTCAATAAGGTTCATGTCTCCTACAGTCTTCTCCATGAGACGTTGGAAAGTAGTTGGGGCTCCAGACAGACCTTGGGGCATCCGGTTGAATTCAAAGAACCCCACTGGGGTTATGAAAGCTGTCTTCTCCTTGTCTTCTGGATGCATAGGGATCTGATAGTACCCGCTCTTGAGATCCATAACGCTGAACCATTTGGCTCCAGACAAGCTCTGTAGGGCATCCTCTATCCTCGGAGTGGTGTATTGGTCGGGTATGGTTCTCCTGTTGAGAGTCCTGTAGTCTATACAGAGCCTCAATGACCCATTCTTCTTCCTGACCACCACTATCGGGGAGGGATAGGGGCTTCTAGACTCCCGTATCACACCAGTCCTCTTGAGTTCGGCCAGTTGTTCCCTTAGATCCTCCAGATCTGCTAGTGGGACCCGCCTGACCCTCTCTCTGAAGGGCTTATCTTCCTGGAGGCGGATCCGATGGGTGACACTCCTTGCACACCCCACATCGAACTCATCTTTAGAGAAGATCTTCTCCCATCTCGTCAACTGGGCCTTGGCTCTCTCTTTCCAAGCTCCAGGCAGATTCGGGTTTTCCATGGACAGCTTCTCCCAAGCATCTCCTCCTTCACCCGTCCTCTTCACTTCTGACAGGGTAACAGGGGCCGCAGGGCTCACCTGGCCCAGCAGCATTCTGGCTGGGATTTCCATGGGGTCTCTGGTAGTGTTTCTAACACTCACTGGAACTCTACAATGGGCCTTCTTCAGGACCTTCAGCGGAATCACTTCTGGTATCACTTCCAGACCTGAGGACTCGCCTCTTGGGTCTGACTCCAGCACGACAAAGGGGCCAGGCTGCTCCCAAGTAAGCTTCACAGTGGCTCTGAGACAGGTTACTTCGCCGGGCTGCAACACTACCCCTTCTCTTCCAAGTCTCCACACCTTCCCTATCCCCTCTCCAGGGGTCTCCTGCTCTTGGACCAGCCGTTGGTAGGCCGTCTTCAGCATGGGATGGATCTTGGTGGCTGCTTGCCCCTCCTCTTTCACTAGAGGGGTCAGGAGTCTTCGGACCAGGTCCGTGTTCGTCCCTATTATAAGGGAATTCTTGTTGGCTCCAGGCGGCCTAGGGCACACAACTGCCAGGGTGTCAAACACTTCGGCCTTCCCAGCCACGGATGGGTCAAAGGTCATCTTGATGGGAAGGTAGCCGTCGTAAGGGAAACTCTGGGTTCCAATTCCCCATATTTCCAGCTCTTCTATCTTCTGGATAGGCAGGTGACTCAAGTGCCTATCGTAGAAGTCCCGGTATAGTAGGGTCACTTGTGCCCCGGTATCCAAGAGGGCCCTGGTGTAGACTCCCTCCACTTGAATGGGCACTATCGGAGATGGGCCTACCAGCTTCTCCGGATATGGCCTGGTAAGGGTCACCTTCTTCTGGTCCTTTCCCTTCCGACTCTCTTTCGTCCAGCTCCTTTTGGACTTTATTCTTTCCTGAGCCTGGTATGCATTGATTTCCCTCCTTTCAATGGATGTACAGACCCGCTGAGGGATTTTATTGTTTTTCTTAGGTGTGCATCCCCTCTGGGGAATGTTGTGCCCCTTCTGAGGGGTCTTGCCCCCTTTCTCTGGGGTGTATCTCTGTTGAGGAATGTTGTGTTTCCTCCGAGGTGTTTTATTTCCTCTCTTCTTCTGTTTTTCATTCAGTTTGGAGCTTACTGAAGATGATGGGCACCCGGTTGACTCCTTCACCGGGGCCCTCTGAAGTTTTCCGCCGGCTGGCGGTTATTTGTCTTTTTCTTCCTGGGACTGGAACATATGTTTGCAAAATGACCAATCCCTCCGCAGTTGTAACAAATCATCTCTTCTTCCCGATCCTGTAGAGAAGCGGGCGCTGAGGTATTCGGGAACAACTCCTTTCTTGGACTTTCCTTTTCTGGTTTCCTTTGATCTTTCTCCATCAAAGAGGTCAGTATCCCCAACACTTGGGACATCTGCGATTTCAGGGTGTCCACTTCTGCATCTCTTTCGGGGGTCATGGCCGGGCTGACCATCACCACCGGAGGTTTGGTTGGCTCGACTGGCTGTTCCCTCTTTTTCTCCTCCAACATGGCCTCTTCCTCTCTGACCATTCGAATGAGGTCGGGGTATTCCAGGTTCTTCCCGTCCTGTCGGGTGCGCAGTGCCAATGCAATAGGATCCAGGGGCTGAGCTCCCCTCAATACCTGCTGAGCCCGGGCCTCGTCTACCTTCCCTGGGTCGATCCCCTTCTTCAGAATAATTCTATGCAGTATCTTGTCTAGACGTCCCATATATTCTGATAGTTTCTCTCCTGTTTTCTGGTAGCAGTGCTCCAGCTGATAGGTGAGCTCGGTAACTTTTTCTGTCCCACCGAACACATTCTGCAAGATGTCCAAGTAGTCCTGTGCAGTACAGTCTTTCCTGCTCATCTTCAGGTTGCGTATGGCATCCAGAGCAGGCCCCTTCAAACTTTCAGCAATTCTCTGTTTCTTGCTGCGTTCTGGAACTTCCCATTCCTCTAAGGCCTGAGTGGTGCCATCTAGCCACTCCTCAAATCCCTCTTCCCCTGAGGGTACAAGTTTCCTCCCTGAGAATATCCGGAGCTTTCTGTACCCCGACATCGGGTAATCTGTGGGATTCTTCTTGCACTGGGCCACAATCTCTCCCAGTACAGCGCATAGTTCTGTGCTAAGGGTGGCTGGTGATGATCTGGGACTCTCTGTATCCTTTTGCTTTTCCGCCTTAGGGGATGGCAGAGGAGGTGTCTGTGGAGATGATGGTTTTCTTATTTGGAACCGATCTCCCTTATTTGGCAGCGCATGTGTCAGATAGTAGGTCTGACCATCCATAGCTTGTATGCTCAGGCTTTTAAAATGCTCTGGAATTTCGTCTTTCCACTCTATTAATGCGTATGTACGCGAAGCATGTTGTCTCACATCCATCACCCATGATTTCTGGCATGGTGATAGGGACGTTATTAGCTGCTTTATCGCATCTCTTTGCCAAATCCCCGGGAGTTCAATAACTGCCGCCGCGGCCGGATCTGCGCCAGCCACTGTGTACCACTGTCCTACTTCTAGCGGGTCCATGCCGGTCTTTTGGCGTGTTCGCTTGCTGCATCAGGATCCCGGACGAGAACCCCCACGTGTAGCGATACCTCCAACTAAGAAGGCCGCAGATTTAGTTTGGGCCCTGAAGACAGCTCCGCCAACCCCCGGCAATATACTCGACCCCCTACTGGCACAGCTAGTTCTGACAGCAAAATGTCTATCTTATACTGTATGAGTAATTAAGCACCGAGACAATACTAAAATGAAATAGGTATAGAATTTACTCAAGCTTTAGTTAGGAAAGGGGTTAACAGTTATTACAGTTTACAATATATATATATATATATATAGCAGAGCCCTGCAACACTAACACACTATGAATATAAAGCTAACAGCAATAAGTGCGCCACACGGGCGACTGTTAGTTAGGCGCCCTGTGGCGCAGTAACCATACAAATTAGAAAACCCCACCAGGCCTGGTTAAACAGCTAAAATTTAGTCTATAGGGGATGATGTTCTTTTCTTCACCGGCAGGTCTTTAACTGTGGTGCACATTAACAGAGTATAATTTGTAATCCAATGGGAAAGGTAAAGATGGGATAAACACTTTGCTATGCGAACTGAGTTCAGCTCTGATAAGGTTCTTCAGTGAAAGTATCAGGAACAACTTGTGGGCCACGGCAGTCTATAGGCCTATTAACAGTAACAGTATATGGTTTGGGCATAC
Organism: Rana muscosa; assembly: GCA_029206835.1. Classification (NCBI taxonomy): domain Eukaryota; kingdom Metazoa; phylum Chordata; class Amphibia; order Anura; family Ranidae; genus Rana; species Rana muscosa. Next base: position 292,719,388 of record CM055117.1, read on the forward strand.
GCCCTCTCACCCAACCGGACTGCGGTCCCAGTCCGGGAACTTCCACCGACAGTGTCACACACACACACAGTCTCTCCAGCGATCGGGTCCCCGATTCAACCAATGCTGTAATAGAGCGAAGTCCAATGCCACCCAGGCTCGCAGAGGGGTGGAAGGCTCTTTGGTGCTGCGCAAGACCTCAGGCTTCAGGCCTTGCACTCCGACACATCCGCACAGGAGGATCAGTCTCTGAAGTCTCGTGTCTCAAAGAGGCCGAGCCCAGCCTCGCCTGCTCCTTTTATAACCCCTCCCATGAGTCTCTGTGATGGAAACATTTCCGAATGGGGTTCTGGGTAATGTAGTCTCTCTCTCTGCTCTCACTTCAGCAATGTCTTTTCTCTACTTCCTCCCGACTCACCTCTCACCTGGAACTTCTTGTCTGTCTGCATTAAAGGGGAACACCCCGCTACATATGTAAAACACTTGTAATGCACTTATATATGTAAAACACTTGTAATGCACTTATATAAGTGCATTACAAGTGTTTTACATATGTAGCGCCCTTCTACTTTGAGGGGTGCTGTGTGCCTAAATTTAGGGGTTGGTCTGAGCTAGTAGCCAGGCTCAGACCGCTTTTATTGATAGGTTCGGTTATTTGTTCTTCAGGTGTTGTACTGGTGTGCAGTTCCCTGTAGCCTGTAGGTGGCACTGCCATGACAGGTAAGGGTTGAACCACTGGTAACAGTGCTGTGCCTTAGGATGTCCTCTCTCGGCAGTAGTACAGTGGGAGTGGCCAACCTGCTGTGCATGCCGGGAGAGGATACATAAGGGGCAGACGCTGCCTGGAGAGGGGTTCGTGGTTCCAGAGTTCCGGGGCTCTGGAGTTCAGGTCGCGTGACCTGGCCCTCCAGGCCAGGGGTGCCCGTATGCATCGGTCCCAGGCACCTTTAGCCTGGGGCTGCAACTTCGCCATTGGGCCCAGCACCTTTAGCTAGGGCTCAGCTCTAAGAGGAGGAATCCCAGGGTGTCCTGGGAGAGGGGACCCGCTCTAAGAAGAAGAGACCGGGGAGGACCTTTCTGAGGGACCGGTGAGAGTTTCACGGTGAAAACAAAACAACTTGGTATTGAAAATTGAAAGAGGAGGATTGAAAAATAAATAAATAAATGGGGTCGCCATGTTATATCTGCACATAATGGCAGATTTCCCCATATACAGTTTCTTGCTCTGGATCGTATCCATCCCCCCCTCAGAGGGGGAGATTGGAATAAGAAACTGCTCCAGTCAGAATTGCGCTTGATTTTCTCACCACAAGCCACGTCCCCTCCAGGGTTAAATGAAGCCGTAAACTATAAACCCTTTTTGGAGGGTTTTGTTTTGGGTGGTTGGGAAAATGATTTATTCATCTAACTCTCCCTTTCTCAATATAGGGATCTGTTATATACACACATTTATTTTATATTCTTGTGTATTAATGTACCATGATAGTTAGTAGTCCCCCCCCCCCCTCTGCCTTGCCTAGTAATCACTGTACAGTTATACATTTTGCTCTCTTTACACTATTTTGTATATACAGTTGTGCTCATAAGTTTACATACCCTGGCAGAATTTATGATTTCTTGGCCATTTTTCAGAGAATATGAATGATAACACAAAAACGTTTCTTTCACTCGTGGTTAGTGTTTGGCTGAAGCCATTTACTATCAGTCAACTGTGTTCACTCTTTTTAAATCATAATGGCAACAGAAACGACCTAAATGACCCTAATCAAAAGTTTACATACCCCAGTTCTTAACTGTGTATTGCCCCCTTTAACATCAATGACAGCTTGAAGTCTGAAAGCGCTTAGATGTGAACAGGGGCCATTGAAATGAACAGGGTTTTGTATGTTTAGCGTCTTGGAGCTTCAAGCAGAAAATTGCTCAGGTGTGTACAGGGCCTAAACTGACGTCTTCCGTTTATGTCTACAAAAATGGAAAGGACACAAACATTTCCATTTTTTCTGTGGATATAAACAGACTCTAATGAAAATAGATGTAAAGGCTGTACATCCTCTTACATGTGCCCACCCAAAGATGTACATTGTGCTTGTCTGCATCCATCAAAAAACTTAGATGGATCCAGACTGAACGCTCATGTAAAAAGGCCCTTAGGGCACTTTCACACTGGGGCAGGGGGGGAGTCGGTGGGCTACCAAGGCAGTTTTAACCCCTGCTAGCGGCCGATGATTTCAATGGGCAGGGCAGTTTAGAAGCAGTGTATACACCGCTCCTAAAGCGCCCCAAAGATGCTGCTTGCAGGATTTTTTTTAACACTTTCACACTGGAGTGACAGGAGAGGCGCTTTACAGGCGCTATTTTGTAGTGCTAAAAGGCCTGTAAAGCGCCTCAGTGTGAAAGTAGCCTTAGGGTCAACTGACAAATTTGCCTACATTCCAAACATTTTCTATAAATATACTGATTATATGAAGCAGTAGCGGTCAAAAAAACTCACAACGTGGCTCTCAGTTGAGGCCCCCAACATCACCAAAGGGCCACACATAATATTTAGGCCCCATTCACGCCTTTGTGTTCTGGGAATGCATGCAAAAGCGCACATTTTTGCATGTATTTCCTTAAAATGTGCCAAAACGCACATCACGCTTGTGGTGCCATTATAACCTAATAAAACCTTAAACTCGGCTAGTGGATGTGCATTTTGTTGTTCAATATAACACGTGGGGCTCACTGCCGACAAAAAGTTGCTGGAGCTTCTTTGGCATGCATAGGGCAGAATTTTCAAGTGAATGGGCTGCCCTATGCTGTCGTGTGATAAGCGCACAAAAAAAGTGCTACAAAAATGCCCATGTGTACGTTGCACAGGTGAGAATGGGACCTTAGTAAATATAAGGTTACAGACCTGCTATAGGAGATGGCGAAAGACTATTGACATGCAACAGGAGATAATCAGAGACTATGGGCATGCCACAGGAGATGGTCGGAGGCTATGGGCATGCCACAGGAGATGGTCAGAGGCTATGGGCATGCTACAGGAGATGGTCAAAGACTATGGCAATGCTACAGGAGATAGTAAAAGACTATGGGCATTCTACAGGAGATGGTCAGAGGCTATGGGCATGCCACTGGAGATGGTCAGAGAATAGGGGCATGCTAGCATTTCGCTCCTCCCAGGAAGCGTCACCAGAGGCTCTGATGACCCTTCCTGGGAGGAGCGAAATGCATAAGTCAGGTGGGAACTTCCAGGTGACGTCACATCCGGCATTTGGAGCGCAAACTGTGGATACTGTGTTCCAAAGCAGTGTTTTACCTGCTTTTAATTCAAGAAAGGATCAATCAGCTTAAAAACAAAACAAAAAAATATTTTATAAAATGGACTCACACTATGGATTTCTCCTGGTTCTCTTTTCATAACAACATACTTGAGAGACCTGCTTAAAGCGGTTGTATTGTCTGCTTGGTCATTTTTACCTACAGGTACATGTACGGTTTAGGAGGTATTCACCTTGTATGCAGCCGCTGACGTCAGCGGTGCATCTGCAGTGAAGGCCCAGCGTATCGTGCCGGAACGGAGGGCTCCCACGCGCATGTATGGGAGTGACGTCATCGTGGCGTCGGAGCTGCAAACCCGGAAGAAACGCAGAGGGAACATATCAGCTCCCTCAGCAGTGACCGGGCGGCCCTGTGGGTGCTTCGTTCTAAAGTAAGGATTTCATAATGAGCTAGTATGTAATGCATACTAGCTTATCCAACTGTTGGTCAGCAAGTCTCGCGCACCTATGCTTGATGTCCCACCACTGCGCTCATGCAAATAATCTACCCTGGAGCTGCCACTTAAAGTGATAGTAAAATGTAAACGTATTTTAAATGAAAAAATAGTGGTGCTAATGTCACAATATTAAAGTGAAACAAATACTAAAATAATACCAATAACACCATGTGATAGTGAAAATAGCAATTATAAATTGACATAAAAATACAAAAAAAAAAAATGACATAAAATACAAAAAAATGACTGAAAATAAATTTCAATAAGAGTCCATAAAAGTGATAAACTTCTAGTGATTAACTCGGTGACAAATCTTCTATGATTAGTACTCAAAATGAACTTCCTTCCACCACACCGTTTGTGACAGCGATTTCGCTCCCCTTAAGAAACGCACTCACCAAATTTAAATGGCTTGCACTTTCAAGCTCGGCATCAACACTTTTAAACCCACCAGGGTTAACAGTACTTCAGATATCCGACCATGCACAACAGAAGAGGATTGCTCCACATGTAAATAAAAATAAGTGATTCCAATAGTATAATAACGTAAAAACAATTTATTGTAAAAAACGAAATCTTCAACCATTAAACTCACATCAATCCAATCACAAAAAGCATAAAAGGCAAACTCATGTTAGCAAACTGTAGCGGTGTATTGTGGTCACGGCAGACCCATGATGCAACCTCTGAGTCTCACCCTCACTCGCTCAGTCGTCAGTATCGATACGTCACATCCAGTAAATGTTACAGATGGTTGCCGTACAGCCCCCCCGACATGTTTCGTTATCACGACTTATTCATGGGATTCATACTAGCTCATTATGCCTTTGCCTTACAGGGTTTGTTTTTTTTGGTCATACAATCGCTTTAACCTGTTGGAGCATAAGAAAGAATAAGAAAGAAAAGTGGACCATCCATCCTTAACATCTGAGGACTGCTAGTTCCCTCACAGACGGTGTATTCATTGAAAGTTGGTGAGTGGAGCACAGTACTTTTTCTTCACCACTGGCACAAGAATATAGAGACAAGAACAGCACTTTAAAGAAATTACTTATTCATTCATTTGTCGGCACTATATTCAAGTTGCACTTTAAGAATCTCAAATTGTCTCTATATATGATTGATTTTGTATTATTTTATTTTTTTTATATATCACAATTTTAGAGGACTTTGCACCTTATACCACAGCAGCAGTCCTCTTTTGTAAATTGTTACACACACTGCAGCGCAGGGACAACAATACTCAATCACTATATTTCCTATATGTTGCTGGCTGCATTTTTTTTTCAGCTTGTCCCTGTCCACATGCACTATAGTGATAACAGGCTGTATGTGTTTTTTCCCACAGGGCATATTTCCTAATTGTTGCTGGCTGCAACATTTTTTTTACTTTACAGCCACATTACAGCCTGTTCTTGTACAGGTGCACTATGGTGGTAACAGGCTGCATATGTTTTTTTTCACAAAGCAAATTCTCTAAGACCCCTTTCACACTGGGTCGTTTTGCAGGCGCTATTGCGCTAAAAATAGCGCCTGCAAACCGACCTGAAACAGCCGCTGCTGTGTCTCCAGTGTGAAAACCCCGAGGGATTTCACACTGGAGCGGTGCGCTAGCAGGACGGTAAAAAAAAGTCCTGCTAGCAGCATCTTTGGAGCGGTGAAGGAGCGGTGTGTTTACCGCTCCTGCCAATTTAAATCAATGGGGCACCGCGGCTATACAGCCAGCAAAGCGCCTCTGCAGAGGCGCTTTGCGGTGGTTTTTACCACTTTCTCGGCCGCTAGCGGGGGTAAAACCGCACCGCTAGTGGCCGAATAGCGCCGCAAAATTAGCGGTAAAGCGCCGCTAAAACCGCCGACGCACCTCCCGCCCCGGTGTGAAAGGGGCCTAATTGTCGCTGGCTTCAATTGTTTTTTACATGCCTTAAAAAAAGTGGAATATGCCTATGCAGTGTGTATAATGCATCAGCACAAAAGCTTTAAAGTGGTAGTAAACTCTTTTTTTTTAACTTGTACCTACAGGTAAGCCTATACCTTACCTGTAGGTACAGTAATTATCTCTTAAACATGCACTGTTTAGGAGATATTCACACTGTATGCAGTCAGTGATGTCACCGGCGCATTCGCTCTGAAGGGAAAGCATACCTGTGCCGTCCCTTCAGAGCTCCGTGCCGCGGTCCATGACTCCCGCACATATTTTTCCCACAGGAGCCTGGAAAGCATTACACCCGTGATTAGTAGTCACAGGTGCAATGCCATGCTCCTGCAGACTCTCAGTATGATCTTCTGTCCTGAAGAGCAGCAAGATCAATAAAATCAATAAACTACATGAGTGCTCACTAGTGCCTTTGCAGTTCATTAAAAGAGAAGTATGGGTTTGTTTTGTTTTTTTCCTCCATCATAATTACCTAGGTGGATGCTGCATCTGTCCCCTGGAGCCTCTGCACTGAGAAACGATAGATCGAACATCGCTAATGGCTCGGTTCTCACAGCTCCCCGAGCAGAGAGCTGCTGACTGTCAATCAGCAGATCTCCGCTCTGCTCCTCAACGCTCACTGGAGTGCTGAGCTGTGGAGGGGGCGGGGAGCGGCCATCTCAGTCGATATCCGCGACGTCAGCAGAGAGCGGACTTCAGCCCGCTCTCTGCTGAAAACAGGTCACAGGAGTGCAAAACGAACTGCACCCCTGTGACCCATAGGAGAAGCCCAGCCAAATGAGTTCTGAGTGGACTTCTTTAAGAACTACAAGCCATCTGCCGCAATGGAAGATGGTATTTGTACTTCATTCATTCAATGAACTCTGTGAATGAATGATGCAGCTGTGTTTGGCAATTGCTGGGAAAAGAACCTCTGCCCACTGTCACAGGGGGAGGGGGGACTGCTGGAGCATGTTAAGCATTACACCCTAAATATGGATGTAATGGGTAACATGCTCCCAAAGGTGAACTTATCCTTTAAGTACTCTACATGTGTGCTTAGATCTGTATACCCAAAAATACTTTTAAAGGACCAACATCTGTCCACAACTGATTGATAGCTAGCTATTCAATTGTGAACATCTTAACTACATTTTTTCTATTAATAGGTATATTTTCCTTTTTTAACCACTTAAGGACCGGAAGGATTTGCCCTCTTAATGACCAGGCCATTTTTTGCGATTCGGCACTGCGTTGCTTTAACTGACAATTGCGTGGTCATGCGATGCTGTACCCAAACAAAATGTATGTTCTTTTTTTCCCCACAAATGGAGCTTTCCTTTTGGTGGTATTTGATCACCTCTGCGTTTTTATTTTTTTTGCACTATAAACAAAAACAGAGCGACAAGTTTGAAAAAAACAAAACAATATTTTTTTACTTTTTGCTATAATAAATATCCCCCCCCCCCCCCAAAAAATGTAAAAAAACTAATTCCTTCCTCAGTTTTGGCCAATATGTATTCTGCTACATATTTTTGGTAAAAAAAATAAAAATAAAAAATTGCAATAAACGTATACAACACTTATTGCTTGGTTTATTGATTGGTTTGCGCAAAAGTTGTAGCGTCTCCAAAATACGGGATAGATTTATGGCATTTTTTTTTTTTTACCAGTAGTGATTTTAGTGGGACTGCGGCTGACAGATCGGACACTTTTTTGGGACCATTGACATTTAGACCCCTTTAGATAAAGAAAATTCCACGCTTAGGATATAAATGAATAAGGTGGAATACAAAAATATAGTAACTCAATAAAGGGGAATTAGCGCTGTTCAAAAAGGTGATGCAAAAAAATATATGTGTAGCGGGGTCTCCTTTAAGGCCCCGGGACTACGTTACCCAGAACCCCATTTGGCACCCAGAGTGCAGTTAGCCACCGCAGAGACTCATGGGAGGGGTTATTTAAGGAGGAGGCGAGGCAGAGCTCAGCCTCTTTGGACACCGCGCTGCAAGCAAGAGTTTCTTCCTGTGTGGATCTGCTGCAGTGCAAGGCCTGAAGCCTGGGCCTTGCGCAACTTCCGAAGAGCCTTCCACCCCACTGCGGAGCCTGGGTGGCATCTGACTTGTCGAGTGAGGACATCAGTTGGATCGGGGACCCGATCGTTGCAGACGCTGTGTGCGGATACACAGCAGGGTGGACGTTCCGGACTGGGATCGCGTCCGGAGTGGTGAGCGGGCACCTGCCCAGACCAATAGACTGTGCCGTGTTCAGGCCTGTAGACTGCATAGGTCCACAGTTTTGTTTATCTGCTGTTCCCCGGGGGGACCGGTAGCAGGACAGAGTTGAAGTGTCCCCCCAGTATAGTGTTCCAAGTTATTGCCCGGTTGTGGATTACAAATTACTATTCATCAAGTGCACCACCGAAAGCTGGCATGCGAAGAAATCCCTATAGGAGGTGACTGAGATTTACTCCATGTCAGGCCTGACCGGGGTGGGGAGTTAGGTTATTGTTAGTGCGCCACAGGGCGCGCATACTATGATAGCTACGCGTGGTAGAGTACCGCGCCGCGCCATTATTGTGTGCTGTATTGATTTCTGCAGGACTCTGCAGGCCAGTTGCATGTGTTGTGTTCTGCCTATGCTACCTTTGATATATTAGTAAACTGTTATATTTAATCTCTTGCCTCAGTGTGTTGTTTTACTGCTAAGAGATTATTCCTTGCAATACTATTGAATGTGATACAAATATAACCCCTAGACTAGCTGTGCCAGAGTGGGTCGAGTAAGATTGCCGGAGGTTGGTGGTGCTGCACATAGGGCCCGAAAAACAAATCCAGCGGCTCTCTTAACTGGGGGTAGCGCTACATATGTATAAATATATATGTGAAATAAATTAGGGTACCTTACCTAAAATGTCTATAGGCAAAGTGGTGTTCAGCTAAATTGATAAATAACCAGATAACAAGTGATAATCATATAAAGTGTCATGTGCAAAAAACCCATAATATATTGATAAATAACCAAATAACAATTGATGATAATCATATAAAGTGTCATGTGCAAAAAAAACATAATATATATGCATCCTACTGATATGATTATCATCACTTGTTATTTGGTTATTTATCAATTTAGCGGAACACCACTTTGCCTATAGACATTTTAGGTAAGGTACCCTAATTTATTTCACATACAGTATATATTTATACATATATTTTTTGCATCACCTTTTTGAACAGCGCCAATTCCCCTTTATTGAGTTACTATATTTAGACCCTGTCACGTACCTGGTGATGAGCCTGGGATGCAGGGAGCGGCCTCTTTTGCACCTCTTACTCCGGAACCCCTGATGGTGGGAACAGGGAGCTCGGGAGTGCAGAGCCGCACAAGTGCCTGTCAGGAACACCGGTGCAGAGATGGAGCTGGACTTCAGGAAGCTCTGTGCAGGTTTCAGCGGCAGTAGGGAAGCTGGAACGGCAGGCAGGCCTGGCACACAGGAACTGAGGAGAGAGACAGCAGACAGCGGGGAGGTGTCTTGTAGTACCGGGCACAGGCAAGTCCAAACAGGCCAGGAATCCACTGGCTGGCAGATCAGGTGCAGTCCAAGAGGCAGAGGCAGAGTCGTTATACAGTCCGGGTTTGGTAACGGGCAGGCGGCAGGTAGCAGAAGGAGCAGGCGGAAGCAAGGTCAACAAGCCCGGAGTCAGCGGGCAGGCAGAAGGCGAGAAGCGTCAGGAACAAGCCGGGTCACAGGAACAGATCGGTAGGGAAATATCAGATAGCTGGTGGGTCTTGGGAACGCTGTAGACCAGACAGCAAGGAGCCCCAGCACAAGCCCCTTTAAATAGCCCCAGATTGGCGACAGGAAGTGTCACTGCGTGCTCCCGCGCACGCCCGCGCGCCGTTATCCGCGCATGTGCGTACGCGCGAGCGCCGATTCGGCGCTATTGCGCAGGCGCGAACGTGCTAACGCCGATTCGCCGCTATTGCGCAGGAGCGCACCCGCGCGCGCCGAAGTGTCGCCAGCTTGCAGGTGAGGTTGCCCTTCATGACATTGCCCCCCTCCAATGGGCAGCCTCCGGATGCCCAACTGGGCCACCTTAACTGGATGAGAGTCTTTGAAGGACTGAACCAATCTTTTGGCATGGATGTTGCACTCAGGTTCCCATGAGTTCTCCTCAGGGCCATATCTTTTCCATTTTACAAGAAATTGGACTTGGTTGCGCCTTTTTCTACAATCCACGATGGATTCCACCTCAAACTCCTCTTCACCGTCGACCAAGATTGGTTCAGGAGGGCCGGTGTCACGTCCCGAGAAGGGATCAGGAACAGTAGGCTTAAGTAGGGCAACATGGAAAACCGGGTGGATCCGGAATGATTCTGGTAGCTCCAGTTTATAGGCCACACTGTTAATCCGTCTCCTGACGGGAAAAGGACCCACAAACTTGGGACCCAATTTCTTTGAGGGACAGGCAAGTCTAAGGTTCAGTGTAGATAACCACACCTGATCTCCGGGTTCCAGATTGAGTTCTCCTCTTCTTTTTTTGTCGAACACTTCTTTATTATATTCTTGTGTCTTAGTCATTGTGTCTCGTAATAATTCATTGTTTGCTCTGAAAAAATCCAATGTCTCCTGGACAGCAGGTACAGCAGACTCCGGGATACAGTTGGACAAGAATGAGGGATGAAAGTCGTAGTTAGCATAGAACGGGGATTGCTTCGTGGCAGAGTGGACCGAATTATTGTATGCAAATTCGGCCAGCGGCAGCAGAGGTACCCAATCTTCCTGCGAGAACGAAGAAAAGCAGCGTAGGTATTGCTCAAGTGTCTGATTCGTCCATTCAGTCTGGCAATTTGATTGTGGGTGGTAGGCAGACGAGAAGAACAAGTTAATCCCGAGGGCTTCACACAGGGCCTTCCAGAACCTGGAGGTGAATTGCACCCCTCGATTTCGACACGATGTTCGCAGGGATGCCATGGAGCCTTACGATTTCTTTGACAACAATTTTAGCTGTCTCAGGAGCGGAAGGCGTACCCCTCATGGGCAAGAAGTGTGCCATTTTTGATAGTCTATCCACAACTACGAAGATAGTGGTGAAAAGCTCCGAGGGGGGAAGTTCTACGATGAAGTCCATGGAAATCATCTTCCATGGCCTCTCGGGTATGGGCAATGGTTTCAACAGACCCCAGGCTCTGGACTTACTTCCCTTGTTCCTGATACATGTGCTGCAAGACTCCACGTAGCTCCTACAGTCCTTTGACAGTTGCGGCCACCAGAACATGCGTTGTAGAAGTTCGGAGGTCTTGAGTACCCCGAAGTGCCCAGCCAGTTTGTTATTATGGCAGGAACTAAGGACCGCGACTCGCAGGTCCTCTGGTACAAAGATTTTGTCCTTGTACCATAAAAGTCCATCCTTGAGCCATAACTCTGTCCCAGGTGAGGGAGAGATCCCCTTGGATGCTTGCTTGATCCGAGATAGCAGGTCCTCTTGAAGCAAGAGGAAGTTTCCCGGTGACAAGATGGTATCCGGAGGGGCAGGTGTTTCAGGGTCACAGAACATTCGTGAGAGAGCATCAGGTTTAGTATTCTTCGATCCTGGTGTATACGTTATATGGAAAGAGAAACGTGTGAAGAAAAGTGCCCACCTGGCCTGCCGGGGTTTCAGTCTCTTTGCCACTCTCAGATACTCCAGATTCTTGTGGTCCGCATAGACCAGGATCGGATGCGCTGCTCCTTCCAGGAGGTACCGCCATTCCTCCAGGGCGGCTTTGATTGCCAGTAGTTCCCGGTCTCCCACATCATAGTTCTTCTCCGAATCAGACAGCTTACGGGAGAAAAAGGCAACCGGATGTAAGAGAGCCTTGGGCCCCTGTCTTTGGGAGAGAACCGCCCCAACTGCTGTTTCCAAGGCATCTACCTCCAGTATGTATGGTAGAGCCGCATCAGGGTGCCTCAGAACAGATGCAGAGGTAAATAATTTCTTAAGGGTCTCAAAGGCCGTTTGGGCTTCTGAAGACCACTGGAACCGGACAGTCTGTTTGGTTAGGTTGGTTAATGGGGTGATGATGGAAGAGAACCCCCTGATGAACTTCCTATAAAAGTTTGCGAATCCGATGAAGCGCTGTATGCCCTTTCTATCTACGGGCACCGGCCAGTCAAGAATTGCAGCCACTTTCTGGGAGTCCATCGTGATACCCTCCACCGAGATGACAAGTCCAAGGAATTGGATGCTTTGGCGTTCGAATTCGCATTTTTCTGGTTTTGCGTATAACCCGTGCGTTCGAAGCCGTGCGAGCACATTCTGAACGTGTTCCCGGTGTTTCTCCAAAGAGGGGGAAAAGATGAGGATGTCGTCCAGGTAAATGATAACAAAAAGGTCAAGGTAGTCTCTAAAAATGTCGTTCACAAAATGCTGGAACGTAGCCGGGGCATTGCAAAGTCCGAAGGGCATGACTAAGTATTCGAAGTGCCCGAAGCGAGTGCGAAAGGCAGTTTTCCACTCATCCCCGCTTCGGATCCGCACCAGGTTATAGGCCCCACGGAGGTCCAGTTTTGTGAAAATGACTGCGGATCCCAGTCTTTGAAACAATTCAGGTACTAAAGGAAGGGGGTACCGGTTCTTTATAGTCACTTTGTTGAGTTCTCTGTAATCCACACAAGGGCGGAGGGAATGGTCCTTTTTCTCAACGAAGAAAATCCCTGCCCCTGCCGGTGACGTAGAAGGACGGATGAACCCTTTCATAAGATTATCATCAACATAAGTCTTGAGGGTCTCGAGTTCAAGTTCCGTCAGAGGAAAAATCCTGCCAAAGGGGATTTCAGCCCCGGGGAGAAGCTCAATCGGGCAGTCGTAACGCCTGTGTGGAGGGAGAGTCTCAGCCCCTTTCTTGCTAAAAACGTCCAGGAAGCTGTGATATGCTTCAGGAACTGACTGGCGGACCTCAGCATCAGAGTCCATGCAAAGCAAGGGAGAAGGGGTACTCGAAACTTCCTGCAGACAATGTTGACGGCAGTAGGGGGAACAGAAACAGACTTCTCCTGATGTCCAATTAATTTGCGGGTTATGGGCCGGTAACCAGGGCATGCCCAGAATGATGGGGAACAGAGGAGATTTGATGACATCTAGGCATAGTAACTCCTGATGAGTACTGGCAATGGTTGTGGCCAGCGGTAGGGTCTCCTGTGTGACTGGTCCGGATTTAAGGGTCGACCCATCAGCGAGGTATACTGAAAGCCCTTTAGCTCTAGGGCGCAAAGGAATGTGATGTGTGGTGGCAAAAGCTAAGTCCAGAAAGCAACTGCAGGCCCCGGAGTCAATGATAGTGCTGACTTGAATAGTCCCTCCTGGGAGCTGCAAAAGAATGGGAATCGCCAGGTGAGCAGAATTACTGGGTATAACGGGTAAATGCACAGACGACATGGAGAGGCACTTACGGATCTTCACAGGGCAGGTCCGTACATAATGTCCGGGTTCTCCACAGTATAGACATAGGTTAAGGGTTCGCCTGCGTTGACGTTCCTCAGGGGTGAGTGAGGGACGGAGAAGTCCCAGCTGCATGGGTTCTGGATTGTCAGAGGAGGCTGTAACTGTAAATGAAGGAGCTGGGTTGGCAGAGCTGGGTACCCGGGGCAACATCCAAACCGGGCGAGACGGCCCGGTGGCTCGTTCAGTCCTACGTTCTCGTAGGCGTCGGTCAATCTGGCTGGTCAGGTTGATCAGAGCATCCAAAGTTCCGGGCACACCTACACGTGCCAGTTCATCTTTGAACAGTTCAAAGAGCAGCATCATTCCAATTAGTGTCTGAGCTCCATCTCCTGAATTCGGAAACATAGTCCTCGGCCGGTCTGCGGCCTTGCTGAAGGGCATGCAGGGTTGCTTCGGCAGTGGCGGCCTGGTGCGGATCCTCGTAAAATTGGGACATGGTTTGGAAGAAGGTGTCCAAGGTATTAAGTGAAACGTCTTTATGCTCCAAGAGGCGGTGAGCCCAGGCTTGAGGCTCACCAGACAGGAGGGAAATAACGAACCCCACTTTGGTGGATTCTAGTGAAAAGGTCCGTGGTTGCAAAGCAAAGAAGAGCTCGCAGGCATTCCGAAAGGCTCTGTATCTGCTCCGCTCCACTGAGAATCGCTCAGGCGTGGGTACCTTTGGTTCAGGCGGCATCATGACCACCGAAGGAGAAGTGGAAGTCCCAGTGGAGGAGGAAGCTGAGGAGGATAGGGCCTGGACTCGGCCCTCCAGTCGGGTATAACCCTCTTGCAGGCTTCTGATGGCCTGGGTTAGCCCATCCAGGTGTCTGCAAAGTTCCTCCATTGGGTTCGCTCCCTGCGCAGGCTCGGACATGGCTGTCTGGTACTGTCACGTACCTGGTGATGAGCCTGGGATGCAGGGAGCAGCCTCTTTTGCACCTCTTACTCCGGAACCCCTGATGGTGGGAACAGGGAGCTCGGGAGTGCAGAGTCGCACAAGTGCCTGTCAGGAACACCGGTGCAGAGATGGAGCTGGACTTCAGGAAGCTCTGTGCAGGTTTCAGCGGCAGTAGGGAAGCTGGAACTGCAGGCAGACCTGGCACACAGGAACTGAGGAGAGAAACAGCAGACAGCAGGGAGGTGTCTTGTAGTACCGGGCACAGGCAAGTCCAAACAGGCCGGGAATCCACTGGCTGACAGATCAGGTGCAGTCCAAGAGGCAGAGGCAGAGTCGTTATACAGTCCGGGTTTGGTAACGGGCAGGCGGCAGGTAGCAGAAGGAGCAGGCGGAAGCAAGGTCAACAAGCCGGGAGTCAGCGGGCAGGCAGAAGGCGAGAAGCGTCAGGAACAAGCCGGGTCACAGGAACAGATCGGTAGGGAAACATCAGATAGCAGGTGGGTCTTGGGAACGCTGTAGACCAGACAGCAAGGAGCCCCAGCACAAGCCCCTTTAAATAGCCCCAGATTGGCGCCAGGAAGTGTCACTGCGCACTCCCGCGCGCACCCGCACTAGCTAAACCGCCCCGCTAGTGGCCGAATAGCGCCGCAAATCCGACGGTAAAGCGCCGATAAAATAGCGGCGCTTTACTACTGAGGCACCTCCCGCCCCAGTGTGAAAGGGGCCTTATACAGCGATCAGAGCTAAAAAAAAATGGATTTTTGTACTCACCGTAAAATCCTTTTCTCTGAGTTCATGGACAGACACAGCCTTAATCTTGACAAAGTGGGTATTAGTCTTCCTTCAGGAGTGACTAGGCAGAAAGTATTAACAACTTCAAAGCTGAACAGCCCCGCCCAGGGGGCGGTCCTACTGACTATATCCTCTCAGCCTGCACTAAGCAGATCAGTTCGTCAAAAAGCAGTACAAACTTCCACAAGGATAAGGTTAAAGAGGGGTGGTTGCTGTGTCCGTCCATGAACTCAGAGAAAAGGATTTTACTGTGAGTACAAAAATCCTATTTTCTCTTTCGTTCGTGGACGGACACAGCCTTAATCTTGACAAAGTGGGACGTCCCAAAGCAGTGTCAAAAACGAGGGGTGGGAACAGCATTAAAACAACTTCACCCCAAAACAAAACAGAGCTCCTCAACAGAAGAGTTGCAACTCTAAACAGCCGCCTGCAATACCTTGCGGCCGAAAGAAGCATCCGAAGATGCACACACATCAACTTGTAAAGTTTAGTGAAAGTGTGAACGGACGACCAGGTCGCCGCCTTACACACCTGGGAAACAGACGCTTGATGCTCTCAGAGCTCGGACAGAGTCCAAGAAATACAACGTCGTCTCCTTAGGATTCGACGGATGAGGACACAAGGATGGCAGTACAATGTCTTCCTTGAGATGGAGGCAAATAATCTTGCGACTGTGCAGAAAAGTGCAAATGCAACCTCATGCGATTTGGTTGAGCGACTATGCAATAAGGTGCAAATGCAACCTCATGCGATTCGATTGAGCAATATGAATGCAACTTCATGCGATTTGGTTGAGCGACTATGCAATAAGGTGCAAATGCAACCTCATGCGATTCGATTGAGCAATATGATTGTCCAATGATTTTGTAGTTTTTTCAGATGCTAGGTGCCCAGTGCCTGGTGATGTGACCTTTTTTAATCTTCAAGACTGGTGCCCACAGCAGAACGTGCTCCAATAAAGACCGCACTCACCAGATGTTCACCCCCTCTTGGGGTGAAAAACGTTCACAGTGTATGCCACTGTGCAGCACTCTGGCGGTGTCTCGTCTCCCTGGTCCTTTTGTGGTAATCCCAGTATTATCTCAGAGTAAGAGGGAAAGGAAGGAATTCTAAATAGTGTAATTCCGTAATAAAAAACACTTTTATTGAACTAGCAAATTGCAATATTACTCACATTTAAGCTGTATCAAACAGGCATGTAAGAGACAAATGCTGACAGATCCTGGAAGTGTTTGTGACATTCAGCTTGTCCGCTCTACCGGTTTTGTCTGGTCTGACTTCATCTGGAGTGCCACAGTCGCAAGATTATTTGCCTAGCAAAGTTGCTGGGCATCTAGCATCAAATCATTGGACAATCACATCAATTTGCAAATTTTTTGCACTTTATCGCATAGTCGCAGGACATTTTTGCATGCATCATTAATTTATTATTATCACGGTTTTATACATTGGTTTAATTTTTACACTGTTATCACCTTAATTGTTCACAATATTTTATTCATTTTATTTTTTAATTTTTTATATATATTATTTTATGCTCATCATTATTTATATCTGCATCAATTTATATTTATCACGTATTCATATATATCAGTGAAGTATTTAGGAGTTACACTATGGCACCAATGACACTAGTATAATATAGGGGTATTTATGTATCTATTTATATTAAAATTATTCACTTGCACTTTAGAGCAAGGAAGTCAATGAATTGTAATTAGCGCCAATTCTACACCTCCCTTCAGATTCCCTTGCATGATAAGGCTGCCAGCTCAGAACACAACAGCCACCAAAAGGGCCACTTTCTGAGAAAGTGTCAACAAGGGAATCTCCCTATGTTCTCAAACGGTGGTTTCTGAGGCCATGCCGTTAAAGCCCTTAACTGTAAAGCAGGATGGCATGCGACAGCAGGTCCTCTCGTAGTGGTAGACGCCAAGGGACGTCTGCTATACAAGTCCCACGGAGGTAGTGGAGGGCAGACCGGAGGGCCGCATGCTGAACCCCCTGTACAAACGTTCTCACTAAAGAGTGAGCCCCCAGGGGTCGTTGAAAAAAGACAGCCAGGGCAGATATCTGCCACTTAATTGTACTTAAAGTAACATTTTTGGTCCGCCCCACGCTGTAAGAACAGCAGGACTCTGGAACCCAATAAGTACGCGGATGCCACCTCCTTTCCTCCAAATGGATATGTAGGTCTTCCAAGTGCGGTTGTAAATCTTCCGGAGGACGATTTCCGAGCACTCCTCATGGTAGAGATCACAGAGTCTGACAGGCCCCGGTCTCTTAGCACCTGGCTCTCAATAGCCATACCGTTAAGCCAGTGACTGTAAAACAGGATGGCGTATGGGACCTTGCGATAGCAGGTCCTTTCTTAGCGGTAAGCGCCAAGAGGCGTCTGCTACCAGACGCACTAGATCGGCGTATCAAGGACGCAGAGGCCAATCCAGAGCAATTGGGATCATTGGAATCCTCCAGTCTGCGAAGCAGATGAGGAAGGAGCTTCAGAGGAGGGAAGGCATAGATTAGCCGGTACTGACTCCACAGTGCCACCAACGCATCTGTCGCGTCTGCCCATGGGTCTCTTGACCTGGCCACAAACCTCAATACCTTCCGATTGAGTCGGAAGCCAGGATCTACGTCTGGCGTGCCCCATCTTTGGCAAAGGAGCTGAAACCCCTCCGGGTGTAGAGACCATTCTCCTTGGTCCAGCATCTGATGACTCCGCCTGACAGTTTTCTACGCCCGGAATGTATACGGCCGACAGGGCCGGTACGCTTCTTTCTGCCCACCTTAGGATGTGAGCAATCTCCGATGCTGCAGCCAAGCTTATTGTTCCTCCCTGATGGTTAACCTACGCCACTGCTGTGGCGTTGACTGACTGGACACCCCTGTAGCCTCTGCGACCATGTGGAGAGGCACAGCCTGATCGCCCGGAGTTCCAGGGCATTGATCGGCAAGTGGGATTCCTCCAGAGTCCAGCGACCCTGGTCGACTGAACCCCCCAGACTCCCCCAACCGGTAAGGCTGGCGTTCGTCGTGACCACCATCCAGTAAAAAGGAAGGAACGACTTCCCGGACAGAAGTGCCGATGATGTCAGCCACCAAACTAGAGAGGTCCTGACTAGGTGGCTCACCCGGATTTGATAATCCAGGGATGATGGGCACTTGTCCCCTCTGGACAGAATTACCTTCTGTAACACTCACGTGTGAATATCGCATATGGTACCACCTCGAAGGACTCGCATGCAAAAGCAGCGTGACGACCATCATTGGGATGTCAACTGCCGCATCGCAGCCCGAAGGGTCTGCAACTTTCCCATAGGGAGAAAAACTTTCGCCTCTTAGGAGTCCAGAATCAACCCCAGATACACTAGGAGTTGAGTCGGTACCAATACTGGCTTCTGAGTGTTCAGCACCCAACCAAGTATCGGGGGTCTGACAGGTTATAGACATTCTCACCTCTATCTGAGCTTGAGGTGGCCCTCAGAAGAATACCGTCCAAGTAGCCCACGATAGCGATGCCATGCTGTCTTGGTAGGGCCAGAATCAGGGCGAGCACCTTGGTGAACAACTTCGGTGCTGATGCCAGGCCAAGGGGGGCACCACCATTGGTAGTGGTCTTCCCCGGCCTCAAGGCGCAGACATGTCTGATGCCTGGTGCCTATGGGGACCTGCAAGTATGCGTCCTCAACAGAGCGAACCAACTCCCTCCGGAATCTTTGTACCTACACAAGCAATTAAGGGCCCTGAGATCCAAGATTGGATGAACCCCTTCCTTCTTGGTACTACGAACAGATTTCAGTAAAACCCCTGAAACCGTTTCTGTACTGCAACAGGAATTATCACCCCGCGTATCAGCAGGTCTTGAACCGCCCCCTATAGGGCTTCCCGACGAGTCGGCAGAAGCTGGCGGTTGGAGGGGAAAGGAATAAAATAAAAATAACAATCTGTTCGAAGGGCAAGAGAGAAACTCTATCTTGTACCCTGAGGAAACTACTTCGCAAACCCACCGGTCTGGGATCTGAGATGTCCACCAGGTTGCGAATTCGCGAACACATCCCCCTACTCGAGAGATGGGTGGGGACAGCCTTTATGCAGACGTAGATTTGTTTGCAGGCTTGTTGGGCTTGCAAAACCAGGGATGCTTCTGTCCCTCCGCAGGCGCTTTCTCGGCCTGTGATCGTTTACTTGCCGCACTAGGCGGACGAAAAAAACGCTTGTTTGCGGTGAAGGAGAGCCCTAGCCAATGGCGTGACTCCTTACCTCTTTTGGATTGTGGGAGCAGCATGCTCTTACCTCCTGTGGCATATTTAATAATGTCATCCAGGGATGCTCCAAAAAAGTCTGTCGCCCTTAAAGGGCAATCCATCAGGGCCTTCTCGGAAGATTGGTCCGCCGACCAACCTTTTAGCCAGAGCAGACGGCGTAACACCACCGCATAGCTTGAGGCTCTGGACAGCAGAGGAATAGTGTCCAAGGCTGATTCGCAGACAATTTTAAGGCCCAGTATCAACTGGTCGGCCATAGCCACCTTGTCCGAGGGAGCTTTATGTGCTTTAAACCCATGGAGCAGCATCTTTGCCCCTTCAGAGAGTGTCTAAGACACCAGGGCCCCAACCATCGTTGGGCGCACAGCCGAGCCGAATAGGTAGCAGATGACCGCTTCAGCCTTCCTGTCCGCAGGGTCCTTGAAAGCAGGAGCCCCTTCCACCAGAATTGCCAAACTTTTTTGGGGACCGAAAACCTTTTGAGGATAGTCCCGCTCCTTGTATAAAAGCTTGTCTAGATAAGACGCACAAGGAACACCTTAGCAGCGCGGGTCGGCTTGCAGAACCCGAAGGGACCGACGCCTCTGGCATTTCTGCAGGCTCCTCTATCTTTAGAGTATCCCGCACTGCGGTAATAAGGTCACCTATCAGAGCCTTATCGCGTGGTGACCCAAACCCGACTGTCTGACCGGCCACGGTCCGCATCCTCTGATATGTCAGAACCAGGGCCATGATCCGTAGCTGGGCCCGGCTCTGCATCAGAGTTATCCCCAGAAGATGGCGGAGGGAGGGGGCACTTTTTACCCCCCATGTTTTCGTGTGCCGCTTCCACCTTGGCAACAACCAGGACGCCGACCTAGCGTCTACTGACACAGCGGGTGCAGAAGCACCAGATGCCAATTCAGGTGTATCAGGGGGAGAAGCGTCTACTTCTGATGTCATGCTGACCCACGCACCTGACACAAGGACTCCAGTTCAAGGTACCAGCAGCCCACCCCCCTAGCTGCGACAGAGACGTTGGGTTCTCCCCCCAGAGGACTCACCACCCTAGAACAGTAGTACGGCTGCCATCCGCTTTTAGTAGAGCTGCTTCCTTGTCAGCTATCAGTCTGACCACTCTGCAGCGTGTGTCTGTAGGCTTGCGCCGTTTAAATGCTCTTTGATCGGCGTGGACCATGAGAAAATGGCCGCCGAGCAGCAGCTAAAGGCCAAACACAGTGCGGACCACAAAAACATGTCTGGCAGCGCAGAAGAGGCCAAACACAGCATGGATCACAAGAAAAATGTCCGCCAAGCGGCCAATAGAGGCCAAACACAGCGCGGGCCACAAGAACATGGCCACCGAGCGCAGATAGGGGCCAAACTGCAT
Source organism: Rana muscosa (assembly GCA_029206835.1). Taxonomy (NCBI): domain Eukaryota; kingdom Metazoa; phylum Chordata; class Amphibia; order Anura; family Ranidae; genus Rana; species Rana muscosa. Next base: position 292,739,838 of record CM055117.1, read on the forward strand.
GGATCACAAGAAAAATGCCCGCCAAGTGGCCAATAGAGGCTAAACACAGCGCGCACCACAAGAACATGGCCGCCACGCAGATAGAGGCCAAACACAACATGGATCACCAGCAAAATGGTTGCCGACAGCATGGAGCAGAACACACAGGTAAGCAAACTTTTTTCATGGCCGCTCATAACATTTATCTAGCGGACATACATGCACAGTTCCCATACAGGTGGAGTCCCCCAGGTGAACCCCCGCCCCAGCAGCCAGCCTAGCTCAGAGAGCCTAGGGAGGAGGGAAGGAAGGGAGGGAGGGGAAGGATAGAAACTCTTACTCACCTCTCCAGCAGGGATGAGCCGAACACCCCCCTGTTCGGTTCGCACCAGAACCTGCGAACAGACAGTATGTTCGTGTGAACTTTAGAACCCTATTAAATACAATGGACTCGAACGTTCGAAATCTAAAGTGCTAATTATAAAGGCTAATATGCAATTTATTGTCCTAAAAAGTGTTTGGGGACCCGGGTCCTGCCCCAGGGGACATGTATCAATGCAAAAAAAGGTTTAAAAAATAGACGTTTTTACGGGAGCAGTGATTTTAATAATGCTTAAAATGAAAAAATAAAAGTGAAATTTTCCTTTAAATTTCGTACCTGGGGGGGGTGTATGATATGCATGTAAAGTGGCGCATGTTTCCCGTGCTTAGAACTGTCTCTGCACAAAGTGTCATTTTTAAAGGAAAACAAGTCATTTAAAACTCACTCGCGGCTATTAATGAATTGTCGGCTTTTATCAATACATAGAAAAGTCATTGATAAAAAAAAAAAAAAAGTGTGGGGTTCCCCCAAATTCAATTACCAGGCCCTTCAGGTCTGGAATGGATATTAAGGGGAACCCCACCGCAAATTAAAAAAAAAATGGCGTGCGGTTCCCCCTAAATATCCATACCAGGCCCTTCAGATCTGGCATGGATTTTAAGGGGAACTCCACCCCAAATAAAATAAAAAATGGCGTGGAGTCCCTCCAAAAATCCATACCAGACCCTTATCCGAGCACGCAACCTGGCCGGCCGCAGGGGAAGGGGGGGATGAGAGAGTGCCCCCCCTCCTGAACCGTACCAGGCCACATGCCCTCAACATGGGGAGGATGTCCCCATGTTGATGGGGACAAGGGCCTTATCCCCACAACCCTTGCCCGGTGGTTGTGGGGGTCTGCGGGCGGGGGGCTTATCGGAATCTGGAAGACCCCTTTAACAAAGGGGACCCCCAGATCCCGGCCCCCCCCATGTGAATTGGTAAGGGGTACATTGTACCCCTACCATTTCACAAAGAAAGTGTCAAAAAATGTAAATAAAAACACACAAACACCTTGGAAAAGTCCTTTATTAAAAAAAAAAACATTCCAGCGATGAAATCCAGTGTCCCGCGGCGATCCCGATGTCCAGCGCTGTCCGTCATTGGTTGTGCCTGAGCGGACCTGATGGGGAACTTCCTCCGCAGTGTTTTAAATGTATAGACCCGCCCCTTCTAAAGTTCCCAATCAGGTCTGCTCAGCGGACCAGATGCGGAACGCGAGAAGGGGCGGGTCTATTCATGTATTGCACAGCGAACGAAGTTCCCCATCAGGTCCGCCCCCTCGGTATGTCCGACCCCGCCTACGTCATTGGCCTGAGCGGGGAACTTCCTTCACTGTGTAATTTAAATTGACACAGTGAAGGAAGTTTCCCGCTCAGGCCAATGACGTATGCGGGGTCTGACATACCGAGGGGGCGGACCTGATGGGGAACTTCGTTCGCTGTGTAATACATGTATAGACCCGCCCCTTCTCATGTTCCGCATCAGGTCCTCAGCCCTACACCGAGTCATTGGCTGAGCGGACCTGATAGGGAACTTTAGAAGGGGCGGGTCTATACATGTATTACAAAGTGAGAGAAGTTCCCCATCAGGTCCGCCTCCTCGGTATGTCAGACCCCGCCTACGTCATTGGCCTGAGCGGGAAACTTCCTTCACTGTGTCAATTTAAATTACACAGTGAAGGAAGTTCCCCGCTCAGGCCAATGACGTAGGCGGGGTCTGACATACCGAGGGGGCGGACCTGATGGGGAACTTCTCTCACTTTGTAATACATGTATAGACCCGCCCCTTCTCATGTTCCGCATCAGGTCCTCAGCCTTACACCGAGTCATTGGCTGAGCGGACCTGATGGGGAACTTTAGAAGGGGCAGGTCTATACATGTAATAGACTGCGGAGGAAGTTCCCCATCAGGTCCGCTCAGGCTCAGCCAATGACGGACAGCGCTGGACATCGGATCGCCGCGGGACACTGGATTTCACCGCTGGAATGTTTTTTTTAATTTTTACATTTAAAAAAAAAAATAAAATAGGCATTTTGTACTCACCCTAAAATCCTTTTCTCTGAGTCCATGGACCGACACAGCCTCTCTATTGACAAAGTGGGTATTATCCGTTAATTAGGAGTGACTAGGCAGAAAACTTGTAAAAAGTGTTGCATCACACCCTCTACAGTACCGCCCAGGGGGCGGACCCTCCGGGTATATCACCTCAGTCTGCATCTCGCAGATCAGTTCGTCAAAAAGCAGTACAAACTTAAAAGGAGGGGTGGGTGCTGTGTCGGTCCATGGACTCAGAGAAAAGGATTTTACGGTGAGTACAAAAATCCTATTTACTCTTTCGTCCATGGACCGACACAGTCTCTCTATTGACAAAGTGGGATGTCCCAAAGCAGTTTCAGAGAAAAAACGAGGGGTGGTAACAGCATAAAAATAAACTTCACCCCAAACACAAAACAGCACTCCTCCACGGAGGAGTTGCAACTCTAAACAGCCGCTTGCAAAACCTTGCGGCCGAAAGAGGCATCCGAAGATGCACCTACATCAACTTTGTAGAATTTTGTGAAAGTGCGAGCGGACAACCAAGTCGCCGCTTTACATAATTGGGAAACAGACGCTTGATGTCGGAAAGCCCAAGAGGCACCTATTGCCCTGGTCGAATGCGCCGTGACAGGAAAGGGGGGCGCTTGACCCTTTAAAGCGTAAGCCTGGATTACTATCTGGCGGATCCACCTAGAGATGGTGGCCGACGAGACTGCTTGGCCCTTCTTGGGACCAGCCACCGAAACAAACAGTGAGTCGGACTTCCGGAACAGGGAAGTAGCAGATAGGTATACTCTCAAAGCTCGGACAACGTCCAAGGAATGCAACGCCGACTCCTTAGGATTCGACGGATGAGGACACAAGGATGGAAGTACAATGTCTTCGTTGAGATGAAAAGCCGAAACGACCTTCGGAATAAAGGAAGGCTGCGGCCGCAGCACCACCTTATCCTTGTGGAAAACCAAATAGGGAGCCTTGCAGGACAAGGCTGCCAGCTGAGAGACTCGTCTAACTGACGTAACAGCCACCAAAAAGACCACTTTCTGAGAAAGTGTCAACAGGGGAATATCTCTAATATTCTCAAACGGTGCCTTCTGAAGCACCGAGAGGACCAGGTTCAAGTCCCACGGAGGTAGCGGGGGACGGACCGGAGGGGCCACATGTCGAACCCCCTGCACAAAAGTACTCACGAGAGAGTGAGCCGCCAGGGGTCGCTGAAAAAAGACAGCCAGGGCAGGTATCTGTCTCTTAATCGTACTTAGGGCAAGCCTTTGGTCCACCCCATGCTGTAAAAACAGCAGGATTCTGGAAACCAAATAGGTACGCGGATGCCATTTCATTTCCTCACACATGGAGATGTAGGCCTTCCAAGTGCGGTGAGGACGGTTTTCGAGCACTTCTTATCGTAGAGATTACTGAATCTGACAGGCCCCGGTCTCTCAGTACCTGGTTCTCAACAGCCATGCCGTTAAAGCCAATGACTGTAAAGCAGGATGGGGTATGGGACCTTGCGATAGCAGGTCCTTCCATAGTGGTAGGCGCCAGGGGACGTCTGCTACCAGACGTACTAGATGGGCGTACCAAGGACGCTGAGGCCAATCTGGAGCGATTAGGATCATTGGAATTCCCTCTGCCTCCACTCTGCGGAGCAGAAGAGGAAGAAGCCTTAAGGGAGGGAAGGCATAGATTAGCCAATACTGACCCCACGCGACAGTGCCAGGATGCTCCTCTCTGCCCACTTCAGGATGCGAGCGACCTCCGATGCTGCAGCTGAGCTTCTTGCTCCTCCTTGATGATTGACATATGCCACTGCTGTTTAGCGTTGTCTGACTGGATCCTGACTGGACGCCCTTGCAGCCTCTGAGACCATTTGAAGAGGCACATCCTGATCGCCCGGATTTCCAGGACATTGATCGGCAGGAGGGCTTCCTCTGGGGTCCAGCGACCTTGCGCCGACTGAACACCCCAGACCCCCCCCCCAACCTGTAAGGCTGGCGTCCGTCGTGATCACTATCCAGTAAACCGGAAGAAACGACTTCCCGGCCATAAGAGCCGGTGCTGTCAGCCACCATACCAGGGATCTCCTGACTAGGTGGCTCACTCGGATTTGATAATCCAGAGATGAAGGGCATCTGTTCCATCTGAACAGAACTTCCTTCTGTAACACTCGAGTGTGGTATTGAGCATATGGGACCGCCTCGAGGGAGGCTACCATGAGGCCCAACACTCGCATGCAAAAACGGAGTGACGACCAATTCCTGGAAGTCAGCTGCCGTACTGCAGCCCGGAGGGTCTGCAACTTCTCCACAGGGAGGAATACCTTTGCCTCTGAGGAATCCAGAATCAACCCCAGGTACACTAGGCGTTGAGTGGGCACCAATATTGACTTTTGCGTGTTTAGTATCCAACCACAGTCTCGAAGAGTCTGACAGGTAATAGACACGCTTACCTCTAATTCTGAGCTTGAAGGGGCCTTCAGTAGAAGGTCGTCCAAGTAGCCCATGATAGCGATACCCCGCTGTCTTAGAAGTGCCAGAATCGGAGCGAGCACCTTGGTGAACGTCCTTGGTGCTGAGGCAAGGCCAAACGGGAGGGCCACAAACTGGTAGTGGTTCTTCCCGATAGCAAATCGCAGAAACCTCTGGTGTCTGGAGTATATGGGGACATGCAGGTATGCGTCCTTGATGTCCAAGGAGGCCAGAAAGTCCCCCGGATGGAGAGCCGTGACTACAGATCGAACCGACTCCATCCGAAATCTTTGTACTTTCACAAAGCAATTGAGGGCTCTGAGATCCAAGATTGGACGAACCCCCTCCTTCTTCGGCACAATGAACAGATTTGAGTAAAAACCCTGACCCCGTTCCTGTTCTGGAACTGGAATAACTACCCCGCGTTCCAGTAGACCCTGGACCGCCCCATACAGGGCCTCCTGACGGGTCGGTAGTAACTGGAGATTGGAGGTGATGAATCTGTCCGGTGGACAAGAGAGAAATTCTAGCCTGAGGAGATTACTTTGCAGACCAACCTGTCGGAGACTAGAGCTGTCCACTGAGTCGCGAGACGCAGATTTGTCCCCAGGCTTGTTGGGTCTGCGGGACCAAGGACGCTTTTGTCCTTGGGCAGGCGCTTTATCGGCCTGGGGTCTTTTCCCTGTCGCCCTAGGGGGATGAAAAAAACGCTTGCGTGCAGTAAAGGAGGGCCCTTGCCTTTGGCGTGGCCCCTTACCCTTGCTAGTTTGGGGAAGCAAAGTGCTTTTACCTCCTGTGGCATCCTTGATGATGTCATCCAGAGAAGCCCCAAAAAGTCTGTCGCCCTTAAAAGGCAGATCCAACAGGGCTTTCTTGGAAGTCTGGTCGGCAGACCAGCCCTTTAGCCAGATCAGGCGGCGTATTGCTACTGCATAAACCAGAGCTTTTGACAGCAGGGGAATAGTATCCATGTCTGACTCGCAGACAAACTTAAGGCCCTGGACCAACTGGTCGGCCAAAGTTATCTCATTAGGAGGAGCATCTCGCTCCTTTAACCCCTGGAGTAGCAATTTTGCCCATTCAGTAAGTGTCTGAGACACTAGGGCTCCCGCCAATGCCGGGCGTACTGCCGAGCCTACCACTGAGTATAGGTAGCGAGCGAGTGCTTCAGCCTTCTTATCCACAGGGTCCTTGAAAACAGGAGCCCCTTCTACTGGAATAGTGGTGGCTCTATTAAGTCTGGACACCGGAGGGTCCACTATAGGGGGAGAGGTCCATTTCTTCAGAAAACTCTCCTCAAAGGGGTACCGTATCGCAAACCTCTTTGGGGCTGTAAAGACCCTCAGTGGGTTCTCCCATTCCTTGTATAAGTGTTTGTCAAAATAAGACACACAAGGGAACACCTTAGCAGTGCGGGCAGGTTTACGAAACCCAAAGGGGACTGGAGTTTCTGCTGCTTCTGCAGTATTTTCCAACTTTAGCGTATCCCGCACTGCAGTAATAAGGTCAGATACCAAAGCCGTCTCGCGTACTGACCTGGACTTGGAGTCACCCTCACTGTCTGATCAGTCACGGTCTGCAGTCTCTGATGCGTCCGAATCTGGGCCATGAGCCGTAGCTGGTTCTGCATTAGAATTATCCCCGGAAGATTGCAGGGGACGGGGGCGTTTACTACCCCCTGTATTCCCGTGTGCTGCTTCCACCCTGGCAGCAAACGCCTCTAGGATTGCCGACATAGCGTTCATAGACACCTCAGGGGCACCAGCTGCTAAATCTGGTGTTTCAGGGGAGAAGACATCTGGCTCAGATGCCATGCTGACCACACGCTGACACCCACAGGGCTCCAGGCAAGATATCAATAGGCCACCCTCCTGCACTGCAGAGATGCTGGGTTACCCAGAGGACTCACCACCCTGGACCGGTACTGCTATGCTGCCGTATGCTGCGCCTGTGATGCTGTCCCACTGCTGCTGTGTCAGTCTGCTTCTTTTATCAGCACTTCCTGTGTGAATTTTCGCGCCAGTGTAATACACCCTAGAGGCCGGAGACTCTCGCAAAATGGCCGCCAAAAACGTGTGTATGGGAGATAATGTGGGCTCTAAGAAAATGGCCTCCGAGCCGAAGATAGAGGCCAAGCAACCGTAGCCCACAAAAAGATGGCCGCCGAACGGCAATATATACATACAGGGTGGAAAAACATGGGCGCCGATCAGCTGATAGGGGCCAGTGGGTGTGGACTACAAGAAAATGGCGCCGAAACCACAGGAAGATGGCCACCGGGCAGTCACTAGAGGCCGAACCCGGCATGGAACACCCCAAAATGGCCGCCGACAGCATGGAGGAGGAAGCACACACACAGGTAAGCAGAAATGACATTTCTTTCAAATGTTAGTTACAGCCAGCCCCGCTCCAGTGGAACCCCTTAGGTGACCCCCAGCACCCAGCAACCTTTAGCTAGAAGCCCAGGGAGGAGGGAAAGGCAGGGAGAGAGGGAATAAAGGGGCCACAACCACTTACTTGATCTCTCCAGGAATGTCCAGCTAAATCACCCAGCTGAGGCAGAGGAGTTTACTTACCTATCCTGCATGTATTATGCTGGAAGACATTCCAAACAGATCATCGTCCGCGCACGGAAGGTGACTGTTGGCCAGGCATGCTGTGATTGGACCCAAAAGGAACGATCATATGTATGCCCTGGAGCGTGCCGCTCACCGGACAGGCTGCTGCGACTCGGCCGTAAGGTCAGCCGAAGCTGAGCGGTCCGATGCAAGCCTTGGAGCGTAAGCTCACCGGCCAGGCTGCTGCGACTCGGCCGTAAGGTCAGCCGAGGGCTTTCACATTGGGAATGATGGGGCAGGATTATTTCAGGCATTTTTACAGCACTATTTTTACAGCGAAAACGCTGTAAAAACGCCTCAGTGTGAAAGGGGCCTTACACTGCTGTATTCTCAGAAGTCATAATTTTTGTAGTCCCAGACTGTGCTCCTATTCCCTCGCAAAGTGAGGTTTTAGCCTTGATGATTAAAGCTGAACTTCATGCACACAGCTAAATACACAGATGAAATGCATGTATGGGAGCTGTTTTACAGTTAAAGTATTTGAGCTATTAGGCCATCCAGCCCTTTCTGACAGGGCAGAAGATCTGATTTTACACTGCTGCAGTTTAGTTACACTTATGCCGCGTACACACAGCCGGACTTGCCACCGGAAAAACCTCCGTTGGAATCTCTGACGGTAAAATAGAGAACTTGCTCTCTATCTAAGTCCGTCTGAAAAAGTTCAATGGGGCATACACACGGTCGGAATATCCGACCAAAAGCTCCCATCTGTCTTTTTCCATCGGAAATTCCAACCGTGTGTACGCGGCATTACAGGTCTTTTCCCTTCCCCAGCCTTTGATTGAACAGTGAAAGAAGAAGCAGTGTTACAATTTATTAGTATATATCCAGCATTATGTTATACATTGATGGTTTAGCAAGTGTTTTGTTTTTATGTGGCTATTTCTGGATATGTAGAGCTGGGTGGGCTTCTTCTTTACCCGGGAGCTGCGACGCGCATTGGTAGCTCTTCCTTCCCCCCTTTGTCCCTCCTGGATGCAGGGGGTTGGGCGGGTGATTCCCCAATGCACAGTGGCACCACGCCCAACGTTGGACGTCAACTCATGCGACGTTATGGCCCAGACACATGGTTTGAAATATTAAATCTGGCTTTAAAAACCACTCTGTATCTAAACATTACAGATTAGTGCACAAAAGAGATCCCTCAAACACCTTGTTTTTGGGCATCGAGAAATTTAGCCCCAAATGGAGGGGTAGTTCTCTTGTCAGGGATATCTCCAAATTGGAGATGTCATGGATTTTCAAGGCCAAAACTTATATACCTCATGGATTAAATATTGACGTGGATGTTAATGCTTTCATCGATAATTCATAGGTGTTTACTGTTGTGAACTTGATCTGGGTCATGTACGTGGTTTTATCTAAACTGGGGTCTGATTTCATTTTCATATTCTTTTTTAATTTACCTATTTATGTACCCTCAAGTTGATAATAATTGGTTTCCAAATAGGAATCTATTAACAACTATCAATCAATTGGAATTTAATTAAATTTTATATTTTAATTGGTTTATCTATTCACTACACACAATCGGTTTAACTTTTAGTAGCCTATATGGGTAGCTGACTGTTTTTATTAAATGTTTATAAACATATACACAAATTTTTCACCAAATATTTCTTTTTGTGGGGCGTATTTCCCATATTTCGTTTTTTTTCTTGCACATAATTGCACTGATCGAAGTGTTGTTTTATCACACATTCTCTCCATATTCATATTTTGGTTGTATTAGATTATATCTGATTATAATAAATTGTATATAATCCATAATATTATTAACAGTTTCACTTTTATATACACTAAGGCACACATAATAGACCTGTAATAGGTTTATAATAATTGCCTCTTGCGGTTAAAAAAGTTTATATTTTTTTATATTTTTTATTTTTCTTGAAACATATAATCCAGTTTTGGCGGATTAGTGTTTATTTTTGTCCTCTTTTAAATTTAATTTTTTCATCTATCCATATCGATTAATTTCTATGTATGGGCTAGTTCATGGTGTGGATATAGTTTTGCCAATAGTCTAAATGGTGGTTATTGACTCATGTCCAGGACTCAGATCGAGGTTAAATGTAATTATTTTCCGGTTTTCTGGTTTTCCTGTTTAGTTTTCGAACTATGGGCAATACCATAATAGGCCTATTGATATAGAGGCGGCTTTCCATCATTCAAGATGGTAGCCGCACACTCATGTCCGGATCCCATAATGAGGCATGGTATTATATAACGGGGTGATTCAGCTCGCTACCCGTCCCTTATTGACAATGTCTGTGATGACGAAACGCGTCTAAGGGGGTACGTGCTGACGTCACTACGCTCATAGGACGGTAGTTTGCTTTCTAGCCGGCTGGCTTTTTTATGTCTTGCATATCGCTTATTGAGTAAGTGTATTTTTAATTTTTTATAATAAATGTTGTGACAAAATCACACTATCCAGTCCCCATTTGCTTTTTTGGTACACAACATCTTTAAGGGCCCCACGAAGTTACATCTTCAACAGCGAGGAATACACATCCATCCACTATAGCAGCCATATCCACAAGTGAAACACTTACATCCATTCAGCCATCCACTAGCCTGCGGTTGAATCTCATTGCATATAACCTCTAGTATCTGGTAAGCAGACTCTGTGTGAGGTTTACACTTTGGTGGTTTTGTTTGTGACTTCCTACCACTGTTTAAGGCCTGTTTTTATCTGGTAAGGAGACTCTGGGGGTGATTTACTAATAACAGTACGCTGCGCTGGTTGATACCTTAATTGCTGCGCCGGATAAATCCTTCACTGGGTGCAGGAACCAGCGGCGCACAGTTATAGTTACAAAAAATGTCAGCGGCGCTCTATTGAAAATGAATGGTTCCCTATGGGAGCCCATTGATTTGAATAGAGGTCGCCCGGGAAGTCGGATGAAGCCGATCCGACTCGCGGGGCGACTCGTGTGCTGGCTGACACAAGGACAGCGCGACTTTGCGAGGCAACTTGGACACGACCTGAGCGTGAAGCAGCCGCTCAAGTCGTGTCCTAGAGGCGACTACCTGGCCGAGAATGTCTCCAGGGCAATGGCATCGTGCTGGTTCTCGGCAGCCTCACGCTCGCTGTCCCATGTTTGGTATGAATCATGAAGGGGAACTCCACGCCAAATTTTAATAAAAAAATCGGCATGGGTTCCCCTCCAGGAGCATACTAGACCCTTAGGTCTGGTATGGATTTTAAGGGGAACCCCCTAAGCCGAAAAAACGGCGTGGGGGTCCCCCCAAAATCCAAACCAGACCCTTATCCGAGCACGCAACCTGGCAGGCTGCAGGAAAAGAGGGGGGCGAGAGCGCCCCCCCTCCCTCCTGAACCGTACCAGACCGCATGCCCTCAACATGGGGGGTTTGGTGCTTTGGGGCAGGGGAGCGACCTGCGGCCCCCCACCCCAAAGCACCCTGCCCCCATGTTGATGGGGACAAGGGCCTCTTCCCGACAACCCTGGCCGTTGGTTGTCGGGGTCTGCGGGCGGGGGGCTTATCGGAATCCGGGAGCCCCCTTTAATAAGGGGGCCCCCAGATGCCGGCCCCCCCACCCTATGTGAATGAGTATGGGGTACATCGTACCCCTACCCATTCACCTGGTGGCAAAAAAGTCAATAAAAAACACAACACAGGTTTTTAAAGTAGTTTATTAGGCATCTCCGGGGGTCTTTCTACCGGGCTCCCCGCTATCTTCTTCCAGCTCTTTTGCTAGCGGGGTCCCGGGCTTCCTCGTCGTCTTCTTCCATCTTCGGGGGTCTTTCTGCTGGGCGTCCGGCTATCTTCTTCTAGCTCTTTTGCTAGCGGGGTCCCCGTCTTCCTCGTCGTCTTCTTCCAACTTCGGGGGTCTTTCTGCCGGGCGCCCGCTATCTTCTTCCAGCTCTTTTGCTAGCGGGGTCCCGGTCTTCATCGTCGTCTTCTTCCCTCTTCTCTCCGTCCGATGTTGCCTCGTCGCTGTCCACCGCTACAATGCTCTGTCCGTGGAGCGCACCCACTTATATTGGCATGGGGCGTGGTCACCGGGTGATGCCACTCGTTGACCCTGCCCCCGTATCACGTCACAGTCCCATCATTCCCCCGGGACTGTGACGTCATACGGGGGCGGGGTCAGCGGGTGGCATCACCCGGTGACCACGCCCCATGCCAATATAAGTGGGTGCGCTCCGCGGACAGAGCATTGTAGCGGCGGACAGCGACGAGGCAACATCGGGGGGAGAGAAGAGGGAAGAAGACGACGATGAAGACCGGGACCCCGCTAGCAAAAGAGCTGGAAGAAGATAGCAGGGCGCCCGGCAGAAGGCAGAAAGAACCGGAGATCGTGGAGAAGGCGCCGGAGAGCGGGAGAAGAACCGGAGAGTGCGGAGACGACACCGGAGAACAGAACAAGAGACCCCCCGAAGTCGGAAGAAGACGACGATGAAGACCGGGACCCTGCTAGCAAAAGAGCTGGAAGAAGATAGCGGTCGCCCGGCAGAAAGACCCCCGAAGTCGGAAGAAGACGACGAGGAAGACCGGGACCCCGCTAGCAAAAGAGCTGGAAGAAGATAGCGGGGCGCCCGGCAGAAAGACCCCCGAAGACTGAAGAAGACGACGAGGAAGACCGGGACCCCACTAGCAAAAGAGCTGGAAGAAGATAGCGGGGCGCCCGGCAGAAAGACCCCCGAAGACGACAAGGAAGACCGGGACCCCGCTAGCAAAAGAGCTGGAAGAAGATAGGGGGCGCCCGGCAGAAAGACCCCCCGAAGTCGGAAGAAGACCCCCGGAGCTGCCTAATAAATAACCGTATTTATCGGCGTATACGCCGATACCCACTGATCCCGGCGATCTCCGCTGACTGAGCGGAGCGCAGCGATCGCCGCCGAGATACACATAGCCGAGTGTACTCGGCTATACTCGGCTTTTCTCGGCTCTGCTCACAGTCACGCCCAGTCCCGCCATTGGACCTGTGATATGTCCATCATAGGGCGGGACTCGGCGGGACTGTGAGCGAAGCCGAGAACAGCCGAGTACACTCGGCTATGTGTATCTCGGCTCCGCCCAGTCCCTGCGTTCTCAGCGGCGTTCGCCCCGCTCCGCCCAGTCTCTGCGGCGATCTCGGCGGCGCCAATTTTGAAAACTGGGGCAAGGCTGCACTGGACACTGGGCAAAGGCTGCACTTAGCAAAGGCTGCACTGGACACTGGGCAAAGCTGCACTGGACACTGGGCAAAGGCTGCACTGGACAAAGCTGCACTGGACACTGGGCAAAGGCTGCACTGGGCAAAGGCTGCACTGGACACTGGGTAAAGCTGCACTGGACACTGGGCAAAGCTACACTGGGCAAAGGCTGCACTGGGCAAAGGCTGCACTGGACACTGGGTAAAGCTGCACTGGACACTGGGTAAAGCTGCACTGGGCAAAGGCTGCACTGGACACTGGGCAAAGGCTGCACTGGACACTGCTGACAAGGCTGCAACGGACACTGGTAAGGCTGCATTTAAATGTAAGTTTTTTTTTTCCTTAAACTTCCCTCCAAAAAGTTTTTTTCCCTAAAATTCCCTCCTAAACTTGGGGTGCGTGTTATACGCCGGTGCGTGTTATACGCCGATAAATACGGTACTTTAAAAACCTGTGTTGTGTTTTTTATTGACTTTTTTTGCCACCAGGTGAATGGGTAGGGGTACGATGTACCCCATACTCATTCACATAGGGTGGGGGGCCGGTATCTGGGGTCCCCCTTATTAAAGGGGGCTCCAGGATTCGGATAAGCCCCCCGCCCGCAGACCCCGACAACCAAAGGCCAGGGTTGTCGGGAAGAGGCCCTTGTCCCCATCAACATGGGGACATCCTCCCCATGTTGAGGGCATGTGGCCTGGTACGGTTCAGGAGGGAGGGGGCCGCTCTCGTCCCCCCTCTTTTCCTGCAGCCTGCCAGGTTGCGTGCTCGGATAAAGGGTCTGGTGTGGATTTTTAGGGGGACCCCCACGCTATTTTTTTTTAAAGTTTGGCGCGGGGTTCCCCTTAAAATCCATACCAGACCTGAAGGGCCTGGTATGGATTTTTAGGGGGACCCCCACGTTATTTTTTTTTCATTTTGTTGGTAGGGGGGTCCCCTTTGAATCCATACTAAACCCAAGGGCCTGGTATGGACCTGGGGGGGGGACCCCACGCTGTTTTTTTTCAAGATTTTTTTTTGTTGAGCCGGCAATGTTTATTTTTTTTATATTTCCTTTAACAATCAGCTATAAACAGGTTAAAAAAAAAAATTGCTGCAAAATCGCGGGACTTTGGATTTTTAGTTTTGGATGCGGGTCCATTGAATTCTATTACAACCAAAACACTGTTTTTGGCCTGGAAAAAAAAAACTGCAGTTGCGTTTAACATCGTTTTTCACAAAGCCTAAAAATGCCTTCAGACGCCGAAGATTTCCACGTTTCAGACGCGGTACCGGCGTTTAGCCGCATTTTAGTTTAGAAGCGTTTTTAAAGGTGACCTATTTTTTTACATTGATAAACTCAAAAATTATGGCAAATGAGGAAAAACCATAAAAAAAAAAAAATATATATATATATATATATATATCCAAAAAATAATGAAATTGCTTCCATTGCATTGTGGACAATCCACAACTTGAGGCAGCTGACGTGGCAAGTGGACAATCCACAACTTGGGGCAGCTGACGTGGCAAGTGGACAATCCACAACTTGTGGCAAGTGATGTGGCAAGTGACATGCTAAATACAACTACACTGCTGCTCTCTCAGCTGCTGATACTCACTCTGGTCTCACAAAATAGCTGAAATGGTTAATAATACTGTTTTTGGAGCTTAGGGCGGCTCCTTATGATGTTTCCTAACTAAACGCATATAGACGCAAATGTGGTAAAACGCGGCATGCAAACGCCACAAAGCGCGCCTTTCTAAACGCCCCTTTCAACCTTAGTACTGAAGACTTTGCACCGGCCTAAAAACACCTATGCCATTTACAGCTCAAAAACGCCATGATGGCCATGAGGCCATAGGCTAACATGGAGAGACGTTTTTAAGCTGCAAAAAACGCTCAAACAAGCGGCTTGAAAAACATCCATGTGCATGTAGCCTTATATTAACCACTTGCGCACTGGCCACTTAAACCCCCTTCCTGCCCAGACTAATTTTCACATTTCAGCGCTGATGCACTTTGAATGACAATTGCGCGCTCATACAACACTGTAACCCAATCAAAATGTATTATTTTTTGGCACACAAATAGAGCTTTCTTTTGGTGCTATGTGATCACCTCTGCGTTTTTTTTTTATATAAATACAAAAGACCGACAAAAAAAAAAAAAAAAGGGATATTTTAACCACTTCAGCACTGGGCCTATTCTGGCACTTCTCATGTAAAAATCATAAATTTATGGCTATAAAATTACTTCAAAACCCCAAACATTATAAATGTTTTTTTAGCAGACACCCTAGGGAATAAAATGGCGGTAATTGCAAATTTTTATCTCGCTCGGTATTTGCGCAATACATTTTCAAACGCCTTTTTTTTGGAAAAAAAAATATGGTTTCATGAATTAAAAATAATTACAAAACAGTAAAGTTAGCCCATTTTTTTGGGATAATGTGAAAGATGTTGTTATGCTGAGTAAATAGATACCTAACATGTCACGCTTTAAAATTGCGCACTCTCATGGAATGACACCAAACTTCAGTACTTAAAAATCTCCCTAGGCGATGCTTTCAACATTTTTACACGTTACCATTTTCGCATTACAGAGGAGGTCTAGTGCTAGAATTGTTGCACTCGTTCTAACGCACGCAGCAATACCTCACATGTGGGGTTTGAACGGCATTTACATATGTGGGCGGGACTTACGTGTGTGTTCGCTTCTGAGCGCGAGCTACCGGGGACATGGGCGTTTTTTTGGGGAATTTTTTTTTTTACTTTTTTGTATTTCTTACTCTTTTTTTTTACTTTTTCGTTTTTTTGATCACTTTTATTCCTATTACAAGGAATGTAAACATCCCTTGTAATAGGAATCTATTTTGACAGGTCCTCTTTATGGAGAGATGTGGGGTCAATAAGACCCCACATCTCTCCTCCAGGCTGGAAAGCATGAGATCGGTCAAAAAAATTCACTGATCTCATGCTGACAGCCGAGATCACGGCTTTGTTTACATACGGGAACCCGGCGTGATGTCATAACGTCGCGCCCGGGCCTCCGACGGTCATAGAGATGACTGGTGACCATCTCTATCATTCAGATGTCACCGCACAAAGCTAAGGACGTCGTTTGACGGTGGGCGGTAGGAAAGTGGTTAATATTTTGAAAATTTAGAAAAAAGGTAATTTTTCTCCTTCATTGATGTACACTGATGAGACTGCACTGATGGGCTACACTCATGGGCACAGATAAGGTGGCAAGGGTGGGCACTGAGAGGTGGCATTGCTAGTTGGCACGGGTGGGCATTGAGAAGTGGCACTGCTAGGTGGCAATGATAGTTGGCAGTGATGGGCACTGATAGGCAGCACTGCTAGGTGGCACTGATTGGCACCAGTGGTGGGCATTGATAGGTGGCACTGGCAGGGGCTACTGATTGTCACAGAATTGCCTCTTCCTCTTCGGGCCCGATGTCCCTTTCACATAAGCCGGTTATTGCCTTTTTTATGCTCACGCTGTCAGCACAAGGAGAAAACAAAAACCATTAGCCAGCTTTAGTTTACATCACGTGATCAGCTGTCATTGGCTGACAGCTGATCACATGGTAAAGGGCAGGGATCGGCCCCTTACTCAGATCTGTCATCACCCGAGTCTCAGTGACCACAGCACGCGCGCGAAGGGGAGGACATCTATTGACGGACTCCCGGCAATTGAGGACCGTGCTGTGCCCGTCGATCAGTTATAGCGCTGATCTCAAGTGATTAAAGAGGGTCTAAATGGGCCATTGACATGCATCACAATTCAACTTAGGAATGTGTCTTTGCAAAGTTAAACTAAATGAAATCCTTTCTTATTTTTGCTTGGGGATAGAGTGCAGAGGGATTACAAGTCTAGACAGTTTTTGGGGATATCTGCACCCCTGATAGGGTGAAGACAACTCCCAAATCTGGCCACTTTATCCTTCCAAATAATTCACTTCCTGTCACACAGGAAGTGAGGGTAAATCCCTATCAATGTCTTTCCTTGGGGACACACAGGTCAATCTAAATACTTTCCCCATTATGTACATTGCACTCCAGCATTTTGCGGGATACACCCCAAATTATTAGGTATTTTGGACTTTGGGGTTTATTTACTAAAGGCAAATCTACTTTGCACTACAAGTGCACTTGCTGGATATTCGAGGGGGACATGCAAGCAAACAAAAAAAACACCATCTTTGCTTTTACATGATTGGATGTTACAATCGTGATCCCTCAGATTTTCAGCAGCTACACTTTTACTGCAGAGTGGATTTGTCTTTACTAAACCCCAAACTACCCAATGATTTGGGGTGTACACAACAAAGTGCTAGAGTGCAATTTGCTTAATGGGGACACTAGTTAGATTGATCTGTGTGTCCCCAAGAAAAGACATTGGTAGGGTTTTACCTTCACTTCCTGTTTAGCTGTGTGGCAGGAAGTGAAGCCAATTTTATTAAAAGGGGACACAAAGCCCAACCTAAAATATATATAAAAAAACAAGCAGGGGTTCTAACACTTACTTGTTTCCCTCAAAATGCCCACAATTATAATCGTATTGCCTTGAGCAGTGCTCTAAATCAGTGCTTCTCAAGTACCCCCAACAGGCCATGTTTGCAGGTTTTCCTTCATCTTGCACATGTGCTTTAAATCACAGTCAATGGTTTAGTATTTTGGACAGCAATTCTCGATAAGATAAATTCACAAAACATGTCCTGTTGGGGGTACTTGAGGACTGAGGCTGAGAACCACTGCAGTAAAAAGGAAAATTAAATACTTACCGCTCTGTATTTTTAATTTCCTGGCGATTATCCATGGCAGCACACAATACATGCATATGCTAGCATGAAGGCACCAGGGTAGACAAATCACACCTGTTTTGTTTTGACATGCCAATCAGCTGTCACATTCGTTGCAAAGAAAACGCAAAACAAACCTCAAAACTTTGCATCAAATTTTATTGGTCAACAAAACAAAAGGGAAGCCAAAATAAAAAACAGGGTCAATTTGAAACAGTTACAGACTCACAACATCTTGAGAAAGATTTGGCAAAATAATGCAGCACAGACAATTAAATCAAAGTGAACAAACAACACACATTAACAACATCAAAATTATTTCAGGGGAACATTTCCCCCACACAAAAAAATACAATTAACAAAATTAAAACAAACACCTGTTTTGCAAAGACATAACAAATAAAATACATGTGTTACAAACTCGATAAGGACACCAAAATGTACTTTTTGCCCCCCACACACAAGCACACACACTTGCCTCTTTTCAGGGCAAGGGAGAGGATGCTATCTGCGAGCTTTATATAACATAGGTTTGTGTGCTAATGAGGCAATTGAAAACACATGCACAGTCCATGAAACGCACAAAATGCAAGTTCACCCAATGTAGAGACTGAACTTCAAAGTGGGTACACCTGTTAAGGATGTCCTTCAATTACTAACCCATAAAAACACTCTCTGAGCATGCCCAGAAATATCCAGGTGCTGTTCACACACAAAAAGCACCAAAAAAACAAACAAACTGCCTAGGCATGTTCAGAACAACACGAATGCAGCTAGCAGAAACCCCCCCCCCCATGTCCAAAATTAAGCACATCATCCAGCATGCTACAAAATTAGAGATGGGACAATCACCCCCCCCCCCCCCACTACCAACAAATACCATTGCAGTCTATGGGAACTGACTTGTTAATTTTGCTAGTCCCCACTTGGCTGGCTTATCTTCTAGTTATTGGCCTTAAATGGGGGCCCAGGTCCCACCCTAAGGGACATATATCAATGTCACCAATTTGGACAACACCAAAAATAAAACAAGGTGAGGTGCCTTTAAATATGCCAAATTGCTTAACCACTTCAATACCATGCACTTATACACCTTCCTGCCCAAGCCAATTTTGAGCTTTCAGCACTGTCGCAATTTGAATGACAATTGCGCGGTCATGCAACACTGTACCCAAACAATTTTTTTATCATTTTGTTCCCACAAATAGAGCTCTCTTTCGGTGGTATTTGATCGCCTTTGCGATTTTTATTTTTTGCATAACAAATAAAAAAAGAGCGAAAATTTTGAAAAAAAATAATTTTTTCTTTGTTTCTGTTCATTTTTTTTTGTAAATAAGTACCTTTTCTACTTCAATGACGGGCACTGATAAGGCGGCACTAACGGGCACTGATAAGGCGACACTGATGGGCACCGATGAGGTGGCACTGATGATGGGCACTGATAGGCGGCACTGATGGGCACCGATGAGGTGGCACTGATGATGGGCACTGATAGGCGGCACTGATGGGCACCGATACGTGGCACTGGTATGCGGCACTGATGGGCACTCATAGGCGGCACTGATGGGCACTCATAGGCAGCAGTGATGGATACTTATGGGTGGCACTGATAGGTGGCACGGACGGGCACTGATAGGTGGGCACTTATGGGCACTGATAGGTGGGCACTTATGGACACTGGTAGGTGGCACTGATGACACTGGTGGCTGGCATTGATGGGCATCATGCATTTTGGTTGTGCCATGATGGTGCCAGTCAGTGCCCATTTGTGGGCACTGATTGGCATATATTTTTTATGTATTTGTGCATGTGGATGGCCATGGGGGACTTACCTGGCCATCCACATGCTTGGGGCTTCCCTGGTGGTCCTGGGGGGCTTCCCTGGTGGTCCAGTGTGGGTATCCGAGGGGGGGCTGCACTGATAAACAATCAGCGCGAACCCCCCGATCGGCTCTCCTCTACTCGCGTCTGTCAGACGCGAGTGAGGAAGAGCCGATCAACGGCTCTTCCTGTTTACATCGTGATCAGCCGTGATTGGACACGGCTGATCACGTGGTAAAAAGCCTCCGCCGGAGGCTCTTTACCGAGATCAGTGCAGCGGTGTGTCAGACTGACACACCGCTCCACCGATCGCCGCAATGCGCGCCCCCCCGGGCGTGCGGTGGCTGTTATCCTGCAGGACGTCATATGACGTCCAGTGTGGATAACAGAACCACTTCCCGGACGTCAATCTGCTATTGACTGGGCGGGAAGTGGTTAAGGGCCATTTCACACCACATGCAGTCCATTGCGTTTTTTATGCATCAAAAATGCATGGAAAGTTGGTTATATGGTTCTAAATGGCAGTGTTTGTTCCAGTGCGTTCCAGTTCCACAAAAAAAGTAGAACATGCTGCATTTTACCTGCACTGGACTGTACTGGAACGCAGCAAAACGCATCATGAACGCACTGGAACGCACAGGAACACACCTAAATGCACCAAAAACGCACTGGAACACACTTGTCCTTATCTATGGTTAATAAAAAAGAGGGGTGAAAAAAAAGCACTGGACTGCATCAAAAACATACCAAAAATGCACTGGAACGCATCAAAAACGTGCATGCAAAAAAGCACCTGGAACGCATCCGGATTGCGTTTCTATGGTGTGAACTGGACCTAGTTCACACCATAGAAACGCAGTCTGGATGCGTTCCAGGTGCTTTTCTGCATGCGCATTTTTGACACGTTCCAGTGCATTTTTGATGCGTTTTTGATGCAGTCCAGTGTTTTTCCCCCCCTCTCTTCACTTAGGACAAGTGTGTTGCAGTGCGTCTTTGGTGCATTTAGGTGCGTTCCGGTGCATTCCAGTGCGTTTTTGGTACGTTCCGTTGCGTTTTTGATGTGTTTTACTGCGGTCCAGTACAGTTCTGTACCTAAAAAATGCAGCATGACCAATTTTTTTTTCCTTTCTGAAACGCACTGGAACGGACTGCAGTGGTGTGAACTATGCCATTGGCATTAATGTGATCAACTTTCTTTGCGTTTTTCATGCATCAAAAAAACGCACTGCACTGCATCCGGTGTGAAATGGCCCTAAATATCATACCTGGGGGGTGTCTATAGTATGCCTAGAAACTAGCGCATGTTTTCCATGTTTATAACAGTTCAAGAGCAAAATGACATTTCTAAAGTAAAATAATAGTCATTTAAAAGTACTCGCGGCTGTAATGAATAGCTGGTTCCCGTCAATACAATAAAAGTAATTGAAAGTCTTTGAAATAAAAAATAAAAATGCGTGGGGGTCCCCCAAATTCCATTACCAGGCCCTTCAGGTCTGGTATGGATTTTAAGGGGACCCCCGCGCCAAACTTAAAAAAAAAATAGCGTGGGAGTCCCCCTAAAAATCCACACCAGACCCTTATCCGAGCACGCAACCTGGCAGGCCGCAGGAAAAGAGGGGGGGGGGGGCGAGGGAGCGCCCCCCTCCCTCCTGAACCGTACCAGGCCACATGCCCTCAACATGGGGAGGATGTCCCCATGTTGATGGGGACAAGGGCCTCATCCCCACAACCCTTGCCCGGTGGTTGTGGGGGTCTGCGGGCAGGGGGCTTATCGGCATCTGGAAGACCCCTTTAACAAAGGGGACCCCCAGATTCCCCCCCCCGTGTGAAATGGTAATGGGGTACAAATGTACCCTTACCATTTCAGAAAGAAAGTGTCAAAAATGTAAAAAATTACAATAGCCGGTTTTTGACAATTCCTTTATTAATGTCTTCTCCTTTCTTCCATCTTCTTCTTCCATCTTCTGCTTCCATCTTCTTCTTTTCTCCATTCGGGTTTCTTCCTCCATCTTGTTCTTCATCTTCCTCTTCATCTTCCTTCTTCCTTCGGTGTTCTCGTCCGCATCTTGCTCCGGCTTCTTGTTCCCTTCTTCTTTTTTCGGCCGCTCCGTTTGAATTGGAGGTTCCCGCTGTGTGACGCTTCAGTTCTTCAGTTCTCCTCTGGGTCCGCTGCCACCCGGTGACCCCGCCCCCCTCTGACGCACATGGATTTCACTGGGACTTTCCCCGTGGTGTCAGAGGGGGGCGGGGTCACCGGGTGGCAGCGGACCCAGAGGAGAACTGAAGAACTGAAGCGTCACACAGCGGGAACCTCCAATTCAAACGGAGCGGCCGAAGAAAGAAGAAGGGAACAAGAAGCTGGAGCAAGATGCGGACGAGAACACCGAAGGAAGATAAAGATGAAGAGGAAGAGGAAGATGAAGAACAAGATGGAGGAAGAAACCCTTATGGAGAAAAGAAGAAGATGGAAGCAGAAGATGGAAGAAGAAAGCTGGAAGAAAGGAGAAGACATTAATAAAGGAATTGTCAAAAACCGGCTATTGTCATTTTTTACATTTTTGACACTTTCTTTGTGAAATGGTAGGGGTACATTTGTACCTCATTACCATTTCACACAGGGGGGGGGGCGGGATCTGGGGGTCCCCTTTGTTAAAGGGGTCTTCCAGATTCCGATAAGCCCCCTGCCCGCAGACCCCCACAACCTCCGGGCAAGGGTTGTGGGGATGAGGCCCTTGTCCCCATCAACATGGGGACATCCTCCCCATGTTGAGGGCATGTGGCCTGGTACGGTTCAGGAGGGAGGGGGGGCGCTCTCTCATCCCCCCTATTTTCCTTCGGCCTGCCAGGTTGCGTGCTCGGATAAAGGGTCTGGTGTGGATTTTTGGGGGGACTCCACGCCATTTTTAAAAAAAATTTGGGGTGGAGTTCCCCTTAAAATCCATACCAGATCCGAAGGGCCTGGTATGGATATTTGGGGGGAACCGCACGCATTTTTTTTTAAATTTGCGGCAGAGTTCCCCTTAATATCCATTCCAGACCTGAAGGGCTTTTTTTTTTGTTTTTATCAATGACTTTTCTCTATATTGCCGGGAGCCGACAATTCATTACAGCCGCGGGTGCTTTTAAATGGCTTTTTTTTTTCCTTTAGAAATGTCATTTTGCAGGCGCCATGGCAAGTTCAGAGCTGCGCCTGTTCAACTTATGCAAATTGAGTTATGTGACTTGACATTTACTAAGATTTTGCCGGCGCAGTGTCCCGGCGTGTTTGAACAAGTAAAATTCCCGCGCTGACCACAAAAAAACCTCCAGCAGTTCTAAACGTAATTTTTTTTTTTAAAGGTAAATTTTTTATTACGTTTTTTTTCAAAACAAGACACACAATAGACAACAAACAGACACACATGGAGCGAACATCGCCCAATCCAGTACAGTGCAAAAAATGTTCTCTAGAAAGCTGGTAAACAATTGGCATATATCAGGAAGACAATATTCAGTTACATTTTTAAGGAGCAGGAGAGACAGTGCTCTCAGAATCAACCCAGTAGCCTCAAACCTTCCTGAATTTTTTCAGACACACTCTAGCCTCATATGTCAGTTTGTATAATGATACAGCATGGTTAATATTTGTGAGCCAAAAGGTAATAGTGGGCAAGGATGGAGACTTCCAGTGGAAGGTTATTGCTTTCTTAGCATAAAACAATACTATTCTCAGAAATGTTTGTGTATTCTCGGATATACTATCATCATCAATATAATCCAGTAAACACCCTAAAGGATTACAGACATTAGGTAATTGTGTCAATGAACTAATGAAGGCCGTGACCTCCGACCAGAACTTCCTAATCGGAGCACACTCCCACATTAAATGAAAGAACGTGCCATTAGCCATGCCGCAACAAGAGCATAATGCAGAGGGCAATCTATTCAGTTTAAACAGTAAGCATGGAGTAAAGTAGGATCTGTATAACAATTTAGTTTGTATTACTTTATCACGAGAAGAGATGTCAGAGGGAAAAAGCTCCTGCCAGATTTCCTCCGTCAGCTCTGGAATATCAGCTCTCCAGCTGGCAGCCGTTTTGCTCAGCCTTTGGGTCGTGGAATGCAGAAGGGACCTATAATATGTAGAAACTAGCTTGGTGTGAGAGGAGTCGGTCAACATACGTTCCAGTGGGGAGAGTTGAATGGATATGTTGCGAAGACCAAACTGCGTTGCTGCAGTGTGGCGTATCTGTAGGTAGAGGAAGTAAGCTGTGCGTGGTAGGTTATAATCTCTACGAAATTCATCAAAAGAACTAAACACATTGTCTGAGAATAAATGCAAAATAGTTTTTACCCCCCTTTTCGACCAGAATCCCCCGTCAGGTCTGCGGAAGAACTCTGGTAGAGTCGGGTTCCCCCAGAGTGGAGTGTTCGGCGAGTAAGTATTACTGTCAGTGAACGACTGTAGTTTTGTGAGCTTAATAAGCCTTATAGTCATTGCCAGGACACTCATACCCTCCTGCCCTCTAAAGGACATACAATAAATCAGGTTCTGCAGGGATTCGTAGGAGGTAAGAATAGCAGCCTCCAAGGCAGTGGCTGTGTTGTTGGCTTCAGGAAAAAACCACCAATGTGCATGAGCTAATTGTGAGGCAATATAATAGGTGTGGAGACAGGGTAAGGCCAATCCCCCCTCCAGTACTGGTAACTGGAGGGTGGTCTTGGCAATCCTGACTACTCCCCCCTCCATAAAAAGGAAGTAAGGATGGAGTCTATTTCTTTAAATTTAAGCTTAGTGACATATATTGGTGAATTACCCAATACATACAGTAATCGTGGCAGGAATATCATTTTAAAAATATTAATCCTGCCCAATAAGGTAAGTGGGAGATTTGCCCAGGTTTTGAATGTGGTCTTCATTCTCCCTATAAGGGGGTCTATATTGAGTTTAGCGTAAGAGGTAATAGGGAGCTGTACCATAACTCCTAAATATCGGAAGGAGGTGACTATTTGTAGTGGGCAAGAGGAAGGTAGCCTGGGTGGGTCTGCCTGGTCAATCTGAAATAGGATGGACTTGTCCCAGTTAACCCGGAACCCAGGGAAATGCCCAAACTTGCCAATAATCTCCAGCAGGACTGGGAGAGACGACTGGGGGTCCGACAAATAGATCAACATGTCGTCAGCATAAAGAGACACCTTCTCCTCCAGACCCCCAATCGTCAGTTCCGCAACCTCCCCACAAGATCTTATCAGTGCTGCCAAGGGCTCTATCGCCAGTGCAAAGAGCAATGGCGACAGAGGGCACCTATGTCTGGTGCCTCTCTTTATCGGAAAGGGATCAGACACGGCCGCGTTCACCCTCAGTCGAGCAGTGGGTTTCGAATATAACAGCTGGACCCATCTGATGAAGGTACTGCCAAAATCAAACTTTGCCAGGACCTCCAGCAGATAAGGCCATTCGACTGAATCAAATGCCTTGTGTGCGTCTAAGGCCAGAACAGCCCTGGAACCCATCTCCGCATGAGTGGCCTGAAGATTGGTGAATAATCTCCGCAGGTTGATGGAGGTCGATCGCCCACTGATGAACCCAGTTTGGCCCGCACCAATAATGGTAGTGATAACTGTGTTCAATCGCCGGGCGAGCACCTTGACCAAAATCTTAACATCTGAATTGATGAGTGATATAGCATACAGGCTAGTCACGGTATATGGTCTTCCCATAAGTTCGAGTACAACAACTACAAAACACCCTTGCGGGTCCAGTTTAACATGCTTAATACTAACCGGGGCTGGCATACTCCAACCCTGGCATATGTGGAGTATGTAGAATGGAGGGCGTAGGCAATTTTTGCCCGTTTGAGGGCCATGACTCTAGAGCCCTGGAGGTGGGTTTCCTGAAGTAGGATTACATACGGATTGTGGCGTGCCAAGTAGTCAAACATCAGAGATCTTTTCACTTTGGAATTCAGCCCCCGGAAAATTCCAAGACACTAAAACGTAGCTTAGACATAGGGAGGCGTAAAGCACATGACTAACAGTACCCACTTCCCATGGCTCGCCGGAAACAAGCAGGGCCCGAGGTCCCGCGAACCAGGGGAAGTGCGCAAGGTATAAAACAGGTCAAAAAGATAAGGCAAGAGCATAGGAAATAAAGTGGTCAGATGCATATCATAAGGGTCAGTTATACTAGCCTGTAAATGGACATGCACAAATGGATACCAGCACTGCAGAACAAAACACATAAAAATAAAAATTTCAAACAAAAATCCCCAAACATCCCCACCCACCCTAGCCCTCCCGGCTCCCAAACCCAAACATATGAGAGCTTTGTTCCCAAAACCAAAACTGCAAAGCAGGGGGTCATGACCCCTGAAGAGCGTTAAAGTCCCTTAGACGTGGGCTACCGTCCGTGACCGCACAGGACAAGTATGCTAGTTGACCCTGAGTATGAAATAAAAAATGCAGCAGTCATCCAGATCAATCAAGTAGGAAACAAACAGAGTTAGTAGAATGTAGTTCGCCACTTTCATATAACTGTAAAGAGGGAAGTGAGATGATCCCAGGCGTAAGGATATTCAGGCCCACTCCTACCCCTCCTCAGCTGTCCTTTGCTGGAAAGGGGTAATGTAGGCCACATAAGGCACAAGGTGTAGCTATCAAAAGGTGCAGGTTAGGTGCGATGTCAGCACGGAGGGGATCTTTGATTCTGATTCCGGCGTTCAGGATGTCCCAGGGTATCCACCCAGTGAGATGCCTCCTTAGGATCCGTGAAGAAGTAGGCCTTGCCCTGGTAGACAATCCTCAATCGAGCAGGATATAGCATGCCATAGGGGAGATGATGCTCACGGAGCCTGCGGTTAATAGCCAGGAAAGTGGCCCTCTGCTTTTGTGTAGCTACAGAGAAGTCAGGGAAAATAGTAATTCCACTCCCATTAAAGGACACCCTTCCCTTTTCTCTGGCAGCACCAAGAATTGCCTCCCTGTCCCTGAAGTGCAGGAGTTTGATGATCATGGCACGTGGCTGGGCCCCAGGTGGGAGGGGGCGCATGGGAACCCTGTGTGCTCGTTCAATGGCGAATAACAGTGAAAAGGTTGAAGCGCCGAATGTGGTGATTAGCCATCTTTCCATAAAAACCTCTGGGGTTCTACCCTCAGCCCCCTCTGGGAACCCCAGGAAACGTAAATTGCTCCTCCGTAAATGGTCCTCCATTTCAGTGAGCTTATCTGCTGTGTAATCCTGGGTCTGGTGTAACTCCCTAACAGAGCCCTGTAATGGACGGGTCTCATCCTCCAGCGTGCTAATGCGCTGCTCAGCATTAGACACCCTGTGGCGGAGGTTATGGACATCCTGTTTTAGGAAGGATAAGTCAGTTTTTATGGAGTCCATTTGGGTGGTCAGGGAAGCATGTCTGTGCTGGATGGCCTCCATGATCTGGGACAGGGATGGCTCTGCATGGCCTGCATCAGCAGTGTCCTCGCTGGGGTTATCAGGGGCAATGTCCTCAGCTGGAGAGAACAGGAAAGGGTCTTCCGGGCTTAGAACAGGGGGGGAACAGTGTGACTCACCCTTCCCTGCAGGCTTCTTTGTCAGCGCTGAGGAGCATGAGGATGGCTGGCTGCATGTGTCTGCAGCATGGTGACCAATGCCATCTTGCCTCTGTTTGCATGTCAGGGGTGGTGGGACGGATCCTGAGGCTTCCTCCATCGGTGGGCCGTATTTGACCATCTCCCGGTGGGCACAAGGTTCCCTGGATGCTGCAGGGACAAACGGGATCCTTGGATGGCGAACGGATCAGCAGGATTCTGTCAGGATGTAAGCGGCACGGACAGAGCTCAGGCTAAGCACGTCCTCACATCCCGGTCATTGGCCACGCCCCGTTCTAAACGTAATTTCCGGCGCAGCAGGCTGGTTCTGAAAAAGTTACTTTCTCACACTATTTTGGGCATGTTTGTTATTTGGGCAGGTGTCACTACACTTCCTCACATCACCCCATGTCACCCCCATTATATTGGCACTTCCAGCTTCTTTATATTTAGATTTTAAGATGCCGTGCGCCAGGTCCATAGTGGCGCACTGAGCGCCTCCTCCCGTCCGCCGAGAACACTATAGTAAATGGGAAATAGGGCTGCGCTACCGGCGCTAATGTTTTGTAAATACCAAAACAGCCGTTGCGCGCGCAGATGCGCCGATACTCATGGCGCAAACGTTTCGTAAATCAGCCCCTCTATGTGCAGTGATGGTTCACTTTAATTAGTAGTCATACACTGGGTGCCGTTCTGTCTCCCATACCCTATAGTATTGATCCCATATAGAGACATCTTATGTGGCAGGATCACGCTATGTTTTTTTTTCTTTTTTGTTTCTTCATATAACACGTTTTTTTGGGTACACACATCTACACATATTGTGGAGTCATCTTCCCACTGCTGCTTCCCATCAACATTGAATAAATTGGCACTGGTGTGCCAATTAAAGGCCCGGGCTGGGTTATAGCCATTTGTCCGTTTTGGCTTATCGTCTGGTAAGCACATATCCTGTCAAGTTTATTTAGGACCCAGGACAAGTGTGTATTTTGACATCTGTGTCTATTCCAATATCCCTTAATTGGACTTTATCATTACTTTGAACCCATTAGCGCAATTTTTCTCTTTTTGTTTATGGTTTGACATCCGTATCTGTTACATGAGGTGGTGTTATGTTGTCACCATTTGGTGGGTGGCACTCGCCACTTGGGTGATGGTGCATCCTCTCTTTACCAACGTGTACATGATGTTGGGAGGGATCAGCTGATATAAGTAATACTCCATTGGACTAGACCTTTCTTTTTCCCTTGGGATATTGTGGATCACATTCTAGATTATGGCTCCAATATGTGGGACTATAAGGTATCCGCTCTGGCATGTCTTTACTTTTATACGTGTTTCTTTTGTTTCTGACCTTTCGTTCAGATTTTATGAGCCCCCTGTGGCAGAATTTAATCGTGGTTCCATTACTATTTTACTTCCCTTTCCTATTGGGGTTTTGAGTTTTACCAATACACCTCTTATCCTACCCCTATCCAGTTTTCTGCTTTCTGGATCCAACTAGCAGTCATGGGTTACACGCTATTTATTTTATGTAGTATACACATATTCTATATATTTATGCACATTAAAATAAGTTGCTATTGGCATCACTATTCACCACGATATGTGGATTTGAATTTTTCTGGAAATTCGTTTATTTGTACCTTTGGTTCCCGCGGTTCCTACTGCCACAGCTCCCAGGATAGATGTCCCCAGGAGCCTTCAGTATCACAAGTTGAATTTATAGCTGACTTGTAATTTAAGGAGGAATATCCAATTGAAATGTTGCCCCCTTCCCCCTTTTTGTTAAGTATCAGACTATATTGTTATTTATTCATTCTTTGCAGATACGCACCTTGCATCGGCTCCTGAGGAAGTGGAGGGAATTTCATGAAACGCATCAAGCTTTTTGATTGCAGCGTTATTACAATCATGCGTTTACATTTTGCACTTTATACTTGAATTTTTTGTACAATTATGAATTCATTTTTAATGTAATATGTTTATGTCCATACAATATATACTACAAATCAGCTCAATAACATTCCTTTTTTTTTTTTACTGAACTTTGCTACGATGAGACTTTTATATGTATGAAGTAATAAATGTGCAATCATGGTATTGATCATTTTACCTACTAAATGTCAAGTGCTTCTTTTAAAGTCCCAGGTTAATGAATTCAAATTTTCTCAGCGAAGCAGCACTTGTTAGCATCTTACCTTGTGGAGTTTCCATGATCTTGCATGGAGCCCCAGACCGAGGGAGATTGACAGTTATTTTGTGTTTCTTCCCTTTGCAGATAATCGCATCAACTGTTGTCACCCTCTCATCAAGCTGCTTGGCGATGGTCTTGTAGCCCATTCCAGCCTTGTGTATGTCTACAATCTTGTCCCTGACATCCTTGAACAGCTCTTTGGTCTTGGCCATGGTGGAGAGATTGGAATCTGAATGATTGCATCTGTGGACAGGTGTCTTTTATACAGGTAATGAGCTGAGACTAGGATTCAGACACCTGGGAGACAGAAATCTTGCTTATTGATCGGGGATCAAATACTTATTTTACTCATTAAACCGGTAAGGAATCAGCCGAGAACTACAAAGGAGAATCTTGTCAATGATTTCAAAGCAGCTGGGACCATAGTGACCAAGAAAACAATTAGTAACACACTACGCTGTGAAGAACTGAAATCCTGCAGCGCCCGCAAGGTCCCCCTGCTCAAGAAAGCACACGTCCATTTGAAGTTTGCTAATAAACATCTGAATGATTAACCACTTCAGATCCGCGCTATAGCCGAAAGACGGCCGCAGCGCGGACCTGAATTTCCGGGAGGGCGTCCATGGATGTCCCCCTGTTTACTTCCTGATTGCGCGCCACCACAGGCACGCATCAAGGAAAAGCTGTGCCCGCCGTGTCACGCGAGTACCGATGCGCATGCCTGGCGGCCGCAATGTCCGCCAGGTGCCCGTGTTTGGCAGTTAAACAGCCAAGGACGTGGATCTCTGTGTGTAAACACAGAGATCCACGTCGCGTCAGGGAGAGGAGACTGATGGTGTGTACCTTGTACATAAAGACACACCATCAATCACCTCCCCCAGTTAGTCCCCTCCCCCCACAGTAAGAATCACTCCCAGTGAACACACTTAACCCCTTGATCACCCCCTAGTGTTAACCCCTTCCCTTCCAGTCACATTTATACAGTAATCAGTGCATATTTATAGCACTATTCACTGTATAAATGTGAATGGTCCCAAAATAGTGTCAAAAGTGTCCGATGTGTCCGCCGCAATATCGCAGTCCTGACAAAAATTGCAGATAACCGCCATTACTAGTAAAAAATAAAAATAATAAAAAAAAATGTCATAAATCTATCCCCTATTTTGTAGACGCTATAACTTTTGCGCAAACTATACGCTTATTGCTTATTTTTTTACCAAAAATATGTAGAAAAATACATAGTGGCCCAAACTGTTTTTTTTTTTTAAATTGGGATATTTATTATAGCAAAAAGTAAAAAATATTGTGTTTTTTAAAAATTTTTTTGTTTAATGGCGCAAAAAATAAAAACCGCAGAGATGATCAAATACCACCAAAAGAAAGCTCTACTTGTGTGAAAAAAATTATAAAAATTTTGTTTGGGTACAGCGTTGTATGACCACGCAATTGTCATTCAAAATGCGTCAGCGCTGAAAGCTGAAAATTGGTCTGGGCAGGACGGGGGTTTAAGTGCCCAATAAGGAAGTGGTTAAGAGCAAAATTGTGCTCTTTGGAGAAGGAATTCTGCCTATGACCAAGAACACCATCCCATCGTTAAACATGGAGGTGTAAACATTATGCTTTGGGGGTGATTTTCTGCTATGGGGACAGGACAACTTCACGTTTTAAAGGGATGATGGACGGGGCCGTGTACCGTCAAACCTTGGGTGAGAACCTCCTTCCCTCAGCCAGGGCATTGAAAATGGGTCATGGGTGGGTATTCCAGCATGACAATGACTCAAAACACATGGCCAAGGCAACAAAGTAGTGGCTCAAGAAGAAGCACATTAAGGTCCTGGAGTTGCCTAGCCAGTCTCCAGACCTTAATCCCATAGAAAATATGTGGAGGGAGCTGAAGGTTCGTGGTATCAAACGTCAGCCTCAAAACCTTAATGACTTGGAGAGGATCTGCAAAGAGGAGTGGGACAAAATCCCTCCTGAGATATGTGCAAGCCTGGTGGCCAACTAAAAGAAAGGTCTGACCTCTGTGATTGCCAACAATGGTTTTGCCACCAAGTCATGTTTTGCAAAGGGGTCAATTACTTATTTCACTCATTAAAAAGCAAATCAATTTATAACTTTTTTTGAAATGCGTTTTTCTGGATAATTTTGTTATTCTGTCTCTCACTGTTAAAATAAACCTACCATTTAAATTATAGACTTATCATTTGTCAGTGGGCAAATGTACAAAATCAGCAGGGGATCAAATACTTTTATTTCTTTCACTGTATGTACAGCATTAAGGAGTGTGCTGCTCAGAAGTATGCTATGTACAGAGTTAAAGAATGCATATTTTCACAGGCCAGTTTATCACCCTCCCCCAAAGCCCATTGCTTCCAGTACAGAGTTGTACTTTCTCCCCCAAATCCTCTCTACCCCACCTAAAGACTACCGGAGATAGGAGAGAAGGGCAGCTAAAAAAAAAAAAAAAAAAATTACAGTAGCCGTGTGTAGGCTTTAGGAGGAGCTGCCATAGAGACCCTAGAGCTGTGCACATCCCCTGCCCCCTCATATATCCCAAAACAGATCTTTAAGCAATTACACTCTTCTCTCATAATTTTTATGGCACCCTAAGAATCAGATAATCTCCTTGTATACATTGCAACTACCACTCACTGAGTGGTTTGGCCTTACTAAATTTATGCCTGTATTATTATTATGCCTCCCAACTTGTGTATATACATTGGTGGCTTTTCCTTCAATTGAATAATGCAGCCATGGCCACTGAAGCAGTTAGTTTCTTCATTTGAAATGTTGACTATCAAAGCGACATTTAAGCTTCATTTTTTTAAATAAAATAACAATGGTTTTGCAGAGCAGCCCCGATCCTCTTTTTCTGGGGTCTGCTGCCAGTGCTCAGGCTCCACCTCTTAGGCATGCGCCCCCATGAAAAGCCACTTTCCATGGGGGCACTTGTGTGTGCGCTCGCTATTGACAGAGCAGGTGGCTCGGCTCTGCCCCCTTGGCACAGCATTTGATTGACAGCGGGAAAAGCCGCTGTTCTCGTGCACATAGCTGGGGGGTATTTTGCTGCACAGAAGGGTTTTCATCCTAAAGTGATTGAAAAGTCTGTTATTTTTATTGAAAAAAAAAAGAAACATGTTATACTTACCGGCTTTGTTGCAGTGGATTAGCACAGAGCAGCCTGGAGCCTCCTATTCTCGGGTCCCTCTTCTGTGCTCCTGGCCCCTCGCGAGTGCCCCCACAGCAAGTAGCTTGCTATGGGGGCACCCTGGCCGAGTCACAGCTCCATATCCATTCATACACAGAGCTGCGGCCTGGCCCCTCCCCCCTGATTGGCTGACTGACTTTGATTGACAGCAGCAGGAGCCATCAGGAGGGAGAGTCTCGGATGGCCAAAACACTCATACATATCGCTGGACAGAGATGGCGCTCAGGTAAGTATTAGGGGGGCTGCTGCACACAGAAGGCTTTTTATCTTAATGCATAGAATGCATCAAGATAAAAAACCTTCTGCCTTTAAAACCACTTTAATTTTATAGGAGACCTATTCAATCCACAGATAGTATAGATATGTTAAAAGTCTCACTGAAGATATATGGACAATGTTTATCCTTAATCCCTGACTTCTGGGGCTACTGTTGGTGGGAGGGGACCTTAACATGGCATTAGATCCCACGCTTGATATGTCTAAAAGTGCCTCCCATCTATCATGTGCAAAATTGTGCAGAGCTTAAAGACTTCTTCAAGATCTGCAATTGATGGCTAGCTGGAGAACTCTCCACGTACAGGATAGGGATTATACCTTTTTCTCAGTGAAACACAAGACATATACTAGAATTGACTATGTCTTTGTTTTGCAGAATGCCTGGTCATGCTTGTTCGAAGCCTCTATAGGTTCATTCACTCTCTCGGATCATGCACCAACCAATTGTGTTATAGAACTGGGAGAGCCAGGGTCTCTGGAGTGGTACTGGAACATTAATGAGACACTCCTGAAAGATCCGGAGTATGAAAAACAGATAGCTCAGGAACTAGATTCCTTTTTTTGCAATTAACGAGACAGGAGAGGTCACCCCATTTTGCTTGTGGGAAACACATACGTGTGTTATTAGAGGTACTCTCATATTCTTAGGGGCCCATAGAAAACAATTACTAACTGCTCCGTTAGACTCTACTACTCCCTCTACGGAGAGATATCCGCTCACTGGAATTGGTTCATAAGAAATCTCAAGCACAACAGGTAGAGGAGAAACTTTCGCGTTTACGCAATGAGTTAAATCTATTACTTATGGACAAAGCAAAAGCTAAATTAACTCATTGTAGGCGAGCATTCTTCGAGTTCTGAAATAAGCAGCGTAAGACGCTAGCCAACGTGCTTAGAGAGACCAGGGCACGTAATCACAGCACCCGTATAAAAAACGTACGGCGATGTCCTAGTTAGCTACTCTCAGGCGATCGCGTAGGCCTTCAGGGACTATTATGTCAGCCTATATCAGTTAGAAGGCCAATCGTCATCCCTGATGTCACTTAATAGATGGGAGGCTGCCAGGGAATATATTCTAGCTTCAGGAATGCCCAAGGTGACCGATGAGATACCCAGGGATTTGGATGCTCCAATTACAGTAGAAGAGTTCTTGGGAACCCTTAAATAATTGAAATCTGGTAAGGCCCCCTGTCCTGATGGGTATATTCTGTCTTACTAAAATACTTTTTCTGATAAACTGACAGAGATTTAAAGCGGCCTTTAACTCGATACGCAATGGGCAAATAATACCGGCAGAGACCTTGTTAGCTCATATAACAGTAAACCCCAAAGAGGGGAAAGATCCATCCCAATGCCCCAACTATCGTCCAATCTCCTTGTTAAATGTGGACTTTAAGATTTTTACGATGATTCTCATCACCAGATTGAGCCATATTTCCTCTAATACATCCCGATCAAGTGGGTTTTACCCCTAAAAGAGAAGGCAGAGAGACTACGCAATGGGTCTTGTGTACCATACATTTACCCCACATTCATCAAAAACCCCTAGTGCTCATATGCGCCGATGCAGAGAAAGCATTTGATAGGGTAGATTGGACATTTTTGAAAGCCACATTACAACACATAGGCCTGGGGAATGGGATAGAGCTGGATTACAAGTTTATACTCCTCCCCTAATGCCAGGGTCAAAATCAATGACATAATGTCAGAGCCCTTTTCCATACGTAATGGGACGCTCAGGGTTGTCAATTATCGCACATCATCTTTATCCTCAGACTAGAACCTTTTTTAAAAAAAATATCCGTGCTAATCCAGATATTAGGGGTAAGGGAGAGGAACACAAGCTTGCCGCTTACGTGGATGATTTAAAGTTCTTTTTTTATTACCGCCCCAGTTATATCCTCCCTCCCATCCCTGCTGCTGGAATTATGCACATAAGGCGCGCTGTCCAATTTCAAGGTAAATTATAGTAAATCAGAGGCGATGGAGGTGGAGATGAGTGCTCCCCTGCAACATCAGATAACTACTCAACAGTTCAAACTGGACTTTCAACGGTGGGATGGTGAGGTTTTTACATGGTTTGGTAGGACCAATATCATAAAGATGAATGTGATGCCACAGCTTTTGTACTTACTTCAAACCTTACCTATTGGGATCTCCCCAGGTTTTTTGAGAGATCTCTGATCAAGATTCTTGAGGTTTATCTGGGCCGGGAAACCAGCAAGAGTGCGCAGGGATATCCTGGTGCTCCCTAAGGAACGAGGAGGGATTGGATTTCCCAACCGGGTAAATATCATGAAGCCTCGCATTTGGCACGGGTAGTGGACTGGTGTGTGCTTCAAAAAGAAGCCATGGGTCGACATGGAACAAGCAACGATTTCCCTACCCTTGGAAGGACTGGTATGGATCCCGGATGCAGACATCCCACAGGCCGCGAGGAGACATTCAACGGTGGGCGCCACCCTACAATCTACTAAAAGGATTATTATTTTTTTTTTAAATACTGCAATATCGTCATATCCAAGCCCTTTGATTCCAATTTTGGGTACACCAGCTTTCCAGCCGGGCCTAGCAGATCCGTGCTTTAGTACTCTGCTGCTGCGAGGATCTAGTTGGCTTTTTCATTTCTCGGTGGGCAATCGTTTGATTAAAAGTAGGGAGATCAAACGTGATTTTTTTCATTAGATCTAGATTTTCTTTGGCGGATACAGCTTAATCTCGATCAATGCCAATAACACTTAATGCACGCGCACCCTCTGTTTGAGCAATTATGTTTAACGGGTGAACCACTGAGACATCCACTCTCATATCTTTATGCCTTGTTGATTGGTTTAGAAGCTCCACAAGAACTGGCTTTCCTGACAGCGTGGGAAAGGGATCTGGGGGTCACATCCTCTCAGGTTCAGGATAGGATTTTGTTTGCTCACAAGGCATCATTGGCAAGTAGGTATATCAAGGAGAGCATAAAATCCTTACCAGATGGTACAGAACACCGGCAGTATTGCATCGGATATTTCCACAGGCGATGCCAGGAGTCAGAGCACCATATTAAATATATTTTGTCCAGGGCTGAAAGAGTTCTGGACAATGGTTTCTGAAACTGTTAAAACAATTACAGATGTGTCTCTTGGCAAAAACCCAGCAGCTTTCCTACTACATGACATCTCTTTATCCATTAAAAAAAAAAAAAAAAATTCAATTTTAAAACATCTGCTCACCACAGCAAATGTGTGTATTCCGGCGCTGTGGCAGAGTACAGTCCCTCCAACTAGATCACACTGGTTTGCCAGAATAACAGAAATCCAACAAATGGAAAATCTTACTATGACGCTGAAAGAGCAAGACAAGAAATATCGTAAAGTCTGGGCCCTTTATCTTACTTATAGGGAACAGATTTTCCTAACCTCTTAGCAGCAAGTGACCCACTAACTTGTTCTGTAAGAGGTTATGTAAGGGAGAATGGATGGGGGGGGGGGGGGGAAGGGTTGAGTTGGCAATTTGTTTTTTTTTCTTCTTTTCTTTTGGTTTTTCTACTCTTTGGCCTCGTACACACGACCGAGTTTCTCGGCAAGAACCAGCAAGAAACTTGCTGGCAGAGATGTCTTGCCGAGAAATTCATTCGTGTGTATGGTTTCTCGTCAAGAAAACCGACAAGTAATCTCGACGAGAAAATAGAGAACCTGCTCTCTATTTTCTCGTCGGCATGTTTCTCGACGAGAAAAGTGAGTGTGTGTACACTTACCTGTCCTCCGGGAAGCCCGCGCATGTTCGAAATGAATTTGACGCATGCACGGTAGCTTCCTAGGCATAGATAGGGTATACCAAGATGGCGGCGACGGCATCGAATGTGACGAGCGCATGCTCGTCGTAGTCGATGACGTCACCGCGTACGCTCCATTCAAAGAACCGCAGGTTCTTTGAATCGAGCGTCTGTACACTCGGCCGGGACAAGTTTGTTGTCCAAGAATCTCGTCGAAAAAAACGACATGTTTTTTTCGACGAGAATCTCGGCCGTGTGTACGAGGCTTCAGTCTTTGACAATACCCAGGGCTCTTCTTGGTTAAGGAAAATGTAACAAAAATAAATTGTGTTACTTTCGATTTGATTACAACGAAAGTTTGATGAATTATTATATAGTTTAAAGATAATATAGCCTGGCAGTATTTGGCAGGTGTATAATAGAGGTTATGTCATATGGATGACATGTTTACCTATGTAAATTGTAACACTTTCTGTGAAAATAAAGAATTTATGAAAAAAAAAGTCACTTCTCAGTCTATTTCACCTAATCATTGACCGAAAACTGCCTCTGGGCACAGAAACATCTAAAATATGTACCCCAGTTATATGCCAATGTTTTTTTTAAATCCTTTTCCCAGCGACAAGAACTTAATATCCCATCTTGCTGGCATTTCAGATACTTTCAATTAAGACACGCGGCTATAGCTCAGTTAGGGATTAGAGATTATTAGGCATTATTATGTCTGATCAATCAAGTCTTTAGACTCTTTAAGCCAATTTATGAGGCCAGGGGATACCCCCATGAACTTAATCAGATCTGGGGCCCATGAGTGGAGCCATTTGAAACCTGCGAGTTACCCGAGTTAATTTGGTGCCCTCTTTTAAACTGACCAGGGTAAGATGTATTGGGTACAATGCATACTCATCCAATCTTGGTTTATGTATAGTGGCATATTACATTTATTCTGCAAAACGCCTACCTATTCTTGTGCCTTGCTCGATTGTATGTCTTAGTGATTACCCTCTGGACTACCAGAGGTAGGCGATTTGTTTGATCTTTCTTACTATTGTAAGATTTTAAACCCAAAAGACTTTGCACTGCAGTATACCAATTTGCTCAGCTAGATGACAATGATTGTTATTTTCACTATGTGTACAAGTTCCTTCAGTGCTGGGGATGATTGTTCACCTTTTGATTGTTTAGCTGTGTGCCTTGTATACTTGGTATGTTGCATTTGCCTTGTTGATGTTGGGACCTCTCCCATAAGGTTGTGGGCAAGCTTCCAGTGCAATCTCTGAGGCGATTCCAGCAGAAATTGGGAGCGGATACCTGTCAAAATCATGTACCCTCTTCCCCCCAAAAGTAGAAGGAAGGAGGAAGAGCAGAATTTAAAAGAGAAGTATGGGTTTTATTTTTATTTGAGATTCATACTTACCTCTGTGAATGCAGCATCAGACTGATGCTGCAGCTGTCCCCCGCCGTCTCTGCACTGAGAACCGAGCCACCGAACATCGCCAATAGCTCTGATCTCGCAGATCCCCGAGAGGAAAGACACTGACTTTCAGTCAGCAGCTTTCCTCTCTGCTTCTTCACGCTCATTGGAGCGATGAGCTGTGGAGGGGCAGGGAGAGGCTGTTTTAGCGGCTCGCTGAGACTGCCATCAATCAGGGCAGCTGGCAGATCGTGACTTGGAAGTCGTGATGATACGCTGCCCCGACTGATGGCAGTGACATCAGCGGAGAGCGGACTTTAGACCGCTCTCCGCTAAAAACGGGTCACAGGAGTGCAAAACGAATTGCACTTCTGTGACCCAGAGGAGAAGCCCAGCCTAAAAAGCTCAGGCTGGACTTCTCCAAGTTTTGTCCTGAAAGTGGTACTTTACCTAAAAACGGATAAGCTGTGGGCATAATAGCTCCAAGGAAACAGGCCTAGTTCCATTTCTACATATACAGCAGTATAACCCTAGCTTGCTTATCAGCAAGCCGTGCCCCTCAAAATTACAGGTGTAGATTTTTCAGGTCACTGCTAAGGCAAAATTAACCTTTCTATAGATTCCCTATAGAATGACAAATATTCCCTTTTTATTGTCCACAAATAAACCATGATATAAAAGTCTCCACAATGTAAGGTCCCTTCCACACGGGGACGATCCGTCAGAGTTGTCCGCCAACTCAGCGGGAGATCTCTCTGTTGATCTCTGCTGAGCCGGCGGATGACAGGTCCCTCTCTGCTCACTAAGTGGGGAGGGGCTTGTCTAGCGCTGCTGCTTGCTATGGAGAGATCGGACATAAACAGACAGCATGCCCGTTTTCATCAGATCTCATCCGATCCGCCAGGACGGATGGCGACGTATCGCCATCCGTCTGATTTTAGCAGATCGGATATCAGTGGACATGGTCACCGCTAACATCCGACACTCCAAAGGCCAGCAAGGAAGGGCCCGTTCAGGTCCGATGAAAAAACTGACAGGCGGACCTGAACGGTATGACTTGATTTTGTATCAAGATAGGAGAAATAGATTAAGGATAAAAGATGAGACTTGCAAATACCCAAGTCAGGCAGGACAAAATGTCATATGTTGTTAGGAAACTCATGATTAGAATATACTTGGAACAAACTTTCAAATGTGGAAATATGGATGTGTACAAAAACACTGTGCTAAATCAACCTTTAATTTAGGTTTTACGGTCTGTTAAATTACACCTGTATGTATAAAAGCATAAACACACACACAAAACACAAAGCATATTGTGTTGGCCTTTTAAATGAGAGATGGGTATGAAAGCTTTTGTCTTAAAATACAAAAACTGACCACAAACAAAAGAGATTCCAAAGTTCTGTAATTTTCAAAATAAAGATCACACATCATTTATAGACATTCTACACAAAGTACAAAAAATAATTGCTAAATCAGAAGCATCCACAGGGCCAATAATGCCCCTTCCCCATTGCCCTCCTTCTGCTCCATCTGGCAATTGAAAAGGGTATTCTTAATTATACACATACAGTTAAACAAGTGTGCTTTGAAAAAATTCATTTGTAATATACACAAAAGGGAGGGGGATCTCATGTCTGTTGTAAATATACACCGTTTAACTATTACATTTGTATATTCAAACAAAGAATTAAGTGGACAATATGTTACAGCAACTTACAAGTGAGACAAAATGCAAAACAAAATGTTATAGTCTGTACAGGAAAGAACTAACAAGATTGCCAACTGGATAAGGGTAGTTTTAGTTCAGATTTAAAAATCTGAAATTATACTTGCAGTTGGCTGATTTAAAAATATATCTGCACTAATTTAGAGCAAATTTAACATTAATCCAATTATAAATGGAAGTAAAATGAGATATCAAACACCAACTAAAAAAAGGGGGAAAATGCAGTTTTGTCTTGCCCGGCTGAAATTACAATTTACAATTTACAACATCACGACCAATATATCTGTAGAAGAATCCTGGAAATGCACAGTTTGGCCTAAAGTTTTTTTTTTCTTTTTTGTCTTTTCTTATCTCTTACCAAAAAGGAAGGGGGTTATGTCAATTTTCAAACTCACATTTACATTACTGAGGTTTTACAAATGTACAATTTTACAGTCAAAAGGGTTTATGTCCACTAACTGCAGGATACATCTGTATTTTAAACATCAAAAAAGCTAAAAGAAAAATACTACAAAGTTTTATATATATGCAAATATCTATATCAAGTATACACTACATATTTATACAAAGCGAAAAAAGGGTATACGGGTTAGAATTAAGGTGGACATGCTAAAGTAAGTCAAAAATCAAATAATAAAGTTGTAAAAAGGGCAGTCTGCCTCAATCCCAATTTCTGCACAATAAAACTGATTTCGCTCAGAAAAAAAATAAAAAAAAAAGAAAATATTGTATACATATGAACATACAGATAGAAATGGAGAACTCTGGTTCATCAAAGTATGTTTTAAAATAAACAAAGGCAAGGGAAACCATGCATCTTAAAAAAAAAAAAGTTTCAGGATCCTTTTGGATTCTGGTGAGCAAATTTATTCACATGGCCTCTGCTGCACAATTGATGTGCATTCAGAAAGGGGGCAGGACATGTACAAGATATGTACAAGTGATTCTATACAGAAATACATTGGGGAAAGGTTAAGTTGATTATTAAAAATAATATGTCGGGTGTAATAAAATTAAAGACATTTACAAAGGTTGGTTTGAAAGAGCTACACCCTGAATCTCCCACGTGGTGGGCAGAAATAGGGAGATACAATGGGTCCAGGAAGATTCTCTAGATGATGCCATTTGAGGGACCACACATTGGACCCAGATCCATACCATTCTTCATGTAGTACTTCTCCAGCTTAGCAAGAATGTGTTTGCCATAAGTATATTTACGAAGAGTGGCAATGTGTGGCCGAATCTAAAAAAAAGAACAAGAACAAGAAGTGTTATTTTTCATGTCTTGGATGATGTATTTCAATTCTAGATACATACTTGAGTTGGTGGCATTTTACTCACCTTGTGCATGACAATCTTACGCTGAGCTGGCTCTGCTACATCAATCATTTTCTGCACCACATAGTTGGCATACTGATCCTTCATCATTGTATATAAGGCACTGTGAGGCCCATCATTCATTGTGCAAACTTCATCGATTAACATTGCTCGTTCTGTGCGGGAGGCGTGCGTCACACACTTTTCAACTACATTACTGTTAAGTGAAGAAAAAAAAAAAAAAGGGAAACTGATGCAGACCTTTTGAGCAATTTATATTTACATATAAAAAGACAGATATAATTATACACAAAAATATAAATAGAATTCACTTGGCTTTCAAGGAATTTGTCATGGCCAACCAGCTAGGCTGTCATAAATGTCCTTTCCATAGAAAAAATAGGATTTTTTGTACTCACCGTAAAATCCTTTTCTCTGACATCCATGGACTGACACGGTGTCTCTTTACACTTTACACGTGGGTTATGTCCCTGCTTGCAGGAGAAGACCTAGGCAGAATGTGAGATGTTATACATACATTCTAAAAGCCAGAGCTGAACAGCCCCACCCAGGGGGCGGTCCCTCCGGGCATAACCCTCCCACTACAGTCAGCAGACTTCAGTTCGTAACAAAGCAGTACAAACTTAAAAGGAAGGGTGGGTGCCGTGTCAGTCCATGGATGTCAGAGAAAAGGATTTTACGGTGAGTACAAAAAATCCTATTTTCTCTTATCATCCATGGACTGACACGGTGTCTCTTTACACTTTACACGTGGGATGTCCCAAAGCAGTGTCAAGAGGGATGGGAGCAGTATAAATGGAAAAACCAAACTTTCACTCCAATAAGGCAGATCTCCTCAACGGAGGAGTCGCAACTTTAAACAGCGGCCTGCAGCACCCTGCGGCGAAGGAAGCATCCGAAGATGCAGTCACATCAACCTTATAAAAAACTTAAAAGGCATGAACAGACGACCAGGTCGCCGCCTTGCACACTTGTGCAACCGACGCTTGATGTCGGAAAACCCAGGAAGCACCAATTGCCCTGGTGGAATGCGCCGTAACCGGAAAGGGAGGCACCCGCCCTTTGAGAGCATAGGCTTGAATGACGGTTTTTCTGATTCCCCTAGAAATGATGGCAGACGAAACCGCTTGGCCCTGTTATGGACCAGGGACAGTCACAAACAGTGAGTCGGACTTCCGAATAGAAGCAGTAGCAGACAGGTACATCCGTAAGGCTCGTACCACATCCAATATGTGCAACGCAAACTCTCTGGGATGCGATGGGTGAGGACACAAGGACGGGAGGACAATGTCCTCATGTAGGTGAAAGGTAGACACCACCTTTGGCGAAAAGGAAGGTCGCGGATGCAACACCGCCTTATCTTTATGGATGACTAAATATGGCGACTTGCAGGACAAAGCCGCCAACTCAGACACTCGTCAAACAGAAGTGATTGCCACTAAAAGGCCACCTTCTGAGACAAGACAAGAGAGGAATATCCCGGATATTCCCAAAAGGAGGTTCCTGGAGGAACGAGAGCACCAAATTCAGATCCCACGGTGGGAGAGAAAGCTTGACAGGAGGGAGCACATGGTGAACCCCCAACACAAGGTGCTAACCAAGAAATGACCCACTAGAGGTCGCTGAAAGAAGACGGCCAAGGCCGAAATCTGATCCTTGATGGTACTCAAAGCAAGCTTTTGGGTCACTCCACACTGCAGAGGACGCAGGATTCTGGGGACGGAATACGTCCGAGGACGCCAGTCCAGCACTTTGCATATGGCGATATAAGCTTTCCAGGCACGGTGATAGATCTGCCTGGAGGAAGACTTCCGTGTCCTTAACATGGTCAAAATGACAGAGTCCGAGAGACCTCGGTCCCTCAACACCTGGCTTTTAACAGCCCTGCCGTTAAAGCCAGAGACTGTAAGCTGGATGAAACATAGGACCTTGAGACTGAAGGTCCTCCCTCATCGGCAACCGCCAGGGAACGTCCGCAACGAGACGTACCAGATCAGCGTACCAGTAACGCTGAGGCCAATCCGGAACAATTAGGATCACCAGAGTTTATACCAGGCGATAAGGACCCTATGGGGCCACCAACGCATCAGAGGCATCGCCCAAGGATCCCTGGATCTGGCCACAACCTCGACCCTTGCGACGGAGTCGAGAGGCCATCAGGTCCACATCCGGCGTGCCCCACCATCGGCAAAGGAGTTGAAATATGCAAGGACCACTCTTCCTGGTCCGGCGTCTGGCGATTCAGATAGTCCGCCCCTACAGAGCCGGCACGTTTCTTCCGGCCCACTTCAGGATTCGGACTACCCCGTAAGCCGGAGCTGAGCTCCGAGTCCCCCCGTGACGGTTTACATACGCCACCGCCGTGGCGTTGTCCGACTGGCTCCTGATGGAGCGACCACGTACTCTCTCCGACCTGAGGAGAGACACAGTCTGATGGCCCATATTTCCAGAACAGTGATTGGTAAACGGGCTCGTCCGGAGTCCAAGCCCTTGAGCCGACAGGACTCCCCAGACTCCACCCCAGCCCGCAGGCTGGTGTCTGTCGTGAGTACCGTCCATTGGATGGGAGGGGAACGACTTTCCGGACCGAAGAGCCGAGGGTCTCAACCACCATGTCAGGGACGCCCTGACCAGGTGAATCACCTGGATCCGAAGATCCAAGGACAACGGGGATTTGTCCCAGGTGGACAAGATCTCCTTCTGCAATGCCCTGGTGTGTGATTGGGCATACGGAATGGGCGCGAAGGAGGCCACCACCAGTCCCGGGACTCTCATGCAAAAAACGGATTGACAACCATTTTCGGGATGTCAGCACCCGCACCGCAGACTGAAGTGTCAGCAACTTCTCCAGAGGTAGGATACCTTTGCCTCCAAGGAGTCCAGAACCAGAACTAGATACTCCAGACACTGAGTCGGGACCAGGACTGACTCCTGAATGTTCAGGAACCACCCGAAGTCCCTGATGGTTTAATTGACGATAGTCACCTTTCCTCTAAGTCTGAGCCACTTTTTGCTCATAGCAGAAGACCGTCCAGATAGCCCACGACAGCAATACCTCGCTGTAACAAAAGGCTAGAACCGGAGCAAGCACCTTGGTGAACACCCTTGGTGCCGAGGCAAGGCCGAAAGGAAGAGCCACAATCGATAGTGGACTTCGCTGATCGCAAGGCGCAGAAACTTCTGGTGACTTGCGCAGATCGGAACATGCAAGTAGGCGTCTTTGAAGTCCAAGGACGCCAGAAGAAAATCCCTTTGGTGGAGTGTAGCGATCACCGTGCGAATGGATTCCATGCGGAATTTCTGCACCTTCTCGAAGGCATTCAGGGCCTTGAGGTCCAGGATAGGTCGAACCACGTCCTATTTTTGGGACGACAAACAGATTCGAGTAGAATCCCTGAAAACTCTCCTGTGACGGAACCGGCACAATCACTCTGGACCTGATCAAATCCTGTACAGCCCCCAAGAGGGCTGCCCGACAGGTAGGAAGGTGAGGAAGATTCAAGGGAAAGAATCTGTG
Source organism: Rana muscosa (assembly GCA_029206835.1). Lineage (NCBI taxonomy): Eukaryota > Metazoa > Chordata > Amphibia > Anura > Ranidae > Rana > Rana muscosa. Next base: position 292,784,084 of record CM055117.1, read on the forward strand.
TGGGGGCCAGGATCGGAATACTATCCTATATCCTGAGGTGACCACCTCGCACACCCACCAGTCGGAGATTCTGGAAGGTCCACCGATCCGTGAACCTGCAAAGTCGTCCCCCCACCCCAGTGTCGGGAGGAGGCAAGACTTCACGCGGAGGCGGGCTTGGGAGCCGCTTGTTTGGCTTACGCACCCAGGGGCACTTGTGCCCACCAGCCGCACTGCCGTCAGTCTGAGAGGGCCTACCTGTGGACTCTGACTGACGAAAAAACCCCGTTTTGCTGGAAAGGAAGGCCCTTGTTTGCGGCGGGCCTCCTCACCCTTGCTAGTCTAAGGAAGAAGAGTGCGTTTACCTCCCGTAACAACCATGACGATGTCATCCAGAGCAGCACCGAAAGGTCTACCGCCTTTAAATGGTAGATCCGTCAGGAGCTTCCTAAGGCTAGGTCAGCAGACCAGCATTTCAACCAGATAAGACGACGCAATACCACTGCCGAGACAGAGGCCCTGGATATTAAAGGGGCCGCGTCCAACGTGGCATCGCACACATAAACCAGGCCCTGAACCAGTTGGTGGGCCAGAGCAACTGTGTCTGGAGGAAGATTATGCTCCTGTACAGCTAGGTGCAACATTTTTGCCCAACATGTAAGTGTTTAAGACACAAGGGTCGCCGCTACCACAGGTCGTAGGGCGGATCCCAACAAGGCAAACATGGCTCTGCTCACCACTTCTGACCTCCTGTCAGTGGGGTCCTCAAATGCAGGAGTCCCCTCCATCAGGAGAGTGATGGCCTTGTTCAACCGGGCGACTGGAGGGTCGACCACTGGGGGGAGAAGCCCACTTTTTAAGTAGGGCATCTTCAAGGGGTATTTGATAGACAAACGCCGCGGGACCATAAAAAAATTCTTCTGCGGCTTTTCCCAGACCTTATCAATGAGCTGGTCAAAGAAAGTACATATGGAAAAACCTCTTTAGAAGGCCTGGCCTTAAAAGAACCAAAGGAGACTGTATCCGCCTGAGGTTCTACATCCGCAGCATTTTAGCTTGAGAGTGTCCCTCACCGCAGTCATGAGTACACTAACAAGCGCCCTGTCATTTACTGACTCAGAACTGGAGTTTTCCTCATAAGGAATGTCCTGTTCAAAACCATCCAATACATTCAGAACTAGGGTCCTGAGCGGTAGTGGCTAGGCCCATATCTGAATCAGCGCACTGCCCTCATGTAGTAAAGTGGGGAGAGGGCGCTTTTTGCTCCCTTGCGCTTGCACACAGCTCCCATCCTGGTCAGAAATGATTCCAGGACTGCCCACAACTGGTCCCTAGGGACCGCAGGTGCTGAAGCACTGCCTGTTGTCCACTGACATTTAGGGGAAGCTGGTGACCGAGACTCCACATTGCCCCCCTCAGACTCCTCAGATAAAAAGTCCACCCACAGGCTGTGCTGACTGAGGAGGGGGCGCCCAGGGGACTCACCAAACCGGACCAGGGACCGCTCAGTTCCGCTGTCTGTACCGCGCAGTGTCAGCGCTGGTGAGCTGTGAGGAGATTCGCGCTGTTACAGCAGCGCTAGAGGCCAAAACTAGTGCTGAAGAGCGCGCGGGCTACAAGAAAATGGCCGCCGCACTTCACTGAGGCGATCCGCGGCAAGATGGCCGCCATGACGCAGCTAGAGTGAAACAACAGCACACACACAGCGCCACTCAGGCCCCAAAACTCACAAAAAAAGGCCCCAAGCATATCTGCAGACCAGCATGAGCCCCTCCAAGAACAGTGTGACCCCCCAGGCACCCCACACAGCACAGCGCCAGCAATGGTGACAGAGAGTGACAATGAAATACAGGGGGAGACAGGGAAAATCCCCCACAGAGAAACACACAGCTTTTTGTACTCACCTGCAGGCAGGAGAGACTACTTACCCGTCCCCTGAGGGACCCACTGGTGTGTTTCTGACAGGACTATCACAGTGCAGTACTGAGTAGCTGTCGGCCCGGTCCACCGCGAAAGATACAGTCAGTCAGGAACTGTTCAGTCTTGAGAGGACCGTGGGAGCATGAAAGCAAACCCGGCCACCCCTGGAGTCATGGGGTCTGTCGTGAACCGAGTCTCACGCACACAAGGCGAGGATCAGCACGCTCGATGGTCGGACAGGGAAGACTACGAGGATATCTTGTACCCAACCTGTTGCCCAGCCGACAGTTGATAGAAGATTCTCAAATATAAAATAAAAAAGAATTCCAGAAAAGGAATAAAAAATAGGTCAGGAGACTGGCTCCTGAGAGAGCCACGTCTTCTCCTTCTGCTAGGGAGAAAAAAACTGAAGTCTGCTGACTGTAGTGGGAGGGTTATGCCCGGAGGGACCGCCCCCTGGGTGGGGCTGTTCAGCTCTGGCTTTTAGAATGTATGTATAACATCTCACATTCTGCCTAGGTCTTCTCCTGCAAGCAGGGACATAACCCACGTGTAAAGTGTAAAGAGACACCGTGTCAGTCCATGGATGATAAAAGAAATGTTACATGCCTTACTGTTGGTGCCTCAGTTACTGGCCTGGAACAAGCATGCAAATAGCAAGACTCCTTTCACACTAGCCGACTCAAAGTTGCGCGATTTTCAGTGCAACTTTGATATAACTTCGATAAGACTTTTACGCTTTATGGCATTGAAGTTAGGTCAAAGTCGATTCAAAGTAGTGCAGAAACCTTTTCTGGAGTCGCAGCGACTTCAGTAGTGTCATCTGGAATGGCTCTCGTAGAGATACATGGCATTTCACATGTCCTGCGACTTTGGGCCTCACAAGTCAGGTCCTAAGTCCCACAAGTGTGATAGGAGCCAGACAGTGTGTATGGTGCCGCAGCCAGCAAAATAAATAAATGGTGAGGGATCTCGTTTCTGCAGCTGCTCCACTTCGTCCTGCCTCTTAACCAACATCATCTGCAGATGAGCGCAATGTTGTGAATGGCCTTGTATGTTGTGGTTAGCATTTTGAATTTTATACAGTGGGGTAGGGGAAGCCAGTGAAGGGATTGGCAGAGAGGAGCAGTGGTCAGGGATCGGTTAGTGAGGTGTATTAGTCTAGCAGCAGAATTCATAATACACTGAAGGGGGGATAGCCTGCGAAATGGTAGGCCATTAAGGAGAGAGTTGCAGTAGTCAAGGTGTTTAATAATCAAGGAGTGAACAAGTTGCTTTGTGGTGTCATTAGTCAGGAAGGGTCGAATTCTGGAGATGTTGCGGAGGTTAAGGCGGCAGGATTTAGCCAGTGATTGGATGTGGGGGCTGAAGGAGAGGTCAGAGTCAAGGATTACACCCAGCACCCTGGCATGTGACGGGACCGGGAAGGAGGAAATATAACAAGCTCAGTTTTAGAAAGATTGAGTTTTGAGGAAGTGGTGTGAAATCCATACCGATATGTCATTCAGTAAGTTTGAGATCCATGAGGAGATTGAGAAGTGGAGAGATAGATCTGGGTTTTGTCAGCATAGAGGTGGTATTGGAAGCCATGGGAGGTTATCAACTGGCCCAGGGAAGAGGTATAGAGTGAGAATAGGAGGGACCCAAAAACTGAGCCTTGGGGTACCCCAACAGAAAGTGGAAGAGGGGTGGAGGGTATGGAGTTTTAAGTGAGACACTGAAAGTGCACTGAGATAGGTAGGAGGAGAACCAGGATAAAGCAGAATCACGGAGGCCAAGGGAGTGTAGTTTGCTGAGGAGGAGCAGGTGGTCAACTGTGTCGAAGGCAGCAGAGAGGTCTAAGAGTATGAGTATGGAGTAATGGCCATTGGTTTTAGCAGGTAGTAGGTCATTGGTGAGTTTTAGTAGGGCAGTTTCAGTAGAATGTTGTGGGCGGAAGCCGGACTGTAGGGAGTCGAGAAGGTTGTCGTCCGTGAGGTAGCAACTAATTTGGTCATGGACAAGGCATTCAATGAGCTTGGAGGCAAACGGGAGCAGTGAGATGGGTCTTAAGTTATTCAAATAGGTGGGGTCTAGTGAGGGTTTTTAAGTATGGGGATAACCAGTGCATGTTTGAGCGGGGAAGGAAAGGTGCCGGAGGAGAGGTTGAAATGTGGGTTAGGGAGTTTAGGATAGAGCGGGAAGGCGGTCGCAATAATTGTGAGGGGACAGGGTCCAGGGGACAGGTAGTGAGGTGGGCCATGGGGAGAAGTATATAAACTTAATCAGTGGTAACTGGGAAGAAGGAGGAGGAGAGTATTGAGTGTGGTGTTGGACCTGATGTGTTGGATAGGGGAGGAAGTAGAATGCTGGGTATCTCCTTGCGAAGTGTCGATTTTGCTTTTGAAATGATTGGCAATCTGTTGAGCGGTAAGCAAGTTGGTGGGTGGGGGCAGTGGAGGGTGAAGGAATTAAGGGTAGAAAAGAGTTGACGAGGTTTGGATGAGAGGGTTTTAATGAGTGTTGTAGTATGTTTAGCAGTGTGGAGGCAGGAGTTGTATTTGAGAAGGGCAGATTTGTAGAGGGTAAAGTCTTGCAGGGATTTAGATTTACGCCATGCACGCTCAAGAGCACGGCTGCGTCTCTTGAGACTTCTGGTGTCGTCTGTTTGTCAGGGTTGTGGCAGATGGGGCCCGATTCTGCGTGTAGAAAGAGGAGCAAGTATGTCTAGGGAGGATGACAGCGTGTTGTAGATGAAAGTGGTTAGGTCTGGGCAGGACAGGGGTGCGATTTTGTCGTAAAGGCCATCAGTAGCAGAGTGAAGGGAAGGAATGGGGTCCCGCTGGGAGGTAGGAGACCAGGAGAGTGTGAAACAGATAAGGTTGTGATCAGAGAGAGGAAAGGGGGTGTTAAAGAGGTTGTAGGGAGTGCAGCGATGGGAGAATACAAGGTCGAGAGTGTTGCCGTTGGAGTGGTGGTTTGTGTCCATTGTGTTAGGTTAAAAAGAGGAGGTTAGGTTGAGAAGTGGTTGCAATATTAACATTGATTGGAATGTTAAAGTCACCTAAGATGATGGCAGGCATGTCAGAGGAGAGAAAATAGAAAGCGGGACACTGGACCAGAAGGCCGATAAATTACTTAGACAAGCTGGAGAGAAGAGACGAATGCAGTGCATTTAAAAAGAGCAGGGGGGAAAGAGGGAGGTGTGGGAAGAACCTGGAAGGTGCATTGTGGGGAGAGGAGAAGTCCCCTCCGCTCCTCCCACTCTCTAGCTCCCTTGTGACCTCCTCCCATGCAAGCTTTCAGGACTTCCCCAGAGCTTCTTCCAGCCTCTGGAACTCCCTGCCCCAGTATGTCCGATCAGCCCCTAACCTCTACACCTTTAGGAGATCCCTGAAGACTCATTTATTCCGGGAAGTCAATCCCACACCCACCTAATTGTCCCCAAGCCACCCCCTTAAAATTATTCTCCACAGCCATTACCTTTTGTACCACCACCGCCCTCCATTTAGAATGTAAGCTCTACGAGCAGGGCCCTCCTGTACCTTCTGTAATGAACTGTACAGTAATTGTGCTGTCCCCCCCTCTACATTGTAAAGTGCTGCGTAAACTGTTGACGCTATATAAATCATGTATAATAATAATGAACCATGCACTCTGTAACCTCACCCCCTTCCCCTGCTGCCACATGACTCTTGCTGAGGACTCAGTAGAAATTAGGAATGCCAGTCACCATCAGACATAGAAAGCCTGGTTAGACCAGGAAAAGAAAGCATAGGAGTCAGGAGGTGTTAAGCACTTACTAAACAATGAAAGCGGATGCCAATCTGAGCCAAGTTACTTGCATTTGTATTAAAATAAATTACCCTCCCACATGCACCTTGATTGCCAGTTTTAAAACAAACTAATTTCAATTTTGTTCTCTTTGCAATACCAAAGATATAGATATATACATACATACATACATACATACACACACACACACACACACACACACACACACACACACACACGATCTTGCTTCTGTCCCACCCTGGTGATTCTGACACCTTCATCAAAAGTTCTAAAGCCAAGCTATATAGTAGAGATTTAGTTTAGCGATTAAGCATGTTTTCTGGAGTTGTCAGCTAAATGTGTTTCCTACTGTTTCCCCCGTTCACATTGTGTTCTTTTTTATGACTAGCTGTGCTATTCATAGGTCTACCACAACCCCATTAGGGTAACAGGCATTACATGCCTTGCTGGGCTGTGGTGCCATTTTTTTGGTTTGCTGAGGTGCATTGTAGCCCAATAATTTTAAATAGTCTGCCCGATGCAGCACATATTAGGGCACAAAAACTACTGAGATTATTGTAGAAAATTTAAGAAAATCTGTCGTTCTACATGTCTAGTATAAATCTAAAAATAAAAATACCTTCTAAAGGCTGCCAGTGTTAAGCAGGAAGAACAATTCCAGGGTCCTTTCAGGAATTGGTCTTTCCTGCTCGACAGCTTTCAGAATATTATTTAATTTTACCCAGATTTAACACCTTTAGAAACATTCAGGCTCTGTCACCCTGAAAATGTGGGGCACAGCTATTAAACTTTTAGTTTTTATTTAGCACTCTGTAATTATCCCCATTTTGCTGCAGGACACCATGTATTTTTTCTGCCATTCCTAATTTCATGGCTAGAGATAAAAAGGTGTGCGTTAAAAACAAATAATCGCCACGGATGTAAAGTAGGCTAAAAAACGCCACTGTTGAGAGCTATTGCTGGTGGGGAAGCAGGCACTAAAATGCGATGCTTCATGTTAGGTAAAAGCACAAGAATATAGCAGTTAATGGGACCATCAACTTGGCTACTGGGCACTTATTCCTGCCAAGGCCAATTTTCAGCTTTCAGCGCTGTTGCACTTTGAATGACAATTGCGCGGTCATGCAACACTGTACCCAAACAAACTTTTCATAATTTTTTTTTCACATAGAGCTTTCTCTTGGTGGCATCACCACTGGGTTTTTTTTTTTGCTTAACAAAAGAAAAACGAAAAGTGAGGAAAAAAAATGTACATTTTTTTTCCAGTTTGTTAAAAAAAAATTGCAAACGGGTAATTTTTCTCCTTCTGATGTGCGCCGATGAGGTAGCAATGATGAGGCAGCACTGGTGGGCACCGATAGGTAGCACTGGTGACACTGATGAGGCACTGATAGGTGGCACAGATCGGGACCGATGTCCCTGTAACAGTAGCCGATTACTGGCTTTGATCTTGTCTCCTCACGCCGGTCGTGAGGAGAAAAAAAAAAAAAAGCAGATAACTGGCTTCTGTTTACTTCCTGATCAGCTGTCATTGGCCGACAGCTGATTACGTGGTAAAGTGCCCATTGTGATTGGACCTTTACCCTATTCTGTGATTAGCTGAGTCCAAAGGACTCAGTGATCACAGTGCACGCCGGCCGTGCGCGATCACGGGAGGACATCTATCATCAATTGCAGCATCTGTATTTGTTATAACAGGTTTACTTTAATTCAGGCTTTATATATCAACTGTGGTTATTGGGACAACAGACTAGATGTGCCTTCCATTTGCCTGGCTAGATTCAACATCTTCTTACTGGCCTTCCAAGGCCTTCTTGGCAAATCATCACTATAGGACAGGAGGAAGCAGTTATGTAGAACCATATTATGTAGTGAAGCTCATTTCTAGAAGAGAATCTGCCAGCAAGGAAAGGACTGCTTGTGCATGCAAAGATTTAAATAGTTACATTGGCTGTCAGTCAAATAAAAAAAAGCAGCACATTGTATACTTGGCACTCTAAGCAAAACTGGTCAATAGGAAAGCAAAAATCTACACCAAGCATGGTCCAATCCAAAGGGATAATAAACATTATTTTTGGTAAATCCAAATTTTGATATGCTTGTGCAGTATTTTAGTAATTTTTTTCACTTTCACATTTTTAAATGCTTGTGCTTTCAAAATGTTGTTAATACAAGAGATCAAGACACATGCATTGTTCATTGTGTTTCTTTTGTAAATTTTTTATTTTTTTGGCGTGTTTTGTATGAATTGTAGTATGTAAAATTATAAAAAAAACTTTAATAAAAAGTTATTTGAAGAAAAATAATAATAAATTAGAGAGATCTGCAGTGAGCCACTAGAGGGAGTCTCTCTCTTAGCAACTACTGAGCAACAATATCATCCTCAAAGGGTTAGAAGAAGCAGTAAAGACGAAACATGTGACTGTAAAGCAGACTATGTAATGAGCCGTGTGTGAATTTGGGCAAAATGCAAGTCAACAAACAATACTGGGGTCATGCTTATTCATTTGGTAATACCTAAATTGGCCCCAGTATGTGTATTTACTGTGAGCTTGAGGGCAGGGAATGTGAAAATAGGATTTTTATAACAGCTTACCTGTAAAATCCTTTTCTTGGAGTACATCACGGGACACAGAGCGACATAGTCATTACTAATGGGTTATATAGATACCTTCAGGTGCTGGCACTGGCAACTTCCAAAACCGGAAGTACCCTCCCCTATATAAGCCCCTCCCATCCGGGAGCACCTCAGTTTTGTAGCAAAGCAATAAGTGTCCCTAAAGAGGGGCGGGAGCTCTGTGTCCCGTGATGTACTCCAAGAAAAGGATTTTACAGGTAAGCTGTTATAAAAATCCTATTTTCTTTCTCGTACATCACGGGACACAGAGCGACATAGTCATTACTAATGGGATGTCCTAAAGCAATGCCCAATGAGGGGGGGGGATACACCATACATAAGCTGAGCGCCATCAGACATGAGGATCTTTTGCGGCCTGCAACACACTGCGCCCAAAGGCGACAACCTCCTGACTTCTAACGTCCACCTGGTAGAACCTAGTAAACGTATGTACTGAAGACCATGTTGCGGTCTTACAGATTTGAGCCAGGGAGGCCTGGTGATGCACTGCCCATGAAGTTCCAACTGCTCTCGTGGAGTGCGCTCTAACTTTGAACGGAGGCGGTCTCCTTCTCAAGCCATAGGCTTGCATTATGACCTGTCGAATCCACTTGGCTAAAGTAGATTTTGACGCTGCCTGACCCCTTCTGGGGCCTTCCGGCAGAATAAACAAAGTATCCGTTCTGCGAATCTGAGCAGTGGCTTTTAGATAAGCTTTAACTGCTCTTACTACATCCAAAGAATGCAATAACTTTTCCTCTACCGAAGTAGGTTTGGGGAAAAAAGAAGGAAGAACCACATCTTGGTTCAAATGAAACCTCGATACCACCTTAGGAAGAAAGGCTGGATGAGGGCGTAACACTACTCTATCCTTATGGATAACCAGATATGGCTCCTTACAGGACATAGCGGCTAATTCCGACACTCTTTTAGCCGAACAAATAGCTACTAGAAAAATCAATTTCCTGGTGAGAAGAACCAAAGAAATATGCTGTAATGGTTCAAATGGTTGTTTCTGTAGAACCGACAGAACCAAGTTTAGATCCCATGGACATATGGGAATATTAACCGGAGGACTAATACGCATCACTCCTTGTATAAAGGCTTTGACTAGTGAATGCGAAGCCAAGGGCCTTTGAAAAAATATTGACAAGGCCGAAAACTGACCTTTGATAATACTCAAGGCAAGCTTCCTATCTACAGCCCACTGTAGGAAGTCCAGACTCCTACCTATTACGTATTTATGTGGATGCCATTTCTTGGCCTCACACCAGGCGATGTACGCCTTCCAGATTCTATAATAGATCTGCCTGGATACCGGCTTCCTGGCATTGATCATGGTAGATACCACAGGATTAGAGAGCCCTCTCTTTTTTAGAATGTGGGCTTTCATAGCCAGGCCGTCAAACCTAGGGCTGGTAAGGAAGGGTGGTATATCGGTCCTTGCGAAAGCAGGTCCGGACGACGTGGGAGAGTCCAAGGACTCCCCACTGACATTTTACAATCTCTGCGTACCACGCTCTTCGGGGCCACGCTGGAGCCACCAGAATCACTGGTTTCTTTTCTACCCTGATTCTGCGGATTAATCGAGGTAACCATTGTGGCGGTGTGAATGCATATATCAGCTTGAACTGATCCCAAGGGAACACTAGGGCATCCGAGCCGCAAGCTAGGGGATCCCTTGTCTGAGAGACAAACCTGTCCACCTTTGCATTGAATCTGGATGCTAGAAGGTCTACATCCGATGTTCCCCACCGCTGACATATTGTCCAGAAAACCTCGGGGTGAAGGGACCCTTCCTCTGGGCATAATTGCTGGCGACTTAGAAAGTCCGCCTTCCAATTCTCCACTCCTGGAATGAATACCGCAGATATGGCTGGGACATATCTTTCTGCCCATTTCAGGATGTAATTTACTTCCCTCTGGGCTGCACGACTCCTGGTGCCCCCCTGATGATTGATATATGCCACTGCTGTGGCATTGTCTGATTGAATTCGGACAGGGGACCCTTGGAGTTTGGATGTCCATGCTACTAGGGCATACCGGGCTGCTCGTATCTCTAAGAGATTGATGGGCAGGGCCTTTTCTGCATCCGACCATCTGCCCTGGAGAGACCATTACTCCAGTACTGCCCCCCCAGCCTATAAGGCTGGCATCTGTAGTGACCACCTTCCAAGAAATCGGACTGAAGGATTTCCCTTTTTCCAGATTCTGGGGAACCAACCACCAACGGAGGCTCTTGCGAACGGAAGGGGACAAGGACATTGTAAGTCTAGGGCCTGAACTGTTTTGTTCCAGGCTGACAGTATGGCCCCTTGCAAATTCCTTGAATGGAATTGACCGTAGGGTACTGCTTCGAATGATGCCACCATTTTTCCCAGCAGCCTCATGCACAGGCGTATGGACGGCTGTCTTTTTTGTACCCACTAAGTGGATCAAATCTTTCAAAGACAACACCTTTCCTCGAGGCAAGAATATTTTTCTCTGGCCTGAATCCAACCTTAGCCCCAAGTATTCCAGACTTTTGACTGTTTTTTAGGGCTGACTTGTCTCGGTTGATAATCCAACCGTGAGATTCCAGATACTTGATTGTCTTGTGAACGACCACGTCTAGTTTTTTCACTGAGTGGTCTATCAGCAACAATTCATCTAGATATGCCATTATCATTACACCTTGTGTTTTTAGATTGGCCAATAAAGGGCCAGAATTTTTGTAAACACTCGTGGTGCTGTGGCCAAACCGAAGGGTAAGGCTCTGCTGAAAATGGCGCCCTTCTACTGCAAAGCGTAGAAATTTTTGGTGGACTGGAAAGATGGGAATGTGCAAATAAGCATCTTTGATGTCGATCGCGGCTAACCAATCCTCCCCTTGTAGGGCAGTGGCCACCGCGGATCGACTCCATCGGAAAGTCCTGATATACAGGAATTTGTATAGCCCTTTTAGAATTAATATGGGCCTCCCGTCCGCGTTTGCTTCGGGACTGTAAAGAGGTTTGAGTAAAACCCAAACCCTCATTCTTCCAGGGGAACCTCCATAATTACTCCTTGGAGCAATAGTTGTTCTAGTGCCAACAGGAGGGACTCTCTCTTCCGGGGATCCCTTGGCACATTTGACCTCAAAAATGGGAAGGAGGAGAGTCTTTTAACTCCAAACTGTATCCCCAACATACTGCGGAGAGCACCTATCTGTCTTGATCGTGTCCCGCCCGGTCTCTTGCGAACAACTGGAGTCCTCCCCCCACCCGACTGAGTGGGGGACCCTTCAATGAATTTAACTTTGGGGGAGGTTTTGTACCTCCCCTGACCCAGGGTTTCTCATTACCCTGCTATTGTCCCTGTTTTTTACCCCCGGGAATTGACCGAGGAGGCCGTCGGAACTGTTACACAGCCGATGCCCCAGGGACTGGAGAAGCAGGCCTCTTAAAGAGGGACCTCTAACTCTGCTTTTAACCGGCAAGAGCGTATTTTTACCGCTGGAAATTTTCTGGATATATTTGTCCAGGTTTTCCCTGAATAAGCGTTCACCATGAAATGGGACGCTAACCAGCCATTCTTTACAGGGAGCTTCAGCAGACCAGTTTTTGAGCCATAGAAGCCTACGCATATGTACTATAGACAGCGTAAGGCGGGAGGCCTGATGGACTGAATCCTTTATGGCGTCAACCGCAAAGCCTAAGGCTCTAGGTAGATCAGCTAGGGCAAGGGCCTGCTGATCTGTCAAGTCCCTCAAGACCTGTTTCAACTGATCCTTCCCTGCTTAGCAGACCCCAATAGCTGCTACTGCTGGTTGTGTCACCAAGCTTGCTGTAAAAAGAAGCAGACTTTCATAAGGACTCCAATCTTTTATCTATTGGGTTCTTGAACATTTGGACATTATCCACTGGACATGTCAGTGATTTATACATACAAGAGATGGCTGCGTCCACTGTAGGGACCTTCCATTTTTTTTTTTTTTTTTTGATGAACTTATCCTCCATGGGATAGACCACCTGAAATCTCTTGGGAGGAGTAAATATTTTATCAGGATGTTCCCAATCCTGGTAAATAAGCCCTTTCAGTAAAGGGTGAAGTGGAAAAGAACAGACAGTCTGGGGGCTTCTAGCGACCCCAACGAGGATACAGTAGTGGTTGATGGTTCCGCAAGGTGCATTTTTAAATGCTGATCGGACCATGTTAGTCAGAGACTGAACCCATAATCTTTCAGCTTGAGATGCTGAGAAAAGGTTCCCCCACTGTTGATTCCTCTATAACAGAATCAACCTCATCCTGATCCCCTTCAGGCAGGTCGATCCCTGTATGGGACTGTTGCTCTGCTAACAGGCACTCTGAAGGAGGAGACGGAGATCGGGCGTGCTTTCCCTGACAGGGAGGCAGCGATCAATGTTGACAATCTCTCTCTAATCCTCCCAGAGCTGAGGAAAAAACCTCCTCTGTTACATACACAGGAGCAGGTGAACTGAGGACAGCCACAGTACCAAGTACCCCTGCGGGGTCTCTACGGTCACTTACCTCTGAACTTCAGGGGAGACTGGTGCAGCCGAAGCATGCCCAAGATCCTCAGAGCCCGATGAGACCCCCTTCGCTTCCTGGAAGATTCAGTTCCGGAGCTTCTGGACGGCATATTTCCTAAGCCTAAAGCTGAGGTATTCCAGCCGTAATACACCACTTTTACTGAGAATAGTCTAGCACAATTGCTGCTATATCACAGTTGGTGTCTACTAATGTGCCTTTCTATGGGGATGCCTGCATCAACCGCTTGCTGTATGCCTTTTTTTTTTAAATGTTGCCAGCTCTGTCTCTGCACTCCATAGCCAGCTCACAACACATAATTGTGTTTTTTAACATGCTGGGACGCCCGCACATGCGCAGAAGCGCTGCGGCGCGCACAGAGCGTCATCCCCAGGCTCCGCCCCCTTTCCCGGCTCACCTCTATATATAGAGGCGCGTGCACGCGCGCGGCCACGTGCGCCTTCGGCGCTAATTTCGAAAAAGGAAACTAGGGACAAGAGCCAGGGCCCCTTTTTGCCGCAGGCCGGGGGATGGACGAGCATTGCAACATGGCAGAGGAAGCAGTTTCCCACAAGAGAACTCACCATCTGCCTGGACTTGCTCTGATGAAAAATAGGATTTTTATAACAGCTTACCTGTAAAATCCTTTTCTTGGAGTACACCACGGGACACAGAGCCAGTCATTACATAATGGGTTAAGGGTCACCAGCGGTGATTGGACACTGGCACAACCAATGGAAGACAGTTCCCCTCCATATAACCCCTCCCATCAGGGAAGTACCTCAGTTTTGTAGCAAAGCAGTAAGGTTCCCATAAGAAGGGTGGGACCTCTGTGTCCCGTGGTGTACTCCAAGAAAAGGATTTTACAGGTAAGCTGTTATAAAAATCCTATTTTCTTTATCGTACACCACGGGACACAGAGCCAGTCATTACATAATGGGACGTCCCAGAGCAATGCTCATATGAAGGGGGGGAGACACAGATCAAACCGACCGCTTGCGGACCAGAAGCCCTATACTGCTGCCTGCAGCACACTTCGCCCGAAGGCGGAATCCTCATGTCCTTTCACATCTATTTGATAGAATTTGGAAAATGTATGGACTGAGGACCAAGTTGCAGCCTTACAGATCTGAGCCATCGAAGCCTGGTGGTGCACTGCCCATGAAGCACTTATCGCCCTGGTAGAGTGCGCCTTAACAGGAAAAGGAGGAGTCCTGTTCTTTAAACCATAAGCTTGAACAATTACTTGTCTAATCCACCTGGAAATGGTGGATTTTGATACCGCTTGGCCCTTCTTGGGACCATCTGGTAAAATAAACAAAACATCTGTTTTACGTATCTGAGCGGTTGCTTGCAGATACACCCTTACCGCTCTCACTAGATCTAGAGAGTGTAATAATTTTTCCCCCGCCGTCCGCGGGTTTGGAAAAAAGGAAGGCAGAACAATGTCTTGATTCAAGTGAAAAGCCGACACCACCTTAGGCAGAAAAGCCGGATGGGGTCGTAGTACGATCTTGTCCTTGTGACAAATTAGATAAGGCTCTTTACAAGAAAGAGCTGCTAGCTCTGATACTCTCCTAGCAGAAGCTATAGCAATCAGAAAGGCCAATTTCCTACTTAATATAATTAAAGGAATATGGCGAATAGGTTCAAAAGGTTGCTTTTGCAACACTGACAATACCAAATTCAAATCCCATGGACACAAGGGAGACCTGACTGGAGGATTTATCCTCCGTACCCCCTGAATGAATGTCCGAACTAGGGAGTGAGATGCCAATGGTCTCTGAAAGAAGACTGATAGAGCCGATATTTGCCCTTTGATGGTGCTAAGGGCTAAATTCATATCCACTCCTAACTGGCAAAAAGCAAGAATCCTACTTATTTCATATTTCAGAGGATTCCAACTTCTGGATTCACACCAGGAAACGTATGCTTTCCAGACTCTATGATAGATGAGTCTGGAGGCTGGCTTTCTAGCATTAATGAGCGTAGAAAGAACCAGGCCAGAGACCCCTCTCTTTTTCAAAATATGGGTCTCAGCAGCCAGGCCGTCAAATTTAGCCTTTGTAAGGAAGGGTGGAATACTGGACCCTGTGACAACAGGTCGTGTCGAAGTGGAAGCTTCCAGGGCCTTCCTATCGCCATTTTTACGATCTCGGCATACCAAGGCCTCCTGGGCCAGTTTGGGGCCACTAGGATTACTGGTATTCCCTCCTCCTTGATCCTGCGAAGCAGTCTTTGTAGAAGAGGGATCGGAGGGAATGCATAGATCAGTGAGAACTGATTCCATGGAGTTATTAGAGCGTCTGTCCCGTAGGCTAGAGGATCTCTCGTTCTGGACACAAAGTTGTCCAATTTCTTGTTGAACCTGGAAGCTAGCAGGTCTACATCTGGGTTTCCCCATCTCAGACATATGGCCTGAAAGATCTCTGGGTGAAGAGACCACTCTCCTGGTAGCAGCTGCTGACGACTCAGGTAGTCTGCCTGCCAGTTTTCTATCCCTGGAATGAAGATTGCAGAGATGCAAGGTACATGCTCTTCTGCCCATGCCAAGATCCGGTTCACCTCTCTTTGGGCTGCCCGACTGTGGGTGCCTCCTTGGTGATTGATGTAAGCTACTGCCGTAGCATTGTCGGATTGAACCCGAACTGGGTAGCCCTGTAACCTGTATGTCCAGGTTTTGAGGGCTAGATATACCGCCCGGATCTCTAGCACATTGATGGGCAGGATCCCCTGAGTCTTGGCCCAGGTTCCCTGGGTAGAAGCCTCCTCGAATACTGCACCCCAGCCCGATAGGCTGGCATCCGTAGATACCACCTTCCAGGCCACTGGGAGGAAGGACTTTCCCTTCCGTAAATTCCTGGCTTCTAGCCACCAATTGAAGCTGTGGCGTACTTGTGAGGACAGGCGCATGGGTATATCCAGAGCTTGGCTCTTCCTGTTCCAGGAGGCTAAAATATTGCCTTGAAGTAGTCTCGAATGAAACTGGGCGTAAGGGACCGCCTCGAAGGAGGCTACCATCTTTCCCAATAGTCTCATGCAAAGGCGAATAGACGGCCTCTTGTTTGCTCTGACCTTGTGGATCAGGTCTTTCAGAGACTGTATCTTTGGCTCTGGCAGGTATACCCTGTTTTGGGCTGTATCTATGATCATGCCCAGGTACACTATCCTTCTTTGGGCCTGGAGAGAGGATTTTTGTAAGTTTATAATCCATCCTAAATGCTCCAGGTATCCTACTGTAGTGTCTACAGCGTGATCCAATCCCTCCTTTGACTGATCTATTAATAGTAGATCGTCTAGATAGGCTGTTACCGCAATGCCCCGTGTTCTTAGGTTTGCTAACAGAGGAGCTAGCACCTTTGTGAATACTCTGGGCGCGGTGGCTACACCAAATGGCAGGGCCACAAATTGAAAGTGGCGATCTTCTACCGCAAACCTTAGGAATCTTTGGTGAGCGGGGAGGATTGGTATGTGTAGATATGCGTCTTTGATATCTATGGACGCAATGAATTCTCCGCCTTTTAAAGTAGCGACCACGGATCGAATCGTTTCCATTCGAAAATGGCGAACGTTCAGAAACTGGTTTAGATTTTTTAGATCCAGGATGGGTCTGACTTCTCCGTTCGGTTTTGGAATCACAAAGAGGTTTGAGTAAAAACCTGAACCTTGCTCCTTTTGGGGTACCTCTGTAACCACACCTTGAGCTATTAAGTGATTCAAACCTTTGAAGAAGGATCCTCTTTTTTGTGGATCCTTGGAGAGTCTTGAACTTCGGAATTGAGAAGATGGGATCTCTCGAAATTCCAGTCTGTACCCTGAGGATATTGTGGATACCACCCATTTGTCCTGGGTTTCTGTCCGCCAAGTCGCTGAGAACTGACGAAGCCTTCCCCCCACTCGGCCGAGCGGGGGCGCCCCTTCAATGAGAGGTTTTGGGGGCTTGCTTATTAGCTCTTGAACCCCACGGCTTCTTGTTCTTCTGAGCCTGTTCTTTGGCTTTTTTGGGCGGCTGAAAAGGCCGTCGCCACTGGCTGGAGTCAGATTTCCCAGGAGCTGGGGAGAGAGTGTGTTTAAAACAAGGTCTCTTGTTTTTCTTTCTCTCAGGTAAAAGTGTCGTTTTACCACTTGATATCTTTTGGATATATCTTTCTAAATCTTCCCCAAAAAGGCGTTCGCCATGGAACGGGAAACTTGCCAACAACTTTTTGCATGGGGCTTCCGCTGACCAATGCTTAAGCCAAAGTACTCTGCGTATCTGTACCAGCTGGAGTGTAAGGCGTGATGCCTGTATGATAGAATCTCTCATGGCATCCACTGTGAAGCATAAGGCTTTAGGCAAATTCCCCAATTTTTAGCCTGCTCTGAAGGCAGCTCCTTCAGCCCCTGCTTTACCTGTTGGCTGACGACCTGACACATACCGACTGCTGCTACTGCAGGTTGGATAATTGAGCCGGCCAAAAGGAAGGAGGATTTCAGTAAGGATTCCAACTTCTTCTCAGAAGGATCTTTAAACACTTGTACATTATCCACTGGACATGTCAGGTTTTTATTTACACAAGAAATAGCCGCATCTACCGTAGGCAGGCTCCATTTCTTTAAAAAATTTTCCTCCATAGGATAAAGAATGTTAAACTTTTTTGGAGGTGAAAAACGCTTATCTGGATGTTGCCAGTCTGCGTACAATAGATCCTCTAGTAACGGATGAACCGGGAAGGAGCATGCACCTTGCAGGGATCTTAATGATCCTAGGGAGGAGACAGGTGATTCTGTTACCTCCAAAGAGGGTAACCTAAATGCAGCTCGCACGGCTCCTGCATAGCATTGCACCTGTGACTTTAAAATCTGGGATACCGAAAAAGGCTCATCCGATATCCCTGATCCGTCTGACTCCTCATCCTCTGCTGATGTAGCCTCCTCCTCATCCTCATCCTCCTCCTCCTCAGGTACTTCTGAAGGGAGGTCCAATACTGGAGGAGATCTGCTTCGCTTATTGTCCTTTTTAGAGGATTTAGCGATTAAAGTAGCAATTTTCTCCTCCAGATTATTTAGGGCAGCTGATAAAGTGTCCTCAGTGACATATGCAGGCCCAGGCTTCACTGGGGAAGCCGCCATACCTGACAGAGGTAATGGCTCATCCTGTACAGGTGCTTTTGGCAACACAGGAGAGGAAGGTACCGAGTCAGCACAGCTAGAGCCCCCTGTCTCAGGCGGCGGTGCTCTTTTATCTCTTTTTGTCCGCATTACTTCCCCTGGAAGACTTACTGTTTAGACAAAATACAAGGTACCTAAATGCATATACTACCGTGTTCAGTTTAGCAAATACATTAAGTATGCAACTTTTAACACATAACTATGCATAACATGGATGTCTTCTAGGAAGTACCCAATCCAACCACATGGAGTCTTACGTCCCTGTATAGCTGCTGTGTTTCTCTGCCAGGAACAAGAGAACTAACGAGCTTGCTTGCTGCTGCAGTGCTTTTTACACTGACAGTCTTTTAAATTTGGCACCGTTTCTGTGCCTGCGCGCGCCACGTGCCCGCGCACGCCTTCGGCCCCCCCCTCCGATAAAGCGCGCGCGCGCGGCCTTTAGCGCTATGGTGGTGGCCATAGTGAGAGAGGACTCTCATCAGCCCCTGTCCCCACTTACCTGCATCTGCAGGTGTCTGTATCGGCCACCGGAAGGAGGAGCGGGGAGCTCAAGCAAGCTCAGCAGCGGAGGTGACGAGCAGTGTACTTCGCCGAAGCCGACACTGAACAGAGTGAGGTGAGTATATTCAGCTTTTTACTCCCCCCAGTGGTGGAAAAAAAGAAGACATCCACTTTTTTGAAAAAGGTCCCAACCTAGTTATGGACCTTCTAATCTCACCTTATCCACGCCGCAGGTTTTTCTGCTGAAAGTTTTCAGACAGATACCAAACTTCACCCTTCACGGTGGGCTATGTGTGCCAACCTTCAGGGATATGGGTTCCTATTTAAAGGATACCTCTCCCCTGGGCCTTGTACAAGACTCTTACCAGGACTTTATAGCGAAATAGCGAAAGTGCTGGATCTTAGAGCCCAGTCCTCCGAAGAGAGACATTACAGGCGACGCCTCATGGATGAGGCCCGGATCCCATCCAGATTCAGCTCCTTTGTAGGCGTCTTGGATGGATCCGAAAGCATAGCTCTTTTACCCCCAGAGGGTCTCTTTGGTAGAGCTTTCCTTTAGCACCTCCTAACGCGTCCAACACCTTTCGACACTGGCGAAAAAACTGAGGTACTTCCCTGATGGGAGGGGTTATATGGAGGGGAACTGTCTTCCATTGGTTGTGCCAGTGTCCAATCACCGCTGGTGACCCTTAACCCATTATGTAATGACTGGCTCTGTGTCCCGTGGTGTACGATAAAGAAAGAAACTAGTCCACATGACAAGAAACGTTCCACAGCGGCCTCTAGTGGATAAACACAGGTACCGCAGTCTAATATATTAAATATATATATATTTTTTTTTTTTTTTTTTCTTGACCACTATTAAAAATACTACATTTTTTTTTAGTAGTTACAGGCATGCACAGATATTAGCGGGAATACCGTTAGGTAACAGACAGAAAGACAAATTAGGCTTGGGGGTCCCCCAATAGAACCAAGTTCCTGGGGGCCCCCACTTACCTGTTCCCCGCCGCAGGACTTTGTTTGGTCCACAAAAGCCCAAACTTCACCTATCACGGCAGGCATTGTAATCAAACCTTCAGGGACCGGGTTCCCAAGGATTCCACTCCCCTGGACCTGTATAGCACCCTGCACAGAAAACATCTTGGTCGTGGGTATGACCAGAGCTCTGGATCCCAGGGTCCAGCTCTCCTAAGAGAAGCATTACAGGCAAAACCTTGCTCTTCTCTGCAAGGCCCGGGTACCGACCGTTTAGCTATGAAGCTTTTTTGGTCGGATCCGGAATAGCTTACTGAGGCCCAAAAGAACCTGTACGCAAGCTCAGTGAAAAACACATGTTACTTCTTGGCCAACACCTTAGACACTGGCAAAAAACTGAGGTGCTCCCGGATGGGAGGGGCTTATATAGGGGAGGGTACTTCCGGTTTTGGAAGTTGCCAGTGCCAGCACCTGAAGGTATCTATATAACCCATTAGTAATGACTATGTCGCTCTGTGTCCCGTGATGTACGAGAAAGAAAATTATATATATCTGCGTAAATTGACGGCGCTTTACAAGTACCTGTTATAAATAAATGCCTATTGACATCCTCTAATCTATATTCTGCCTTCAGAATGATTAAACCGCCTAGGCCAGTGATGGCGAACCTTGGCACCCCAGATGTTTTGGAACTACATTTCTCATGATGCTCAACTACACTGCAGTATGCATGAGCATCATGGGAAATGTAGTTCCGAAACAACTGGGGTGCCAAGGTTCGCCATCACTGGCCTAGGCTTTTAGTCACAAAACCAGCAGGGAACCTTGAGCTACAGTTTCAACCCTTTTGCTACTATTCACTTAATTCAACCCTTTCGAGACTATTACATTTAAAATTCAAATTGTTGTGACTAGACAAATTATGTGCAATTACAAAGAGTAATTGCTTTACCAGGCATAGTTCAAAGGCAAACATACCTTGCAAATTTGTGCTGACTCAGAACTAAGACATTGCCCCGAATCTCTGCAACAATCTTACTCTTGTCTTCAGGTCTACCATGTTCTAAAACATGCTGTATGACATAGTTCCCATACTGATCCTGCAAGTGAAATGGGACACAGTTTTATATTAACAGCGCTTAATAATAAATAAAAAAAAACTAAATCTACATACCAAAAGTAGCCATATAACTGAACCATAACAGAATACAATCTGAGGTTATAGGGTAAAGTTCCTACTATCAAGCTCCTCAAATATACAGTTTCTAAAAATTCAACTGGAAATCCACACACGTGTACCAATACAACAATAGTGAGAACATAAAATGCAAAATTATACAATTTTGCTAAATTATGAGGCTTATCAAGGTAGACTAGGCAAGTGTCCAGTCAATAGGCAAATGCACTGTGCTTTCTGGTGCATTTACCCTCATTTGAGATCCCTTTGCAATTCCTTTGAGATCCGTAAATGTAAACGTGCATTTGACAACAGTTGACCTCCAAGCCAAGCTGCATTAACCCGTTTCAAGCTGCTTTTGCATCCTTTAACTTAAAAACGGAGAGAAACAGGTCTAACATGGACAAAAGCCTATCAAACACAGGCCAATTTTAGGCTGCCTCTTTTTCTAACCAACCAACCCGCTGTCGGGAGGGGGGGGGTTTGAAGGGGCGAGAGGGGGTGCATGCTGAACATATTACACCCGAAACATCTCGTTTAATTGGCCAAATGTTGCGGCCACTCTATTGTCAATTGCATTCTCGCATTAAAAATAATAATGGGGGGGGAAAAAAAAAAGAGTTAATGACTGGTTTACTTCAGTTAAATAAACTGCAGGTGCATCAAAAAAATAAAAAATAAATTTCTTACCCTTTTTATAAGATTATATATATATATATATATATATATATATATATATAATCTATCTATATCTTTCTAAAGCAGCCACATCCTGAGTAGAAAAGCATGTTCCCTGCCGTCAGCTGCAAAGTGAGACCCCTTGCTCTGTGTATAGGCAGTGGCCTTAATTTACAGCAGTCCAATGCACTCCCTATTGAGTCAGGCCTATAAGCTTTGCAACCTGGGATGCTCATGCTCCTTGCTGATTGGGGAGGTCTCTAGCTCTCACTCAACAGATAGCGTGTGTTCATTTTGCAGCTGCAGGTAGGAGACATGCTTTACTACTCAGGCTGTGGATGACTTTTAAAGAAAAACTAACTTTGTACAGCTTTTGTTTTGATGCATCTGGAATGTACTTAACATTTTAAATGTTGGACTTCAAGGATGAATACAACTTGTGTGTGAAAAAACATAGCTGTAAGAATTAGAATTACAACCCCAATGCCATAAAAGAGGGGATGCTGTGTAAAATCTACATAAAAAGAGAATTCAATGATTTGCAAATCTCATAAACCATATTTTATTACACAATAGAAAACATATGAAATGCTTAAACAGAGAAAAATTTACAATTTTAAGAAAAACAAAAAAACAAAATTGAAATTGATAGCACCAACACTTCTCAGAAAAGTTTGGACATAGCCATGTTTACCAGGGTGTAGAATCTGCTTTACTTTTAACACCACTCCGTAGATGTTCAGGAACTGAGATGACCAGTTGCTGGCGTTTTGGGAGAGGAATGCTGTCCTATTCTTGCTCGATTCTAACTGCTCAACAGTCCTGGGACATTTGTCATATTATTTGTTTCAAGATGCAGCAAATATTTTCAATTACTGAAAGATATGGACAGCAGGCAGGCCAGTTTAAAGCGGAGCTCCACCCTAAAGTGGAACTTCCGCTCATCGGAACCCTCCCCCCCTCCGGTGTCATATTTGGCACCTTTCAGGGGGAGGGGGGTGCAGATACCTGTCTAAGACAGGTATTTGCACCCACTTCCGGGAGTCCTCTCTGCGGGTATTACGTCACTTTCCGCAGAATACCCGTTTTGTTCTGGGACACACTCGGCTCCCAGAACACAACAGGGACCAGTGAGAACGGCGCAGCGCGACTCGCGCATGCGCCGTAGGGAACCGGGCAGTGAAGCTGCAAGGCTTCACTTCCAGGTTCCCTTACCGAGGATGGCGGTGGGGGCAGCAGAGTGACGAGCGATTGCTCGTCTTCTGCTGCCAACGTCGCTGGACTCCAGGACAGGTAAGTGTCCTAATATTAAAAGTAAGCAGTTGCAGTATTTGTAGCTACTGGCTTTTAATATTTTTTGTTTATGGGGAGCTCCACTTTAACACTGACTTTTCTACTATGAAACCATGCTGTTGTCATAGATGCAGTATGCAGACTAGCATTGTCCTGCTTAGTATAGTGACGCTCTGACTTCTTACATTCATGTACGGATTGAAGGAGCGGAATAGTCTATCATATCGTAAACATTAACATACAATGGATCCCAAGAGGCTATATAAGATAAATATAAAATATATTTAGAATAATATAAAAATATATATGTATGTAAAAATGGGGAAGTGTGTAAAAAATGTGTGTGTCATGCATGAAGGCAAGGAACCATTCAAGGAACCATTCCCTAATGATAACAACAATCGCCCTCTTGTGGTAGGGGCGAACTACTACACTGGGTATATGTTAGCAAAACCAGCTGTTACCTGGTAAACGTAGTCGGCCAAAGATACATATACCTCAACTTACTAGTGTATGCACTATTAACTAAAGTTGACGTCCCCCTCCTATCCCATTTGTTGGTACTATATAAGGTAAAATAAAATAAACATATTTAAAATAAAATAGGATAGAGGAGTTGTCTCGGGTGGGGTTTAACACTATGTTGATAAGACCCACTAAGTGATATCGTCATATGGGAGATATATATAAGCTTTATGTTAACCCATGCTTGTGTGATGGTGCAATCTTAAAAGGATAGAGTACTAGATCTCATACTATATACCAGGGATATGCAATTAGCGGACCTCCAGCTGTTGCAGAACTACAATTCCCATGAGGCAGATGAAGACTGACAACCACAAGCATGACACCCAGAGGCATGATGGGACTTGTAGTTTTGCAACAGCTGGAGGTCTGCTAATTGCATATCCCTGCTATATACCTTAGTCTTAGCCTGTCATAGGGGTCCCGAAAAAACCCCAAATATGATGGGACAAAATGGCATAACAGTAAACAGTAAATGTGCACCATACACCAAAGTGTAATTAAACCGGTAAATCAGTTAGGGGTTAGCTATGAAGCAATTTAAATCTATGTCTATGTTCAACCCTTTGGGCGCCAAAGATCCAAGTCGGTATATCCAGCTAGTTTAATTTTGGGAAACAAGGGTGGTTCTACTGCCCCCCCTCCAGTTATGTACTTCTGGCACAATAAGGCCTACTATGTTCAAACTAAGGGGGTCGCCATGGGGGCACGTTATGCCCCTAGCGTGGCGAACCTCCTCATGAACATGTGGGAAGAGGAGTACATTTACCATAGGAACATCCCTGAAGTCAAACTATACCGCAGGTATATAGATGACTTAGTCATATTATGGGATGGACCAATGGAAACCTTCCAGTACTTCCTTCAACAATTAAACACCAACAGGTATGGCCTTACCTTCACGGGAAAATGTGACCAACACAAAATCGACTACCTGGACCTTGAGATTTTTAAACAAGGGGATCTCCTTCATACTAAAACCTTTTTCAAAGTTACAGACCGTAACGGATACATCCCGACTTCCAGCTGCCACCACCCTAAATGGAAAGGGAATGTCCCTAAAGGACAACTGCTGCGACTACGTAGAAATTGTAGCTCATTAGTAGATTTCAACCAGCAAGCAGACCTTATTATTGATAGATTCCAAGAAAAAGGCTACGGGATGTGAGCATATGCTGCTCTAAAACCTGAATATATATCTTTAAGCATTGCTGGTGCCTTCCCAGATGTGCAAGGCACCCCCATTCCATCATATATGCATGCTTTTGACCTGAGCACTGCTAAGCCAGAAGGTCCCTCTCCTCTTTAGTCCAGAAGACACAGCACTCATGGTTGCAAAAAAAGAATGTCAAATTTTGATTCAACTGACCACAGAACAGTTTTCCACTTTGCGATAGACGATTTTAGACGACCTTTGGCCCAGAGAAGACGGTGGTCTTTCTGGATCATGTTCAGATATGGCTTCTTCTTTGCATGATAGAGCTTTACCTTGCATTTTTGGATGAAGAGGCGAACTGTGTTTTCTGGAAGTATTGCTGAGCCCGTGCAGTGACATCCATCACAGAATCATGCCCGATTTTAATGCAGTGCTGTCCGAGGGCCCAAAGATCATGGGCATCCAATACTGCACTTTGGTCTTGTCCCTTGCACACAGATTTCACCAGATTCTCAAAATCTTTTGATATTATGTACTGTTGATATATTTAGTCTTTGCAATTTTACATTGAGAAACATTTTAAAATTGTTCGATAATTTTTAGATGCAGCTTTTCACAGATTATACCCAATTATGCTACTGACCTGTTGCCAATTAACCCAATTAATTACCTGCAAAATGATTTTCCAGCCCTTCCTTGTTAGTACCACTTACTTTTGAGATTTTTGTTGCCCATTCCCAAGTTTTGAGACGCGTTGCTGCCATTAATTTCAAAATTAGCTTATTTTTGGTAAAATTGTACATTTTCTAAAATGTAAACATTTGATAGGTTTTCTATTGTGAATAAAATATGGGTTTATGAGATATGGAAATTATTGCATTCTGTTTTTATGTATTTAGGAAAAATGGATGACAAGTACATTTATAGTAGATCACTCAAGTACGTAGTCAGCCAACTTGTGAGGCAATGAAACCTGATATTGTACCCAGGCTGAATGTCTAAATGGCTAGGTCTAAAAACAACAACTATGAACACATTTCTGGGTCATTCAGTGGCTAAAGGATATGTAAAATATTAGAATATTACATTTCAAAGACAGATTCTAGGAAAAGTAAGCAACACACCTTTACAGCATCTTGGTCCAAGAGTTAAAGGTGTAATGTATTACAGAATGAGGACATGGTCAAACTGAATTAAAGACCACGTAAAACCCATTTGGCAAAAGAAGTTCTTAAAGGGCAATTGCTCTTAAAAAAATATTCATAATTCCTAAATATACTAGGAGCAAAATACCAATGCCAGACTAAAGAAGCCTTTAGAGCGACCCAGGACTACACACTGCATTGCCAAAGCTTTTCTGCATATTTTCTTGATTTTGCATATGAAAAACTTACGAACAGTTGAACATTAAACAGAGTTACAACTGCTTCAAATTTATGTGGTATACAAAACTTCACGATTCTGTAAGATGTATTAAAAAGCTAAATGGCAAATATATTTAAAAAGCAAAGAAATTATGCGTTACCTGTACTAACTGTTCTGTGTGCTGGTGCAACTCTTCGAGTATAGGCAGTGTTTGCTCAGGAAGGCAGTGCTCAAGAATCCTCTGGATCACCCTGCAACCATACGGATGCGTGGAGAGCGCAAACACCTGCAAAAAACATGATTTTAAAATATAATAGTGTAAGGAAGACATATATATTTTTAATAACCGTTACAAAATTATTTGTTTATACCATGGTCCCGCCATGTAAAACTGACCTGACTCTTGAAGGCATCAATGATAAACTGCAGAGACTGTGGCTGGACACATTCTATACACTTCTGTACAACATGATTTCCATTTTGGTCCTTAACACATTTCAAAACGTGCCCATCCAGTTCTCGGACCATATCATTCTAGAAGAGAAAAGGGATGCAGTCATATACTCACAGTATGAAAAACTGTTTACACAAGAAAAACTTAACTGAAAGTGATTGTAAAGGCAGAAGGTTTCTTATCTTAATGCATTCTTTGCAGCAGCCTCCCCTCATACTTACCTGAGGTCCCTCTAGATCGAGCGATGTTGGACGAGTCACTCGCCTGGCCGGGACTCCCCTCCTCATTGGCCAAGACAGCATCCGGCGCTATTGGCTACCGCTGCTGTCAAAGTCAATCAGCCAATGAGGAGAGAAAATGGACACAAGGAGCTGCAGCTCGGGAGCCCCCATAGCAAGCTGCTTGCTTTGGGGGGCACTCAACAGGAGGGAGGGGCCAGGAGCACCAAAAAGGGACCCGAGGAGAGAGATATTTGGGCTGCTCTGTGCAAAACCACTGCACAGAGCAGGCAAGTATAACATGTTTGTATTTTTTTTGTTAAAAAGAACACAAGACTTTACAAATCACTTTAATAATAAACCTGTCTTCAGTTATAACCTATTTGTAGCCATGCACACCAATATCCATCTCGCACAGTCACAAATTCTTCCGTTTGCCAGAGAAGCCCATGGTGCCTTCGAACACTTAGTCAGCATTCTTGATTGTTCTTTAACTTTGAGCACCAAGGATGCCCAGTGTTGCATTGTGGTTTTTCAGGGAGGTAAGGGCCAGAGCAGAAAGAGGGAGGAAAAGTTGAGAACATCTGGAAAAGCTCTTTTGCGTGTCTTAGGAATCTCAACAGCTTGCTTTATGCAACTTAGAACTGCCTGTGCTCATTATATTGCCTTTTACATAAGTAAGCTGTTCAACTTAATTGCAATTGCATGTAGGAGAAGTAAAATGTGATAAAATTGTAAGTACAACTGTGGCCTCCTATTAAAAAAATGTGCTGCAGCACTTCATATTAAGTGCATACACACAGCTCTCTCTTACTCCCCTGTAAAGACCCACTAATACTTATTGAACTTGCCAGTGAAGTCCATGCAGCTTCTTTTAATGGGGTGCCAACAATGATGCACTTCAGAGCAAAGTTACCACTTCCATGTATTCTCACTGCTTGCACTACATTGGGGGAAAAAAAAAAAAATGTCCCAGGGTGTGAAGCTATCAGTTTTGTCACTGCTGATTCACAAGCCTGTAGCTTGCCGATAAGCACCTGGCAACACTAAATCCTCCCCACTGCTTTCTGGAGAGACAGCAATGCTTCTCATCCTGAAACCCTCCCACTGTAAGCTGCAGTGTCTAGGAAGAGAAGCATGTGAAATACAAATGAAGGGGGATCTAAATGAGGATTTGGGTCAGTCGGGGAATGTAGTTTTAGGTTTACTGTATTAGGCTTGTAAAATCGCATACTTACTAGATCTAGTACAGGCCTTGACAAACCCCAGGAGGCGCCAGGTCGCCATGGCTAATATGTTCATACCGTCTACTTTTTTTAACAAGGTTGTGCAAGATCCTCAAATAGTCTAGATAAGGGTTCATGCACATGAATGTAAATATAGCCATATGGTCGTAAAGCACAAAATATGCCTGTATTCATAGTACCCCAAAGTCCCAGCTGTGGTGTATTTCTGGCAACGTTAGTTTTTACAAATACACTGTGCTCCTGTAATCCTATATAAGCTCACAGATGTATTTTCCAAAAAGAGTGGGGCAATTGGGAAATGATGTCCATGAGCATGCAACCAGGGAGCACTGGTGTTTACACAAGATTACAGGAACATAACATATTAAAATTATTTCCACCAATAAATAGTACAGAGTGCAACTTAAGAAATACCACTCCCAGTAAAAGCAAAAACAGCTATGCAAGGTTGACTTACGATGACCTGCTGGTCAGGTGGGATGAACTCAAGCGCTTTTTGAATTACCCGACATCCATACATCTGCAAAGCCAGGGAAAGAACATGTCCACGAATTCTTTCTGCAAGTGCCAACTTCTGTTCTAGACTTCCAAACTGCAAAGGAAACAGATGAAATGCCTAGTTTACTTGTGTTGATCAACATCCTAGATCCCTGGTGCCTAAACTAAAGCCCAAAAGCCACATGAGGCCCCTTAGTATTTATTGTGCAGCCCCTGGACTCCAGCAATCTGTAGTTGGAACATTAATTTGTATAGAAGCAGTGATCTCTACTAGGCCGATATAACATGTCCTCAGTGGCTCACTGTCTTCTGCAGCTTGTTCCCAGTCTGCAACCAAACTTGTAGCATGTCCACAGTCTATGCCCATCTGTTCCTCTAGTCTAGTACGTCCACAGTCTGATAGAATGGACTAGTATTATATATAGTAAACCCTATGTGTAGCCCTTTGTGTATGCCAGGGGCCACAGTTGAGGTGCCCTATATTTTGTACGTTGGCAATCACTAGCCTAGGTAGTGATATTTAAATAATGTATGCAATAGTAGGTTCACTACTCAAAATCGAGAGCCTTCTACCAGATTTAAGGGCGTCTTTGCACCCTGTAAAACAACGATTAAACTGGACCTTCCATGTTTTTCCACCAGGCCCCACCTTCTAAACATTAGCTGCAAATAAAAAAAGAGCACAGGTGACATCACAGTGCTTCACTGCTGCCTTCTTGGATAGCTGAGCATTTTGACATCCTACATGCATGCCCTCCAGCCCAATATAGTAGTGCATTCTTGAAGGATTTTGAATGTATAGGAAGCAGTGCTGTCACCCACTCCTGAAAATGCTGGAAGATATTTATTTAATTTTTTTAAACCTTAAAGTTAAAAGTTAGATTTTTTGCAGGTAATTCTGTTTTGGTGGTGCGAGGCTGGCAGTAAAGCAGAACTTCTATTTGCATGGAAGGTCCATCTGCTTTAATGACAGAAATATGAATGATCATAAGAATTTTAGATTTAAAAATGAAAATTTTGTTGGCAAGTGAAGTCCGATTAGATAAATGCTAAGAAAAGAAAGCTACCTCAAAAAACTTCTGTATGACGTAGTTTCCAAATACATCCACCATCAACTGATAAGCAGCTTGTAGGATCTCATTAAATACCAACTGTCTCTCCGCTGGAGTTGCACGCTCCAACTTCAGCTGGATGAACCTGTTGAACAAAAGCACAATATATAAAAAAAAAAAAAAAAAAAAAAGAGGAT
This sequence comes from Rana muscosa, assembly GCA_029206835.1. NCBI lineage: Eukaryota > Metazoa > Chordata > Amphibia > Anura > Ranidae > Rana > Rana muscosa. The sequence continues at coordinate 292,813,373 of CM055117.1, forward strand.
TTAAACATACACCAAAATTAGTAGAACCAAAAACACATGAAACACCACCTATACCCCCCAACTCCCCCCCCCAGCTCTTGATATAGAGGAAAGGTTAGATCGTCTGTCATATGGGCAACCAAATTTCACCCCCACTATGTCACAGCGATAAATATTCTGTTGCTGAAATTAAACTATCAAGTATACATGTCTTCCTTCATAGAACTGTCCGGTGCCTAGTGAAATTAACAGACTCCTTAATGAATTCTTCACAACCAAATGTACTTGCCAAAATCCATTGAATTCCCTAGTTTACAGCTATTTTCACTGATAAAGAAAACTCTTGTCTATTGTATTTTTGGTCTTTTTATCAGTATTTCTGTGTGGTCCTTTGAGGGACACCGCTTGATAGTGAAAAACCCAGGGTTGCACTTAAAAGAGAAATGGACACTAGGCACCCTGGAAACTTAAAAGGCCTCCTTGAGACTTTAACGCGTCCCACCTGTTTCACTTTGTGTCCGTAGGAGAATGGTTGTTTCGTTCTCTTACGCTACATTTTTTCCTTCAGCCCAGGTTCACACTGGGCTGCGGGAGTGAAGCCGTGCAGGTTTCTGCACAGATGCAATGAAAATCGCGGTACACAAACTACTTTTTGAAATCAGTGCGGCGCCGTACTGATTAGGAAGAGAATGGAAAGGAAAGGGGTGGAGGAGCTCTTCGTGCTGTGCTCAAGATGGGAGACTGCTGGCAAGCGTCAGGGGTGGTGGAGGGCTTGGAAGGGGGGGGGGGGGGGAGCGCATTACACCTTCATTAGATTCTTCCACAATGAGCTTTCCACAGATCCCAAGCTGGACCCACCTGTGCCAGAAGCTATAACACACTAAAAAAGTGTATGGTCCTAGTTTGGAAAGGGACTTGGATTCAGAAATCAGAGCAGGGGCTATACAGGCTCAGTTTGATTCACAGATCAGGAGGGTCAAAAACAGAGACTCTGCAAGAGCACGCTTAGAGCCTCTACAGATAGGCTGCTCCAGTAAAATCGTCATAAACAGATAAATTCAGAGTGGAGATGAAGGTTCTTGAGGTCATGCGGGGGAGGCCTTGGCCCTGCTCGACAAAGCTGCAGGAGACATGGAGGATGATGACCTTATAACAGGAGTCCCAGGTAAGGGATTAAAGGTGTTGGATCCTTCTGGGATATCTGCTCAAGGCCGCCAGAACTACTAAGGGAGTACGTGATGAGGTCACCCGCGGCAGTGGAAACGTCCTCAGTTTGTCTTTGGGAAGACATGTTGTATAATGAAGCAATGAACAACCAAGCCCAATGGGAAACATATCCTTGAATACTCCCAAACTTGGGCAGCATTTCAGACACGTAGAGGTGGCCAAATCACTGTAAGGAGGTCAGTGGAATGAGATCAGAGACTGGAGATCTATGTGGTGCTTCAAGGAGCAAGAATGGCAGTGGGACAGTGCTTCTTTTAGGCAAAATGGAAGGAAGAGAGCGTAGGACACACCTAGCAGATTACATCAGCGGTCGATACCACAGCCTTAACCCATACTGCAATTAAAAAAAAATCGGCAGTTGCGGAAAATTTGTAATGGTGCTCAGCATTTTAATTCATGAGGTAGCTCCTGACACATCAGCATGACTGACCATACTCACAAAGAGAACTGTCAGGGTCCCACCAGAAAGCACTCTGCAGGTAACAGTACACTCAGGTAGGTCTCAGGTGAATCAGTTTGGTCTGTCCCACAATAACAGGAAGGGAAGTTGCAAGGTCCTGGAGTGGAACTGGGCAAACAAGACTGCCTTGCAGGAGGTTACCATAAGCCTCAAGATGTACAGGACATCAAGAGTAAAGTGTGTGTCAGAAAGTTTTTGAAGTCCTAGGGCCTAAGGAATCCGACTAGTGGCTGCATTAGAAGCAACAGGTTGTTCTTTCATTGCAAATCTGTGACACACTGCATCAACAAGAGCCAAACTGGTCTCTCAGAGTGGGGAGTTTTGGCAGCTGGCTACAACTCCTCAGAGGCAATAAATATCATCTGGCAAGCAGTGTTAATTTTGGCAGAAAATTTTGATTTAGTTTTAGTCTTAGGACTAAAATGGCATTTTAGTTTTAGTCCCATTTTAGTCTTTTGCAATTGTTTTAGTTTTAAATCGACTAAATCTCCAGTACATTTTAGTCGTCTAAAATCTAAGGGGTGTAAATAAATTGTAATGAATTAACATTTTTCTACAATTTCCAAACTCATTATATACTGCTGGAGTGAAAAAATCTCATATGTTATTATTTAAGGTATTGGAGGTATGAACTTGCACTATAGACCAGTGTTAATTTTGAAGTCAAATTTCAATTTAGTTTTAGTCTTTTGACTAAAATGCAGTTTTAGTCCCATTTTAGTCTTTTGACTAAAATGCCAATTTAGTCATCAATTGTTTTAGTCATATTTTAGTAGACTAAAACATTAATTTAGTCGACTAAAATGTTTTAAATCAACGAAATTAACACTGCTGGCAAGGATTTTTGAGACTATAGCCTCGTACACATGTCGTTTTTTTCGACGAGATTCCTGGACAAGAAACTTGTCCCGGCCGAGTGTACACACGCTCGATTCAAAGAACCCGCGGTTCTGCCGGACGTGAACCAGGGAGGACGTGTGGATACTGAGCTCTCCACAGGCAGTGTAAATCCACGGCCATCTCTGCCCTATCTCACCCCGGGGGGGGCCCAATTTCAGTGCCATCAGCCCCTGGGCCTCGTCTCCTACGGCCCTGGCTGATTAGTGGAGGTTTTTGGCCGACTGTACCTGTTCTAGGCCTGAGGGTGTTCCCGCATTGCTGAGGCCCGCCGCCATCTTGGGGCCTACGGATCCGCGGGCACTCTTCCGCATCTACCCTGTGCAATCCGGGGGTAAAACGAGTGTCCCTCCGCGGGCCGACAGCTGCCTCACCCCTGGAAAACAACTAAACATCGGAGGAGTCGCCCGGAGGACCCTGCTATCCACTTCCCTATACCGTGATCCGACGCCATCTTGCGGCCTGTCGACCTGCCTTCTTCCAACCCTGGACACAGTGAGTAGTGGGGTAGTATCTTGCCCCCTCCAATTGGGACACGCTAGGGTGAGACTGTATGCCCGGGGGGCCCTGAACGCAGGTCCTGGTGGGGAGATTTTGGCCTGAACGGAGCGGAACTCACCCGGGCGGCACACGCTATCAGGAAAGCCCCCGGCTCCGGCCTACTCACGGAGGTCTGAGGCCATATTGCTACTCCGGGTACACCTCATATTTACAGTGACACTGCATCTGGGGCCCGGCACCTTCACTTCTGGGCCTGGGTTCTCCACTGGACATCTGTGGGTCTGTGGATCCCCCTTTCTACAGCCACTGCATTAGTCACTGCTGTACCTGACTGGTACACATGACAAATAGAATGATGGTCGTTCCAGCTGACACAGGGGATGCCATTTAAGTGAGCTCAGGATCCCGGCTGCTCTCCAAGATCCCCGAGTTGCTACCTTAGCCATATTATAGCCCCGGGGATAAGCCTGTTTATTCTCTAAGCCCCTTGGGCATCACATGGGAAAAGTCAGCCAGCAGCAGCGATATTATAAGCCTTTATTTGGATCACGTGCAGAATCAGATATGGAACGCTATGTTACCAGGTCGCAATCTACGACCTCGCACTCCCCCACAGTTCCGCACACTTCAATAGACCCATTACTGGGAACGGAGAATGCTGAGTACCCTCCATTAGCTCCCACCCAGGGTACAGATTCCACCTCATCCTCTCCTCAGGAGATACTTACCCCAGACATTCTGGATGCCAAGTTGGACGCTAAGTTACAGCTCCTGCTTCAACAAATCACGTGCAATGTCTCGGCAGAAGTGAGCAAGTTAGCTGCAGAACTGAGGGGGGAAATCAACCAAATTGGGGAACGTACGGACACTCTTGAAAATAAATTTGATGAGTTGATAAGCTATGTTCAGGCTGTTGAGGAGGACAATCATAAAACCTACATATTTCGGTTTCTCAACTGCAATTGCAGCAGGAGGACCTGGAGAACAGGGAAAGGAGGCAGAACCTGCGCTTCAGAGGCATCCCGGAAACGGTAGGTGACCCTGACTTACGCACCTATCTTCTTGGTCTTTTCAATACCCTGGCCCCCACAGTGGTGGATATAGACTGGCGCCTCGATAGGGCCCACCGATCCCTGGGCCCAAAACCTCCGGCTGGAGCTAGACCCAGGGATGTTATAGTCCGATTCCATTTTTTTGAAAGTAAGGAGGCTCTGACCCTGGCCACGCGCAATAAATCCCAACTTCAGTACAAAGGAGCAAAATTGCAGATCTTTAGCGACCTCTCTCCAATTACCCTTGCTAAACGTAGAAATCTACGCCCAATCACCTCCCATCTACATCATCATAAGATCCCCTACTACTGGGGTTTCCCTTTTCACCTTATTGTATCCAGGGATGGTGTCCAGGTTACCCTGCGTGAACTGCAGGAAGGCGAAGCTTCCTGAAACATCTTGGCCTCCCCCCTTTGCCAGAAGATGATTTGATTCCTCCAGCTGCCCAGGTCCGTCAACATCCTGCCACTCCTAACCGCATCTGGACCCCCGTGAGGGGCAAATCAAGGAAACAATTCTCAACACCCCAACGTCTGCGTGCCTCCAACCAACCTCCTCGATTCACCCATACGTTCCTCTCTGGATCCATAATTTGATGCTCTCTGCATCTCCGTTTCTCCTTGATTCTAAAACAGATACGAAGATTGTTGCTCTGGTTTACAAAAGTTTTCAGTCTACCCTGGTTCCTGTTCAGGGTAGAGTTTTTCTCCAACCCATGGGGTGAAAATCACTACAAATATTGTTGACAGTGTTTTCCTTCTTGGTCACCGTACCCTAATTGGCAGTTACTCCTGTTTATTTGCTGACTTTCTAACCCGCGTCAACAGGTCCTCTACTGTCAGACTTATTTTAAAGGTTACCGAGTTCATAAGGAGAGCAGCTGATCCTCCCCATCTCTCTTGCTAGAGTTTTCTGATGGAAGTTCGTGTATGTCCCTATTTGGCCTTGGCTTACTTCCAAGGTCTCCTGAGACGCAAGTGGCTCTCAGGCTTTCAAGAACTTAAGTTCTATTTTCTTTTTCTGTTGATTTTTATTTTTTTTCTTTTTCTTATGTCCATGGTTATAAGTCAGCTTTGTAGGTTGAAAGTGCAATGTTTTTTTTTCCTAACCGAATGACATTTTCTTACAGGGTTTATCTGTTACTATTTGGGCCCCGAGGGGATGCCCTTGTCTGCAATGTCTATTCATATCATTGCTTTTACACGCATTTTTGCTTTTATGTCTCTGTTTCCTATATTTTGTTATTTTTTAGATTCAAAGTTCTTACACAAGCCTGTTTGAATGTCTTACTATGGCTTTAAAGATTATGTCGTATAATGTGAAGGGTCTGGGTTCTATCCGCAAACGCTGGATGGCCCTGAAGGATTTCAGGGCCTCAGGCGCAGATGTGGTGATGATTCAGGAAACCCACTTCAGGGCTGGTGGTTCACTCAAATTTGCCTCAAAGTTCTTCCCCACCTCCTTCCTTGCCTCCGATTCCACGGGCAGGGCGGGAGTGGCGATTTTGATCAAGAAATCCTGTCCTATCAAGGTTAAAAGCTCACATGCTGATCCACATGGGAGATTCCTCATATTGGAATGTGAATATGTGAATACTTCTTTCTCTCTTGTGAATCTCTATGCCCCCAATACAGGTCAGATTGACTTTCTCAACAAACTTTTTGACTCCCCTCAATTTCGTTCTCAACCTTTTCAGATTATTGGTGGGGATTTTAACCAGGTCATGTCACCCACTAGAGATAGACAGTCTCTCCTTAGTTCTACACCTTCAAAACAGGTTATATTGCATGCCAATTCCTTCCGCAAATGTATTAGGTCCCGTCAATTTTTCGACACATGGAGGATCAGGCACCCTTCTGCTAAGCAGTTTACATTTTATTCCCCAGCTCATAGAATGTATTCACGCCTTGATCATTTTTTTATCACAGCCCCACTCATTCCTTATGTGATAGAGTCGGACATTTTGCCTATCACATGGTCAGATCACGCTCCCATTGTGATAGACCTCATGCTTTCTCAGGCCCATACCAAATCCTGTCACTGGCGTCTGAATGACCATCTCCTACAGTCCGAAGTTTCACGTTCTACCCTAGCCAAAAGCTTGGAGGAATTTTTCCAGCTTAACATGGGCTCAGTTTCCGAGTTTTCCACACCGTGGGAGGCACACAAGGCAGTTTTCCGAGGTGCTTGCATAGCTGAAGGTGCCCGGTTAAAAAAGGATAGAAATGGCCTATTGCAGTCCCTTACATCTGCTCTGGTAGCTGCGGAGCGGAGACTGCTGTGTGGTCCCACGGTGTTGAAACTCCAAAAGGTCATTTCCCTTAGGGAACAAATAAAGTCTTTACAGCTCGACAGGTCGTCTAAATCCCTACTATGGACAAAACAAAAATTCTATGAATTTTCGAATAAGCCCCATAGGATGCTGGTTCATAAATTACGACCACGCCCATTCAATTCCTTTCCCGATTTTCTTACGAAGGCCGACGGCTCTAGAGCATATTGCCCCCGCGAAATGTCAAATATTTTTGGCAAATTCTACCACAGATTGTATAATTGTCTGACTCCAGAGAACCACTTTAACTTTACTCTGGAAAAATTTGAGACTTTCTTCTCTAACATAAACCTTCCAAGACTATCCTCAGCGGATTTGGCCAGTTTGAATGTGGCTATGTCGGCTGAGGAGTTGTTGGCTATAATCAAAGAGCTACCTCTTCACAAATCGCCTGGCCCTGATGGTTTGCCCTACTTTTACTATAAAACTTTTTTCAACATTTTGTCTCCTCATATGCTGACTTTATACGACTCACTGCTTAAGGGCACATCTCCACATCCACACTTCTCCCACTCTTACATCTCAGTCATCCCAAAGCCTGGTAAAGACCCCTCGATCCCAGATAATTATAGGCCCATAGCCCTTTTGAATTCAGATTATAAAATTTTCACCAAAATTCTTGCATCCAGATTGTCTAAGCTCATTCCTAAACTGATCCATAGAGACCAGGTGGGCTTTGTCCCTGGCAGGCATGCGGGGGACAACACCCGCCGTACAATAGATCTGATAGATCTTTTGGATAGGTCATCCCGTTCGGCGCTAATTTTGAGTCTAGATGCCCAAAAGGCTTTTGATAGGCTGAGTTGGCCTTATATGTTCGCTGTTCTCAAAACGTTTGGATTCACTGGTCCCTTTTTAAAAGCCCTAGAGGCCCTGTACTCCACAGTCACAGCCCAGGTTCAGATGTCTTCTTTCCTGTCGCATGCCTTCCCCATGACAAACGGAACTCGGCAGGGGTGTCCTATATCACCGTTACTTTTCATTTTATGTCTGGAGCCCCTGGCCGAGTCCATCCGCACCCATCCAGATATCAATGGGGTGGTGATGCGGCAGGGAGAATATAAACTGTCGCTCTTTGCGGATGACATTCTGCTCACTGTAACTAATCCGTTGATATCGCTTCCTTCGTTACATAAATTACTAGCCTCCTTTGGTGACATCTCCGGTTACAAGGTTAACACTTCCAAAACTGAAGCACTCCCTATACACATTCCAGCATTATTGTTATCTCAGCTTAAAGGGTCATATCCTTATAAATGGTGCACCACCTCCATTAAATACTTGGGTGTCCTTCTTACCCCCTCTTACTCTTCTCTCTATCAAGCCAACTTCCCCCCTCTCGTCTTAGACATTAACAAATCCCTGATGGCTTGGACAAAATATCCCCTGTCTCTGTTGGGTAGGATTAACGTCCTAAAAATGTCTATATTACCCAGACTACTTTATCACTTTGAAACATTACCAGTTGCCCTGCCTTCCTCTCAACTAAAAGCGATTCAGAGGAATTTTCTAAAATTCATATGGGGCGATAGGGCACATCGTATAGCTTATTCAGTGGTATTCGCCCCAAGGTCCAGGGGGGGATTGGGTGCCCCGGACATTTTTAAATATTACCACGCCTCACATTTGAGGGCTATTGTTTCGTGGTCCTCCCTACATGCACCAAATCAATGGTCTGCCATTGAAAAGGGGGTACTATACCCGGTCCACCCATGTTCCTTGTTCTGGGACAATGTCTCATCCTTGGATTCCATTTTCAAACGCCAATGTACTGCTCCGATGGCTTTCACCTTAACCATATGGCGTAAATGCCTTAAGACTCATCACCTTGCTTCAACATGCTCTCCCCTTGTAAATGTATTGTTTAACCCAAATTTACCAGACAGTTTGTCCCTGGGCAGGGTTTTCTCATGGCTTGATGCCCCCCTCTTTCAACTCCGCAATTTGGTACATCCTATCACGCGACATCTGCATACTTTTGAAACTCTAAGAAGTTTAATATATCCTCCCAACTTTTCCATTTCTACCTGCAGGTTAGACATTTTTTCCACTCCAAGTCCCCAACTCTGATTCTTGACAAACCGACTACCTTTGAATACATATGCGCTCAGGGTCCATACCAACTACATTTAATATCTTTTATACACCGTCTCCTTCATGAGTCTACTCCACTGGCTGAGACAACCCACCAATACATGAAAAGATGGTCTCTTTTGTTAGATAGACCTATTACGGTCCAGATGTGGGATAGGATATGGTCCTCTACATTCAAATCTTCTCAATGTGTGTCCCAAAGGGAAACGTCCATTAAGATTCTTATGTTTTGGTATAGAACGCCTACTGTAATTCACAAATATGATCCCTCAGTCTCGCCGCGCTGTTGGCGTTGCGGGACTGATACGGGTTCCCTATTCCATATCTTTTGGCAGTGTTCTATGATCCAACCCTTTTGGCATGATGTGAGGCTGCTGATACAGAGGGTGGTGGGTGTGTCCCTACCGCTCGATCCCTTAAATTACTTATTAGGTCTCCCCTTTTCGGGCATACCCAAGAAGGTAAATCGGCTTGTCTCCTACATTTTACTAGCTGCCAAAAGGCTTATCCCATTATGTTGGCTATCTAATATGCCTCCTCCATGGCCTAGGTTTCTCCATCTAGTGGCTGAGATTCGGAGGATGGAATACCTAACGGCGTCTGTGCATGATAAAATTCCCCAATTTGATAAAGTGTGGGAACCCTGGGATCGATCGGATTATGGGACCCTCGCACCACCTGCTACACCTTGACATATACTAGCCTGATATTTACTAGCTTCGCATTTCTTGCTGCCTACCATATACGTACTTCATAGATACCCTTGTCTTTGATGCCTAAGGTTTCATTTTGGTTATTAATCCCTATTGTAAACCTATAAGTTGTTGTTTATATATTTTTGATCTGGTGTACCGAGCATGCCTGTGCTCTGTACTTATGGGCATTGCTTGACGAATTCCTCCTACTTTTAATTTTCTTTTTCTTTTCTTTCTTTGATATCATTCTGTGTTTGATATCTGTATATTGTGCATAATGTAACAATATCTTGTTTGTTCTTTAAAACCCAATAAAAATTACAATTATAAAAAAAAAGAACCCGCGGTTCTTTGAATGGAGCGTACACAGTGACATCATCGACTACGACGAGCATGCGCTCGTCACATTCGATGCCGTCGCCGCCATCTTGGTATACCCTACCTTTGCCTAGGAAGCTACCGCGCATGCGTCGAATTCATTTCGAACATGCGCGGGCTTCCCGGAGGACAGGCAAGTGTACACACACTCACTTTTCTCGTCGAGAAACAGGCTGACGAGAATCTCGACGAGAAAATAGAGAGCAGGTTCTCTATTTTCTCGTCGAGATTACTTGTCGGTTTTCTTGACGAGAAACCATACACACAAACTAATTTCTTGGCAAGACATCTCTGCCAGCAAGTTTCTTGCTGGTTCTTGCCGAGAAACTCGGTCGTGTGTACGAGGCCTTTGTCAAATACAGCTTCCACAGCAGAAGCCTTGAGGCTGCAAAAGCTGCAAGCAGGTCACAATTATTCTAGAGAAGGCACTGAGGTAGGCTTAAAGCATTTGCGATCAGAGTGAACAATCACAGTTGCAAGTTGGTCTATAAAATCTTGCATAATTGAAAGAAAATTCTCCCAGGAGAAGACCGATGAGGGGGCCCAAGGAGGACTGCTGAATGTTGGGACTCGTGTCCCAGACTATCAGGCGCTTCAGAGGGAGCACTAGAGGCTACTGCAGACTTGTGATCGGATTGTAAGCTGGAGGCACCAGAAGCAGTAGGATTGCTCCTCTTGTATTTGGGGGTCCAACATGTTATACAACATGGGCAAGAAAGGGTTTTTGTACTCGCTGTAAAATCCCCTTCTGAAAGACCACAGGGATATAGCTCCCTTCCCTCTATTGTTCTGACTTTCGACAGCTTACTACAACTGAGCAGGTGAGAGGTGGCAATAGTTACAGCCTGAAGAGGGCTGGCTTTTAAGTTTCTAATTGCCTAGTGTGTTTCTCCTGCAAACAACAGTATAACCCTAGGGGAGTACAAAAATTACATTTTTAAAGCAACACGTCAAATACTGTACATGAATACATACATCAAGCACTCTTGTGTTAATCTGCGATGTAATGCTTGCACTTGAAATTAACAGTACATTTTGGGGTACCGGTGATAAATGGGCACACTTTAGGGGCACCCATCACACGGTACATGGTAAACACCGACAGCCATTTTAACCACTTCAGGCCCAGGCCAATTCTGACACTTCGCTCCTACATGTAAAAATCATAATTTTTCATAATTTTTTTTTTGATAGAAAATTACATAGAACCCCCAAACACTATATATGTTTTTTTTTTTTTAGCAGAGACCCTAGAGAATACAATGGTGGTCATTGCAACTAAAAAAACCAAAAAAAACAAAAAACAGGAAAGTTAGCCCAATTTTTTTGCATAATGTGAAAGATGAAGTTACGCCGAGTAAATGGATACCCAACATGTCACGCTTCAAAATTGCACACGCTCGTGGAATGGCGCCAAACTTCGGTACTTAAAAATCCCCATAGGCGACGCTTTAATTTTTTTACTGGTTACATGTTTTGAATTAGAGAGGAGGTCTAGGGCTAGAATTATTGCTCTTGCTCCAACGTTCGCGGCGACACCTCACATGTGTGGTTTGAACACAGTTTTCATATGTGGGCGGGACATACGTATGTGTTCGCTTCTGCGTGCGAGCACACGGGGACAGGGGCACTTTAAAAAAATGTTTTATTATTGTTCATTTTACTTACTTTTTTTATTTTGACACTTTAAAAAAATAAAATAAAAATTTTGATCACTTTTATTCCTATTACAAGGAATATAAACATCCCTTGTAATAGGAATATGACATGACAGGTCCTCTTTACAGTGAGATATGGGGTCAATAAGACCCCACATCTCACCACTAGGCTGGGGAGCCTAAAATAATAAAACAAAAAAAATTGATCACCGCTTCCCAGCCGAGGTGGCGCAGTTTTTTTGAATGCAGAGGCTGGGCGTGATGTCATAACATCGCGCCCGGCCTCCGACGATCATAGAGACTCGGCGACCATCTGGTCCGCCGGAAATCTCTATGATCATCATCCAGGGCCGGCGGATCCGTTCTCCGACTCACCAATCGCACAGGCGAGTCGGTAGAAGCGCCGGAGGGCGGCGGGAGCGTCCCCCTTCACCGCCCGTAAGAACGATCAAGCGGCGGAACAGCCACTATGATCGTTCTTATGGTGTAGGGAATTGCCGGCTGAAAATGCTGATATCTGAATGATGCCTGTAGCTGCAGGCATCATTCAGATATAGCCCCACAAAGCCCAGGACGTCATATGATGTCCTCTGGGCGCCAAGTGGTTAAGAGGTACACAATACAGCCAGGAACCATTGTTGCAGAAGATTGCATTAATATGCCGACTAAAACGGAATAACGCACTTATATGCGTGATTCACACATCTAAGATGTAAACCAAATTCTGGAGACTAAACAATAAGAAAAAAACATTTCTATAGACCCCCAGTCTTGAAACAGGTCATTTTAATGCATTAAGGCCACTGAAGAAAAAACTTTTTACAAAAGGAAAAAATAAATAAAAAAGATTTTAGGTTAAATGCATAGTAAATGAAGGTACAATACCTAGATCCATGCTGGTCCTGTGAAAACTCAATAATATGGCCAGCAATTTCTCGCAACTGGAGGTTAGGATAACGATTATTCCTAAAGTCTTCAAGCAATCTGCTCCGACCTGAGGGCATCACATCAGACATACCATAGCGGAGTCGGGAAGATGGAAAAAGCGTGCTGCTTGGGCTGAATAAACTTGATGCACTACTCGCACTGCGGTACTTAGCCTCTGCCCCGGGTGCAGCAGATATGTATCGGCCGCTGCCATTTGTCAGTCCTCCTGCAAATAAGAAATCTTGTTAGTTTTATTTTATCAACAAAAAATAAAGAAGCTAACAATATAATAAACAGAAATAGTACCTTGTCGTCTGCAGTATTTAAAGCAGAACTACACTGCATCTGAGCACCACAAACCAAAAAAGCTATTCAATTAATTGTTAATATTCAAAGCAAACTCACCCATCCATCCATGTCTCCGTGCTTTATTTTGTTGAGATCACTTTGAAAACCACCCCCTAGCATTTCCTGCTGTGGCCATCTTGAATAAGGGCAAATGATTCATGTAGCATTTACTTCCTGGAATCCATCTGCCCTTAGCTCAGGCATGCAGGTAGGAGGGTGTGCTTAGCTGAGAAAACCCCTCCTCCCCTCCTGATGACTGCTGGGATGTATGACATCATTTGCCTAGGCCTAGAAACCAGGAAGTAACTGAAGAAATGTAAAAAAGAAGTTTAAAACAAATAAATATGATACACTTTCCCATCTACTTACTATTGCTAGCGGCATAAGGATTAAAATAGTCAGCGTTGAGTGAGAGATGAAGTTCTGCTTTAAAAATGTATAACAAATAGGTGCAGAAACCAACTACCCTCATTCAAGAAATGTCAGCACTTTAAGTAGATGATCTAGCTAAGGAAAACTGACTGTAAACAGCTCATCACACAGTACTTTTTTTGGCCACAATGAAAAAAAAAGTACTGTATGCTGTACCTTTGCTTACATCGTCAAAGAGCACCCAGGAGACCTTTCAAAGCACCTATGCATATTCTGATAGATTGAAAACCAGTATACAGGCATGTCTTCTTAGAAAGGAGGCAAAGGTTGTAGAGTGTGCTCTGTAGGCAACAGGGTTGCCAACCATAATTTTATGGACAGTTTGTAAATAACACCCCGGTTTCTCCTGTCCATAAAGGTCTGTAGACGGGACAAAACTATCCATAAAAATAGAGGCCCTGTAGTTTCCATGGTGGTTTACACTCCCAAGTCTCCCCCGCCTCTGCCCACCACTGTAAATGCTAATGGTTGCTAAGCCCAGACTTACTCTGCCTCCTAGTGCTCCAATTCCTGGGTACTCCCAAGCGGACAACGGAACGGGGAGCCTGACTCTGAGGTGAGGAGGGCCAGCTGGGACACTGATGTAAGGTGAGAGTGGGCACAGTGCTGGTCGTGTGTGGCTGGGATAGAGAGCATCAGGAGGAGGAGGGGGTGTTTTAGGGAACAGTGCAATCTTCTTGTGCAGTATGTGGGAAGCGGAGAAATAGGAGCCCTATATGCTGGGATTTGTAGTACCATTGAGACAGGAGGGCAATGCTCTCACACACATGGGGGGGGGGGGGGGGGGTGGAGTGGAGTCATGTAAAGTAAAAAAAAAACCCTGTGCTATGAGGGGGATGCCATGGCCGACCCCATTCTAGAAGTACTCATCTGGTATTCCTTCCCTGTCACTGGTATTTGAGTTGTGGCCCTGGAACAAATGAATACAAGGATATAAGGAGGAGTGAGGACACGAATATAAAAAAAAAGGGAAACACTGCACATTCTGGGGTAAAGGAGAACCCTGTGATGACCAAAGACCCCCTCACATCAGAGTCTGCAGAGGTGCCCCTTACAGTGTAAAAGAATGTAAAGGGGAACTGTGGGGACTCTGATGTAAGGGGGAGAACGAACTCTGATGTAAGGGGGAGAACGAACTCTGATGTAAGGGGGAGAACGAACTCTGATGTAAGGGGGAGAACGAACTCTGATGTAAGGGGGAGAACGAACTCTGATGTAAGGGAGAACTCTGTGGATTCTGTTCTAAGTAGGCACAGTCGGATAAAATTATATATTTGTGTGTACCTAAAAGCATATGTAATTAAACATTTTAATAAAAAAAAAAATTAAAAAAATGATCCTTTGTCCTGAGGTTTTGTGTCTCTGAGGCTATCGGTTGTCATACAGTAATTAGGAATATTTTGTGGGTACAAGAACTATAGTATACACAGTGTGCACAATTATTAGGCAAGTGAGTATTTTGACCAAGTCATCATTTTTATTCATAATTGTCCAACTCCATGCTGTATTAAATTGAACGCTCATTGAATTTAGGCATATCATGTGTATTTGTGTAATGAGGGAGGGTGTGGCCTAAGGAGATCAACACCTTATATCAAGGTGTGCATAATTAGGCAGCCAAAAAAAATAAAAAAAATTACTGAAAAGTCAAAAAATGTAAAACTAAAGTCTTTCAGAGGGATGCAGCACTCTTGCAATTGCCAAAATATTGGGGCATGATTACAGAACCATCAAAAGTTTTGTTGCAAATAGTCAACAGGGTCGCAAGAAATGTGTTGATAAAAAATAAAAAATAAATGACGCAAATTAACTGCCAAAGATTTGAGAAAAATCAAACGTGAAGCTACCAGGAACCCATTATCCTCAAGTGCTGTGATATTCGAGAAATGCAACCTACCTGGAGTGCCCAGAGGTACAAGGGGTTCAGTGTTCAGAGATATGGCTTAAGGAGGGCTGAAACCTGACCAACACTGAACAAGACAAATAAGTTGAAACATGACTGAGCCAAAAAATATCTGAGGACAAATTTTTCAAAGGCTTTATGGACTTCTGAGGTACGAGAAACTCTTGACAGACCAGATGGATGGGCCTCTGGCTGGATCAGTAACAAGTACAGAACTCCACTTCGACTCAAGATGCCAGCAAGGTGCAGGTGGGGTACTGGTATGGGCTGGAATTATTAACCACTTGCCGACCGCTGCACGACTATATACTTCGGCAGAATGGCACGGCTGGGCAGATGGACGTATATATACGTCGCCTTTAAGATGCGGCATTGTGGGAGCGCGCGCGCCCGCTGCAAGCTCAGTGAGTTCGACCACGGGTCCCGCAGATTCAATGTCCGCCGGGAGTCCCACGATCGTCTCACGGAGAGGATGAACGGGGAAATGCTAATGTAAACAAGCATTTCCCCATTCTTCCTAGTGACAGGACACTGATCACAGCTCCCTGTGATCGGGAGCAGTGATCAGTGTCATTTCACACATAGCCCATCCCCCCTACAGTTAAAACACATCCCTAGGACACACTTAACCCCTTCCCTGCCCCCTACTGGTTAACCCCTTCACTGCCAGTCACATTTACACAGTAATAAAGTGCATTTTTGTGAATGGTCCCAAAATGGCACCAAAAGTGTCCGATGTGTCCGGCATAATGTCACAGTCACGATAAAAATCGCTGATCGCCGCCATTACTAGTAAAAAAAAAAAAAAAATTTAATAAAAATTCCATAAAACTATCCCCTATTTTGTAGACGTTATAACGTTTGCGCAAACCAATAAATAAACGCTTATTGCAATTTTTTTTAACCAAAAATATGTAGAAGAATAGGTATCGGCCTAAACTGAGGAAGAAATTTGTTTCTTTCTATATATTTTTTGGGATATTTATTATAGCAAAAAGTAAAAAAAATAGGATTTTTTACTTACCGTAAAATCCTTTTCTCCGAGTCCATGGACCGACACAGCTTCTCTATTGACAAAGTGGGTATTATCCGTTAATTAGGAGTGACTAGGCAGAAAAACTTGTAAAAAGTGTTGCATCACACCTTCTACAGTACCGCCCAGGGGGCTGACCCTCTCAGTCTGCACATCGCAGATCAGTTCGTCAAAAAGCAGTACAAACTTAAAAGGAGGGGTGGGTGCTGTGTCGGTCCATGGACTCAGAGAAAAGGATTTTACGGTGAGTAAAAAATCCTATTTACTCTTTCGTCCATGGACCGATACAGCTTCTCTATTGACAAAGTGGGACGTCCCAAAGCAGTGTCAGAGAAAAAACGAGGGGTGGTAACAGCAAAAAAACAAACTTCACCCCAAACACAAAACAGCACTCCTCCAACGGAGGAGTTGCAACTCTAAACAGCCGCCTGCAAAACCTTGCGGCCGAAAGAGGCATCCGAAGATGCACCTACATCAACCTTGTAGAATTTTGTGAAAGTGTGAGCGGACGACCAAGTCGCCGCTTTACATAGTTGGGAAACAGACGCTTGATGTCGGAAAGCCCAAGAGGCACCTATTGCCCTGGTCGAATGCGCCGTGACAGGAAAGGGGGGCGCCTGACCCTTTAAAGCGTAAGCCTGGATTACTATCTGTCGGATCAACCTAGAGATGGTGGCCGATGAGACTGCTTGGCCCTTCTTGGGACCAGCCACCGAAACAAACAGTGAGTCTGACTTCCGGAACAGGGAAGTAGCAGATATGTATACTCTCAAAGCTCGGACAACGTCCAAGGAATGCAACGCCGACTCCTTAGGATTCGACGGCTGAGGACACAAGGATGGAAGTACAATGTCTTCGTTGAGATGAAAAGCCGAAACGACTTTCGGAAGAAAGGAAGGCTGCGGCCGCAGCACCACCTTATCCTTGTGGAAAATCAAATAGGGAGCCTTGCAGGACAGGGCTGCCAGCTCAGAGACTCGTCTAACTGACGTAACAGCCACCAAAAAGACCACCTTCTGAGAAAGTGTCAACAGGGGAATATCTCTAATATTCTCAAACGGTGCTGTCTGAAGCACCGAGAGGACCAGGTTCAAGTCCCACGGAGGTAACGGGGGGCGGACCGGAGGGGCCACATGTCGAACCCCCTGCACAAATGTACTCACGGAGTGAGTCGCCAGGGGTCGCTGAAAAAAAGACAGCCAGGGCAGATATCTGTCCCTTAATCATACTTAGGGCAAGCCTTTGGTCTACCCCATGCTGTAAAAACAGCAGGATTCTGGAAACCAAATAGGTACGCGGATGCCATTTCATTTCCTCACACATGGAGATGTAGGCCCTCCAAGTGCGGTGATAGACCTTCCTAGAGGACGGTTTCCGAGCACTTCTCATAGTAGAGATTACTGAGTCTGACAGGCCCCGATCTCTCAGTACCTGGTTCTCAACAGCCATGCCGTTAAAGCCAATGACTGTAAAGCAGGATGGAATATGGGACCTTGCGATAGCAGGTCCTTCCGTAGTGGTAGGCGCCAGGGGACGTCTGCTACCAGACGTACTAGATCAGCGTACCAAGGACGCTGAGGCCAATCTGGAGCGATCAGGATCATTGGAATTCCCTCTGCCTCCACTCTGCGGAGCAGAAGAGGAAGAAGCCTTAAGGGAGGGAAGGCATAGATTAGCCGATACTGACCCCACGATGCTACCAACGCGTCCGTTGCGTCTGCCCATGGGTCTCTTGACCGGGCCACAAACCTCAATACCTTCCGATTGAGTCGGGAAGCCAGAAGATCTACGTCTGGTGTGCCCCATCTTTGGCAGAGGAGTTGGAACACCTCCGGGTGTAAGGACCATTCTCCCTGGTCCAGCATCTGGCGGCTCAGGTAGTCCGCCTGCCAGTTTTCCACACCCGGAATGTACACGGCCGACAGTGCCGGTACGCTCCTCTCTGCCCACTTCAGGATGCAAGCGATCTCCGATGCTGCAGCTGAGCTTCTTGTTCCTCCTTGATGATTGACATATGCCACTGCTGTGGCGTTGTCTGACTGGACGCCCTTGCAGTCTCTGAGACCATTTGAAGAGGCACAGCTTGATCGCCCGGATCTCCAGGACATTGATCGGCAGGAGGGCTTCCTCTGGGGTCCAGCAACCTTGCGCCGACTGGACACCCCAGACTCCCCCCCAACTTGCAAGGCTGGCGTCCGTCGTGATCACTATCCAGTAAACCGGAAGAAATGACTTCCCGGCCATTAGAGCCGGTGCTGTCAGCCACCATACCAGGGATCTCCTGACTAGGTGGCTCACTCGGATTTGATAATCCAGAGATGAAGGGCATCTGTTCCATCTGGACAGAACTTCCTTCTGTAACACTCGAGTGTGGTATTGAGCATATGGGACCCGCCTCGAAGGAGGCTACCATGAGGCCCAACACTCGCATGCAAAAACGGAGTGACGACCAATTCCTGGAAGTCAGCTGCCGTACTGCAGCCCGGAGGGTCTGCAACTTCTCCACAGGGAGGAATACCTTTGCCTCTGAGGAATCCAGAATCAACCCCAGGTACACTAGGCGTTTAGTGGGCACCAATACTGACTTTTGCGTGTTTAGTATCCAACCACAGTCTCGAAGAGTCTGACAGGTAATGGACACGCTTACCTCTAATTCTGAGCTTGAAGGGGCCTTCAGCAGAAGGTCGTCCAAGTAACCTGTGATAGCGATACCCCACTGTCTTAGAAGTGCCAGAATCGGAGCGAGCACCTTGGTGAACGTCCTGGGTGCTGAGGCAAGGCCAAACGGGAGGGCCACAAACTGGTAGTGGTTCTTCCCGATAGCAAATCGCAGAAACCTCTGGTGTCTGGAGTATATGGGGACATGCAGGTATGCGTCCTTGATGTCCAAGGAGGCCAGAAAGTCCCCCGGATGGAGAGCCGTGACTACGGATCGAATCGACTCCATCCGAAATCTTTGTACCTTCACAAAGCAATTGAGGGCTCTGAGATCCAAGATTGGACGAACCCCCTCCTTCTTTGGCACAATGAACAGATTTGAGTAAAAACCCTGACCCCGTTCCTGTTCTGGAACTGGAATAACTACCCCGCGTTCCAGTAGACCCTGGATCGCCCCATACAGGGCCTCCCGACGGGTCGGTAGTAGCTGGAGATTGGAGGTGATGAATCTGTCTGGTGGACAAGAGAGAAATTCTATCTTGTAGCCTGAGGAGATTACTTCGCAAACCCACCTGTCGGAGACTAGAGCAGTCCACTGAGTCGTGAATTTGCGAAGGCGTCCCCCCCACCCGAGAGCTGGGTGGGGGCGGACCTTCATGTGGACGCAGATTTGTCCGCAGGCTTGTTGGGTCTGCGGGACCAAGGACGCTTTTGTCCTTGGGCAGGCGCTTTATCGGCCTGGGGTCTTTTCCCTGTCGCCTTAAGGGGGCAAAAAAACCGCTTACGTGCAGTAAAGGAGGGCCCTTGCCCTTGGCGTGGTCCCCTACCCTTGCTAGTTTGGGGAAGCGAAGTGCTTTTACCTCCTGTGGCATCCTTGATGATGTCATCCAGAGAAGCCCCAAAAAGTCTGTCGCCCTTAAAAGGCAGATCCAACAGGGCTTTCTTGGAAGTCTGGTCCGCAGACCAGCCCTTTAGCCAGATCAGGCGGCGTATTGCTACTGCATAAACCGAAGCTCTTGACAGCAGGGGAATAGTATCCATGTCTGACTCGCAGACAAACTTAAGGCCCTGGACCAACTGGTCGGCCAAAGTTATCTCATTAGGAGGAGCATCTCGCTCCTTTAACCCCTGGAGTAGCAATTTTGCCCATTCAGTAAGTGTCTGAGACACTAGGGCCCCCGCCAATGCCGGGCGTACTGCCGAGCCTACCACTGAGTATAGGTAGCGAGCGAGTGCTTCAGCCTTCTTATCCACAGGGTCCTTGAAAACAGGAGCCCCTTCTACTGGAATAGTGGTGGCTCTATTAAGTCTGGACACCGAAGGGTCCACTATAGGGGGAGAGGTCCATATCTTCAGAAAACTCTCCTCAAAGGGGTACCGTACTGCAAACCTCTTTGGGGCTGTAAAGACCCTCAGTGGGTTCTCCCATTCCTTGTATAAGAGTTTGTCAAAATAAGACACACAAGGGAACACCTTAACAGTGCGGGCAGGTTTACGAAACCCAAAGGGGACTGGAGTATCTGCTACTTCTTCAGTCCTTTCCAACTTTAGCGTATCCCGCACTGCAGTAATAAGGTCAGATACCAAAGCCGTCTCGCGTACTGACCTGGACTTGGAGTCCTCCTCACTGTCCGATCGGTCACGGTCTGCAGTCTCTGATGCATCAGAATCTGGGCCATGAGCCGTAGCTGGACCTGGTTCTGCATCAGAAATATCCCCAGAAGATTGCAGGGGACGGGGGCGTTTATTACCCCCTGTATTCCCGTGTGCTGCTTCCACCCTGGCAGCAAACGCCTCTAGGATTGCCGACATAGCGTCCATAGACACCTCAGGGACACCAGCTGCTAAATCTGGTGTTTCAGGGGAGAAGACATCTGGCTCAGATGCCATGCTGACCACACGCTGACACTCACAGGGCTCCAGGCAAGATATCAATAGGCCACCCTCCTGCGCTGCAGAGATGCTGGGTTACCCAGAGGACTCACCACCCTGGATAGGTACTGCTATGCTGCGCCTGTGATGCTGTCCCCTTGCTGCTGTGTCAGTCTGCTTCTTTTATCAGCACTTCCTGTGTGAATTTTCGCGCCAGTGTAATGCACCCTAGAGGCCGGAGGCTCTCGCAAAATGGTTGCCAAAAACGTCTGTATGGAAGATAATGTGGGCTCTAAGAAAATGGCCGCCGACAGAAGATAGAGGTCAGGCAGCCATAGCCCACAAAAAGATGGCCGCCGAACGGCAATATCTGCATACAGGGTGGACCAACATGGCCGCCGATCACCTGATAGGGGCCAGTGGGTGTGGCCGAACCACAGGAAGATGGCCGCCAGGCAGTTACAAGAGGCCAAACTTGGCATGGACCACCTCAAAATGGCCGCCGACAGCATGGAGACACAGAAACACAGGTAAGCAAAAATGACATTTCTTTTAAATGTTAGTTACAGCCAGCCCCGCTCCAGTGGGACCCCCTAGGTGACCCCCAGCACCCAGCAACCTTTAGCTAGAAGCCCAGGGAGGAGGGAAAGGCAGGGAGAGAGGGAAGAAAGGGGCCACAACCACTTACTTGATCTCTCCAGGAATGTCCAGTTAAATCACCCAGCCGAGGCAGGGGAGTTTTACTTACCTATCCTGCATGTATTCTGCTGGAAGACATTCCAAACAGATCATCGTCCGCGCACGGAAGGTGACTGTTGGCCAGGCATGCTGTGATTGGACCCAGAAGGGACGATCATATGTATGCCCTGGAGCATGACACTCACCGGACAGGCTGCTGCGACTCGGCCGTAAGGTCAGCCGAAGCTGAGCGGTCCGATGCAGGCCCTGGAGCGTAGGCTCACCGGCCACCCGTGGAGCGACGGGCATGTCGTGAAAAACCCAGCGCGTAGCTAGGGTCGGCACACGCTCGATGGCCGAAACTGGGGAGACTACAAGGATCGAGGATCCAGCCTGTCACCCAGTCGGCAGTTGATCGAAGATCGCAGGAAACAACAAATGTAGCAAAAAATAAATAAATATCTATATATCCTTTTTTCCCCGGACCAATGGGCCCGAAGGGAGCCATGTCCTACTCCTTGCTAGACAGAAAAAAACTGATCTGCGATGTGCAGACCGAGAGGGTATACCCAGAGGGTCCGCCCCCTGGGCGGTACTGTAGAAGGTGTGATGCAACACTTTTTACAAGTTTTTCTGCCTAGTCACTCCTAATTAACGGATTATACCCACTTTGTCAATAGAGAAGCTGTGTCGGTCCATGGACGAAAGAGTAATTCGATTTTTGTACTCACCGTAAAATCAGTTTCTCTAAAGGCCATGGACTGACACAGCTCTAATACTGAAACACGTGGGTATATGTCCCTGCTCGCAGGAGAAGATCTAGGCAGAATGTTAGAAACATACATTCTAGAACAAACCAGAGCTGAACAGCCCCGCCCAGGGGGGCGGTCCCTCCGGACATAACCCTCCTACCTGCAGCCAGCAGCCTCAGTTCGTAACAAAGCAGTACAAACCTTAAAAGAAGGGTGGGTGCTGTGTCAGTTCATGGACGTCAGAGAAACTGATTTTACGGTGAGTACAAAAATCCTATTTTCTCTCATCGTCCATGGACTGACACAGCTCTAATACTAAAAACACGTGGGACGTTCCAAAGCAGTATCAGAAGAGGGTAGGAGCAGTAGTAAAGGAAAAAACAAAACTTCACTCCAAACAAGCAGAGCTCCTCAACGGAGGAGTTGCAACATTAAACAGCGGCCTGCAACACTGTGCAGCCGAAGGAAGCATCCGAAGATGCAGCCACATCAACCTTATAGAACCTAGAAAAGGTATGAACGGACGACCAGGTCGCCGCCTTGCACACTCGTGCAACCGACGCTTGATGTCGGAAAGCCCAGGAAGCACCATATGCCCTGGTGGAAAGCGTCGTAACCAGAAAGGGAGGCGCCCGCCCCTTAAGGGCATAGGCCTGTATGACGGTCTGTCTGATCCACCTAGAAGCGGTGGCAGACGACACCGCTTGGCCCTGTTTTGGACCAGAGACAGACACAAACAGTGAGTCAGACTTCCGATAGAAGCAGTAGCCGCTAGGTACACCCGTAAGGCTCGCACCACATCCAAAGTGTGAAGCGCAAACTCACTGGGATGTGATGGGTGAGGGCACAAGGACGGAAGGACAATGTCCTCATTAAGGTGAAAAGCCGAAACCACCTTTGGAAGGAAAGACGGTCGCGGGCGCAACACCGCCTTATCCTTATGGAGGACCAGGCAAGGCGACTTGCATGACAGAGCCGCCAACTCAGACACCCGGCCAACAGAAGTAATGGCCACTAAGAAAGCCACCTTCTGAGACAAAGTCAAGAGAGGAACATCTGATATTTTTAAAGGGATGTTCTTGGAGAACTGAGATGCACCAAATTGAGATCCCGAGGAGAGAGAGAAGGCTTGATAGGGGGGATCGCATGGCGAACCCCCTGCACAAACGTGCTAATCAAGGAATGGCCCGGTAGCGGTCGTTGAAAAAGACAGCCCGGGCCGAAATCCGACCCTTGATGGTACGCAAGGCCAGCTTTTGGGTCACACCACTCTGTAAGAACAGCAAAATCCTGGGAACGGAATACGTCCGTGGACGCCAATCAAGCTCCTCGCACATAGCGATGTAAGCCTTCCAGGTACGGCGATAGATCTTTCTGGACGAAGATTTCCATGCCCACAACATAGATGAGATGACCGAATCTGAGAGACCTTGGTCCCTCAGCACCTGGCTTTAACAGCCGTGCCAAAGCCAAGGACTGTAAGGCAGGATGAAATATGTGACCATGAGACAGAAGGTCCACCCAAATACTAGGAACGTCTGCGACTAGCCGAACTAGATCGGCATACCAATGTCGCCGTCCCGGAGCAATGAGGATCACCGGAATGGCCTCGACCACTACTCTGCAAAGCAACAACAGTAGCGGAGGTAAGCATACATCAGGCGATACTGCCCCCACGGGCCACCAACGCGTCTGACGCATCTGCCCAGGGATCCCTGGACCTGGCCACGAATATCTCTACATCTTGCGAGTGAGTCGAGAGGCCAAAAGGTCCACATCCGGTGCCCCACCTCCGGTAAAGGAGGTAAAAACACCTCCAGATGCAAGGACCCTTCCCCTGGAATGCACACGTCCGACAGGACCGTTCTGCAGCGGGATGAGCATGATAAACCCAAGGAGACCCCGCAATGTATCGGAGAAGGGAGGCCCCGGCTTACGGGGTGCCTCAATTGTTGGCCAAGAAAGGCAACCTGACAGAGCTTCCCTAGAAACTCGGTCAGTGGACCAGTAACTCAGCCTCTACAGGTGGTGCAGACCCACCTTGGACACAGAGACCCTAGAGGCTAAAGCAGTTGCAGTGCACCTGCTGGTCGACTGATAGATGAAGCAGAGGCTTTTGCCCAGTCATTGAGCTTCAGGAACGCCAGAGACGCAGCCACTACCGGGCGTAACGCTAACCTTAGCATAGCGAACACAGTCCAAGCCAGTGCTTCTGATCACCACCAAAGGGCAGGTGGAAGGTGGTACCCCTGATACCAGGGATCCCTATGACAATGCTCCATCCAGCAGCTACTCCATTGATAAGTGCTGATTGTACAAACACATAGTTTATACTGTGTATTGCGTAAAACCGCGCAATTAGAGCGTGGGAGGAAACCCCCTCAGCCACAAAGAGCATAGTACAACCACATATGACGTATGTAGTTTAGTAAGTGTGGATAAACATATTAAACACATTTATACTGTGCCAGTAAGGAAGGCACGCACCACATTGGGGCGTAGGCGGAAACCAGCCACGCAGACTGCGTGCACAACTGTGTAGGCATGTTAGCATGCAAATAAACCAATTGCACATGTTTATGCTGTGAATAGCGCTGAAAATGCGCACACCATAGGAGCACAGGGAAAAAAACGGAGCACCCGGATGAAACCGCATACCGTGTAGGTACTATAGTATGTGTGATAAACATTTTGAACATGTCTATGTGTGCATAGCGCCGAAGGCACGCATACCGTTGGCGCGTGGAGGAAACCGGAGTACCCGGAGGAACCCCACGCAAACCCAGAGAATACAAACCATACATCTACTGTGAATGTATTTAGTGCTGTGTATAAACATAATGTGTATGTTTATACTGTGTATGGCACCGAAGGCGCGCATGTTAGCATGTGGATAATCAAATCACACAAGT
Organism: Rana muscosa; assembly: GCA_029206835.1. Lineage (NCBI taxonomy): Eukaryota > Metazoa > Chordata > Amphibia > Anura > Ranidae > Rana > Rana muscosa. The sequence goes on from CM055117.1 coordinate 292,838,161, forward strand.
TTCAGACTGCATACACATACCGCGTAGGTATTATAGTATGCGTGATAAACATATGGAACATGTTTAAACTGTGCAGAGAGCCAAAGGCGTGAGAGGACACCGGAGCACACCCACGCCGACCCAGAGAGTATAATACATATACTGTGAATGTATTTAGAGTCGTGTATAAACATATTGTGTATGTTTATATTGTGTATGGCACTGAAGACACAGCATTGGAACGTGGGAGGAAACCCACGCAGACAGAGAGATCAATAACACATACATAACACTGTGAATGTATCCAGTGTAGAGTTATAAGATAAGATTAAATTATGGCGCCGAAGCGCATAATCTTCTCTGTATGATTCCAACCTGCTTAAATGTGCTGCCGAAGCAGCATGCAGGTAAAAGGTAACTTCTGACACCGCAGACCGTGGTCCTGTCAGAGCTCAGAGCGTTCCCTAGGAAATGGCGGGAAACCACAGGTGCAGAGATCCTGTTGGTGCCTCAGACATTACACAGAAGGCTCACAGGGACTATAGAAATAAATGAATAAAGTCACCCCCACCATGCTGCACCGACCAGGTGGGGGCCCTGTGAACCACTGTATCATCCATGCTGCTCTCGACGCAGCGTGTGAGGAAACAGTGAGGAAGCTGTGTAAAAAAAAAGCTTGAAAAGAACCAAAGGAGAAAGTGTCCGCCTGAGGTACCTCAGCCACAGCATCCAGCTTGAGAGTGTCCCTCACAGCATTAATGATTTCACTTTACAAGCGCCCTGTCATTTGCTGACTCAGAACTGGAGTCTTCCTCACAAGGAATGTCCTGTTCAAAAACATTAAAATATTCAGAGCTAGGGTCCTGAGCAGCAGCAGCAGCTAGGCCCATATCTGAATCAGAGCACTCCCCATGTGTGAGATTGTGTGGGGAGAGGGCGCTTTATAGCTCCCTTGTGCTCGCAAACCGCTTCCATCCTGACAAGAAATTTTTCCAGGACTGCCGACAACTGGTCCATAGGGACCGCAGGTGCTGGAGCACTGCCAGTTGCCTCTGAAGCAGGTGAGCCAGACTCCATATTTGCCACCCTCTGAGACCTTATACACTATAAAGTGAATAATACAGTCCACCCACTGGCTGTGCTGAGGCTGAGGAGGGGAAACCCAGAGGACCCACCAACCCTTGTGAGGACTGCTCAGCTCTGCTGTATGTCACCGCGCTGCCAGCACGAGTGAAGTCTGAGGAGAGTGTGAGGAGATCCGTGCCGCAGCAGCGGCGATAGAGGCCAAAACGGAAAGTGAAATCGCAGCGGCTTCAAGAAAATGTCCGCCGGCCGCGTGTAAGCAGCGCCATTGATTCGCGGCAAGATGGCCGCCGAGCGCAGCTTAAACAGCAATAGCCATGCCAGCTAGTGGCTTCTCCAAATACTCACACCTCACAGCCCCAGCACACAGATATGAGCGCCCCCTGCCAGGCCAGAGTGACCCCCAAGTACTTGGTCCGGTCCACAGCGAAAGGTACAGCAGGCACTGTTCAATCTTGTGAGGACCGCGGGAGCATAAAAGCCACCCAGCCACTCCTGGAGTCATGGGGCATGTCGTGAACTGATTCTCACGCACACAAGGCGAGGATCAGCACGCTCGATGGTCCGACAGGAAAGACTACGAGGATACCAGTGTACCCAACCTGTTGCCCAGTCGACAGTTGATTGAAGGTCTCAAAAATAAAATAATAAAAATCCCAAAGGAATAAAAAGAAAATCTTCCAGGAGACTGGCTCCTGAGAGAGCCACGTCTTCTCCTTCAGAGAAAAAAAAAACTGAGGCTGCAAGCTGCAGGTAGAAGAGTTATGTCTGGAGGGACCGCCCCCCTGGGCAGGGCTGTTCAGCTCTGTTTTTTTCTAGAATGTATGTTTCGAACATCTAACATTCTGCCTAGATCTTCTCCTGCGAGCAGGGACATATACCCACGTGTTTCAGTATTAGAGCTGTGTCAGTCCATGGACGATAAGAGAAAAGTCTGCATCTTTCAAGACAACCATGATATTTATGCAGGACAATACTCTATCGCAGGGCTCAAAATTTCAAGTCCTGAGCTACTAGCCAGGCCTTAAGAGTTACTCGCCACAAGTTGCCCCACCCAACCCCGCCCCTATACACGCCCCTTGTAAATGATCATATTTTATTTAGATAATACATGGTATGCAGGGTCGTCTAATGTTAATTGGACCCTGGGCAAACATTTCCGTGCCCCCTGTAGAAACACTACAGGAGAGGGTCAGAAAAACTGCAGACATGGTAAGGAGAGGACCATAGAGACTGCAGACATGGCAAGGAGAGTGTCAGAGAGACTGCAGACATGGCAAGGAGAGTGTCAGAGAGACTGCAGACATGGCAAGGAGAGTGTCAGAGAGACTGCAGACATGGCAAGGAGAGTGTCAGAGAGACTGCAGACATGGCAAGGAGAGTGTCAGAGAGACTGCAGACATGATACAGGTACTGTGGATGGTGTGGTGATGAATGGCTCCCCCCTCCCTCCATATTTCTGTAGAGGGGGAGATGTTGCAGCACAGTGTACACAGCTCTAGGACCTGGGAGAGCACTTCCCCCTTCTACACTTGTTCAGTGTGATCCCTGACCCCTCCCCCTGCTCTGAGTGTCGGATTTCTCTGCTTACTTTCTCCCCAGGATGCTCACTCAAATCATCAGCAGTGTCCAGATCCAGACAGCACACAGGTCCCCTCATACTCCCGGCCAGTCAGTTCAGCAGTGTCCCAGTGCAGACAGCAAGTCCTCTCCTGTTCCCTTCCATTGTCAGCAGGTCAGAAGCCGGGAAGGAGGAAGTTACATCTTCCTCCTGTGAATGCCAGGGTCCTTCAAGCACCCGATTGGTTGTTAGGACGCTAGCAACCAATCATTTTGACAGGCGGGACTTGAGACACAACAGGAGAAAGCCACTTGATTGGGCGCTTCTTCTGCTACTCGCAATCAGTTAATATATACTCGCAAAATGCGAGTACAAATTTTGAGGGCTGCTCTATCGCATGCATCAAAGTACTCCACTGCGTAGCTTGCCAGTAAAGGCCTTAAAAATTAAAGAATAATGACATGGCCCGATTCCTCACCGACCTAAACTCTATTGAGAACTTGTGGGCCCTTCTTAAACTGGAGATTTACGGTGAAGGAAAACCTCTCTGAACAGTGTCTGGGAGGTTGTGGTTGCTGCTGCACAAAAAGTTGATCATCAACAGATCAAGAAACTGACAGACTCCATGGATGGAAGGCTTAGGACCGTTATTGAAAAGAAGGGTGGCTATATTGGTCACTGGTTTATTTTTATTTATTTTTTTGAAATGTCAGAAATCATTTGTAAATTTTGAGTGGTTTATTATTTTCACGTTAACAAATGAAAACAAACAAGTGAGATGGGAAAATGTTTATTTCTCATTTAAAATTGCATAATAATTCTGCACACTCAAACCAGGTTCACACTTGTGCAATGCGGGAACTAGCACGATTACAGCGCCGGTTCACGCATCGCATCTCTCCCGCAGGCAGTTCACACTGCCCTCTGCGAACCCCTGCGGGTGTCAATACATTGTTAATGATACCCCCAGAACGGTTCACAGATTGCAGCACAGGAATCGGATCGCATAGGTGAAAACACCCACGTGACCCGATTTCAGTGCGGGGGGGGGGGGGGGGGGGTACCTGCATTTTTATTTTTTTCTGTGAATCTAATGCGAGTTCAGCCATACAACTGTATGGCTGAACTGGCATCACATGTGATCTGCACCTGCAATGTCTGAGACCGCATATGTGAGAACCTAACGTAATAGTTGCCCAATAATTGTGCACAGATATTCTCCCAAGAAAGCCAAAACCTCACTTTCGCTTTCTTAATATTCAGGTTTGAGGTTTAACATTTTGGATTGACCGTGAGCACTGTAGTTGTTCAATAATGAAGTTAATACTCAAAAATACAACTTGCCTAATAATTGTGCACACAGTGTACAGTGTATATAGCAACTAGCCTCAGACTCTGTTTTATGGATCCCCCCTTAAGCCCATTTACTGTTCGCCAAAATCTTGCCAGCATACTGGTCACCGAAGCGTGCTATGCACACCACAGAACATATTTTTCTGTTTTGTCCTAGGGTGCCCTATGCCTTTCATATACTTTTGTCAATGTTTTGAGTTTTTAATCGTAAAGCCAGCAGATCGCTTGTTATGAGCCTTTGCCAACTTAAGTAAAAGCACTGCCATTGCTGAAAACCAGGTCAATGATACCTGGATAGCAAGTTTTGACAGGTATCCACTCCAACTTCAGCCCAGATAACCTAGGCGATCTGAGCGGGAGTTCTCCTCTCCCCACCCTCACAGGTTCCAGAAGACTTCGGGACCATTCACAATGCATAGCACGGCTCTGGAATGCGAAGTGGGCACCTGGCTGTGAAGCTGAAAGCTGTCAGTGCTCGGTGCCCACAGTCGAGATGCCGGGGACAGAAGACCGATGGAAAGAACCCAAGCACATTGCTGGATCCTGGGACAGGCGAGCGTGTGTTTAAAAAGAGTCAGCAGCTATAGTTTTTGTAGCTGCTGACCTAACACAAATGACTGGAGCTCCTCTTTAAGAGAACTGCCTCACTTCTGAAAATTATGTGTATCCCCCAGCAGCAAGGGAAAAAAAACTGCCGCCAGTTTTCTTTGCATGCTGGAATTTCTCGATATGTCCTAATTGCTGGCGCCTACCTATCAATATAGTGTTTAAATGTAGTGAAAAAATACACTTTAAAAAATAACTTTTTTGCTCTGCAATAACTGTAAAGGCTGGAAACATGAGATGATGAAACGAATGCTTGTATAGACTTTCGTTCAAAGATTTTCATTTCAAGAACGTTCATTTGATTTTCCAATTGTTAAGGCCCGTACACACAATGAGAATCTCAAAAGAGAAAACAAAAAAACAAATCAATCATCCGATAATCTATTCTTTAGTACACAGCTGTTGAGAGCCGATCACAACAGTTAATGCGCAAATATCGGAAGGGACAAGCACGAAAATGTTTCTCGTATGATAACAGAACGAACGATTTTCATGCAATTAGTATAGTATTTGTACAAGAAGAAAAAAAAAAAAAAAGCATTACCAAGACCACGCATGGTCGGAAACTAAATACATTTTGATACAATATAACACATTACATCACATCTGAAGTTGTATTCTGGGTTATGAGAATTTGTATAACTTCAGGAACCCTATTGGTTTTCAATATGAGACTAGCAAGCAACAACAAAAAAAAAAAAAAAACAGATGATCATTTATCTGATATTCTAATTGTGTGTACTAGGCAGAAAAATTTGAAGGAGCACAACTGAAAACTTCTCAAACCAATATTTGGACAGTTTGTGTGTTTTTTGTTCAGAAATTACATTGCTTTAAATCGAATGATAAAAGCAGGTGACATTTTCAAACGACATTCGTCCATTTATTGAATGTACAAAGAATTTTCATACAAATATTCTCGTCCGAAAATTTATAATGTGTATGGGCAGCATAAGTCACAGGCAAACAACATAGCACTTTTGAAATCCGCTAATGCGACTAAAGGCTATTATAGGGGGGGAAAAAAAAAAAAATGATTTTTGTACTTGCCAGAAAATTCCTTTAAAGTTCACTGAGGGAAACAGGATTCAGAGACAATTGGGTTATACTACTGCTAGGGCTGGGCGATTTACGAATTGATTTTTTTTTTTTAATTATATTAAAGTGCATCAATAAAACAAAATTGCAAAGGCAAACCCTTTCTCTAACTGCAAAGTCAGTGTGCAACAAAGATTGTTAAACATCCAAATTATTAATACTGTATTTGGATTTAGCTAATAAAAACAACAAAAAATCCTGAGGTTACTCTTAGTTGAATTGAACTGTGCCCATGCCTCACTGTGCCCGTGTCTCACTGTGCCCATGCTTCAATCACTGTGCCCGTACCTGATGCAGATTTTCATGGGATATGGATTTTACTGCTACACCGGCGGCCATTCCAGTATTCAAAAGCCACGCCTCCTCCTCGTCTGTGATAGGCGGAACACTCAATTTCCCAGCATTCAGTGTTCCGCCTATCATGGACATCCTCTCATCCTCATAACACAGATGAAGATGAGAGGATGTCCGTGATAGGCTGAACACTGCCTGCTGTGAAATTGAGTGTTCCGCCTATCACAGACGACGAGGACTCGGGAGGCGCGGCTTTTGAACACTGCAATGGCTGCCGTCTGTCTGCATGACACGCTGATCAGGTAGGCAGACGGCGGTTTGCGGTTAGCTAGTGTTACATTACATCTACTCGCGGCGGCTGCGGCGAGTAGATATAATTGGGGTAACGCCACCCAGTGCCATTCCGGGTACGCCCCCTACTACAGAAACTTTGAGGGAAAAAGGAAAAAAAAAAAAATCGATTTTCTTCAAATCTGAATCGATTTGAACTCAAAACTCGATTCAAGATTAAAATCGATTTTTTTCCCAGCCCTAACTACTGCCTACAGGAAATTTTTGAAGAGCCTAGAATAACCACTACTACTCCCAGAAAGTTATATTTTTACAATTAGAAAATACAGTGAGACCATAAAACAAAAAGGGTTGAGGCCTGTCACTCAATGAGCTTCCAAGTAAAGGATTTTATGGTGAATACAAAAAAAAATAAGATTTTTGTACTCACCGTAAAATCCGTTTCTCTGACGTCCATGGACTGACACAGCTCTAATACTGTAAACGTTTGGGTATATGTCCCTGCTCGCAGGAGAAGATCTAGGCAGAATGTTAGAAACATACATTCTAGAACAAAACCAGAGCTGACCAGCCCCGCCCAGGGGGGCGGTCCCTCCGGACATAACCCTCCTACCTGCAGCCAGCAGTCTCAGTTCGTAACAAAGCAGTACAAACCTTAAAAGAAGGGTGGGTGCTGTGTCAGTCCATGGACGTCAGAGAAAATGATTTTACGGTGAGTACAAAAATCCTATTTTCCCTCATCGTCCATGGACTGACACAGCTCTAATACTGTAAACGTGTGGGACGTCCAAAAGCAGTATCTGAAAAGGGTGGGAGCAGTAGTAAAGGAAAAACCAAACTTCACTCCAAACAAGCAGAGCTCCTCAACGGAGTTGCAACATTAAACAGCGGCCTGCAACACTTTGCGGCCGAAGGAAGCATCCGAAGATGCAGCCACATCAACCTTATAGAATCTCGAAAAGGTATGAACGGACGACCAGGTCGGCCCCTTGCACACTTGTGCAACCGACGCTTGATGTCGGAAAGCCCAGGAAGCACCATTTGCCCTGATGGAATGCGCCGTAACCGGAAAGGGAGGCGCCCGTCCCTTAATGGCATAAGCCTGTATAACAGTCTGTCTGATCCACCTAGAAATGGTGGCAGACGACACCGCTTGGCCCTGTTTTGGACTAGAGAGACACAAACAGCGAGTCAGACTTCCGAAAAGCAGTAAGGCTCGCACCACATCCAAATTGTGAAGCGCAAACTCTCTAAGATGCGATTGGGTGAGGGCACAAGGACGGAAGGACAATGTCCTCATTAAGGTGAAAAGCTGAAACCACCTTTGGAAGGAAAGACGGTCGCGGGCGCAACACCGCCTTATCCTTATGGAGGACCAGGTAAGGCGACTTGCATGACAGGGCCGCCAACTCAGACACCCGTCTAACAGAAGTAATGGCCACTAAGAAAGCCACCTTCTGAGACCAAGTTAAGAGGGGAATATCTCTGATATTTTCAAAGGGAGGTTCCTGGAGAACCGAGAGCACCAAATTCAGATCCCAAGGAGGGAGCGGAGGCTTGGCAGGGGAAATCACATAGCGAACCCCCTGCACAAAAGTGCTAACTAAGGAATGACCTGCTAGCGGTCATTGAAAGAAAAACGGCCAAGGCCGAAATCTGACCCTTAATTGTGCTCAAAGCCAGCCTTTGGGCCACACCACGCTGCAAGAACCGCAGGATTCTGGGGACAGAGTACGTCCGTGGACGCCAGTCTAGCTCTTCGCACATCGCGATGTAAGCTTTCCAGGTACGGTGATAGATCTTTCTAGAAGAACACTTCCGTACCCTCAGCATGGTTGAAATTACAGAATCCGAAAGGCCTCGGTCCTTCAGCACCTTTCAATAGCCATGCTGTTAAAACCAGAGACTGTAAAGCAGGATGAAAGATAGGACCTTGAGACAGAAGGTCCTCCGTCATGGGCAGTCGCCAAGGGACGTCCGCGTACCAGATCGGCGTACCAGTGATGCCAATCTGGGGCAATGAGGATCACCGGAATGCCCTTGGCCGCTACCCTTCCGCAGCAGACGAGGAAGCAACTGCAGCGGAGGATAAGCATATATCAAGCGATACTGACCCCACGGGGCCACCAACGCGTCCGAGGCATCTGCCCAGGGGTCCCTGGACCTGGCCACAAACCTTGAACAAATTGCGATTGAGTCGAGACGCCATCAGGTCCACATCCGGTGTGCCCCACCGCCGACAAAGGAGGTGAAACACCTCCGGATGCAAGGACCACTCTACCTGGTCCAGGGACTGGCGACTCAGATAGTCCGCCTGCCAGTTTTCTACGCCCAGAATGTAGACAGCCGACAAAACCGGCACGCTTCTTTCCGCCCACCTTAGGATGTGAGCGACCTCGGATGCCGCGGCTGAGCTCTGAGTGCCCCCCTGATGGTTGACATACGCCACAGCCGTGGCGTTGTCCGACAGGATTCTGACCGAGCAGCCCTGTAGCCTCGTCGACCACGCGGAGAGGCACAGTCTGATCGCTCGCAATTCCAGAACGTTGATTGGTAGACGAGATTCGTCCGGAGTCCAGAACCCTTGAGCTGACCGAACTCCCCAAACTCCTCCCCAGCCCGTCAGGCTGGCGTCCGTCGTGACCACCGTCCACTGGATGGGGAGGAACGACTTCCCGGACCGAAGAGCCGGGGATCTCAGCCACCACGTCAGGGACGCCCTGACAGAGTGACTCACCTGAATATGAAGATCCAAGGACAACGGGGACTTGTCCCAAATGGACAGAATTTCCTTCTGCAATGCCCGAGTGTGTGATTAGGCATACGGAACTGCCTCGAAGGAGGCCACCATGAGTCCCAGGGACTCTCATGCAGAAACGGATTGACAACCATTTTCGGGACGTCAGAACCCGAACTGCCGACTGAAGTGTCTAACTTCTCCGAGGGTAGAAACACCTTCGCTGCCGAAGTGTCCAGAATCAGACCCAGAAACTCTAAACGCTGAGTCGGGACTAAAACCGACTTCTGCATGTTCAGGAGCCACCCGAAGTCCCGGAGGGTCTGACTGACTATTGCCACATTTTCCTCCAACTCAGACATTTTCTGCTCTTAGGAATCCGGAATTTTGGTACCTTCACATAGGCATTCAAGGCCTGGAGGTCCAGGATTGGCCGGACCCCGTCCTTCTTTAGAACAAACAGGTTTGAGTAAAACCCCTGAAACCTCTCCTGTGACGGAACCGGCACAATTACTCTGCACCTGAGCAAATCCCGTACAGCCCCCAAGAGGGCCGCCCGGCAGGCAGGGAGGAGAGTGATGTTTGAGGGGAAGAATCTGTTTGGGGGCCACGAGCGGAACTTTATCCTGTATCCCGAGGTGACCACCTCACACACCCACCGGTCGGAGAGACGGGAGGTCCACTTAACCGTGAACCTGCGAAGACGTCCCCCCACCCCAGAGTCGGGCAGGGGCAAGACTTCATGCGGTGGCGGGCTTGGAAGCCGGCTTGGTTGGCTTACGCACCCAGGGACGCTTCTGTCCCCCCGCCGCACTTTTTTCAGTCTGGGAGGGCTTACCCGTGGATTCTGACTGACGAAAAAACTTCTTCGCTGGAAAGGAAGGGCCCGGCCTACGGTGGGGCTCATTTCCCTTAACAGACTAAGGAAGGAAGGTGCTCTTACCCCCTGTGACATCCTTAATGATGTCATGCAGGGCGGCCCCAAACAGTCTACCGCCCTTAAAGGGCAAATCAGCCAGGAGCTTCTTGGAAGCTAGGTCGGCCGACCAGCATTTCAGCCAGATAAGGCGACGTAACACCACAGCAGAGATAGAGGCCCCAGATATTAAAGGGGCCGCATCCAAAGTGGCATCGCACACAAAGACTAAACCCTGCGCAAGTTGGTGAGCCAGGGCAATGGTCTCTGGGGGGAGATTATGCTCCTGCACCGTCTTGTGCAAAATCTTTGCCCAGCCTGTGAGTGTCTGAGACACAAGGGTCGCCGCCACTATAGGGCGTAAGGCAGACCCCAACAAGGCAAACATAGTTCTACTCACCACTTCTGACCTCCTGTCAGTGGGGTCCTTAAATGCAGGAGTCCCTTCCATTGGGAGCGTGGTAGCCTTATTCAAACGGGCGACCGGGGGGAGAGACCATTTTTTAACCAGGGTCTCCTCAAAGGGGTACCTTATAGATCGGAGCCGCGGGACCATCAAAGACTTCTGCGGCTTATCCCAGACTTGGTCGATGAATCTATCAAAAAAGGGCACATATGGACAGACCTTTTTTGAAGAAACAGCTTTAAAAGAGCCAAAGGAGACAGCTTCCACCTGAGACTCCTCAGCCGCATCATTCAGCTTGAGTGTCCCTCACAGCATCAATGAGTTCACTTACAAGCGCCCTGTCAGTCACTGGTTCAGAACTGGGGTTTTCCTCACAAGGAATGTCCTGTTCAGAAACATTAAAATCCTCAGAGCTAGGGTCCTGAGCAGCTACAGCTATGCCCATATCCGAGTCAGAGCACTCCCCTACTGTAGAATGTGTGGGGAGAGGGCGCTTTATAGCTCCCTTGCGCTCGCACACCGCTTCCATCCTGACCAGGAATGATTCCAAGACTGCCGACAACTGGTCCATAGGGACCGCAGGTGCAGGAGCACTGCCAGTTGCCTCTGACAAGTGTGGGGAAGCAGGTGAACCAGACTCCATACTGCCACCCTCTGAGACCTTATGCACAATAGTGAATAATACAGTCCACCCACTGGCTGCGCTGAGGCTGAGGAGGGGATACCCAGTGGACTCACCAACCCTTACAAGGACCGCTCAGCTCTGCTGTATGATACCGCGCTGCAGCGCGAGTGAAGCCTGAGGAGAGTGTGAGGAGATTCGCGCCGCAGCAGCGGCGATAGAGGCCAAAACCGAAAGTAAAAGCGGCGCGGCTTCAAGAAAATGGCCGCCGGCCGCATGTAAGCTATGCCAATGATCTGCGGCAAGATGGCCGCCGAGCGCCGTTTTTAAAACACAGCATAGCCAGCGCTAATGGCGTCTCCAAACACTAATCCCTCGCAGCCCCAGCACAGACATGAGTGCCCCCCGCCAGGCCAGAGTGACCCCCAAGTACCCCCCACACAGCACAGCGCCAGTACAGGGTGCAGAGAGCAGCATAACAGGGGGGAGACAGGGTGAAACCCGCCCATACAGAGAAACAGAGCCAGCATGTACTCACCTGCAGCAGGAGAGACTACTTACCTGTCCCAGAGGGACCCACTGGCTTGTTTCAGAAAGACCTATCACAGAGTAGTACAGAGTAGCAGTCGGCCCGGTCCACCGCGAAAGATACAGTAGGCACTGTTCAACCCTGAGAGGACCGCGGGAGCATAAAAGCCACCCGGCCATCCCTGGAGTCATGGGGCATGTCGTGAACTGAGTCTCACGCACACAAGGCGAGGATCAGCACGCTCGATGGTCGGACAGGGAAAACTACGAGGATACCAGTGTATCCAACCTGTTGCCCAGCCGACAGTTGATTGAAGGTCTCAAAAATAAAACAATAAATATCCCAAAGGAATAAAATAAAAAATAAAATCTTCCAGGAGACAGGCTCTTGAGAGAGCCACGTCTTCTCCTTCTGCTAGGCAGAAAAAAACTGAGGCTGCAAGTAGGAGGGTTACGTCCGGAGGGACCGCCCCCTGGGCGGGGCTGGGCAGCTCTGGTTTTGTTCTAGAATGTATGTTTCTAACATCTAACATTCTGCCTAGATCTTCTCCTGCGAGCAGGGACATATACCCACACGTTTACAGTATTAGAGCTGTGTCAGTCCATGGACGATAAGAGAAATACGATTTTTGTACTCAACGTAAAATCTGTTTCTCTGACGTCCATGGACTGACAGAGCCTCTTAATATTTGACAAGTGGGCTGTCCCAAAGCAGTGTCAAAAGAGGGGTGGGAGCAAAGAGAAAGGAAAACCAAACTTCACTTCAAAACAAGCAGAGCTCCTCAACGGAGGAGTTGCAACTTAAACAGCGGCCTGCAACACCTTGCGGCCAAAGAAATCATCCGAAGATGCAGTCACATCAACCTTGTAAAACTTAGAAAAGGCATGTGCGGACGACCAGGTCGCCGCCTTGCACACTTGTGCAACGGACGCTTGATGTCTAAAAACCCAGGAAGCACCAATTGCTCTGGTGGAATGCGCCGTAACCGGAAAGGGAGGCGCCCGCCCCTTAAGGGCATAGGCCTGTATGACGGTCTGCCTGATCCACCTAGAAATAGTTGCAGGGGAAACCGCTTGGCCCTGTTGTGGGCCTGACACAGCCACAAACAGCGAGCCAGACTTCTGAATGGGAGCAGTAATGGACAGGTACACCCGCAAGGCACGTACCTTGTCTAGCGAGTGAAGCGCAAACTCTCTGGGATGCGACGGATGAGGACACAAGGACGGAAGAACAATGTCCTCAATAAAGGTGAAAGGCCGAGACCACCTTCGGAAGAAAAGAAGGTCGCGGATGCAACACAGCCTTATTCTTATGGATGACCAAGTAAGGCGGCTTGCAAGACAATGCCGCCAACTCAGACACCCGTCTGACAGAAGTAATGGCTACCAGGAAAGCCACCTTCTGAGACAACGTCAAGAGAGGGATATCTCGGATGTTTACAAAAGGAGGTTCTTGAAGAACCGAGAGCACCAAATTCAGATCCCAAGGAGGGACAGGAGGTTTGACAGGGGGGAGCACATGGCGAACCCCCTGCAGAAAGGTGCTAATCAATGAATGGCCCGCAAGCGGTCGTTGAAATAAGACAGCCAGGGCCGAAATTTGACCCTTGATGGTATTCAAAGCCAGCTTTTGGGTCACACCACGCTGTAAGAACAGCAGAATCCTGGGAACGGAATACGTCCGTGGGCGCCAATCTAGCTCCTCGCACATAGCGATGTAAGCTTTCTGTTATACTGTCATTGGAACGTGGGAGGAAACCCACGCAGATACAGAGAGCAATAACACAGACATACACGGTGTGTCAAGTATAACTGGGTAAACTATGGCGCCGAGGGCGCTCATCTCTGTACCGTTCCAACCTGCGTATATGTGCTGCCGAAGCAAGCTGCAGGTAAAAAACTACCTCTGACACCGCAGACCGTGGTCCTGTCAGAGTCAGAGCGTTCCCCAGGAAATGGCGGGAAACCACAGGTGCAGAGACTCTGGTGTTGCCACAGAGATATTACACAGAAAGCTCACAGGGACTAGACAAATAAATGAATAAAGTCCCACTACCATGCCCGGGGGGGGGGGGGGGGGCACCGTGTATCACTGTATCATTCATGCAGCTCTAGAAGCAGTGTGTGAGGAAACCGTGAGGAGAATCGTGCTGCGCCCTGCAGGAGCCAGCACTAAGCCAATGGTGTAAAAGAAAAGCTTTAAATGAAGCAAGGGAGACTGTCTCCAAAGGATCTCCAGCTGCAGCCTCCAGCATAAGAGTGTCCCTCACCATCAATAAGTTCAATACCAAGCGTCCTGTCATTTACTGACCCAGGAGTCTTCCTCAGAAGGAATGTCCTGGTCAAAAAATATACAAAAAAAATTCAGAGCTAGGGTCCTGAGCTGCAGCTAGGCCCATATCTGAAACAGAGCACTCCCCTACTAAATTTAGTGTGGGGAGAGGGCACTTTATAGCTCCCGTTCGCTTGCACACTGCTTCCATCCTGACAAGAAATAAGTCCAGGACTGCCGACAACTGATCCATAGGGACTGCAGGTGCATCACGCCTGCCTGTTGTGACATGAATGGGGAAGCAGGTGAACCAGACTCCATACCTCGCCACTTCTCTGAGACTTTTGTACAAAGTCCACCCTCTGGCTGTGCTGGCTGTGGGAGGTTACCCAGGGGACTCAGCAACCCAGTGGGGACTGCTCGGTTCCGCTGCCTGTGCTGCACAGCACGAATGAGTAGCGAGGAGAATGTGAGGAGAACCGTGCCTTTCCAGCAGCGATAGAGGCCAACAGTAGAAAAAAAACGCACGTGGCTCCAAGAAAATGGCCCCCGCAACTGCGCCATAACGAACCACGGCAAGATGGCCGCCATGCGTGCCAGTGAAAAAAAACAGAGTGACAGAAAAACATGGCGCCGAACGGTGCACAGGCCCAAAAAAACACATTCTCCAAGGCAGATACCCATGAGCCTCCCCCCGGGACCCCCCAGGCAGCACAGTGCCAGCAAGGTGACAGAGAGTAACAAACAACAGGGGGAGACAGGGAAAATCCCCCACACATAGGAACACACAGCATGTACTCACCTGCTGATACTACTTACCCGGTCCGGAAGGACCTACTGGTGTGTTCCTGAAAGACCTATCACAGTTCGGTACTGAGTAGCTGTCGGCCCAGTCCACCGCGAAAAGAGACAGCAGGCACTGTTCAATCTTAGCGGACCGCAGAGCATAAAAGCCCACCGGCCACCTCTGGAGTCATGGGGCATGTCGTGCACGCCGGAGCGAGGATTCAGCATGCTCGATGGTCGGACTGGGAAGACTACGAGGATGTCCAATGTACCCAACCTGTTGCCCAGCCGACAGTTGATAGAAGATCAAAAAATAAAATAAAAATTCCAAAAAGGAATAAAAAATTCTTCAGGAGACTGGCTCCGAAGCGAGCCACGTCCTCTCCTTCTGCTAGGCAGAAAAAAACTGAGGGCTGCTGGCTGCAGGTGGGTGGGTTATGTCCGGAGGGACCGCCCCCTGGGCGGGGCTGTTCAGCTCTGGTCTTTAGAATGTATGTTATAACATTCTGCCTAGTTCTCTCCTGCAAGCAAGGACATAAACCCACTTGTCAAATATTAAGAGGCTGTGTCAGTCCATGGACGGTAAGAGAAAATCTATTTTTCTCTCTCATTCATGGAGGGGGGCACAGTAATCCAGAGGCAACTGGGACATCCAAAAGCAGTGCAAATGAGGTGTGGGCAAAACAGCAAACAAAACACCTAAAGACCCAAATAAAAACAGAGAGCTGACTGAAATACCTTATCCCCAAAGCTGGCATTAAAGGAGTCCTGAAAATCTACCTGGACAATCAGATTGTACAATCTCCTTTAGGTCTACTATCAAAAATGTAGTTCAGAGGTCTGATAAAATGCAAATGAACCGTTTAGGTTTTATATTACATAGGCTTGGTAAATCTAAAGAAGACTGTGCAGAGATTGTCTAGTCAATGGTCAGCTTTAGAAGACCAGGCAGCAGCAAATATATAAAACAATTGCCTGATGCCAAACAGCATAGGAATTACCAATAAATCTAGAAAAGAGTGCACCTTGAAAAGGAAGGAGTAGAACCTGATCCTTAAGGCCAAAGGCTCGAATGATGATCTTTCTGAGCCACCAAGAAATAGCAAAATGATTGGTTTCCCCTTTACGTGGAGTATCAGAAATAGCAAAGTCTCAAGTCTTTCTAATGGAAGCAGTGGCTAAAAGGTAGACGCACCGCTCGAAACATCCAGACAATAAATAGAAATCTCCTTCTGATGTACTTGCAGTAGAGAGAGTGACAAAAGCACATTGTTCTGGTTAACGTGAAAGGCTGAAATCATCTTGCGAAGGAAAGAAGCTCTAGACTAGTTGATGAGCTCAGGTTTGGAACCCAGGTGGTAGCTGTCACTTTTATCCACTGATGCCGAATCAACTAGGACCAGGGTATTCCCTGCCCTGCAGCTGCACACACACAAAAGGGGGAGGATGCTCATAACACCACCAATGATCTTATAAGGCCCCACGGCCATAATAGGATAAAACTTTGACATTACATAGCCATATTAGGCCAATTATAGCAAAAGTATCCCTGTTCCATTGTGTACGTGTTCAGCTACAGAAGGTGAAATGTCATGGCCAGTTGATTGGACAGCAATGGCAGCTTTCATTTGAGTTTGGGCTGAACTCTCTAGACCTGAATTCCACGGTGTCCTTATATAAGACCAGAAAATTTTATTTACAGGACAATGTTGCCAAGTCCAAAAACATGCCTTACAGAGGTGATGACAACATAGAACACAACCTTGTGAGTGTGAAAAGTGCAATATCCTTTTTAGATTCAAAAGGCGGCTGTAAAAGTGCAAAGAGATCCAAATTCAACTACCATGGAGACACTGATGAGCGCACAGGAGGAGCCACATGAGAAACACTCTGAAGAAGTATTTAAAGAATGAGTGGCAAATGGCCTTTGAAACAAGATGACAAGTGCTGGGATCTGACATTTAATTGTACTTGAAGACCAAATTGTTGATCCAGGCCCGAGTATGGTACGAATACTGACATTTTTAACGTATTTTCCAGAATGAAAGTGTCCTCTACTCAAACCAAGCAATGTATGCTTTTCCCTGTGGAATGCTAGACCTTGTGGGAAGTGGCCTTTCTAGCTTTTAACATTGTGGAGACCATCAAGTCTGAGATGCCCATCCCTCAAAACCTGGGCTTCAGACATGCCTTGAAAGACAGCAACCATGAAGCAGGATGGTAAACTGTTCTTTGGGACAGAAGCATTTGCAATGAGTCCAATATAATCAGAGTACCATATTCCCCTGGACCAGACTGGAGCTAAAAGGATTGCCAAAATGCCCTGCATCTCAATTCTGTATAGAAGGCAAGGAAGGAGTTTCAGGGGAGGGAAGGCAAAGTTCAAACTTGCCTCCTATCCCTTGGAGCAACAAGAGCATCCAACTGCTTCTGTCAGAGGATTTCTACACCTAGAGACAAACTTGTCCAGTTTGTTGCTATACCTGGAGGCATACATTCGACGTCCCCCCCCTCTGACATGGGTTCTGGAAAACTCCTGGGTGTAGGGACCACTTGCCTATTTCAGGTGCTGCTGGCTGAGGAAGTCTTTCTGCCAATCTCTTGCCAAGGCAAGACTTCTGGGCTAGCCCCTGCAAATTGAGATGCCAGATTTATGGAGACAACCAAATCGCTCGAAGCTCCAGAATGTTGATCATAAGTTGGGATTCCTCCACCGATCACCAACCATATCCTGCACCAACAAGAAGTATAAGATTCCTTCAGGCTGGCCATCTTTTGAGATGACCTACCAAAAGATTGGAACAATTTCCCCAACTCCAGAGCTGGTTCCCGGAGTCAACAAGCCAGAGACAAATGTGGTCCTTATTGTTAGGTGAATTGTGAAAAAACTGAACCAAATTTCCCCACGATGACAAGATGTTGAGTTGTATGGGTCTGAAGTTAAATTAGGCATACATTACTCCCTCAAAAGAGGCTATCATCAGTTCCAAAGAGTCGGCTGAAACCTGAGACTTGTGGAAAAAACAAAAACAAAACACATATCTGACTTTAGCTGTGTCTAGGATCAGACCCAAATACTCCAAGCGAAAAAAGGCAAGCACATAGGAACCCAGGTGAATGCAAGTCAACGTGAATAGCAGGGTCATGAACTGGAAGTTAAGAAATCACTGATGTGCTGTAAAAAAAAATAGAAAAAAGACAGCTAAGTATGCGTCTTTGATGTCTACAGAGACCAAAAAGTCTCCCTTATAAAATGAGGGCTGTGATGGACCTTCTGGATTCAATATGGACATTTTGGTATCCAATGAAGACATTCAGGATGTCCTAAATTGGTTTTGAAACTGTGAAAACGGATAGAAAAAAATCGTTGATACCATTCCAATATAAGAACTGAGGCACTTGTTCCCACAAGATCTGGGGGGCACTTGCTCCCACAAAAGCTACACAGAGATATTCTAATCTGAAGAGTGACACTGGAAGTTTGGAAGAAATTAAAAAAGGGAGGGGGTTGGGAGCAGAACTTTAGCTTGCAGACAGTTGAAAACGGGTCTCCTGCACCCAAGCATCTAATAAGCAGTTTGTTCAAATGTCACCAAAGGTTAACAGATAACCCTACTTTGGAAAGGGAGAGAGCCCCTTCATGTCAAATAAAGATTTGTCTGCCTGTTTGCGGAAATTAGGGGTCCAGGATTTGCAGTGAAACTAGGCTCCTGGCTTGGGTGTGGCCCTAGAGACTTAAAGGAGTTGTAAAGGCAAAACGTTTTATCTTAATGCATGCTATGCATCAAGATAAAAAACCTGTGTGTAGCAGGCCCACCAGCACCCCCTAAATACATACCCTGAGCCCCTTCTCTATCCAGCGATGTCCACGATTCCCTCGGCCGTCCAGGACTCTCCCGATTGGCTGGGGCATAGCCACGGCACCATTGGCTCCCACGGCTGTCAAAGTCAGTTAGCCAATCAGGGGAGAGAGGGGCCGGGGCTCAGTGTCCGAATGGACACAGAGAGCTCTGACTCAGCTTGGGTGCCCCATAGCAAACTGCTGGTCTATGGGGGTACTCGTCAGGAGGGAGGGGCCAGTAGCAGCGAAGAGGGACCTGAGAGGGAGGAGGATCGGGGCCTGCTCTGTGCATATCCACTGCAACAGGGCAGGTAAGTATGACGTTTGTTTGTTTTTAAAACAAGACTTTTCTATCATTTTAAAGTGGTTGTAAAGGCAGAAGTTTTTCTATCTTAATGCATTCTATGCATTAAGATAAAAAGCCTTCTGTGTGCAGCAGCTCCCCCTAATACTTACTTGAGACCATCTAGATCAGCGATGTTGCAGAAGTGTCTTGGCTGCCCAGGACTCCCCTCCTCATTGGCTGAGACAGCAGTATGGTGCTATTAGCTCAGTCAGCCAATGAGGAGAGAAAGGAAGCAGGACCAGGACAAGTCTCCGTGTCTGCATGGACACAAGGAGCTGTGGGTCGGCTCAGGTGCCCCCATAGCAAGCTGCTTGCTGTGGGGGCATTTAGCGGGAGGGAGGGGCCAGGAGCGCCAGCAGGGGACCCAAGAAGAGTCATCTCTGGGCTGCTCTGTGCAAAAGTAATACACAGGGCAGGTAATATATATATATATATATATATATAAATATATATATATATATATATATATATATCTATATATATAAAAAAAAAGAACAAACAAGACTTAAGTTTCTCCAAGGCTTAAAGTGATACTAAAAAGGGACTCTGTCTCTGAGGGGGATTTTTCACAGCTTGAGGGCTTGACTTCTGTTGCTGGGGTAGATGAGAACTCTTCCACTCAAACTTCCAGGATGAGGGTGTTTAATGAAGCTTCAAAGCGTTGTTCACCCTCGAAGAGTATGCAAAGCAAATGCCCTTTACATGCCTGCTCTGCGGCCCCAACATTTAAACCAAAGAGTTCTCCACATGTTGACAGATAGGACTCATCTTCAAAAACACAATACACAGATGTCTGGAAAGCACCACAGGACGCGCCTGAAGGTCACGTGTCAGGCAGGCCCACAATCATTTAGACCACCTGGGTCCGGGTATGGCCTCCAAAGTTATTGCTGAGGATACACATAACCAGGTAGCTACATAAGAGACGAGCTCAAGCAGCGTGTAGATGAAGTCTTGTCTGAATAAAAAAAAAAAAAAAAAAAAAAAGACAGCTTGTAGAACAATTATACATTTCTCAATAGAGAAAGGCATTCATAATCCTAGGGCACTAGCAAAAAAAACTGAGGCATGCTGGGAGTGGGAGAGGTTATACCAGGCCAATAGCTGTTTTTTTGCTTGCCAATGTCCAAATCCTCCCTAGGCGAGAGCATAACCTAGTTGTCTCTGAAACCTGTGTCTTTCAAAGACCAATTTTTTTTTTTTTCCTACTTCACCTCAAAATGACGACTATACACACACAAAAATAAGTTTCATAGTGAAAGCATGCTGAGTGACAAGAAAATAAGCACATCCACCAAATACAGAGGGCCTCTTACCAAGGTTAAGGCTGGAAGATGATCCATGAGAGGATAAAGATGGTGGCGGTGTCTGGGAATGGCTGGCCGCCTGGCTTGGAAGGGGCATGCCTACAGGACCAGGAGAGGAAGAGAAGCCTAGACCATTGTAGAAGCTATGTCCAATGGGATTCAAACTGCTGGAAGCCCTTTTGTACAGATCTGTACTGCCAGTCAGAGAATCACGACGCGATCCACTGCCAGTGTTGGAATTAGCAACTAAAAAGAAAAAAATATATATCAATTAAGAAAAAAAGTTAAATAAACAAGGATTACTTTATCTGTAAGCGCAACACAAAATGCTAATCAATAAGTTTTTTTTTACTTGTTCGTTGATACTGACCTGCTGTTCCAAAGCCACCCAGTGCCGAACTAAGCGTTGCTCCCAGTGATCCACTGCTTCCAAAACCCAATGAACTATTCGCTGGCTGACCTGAACTTTGTGAAAATAAGGAGCTGCTTTGAGAGTTGTTGGTCAGGGAACTGTTGCCATAGAACGAGCTTGATGCCATATTCTGGTTGCCTTGTGGTTGCGGTTGTCCCTGAGGCTGTTGAGAATTCAATTGACGAAAGGGTCCATTTGATGCACCACCTTGTCCATTGGCAGAAGCAGCTGCTGCTGCAACAGCTTAAAGATATATTGCAAAAGATCAGCTTTTATGTAAAAGACAACTAAACACCTTTCAAATCATTTTTTAAACAATAAATGGTAGCTGTATGAGGTATTTTAGCACAATAGACTGAAACACATGTAGCTGTCTATGTGTGTTTCCAACAGTGCTACATACCTGCTTGAGCTGCAGATGGACTAATGATAACCGGTGCAGGAGCTACCAGCCGAACAGGACCACCCAGTCCATTTCTGGCTCCAGTATTCACAACAAGTGCCCCTGTTTGGTCATAGTAAGCAGCAGGAGCTAGAACTGGATATCCTAAATGAAGACACGGAAAAGTAAAATGTAAGAAAATATGGGAAGATAGAAGAGAACATATATAAAGCAATCTGTATGTCACAAATATATAGGGGCAAGCAACAAAATGCCCAATTTTTAGGGAGTTTAGGAATTTTTATATACTTTCATACATTACACATGTCGCCGGAAAACCACATAACCAGAACCAGTGACTACCCCAACGTGCAAGCTAAAGTTTGAGTATGGCAATTTTGACACAATTCCAGCTTGAACCAATGTAACCATGTGTCATAGGCATGGGATCCCTGTGGAAGCTGGAATTCACTGTAGTAGACACCGCTACTACAGTGATCTCCAGTTGTTTCCAGGTCCTGTGCACCCAAATTCGCTTGCTCGGCACATGTGCCATTCAAGAACACCGTATTTTCTCAATGAAGGCAAAGAATTCCTAAATTGAACGAGCTACAGAGGCAGGGCAGTGACGTCACGATTGATACACTGAGAAAATGCAAAATTGCATTCTATGCAAAAAGTGTCATACCTAAAGTGTAGCTTTAAAGTGTAAACCCTGTTATACCACTTTTACCTACAGGTAAGCCTATAATAAGGCTTACCTGTAGGTACCGTGAATATCTCCTAAACTTCCACAGTGTAGGAGATATTCCGCATATGTGCGGCTGCTGACGTCATTGGCGCATGCGCACTGAAGAAATGGGCTACTGGTGCCATTTCTTCAGTAGCCGTGCCCTGGGGCTCCGGCAAATCAGAGCCGAACCCTGAGGTAACTCCGGTGGAAGATGTCAGCCCTGTACCCGGAGTGTCGACTCCGGTTCAGGGGATCGTTCTGAGGCAAGTATTTCATAATGGTCTAGTATGCAATGTTTTTTTTTTTTTTTTTTCCAAGGTTTACAACCTCTTTAAGACAACATAAATTAATTCTGCTCTCCATTCAACAGTTATTTCAACCACTACTACCTAAATTTGGCTTGGTATCAAGTCTCTTGTATTTTGCAATATCTATAGGATTAGCATGGGGGATAAGAGCCATTCAGGCGTGCTGCTGTATGCAAATGTGCTGACATAGAACATACTGATACGAAGATAGATAATTATCTCATCAGCCTATGATTTGTCTGTGATGGTCTAGCCAGCAGACAAGGAGTGGAGAAAGTAAACTACTATACAGTGCCTTGAAAAAGTGTTCATACCCCATTTAAGTTTTCCAAACTTTGTCATGTTACAACCAAAAATGTAAATGTATTTTATTGGGATTTTATGTTATAGACCAACACAAAGTGGCACATAATTGTGAAGTGGAAGGAAAATGACAAAATGGTTTTCAACATTTTTTTCCCCAAATAAATATCTGAAAAGTGTGGCGTGCATTTGTATTCAGCCCTCCTAAACCAATACTTTGTAGAACCACCTTTCACTGCAATTACAGCTGCAAGTCCTTTTGGGTACGTCTCTACCAGGATTTACACACCTTTTTGACCTTTGTTCTTTGCAAAATAACTCAAGCTCTGTCGGGTTGCATGGAGAGCGTCTGAAAAGCAACTTTCAAGTCTTGCCACAGATTCGCAATTGAATTTTGATCTGGACTTTGACTGGGCTATTCTAAAATAGAATTATGCTTTAATCTAAACCATTCCAGTTGGAAAATTTCAAGGAGAATAAATACTTTTTCAAGGCACTGTATACCTTACAGGCAAGAGAGGTCATCCACCAGGCTTTGTGGTAGAGAGCTGCGTAAATCTAAGGACTAGATAGACAAAAATTCAATTTCTTTGGCTGGTAAAATGGCTCTCCTATATATAATTTTATCACTGTATTTAGTGGTTTGGCTGAAGTTCGCTTTAATACCCTCTGCAAGCAATACCCCATAACAGCATACACTCACAAGGACTGACTTAAGTAAGTAACCAGAGTTACATTTCTCCCTGCATATACTGAAGTGGAATAACCAGCCAACACTTTTTTTTTCTCCATTGGGGGGGCGATTAGAACTACCAAATTTTTATGACTGTCGTGCCTTTAAAGTACATTTCCTCTCACCTTCTGTTGTGCCAGCAGCACAGCGAGGGAGAATCTCTTTAATGGAGAAAGACACAAATCCGACTCCGAGTCCAGTTCTCTCTCACTTTATCCAAAACAAAAAAGTTAAAAGCGGAGGTTCACCCAAAAGTGAACCTCCGCTTTTCGGAACCCTCCCCCCCCCTCCGGTGTCACATTTGGCACCTTTCAGGGGGGAGGGGGTGCAGATACCTGTATAAAACAGGTATTTGCACCACTTCCGGGAGCAGACTCCCGCGGCAGTCCCGCCCCTTCGCGTCACCCCCCCCCCCCCCCCCGTTGTGTTCTGGGAAACACTCGGCTCCCAGAACACAACGGTGAAGCCGCAGCGCTTCACTTCCTGATTCCATCACCAAGGATGGCGGCAGGGGAAGCCGAGAGCGGGCGACCTGGACAGGTAAGTGTCCTTTTTTTAAAAGTCAGCAGCTGCAGTATGTTGTAGCTGCTGGCTTTTAAAAAAAATTAAAAATTCCGGTGAACCTCCGCTTTAATGTTTTATTCAAAGCAAAATATGCAACTCACCAGGCATTCCAGCAGCAAGGCCTTGCCCAAAGGCCAGTGCAGAATTCACAGCAGCTGCTGCAACTAACTGGTCATTTTGTTGTCCCTGTTGATTCTGGTTGGGGGTTAGCGGTCGCTGATTACCTCCTGCACGAAGCACCTAGGAAATGCACACACTTTTAAAAAGGGGTAAAACATGAAAAATGTGTGGTTACGGCTTTCAAGGGGAAAAATCAGTAAAGAGCAAACAACTAAAATGCCACAAAGTGACAGATAGACCAGAAGTAAATATAACCTCTTAAGCCCACTCAAAACAGATTCCTTGTTAAATGCCAGTACAACAGCATGGTTTTCCTCTGGATGACCCCACCAGCGAGGCCTTCATGTAGCACTTCTAAGTCCTGCATTCTGCTAAAGCCATATTGAAGGCAAGCAAGGGAATGTTATTACAGATATGCTCCATCTAGCATATACTTAATGAAGAGCCTCATATTAGCCACAGCAGCTAAGCAAAGCTGGAAATTGAAATTCAGAAAACTGGTGGAGGTTTAATGCATTATTTTCCAAGAGTACCATTACCTACAAATCAAATCTCAACCATTAAATGTTAAAAAGAAAAAAAAAAAAAAAGAAGAAGAAGGACACACAGGCCTTGTGGTCATAAGCAATATTTTGCAGATGTTCCCCCTATGGGGACCTCTAACAGATCAGGTTATATCTCTTAGTGTAGGGAGAGGAGAAAACTCACAACCAATGACCTGACTGTGGTCCCCAAAAAAAAGGCTAACTTGAGAAACAATGCAACAAAGAAAGCAAAAGAACCGTTGAGAGACCAACATGCCAAAAGATGAGAACACTCACCTGTTGCTGGCCCTGCTGATTCTGAGGATTGTTCTGTTGAGATGCAGAGTTGCTTGCTGCTGCTGCTGCCGCTGCTTGCTGCTGGAAGAGGTTGGCAGGATACACTCCCCATGGAGTGACACCGTAATATTGGTGGGGAACCACAGCTGGGCCTGTATAAGTTAGGGAAAACCAACAATGTAACCATCTTATAGGAATCCATCCTTAGGCTGGGTTCACACTATACGACACGACTTTCATCCTACTTTGCTCTGCGACATCTGTCCGACATTGGTCCGACTTTCATGAACAGGATACTACTTTGATCCTACTTCAATGATAGTCAATGGGCTGAAGCAGGATCAAAGTCGGACAGAAGTAGTACAGGGAGCATTTTTAATGTCGGACCGACTTGTGTCGGACCAGTTAAGACGGCTCTCATAGGGATTCATTGATTTTCACACATCATGCGACATGAGCTCCTAATGTCGGAGCGTTTGTCGCCCCAGTGTGAACCAGGCCTAAACCTAAAACAGTTCCTGAATTGGACATTTTCTCCATAAACCATAGGAGATTTACCAACGATCGGATCATAGAATTTACTTTCTTGGATTTGGGACTTTCATTTCTTCATATCAATGTTTTTCATGGATTACAATTATCTCTGGAACTGTGCCTGAAGGGTCATAAATTATTGTGTGCTTCACCAGTTCGGTTAACTGTACAGTGCGAGGGGGGGGGGGGGGGGGGGTCAAGGCATGAAAATAAGTGCGTCTTATGGAGTTGAATAATACGGTAGATTACAGAAACACACACCTTTTATATTATATACTACTGTAATAGAGAGGAGTCTAGCAGTTAACAACCACTTTAAGCTAGGCCACATTTTCGGTGAGGTAGGGCTTTATATTCCAGCCCTCCTCGAATATCACAGTATGTCTTACTTTCGGGGAAACACAGTATATGTATACATATATGATATGGAAAAATGTCTTTTCATGGTATGAGTGATTTTCTTTTTTGTGTGATGTGGTACCATTTTTATTGTTAACTTTTTCATACTTGACCAAAATAAAGCATTTTTCTAGTCGACAGGGAAACACATTTTTGTAATGCTTTGTATACGACGAGGTTTGAGCTAAAACTAGGTTTTTATTCTCAGTCACTGTGTCTAAAACAGAACTAGTAAACCAATGCACCAAGCACAAGTTTAAATAAAACAATATCAAGCAACAAAAGGAAACCTTACCAAGTGTAGCGGCTGCTGCAAGGCCAGCTGCATAGGGGTCTGTTCCAGGAGGTGCGGCACTGATGATGTAAGGGTTTGGTACAAACGCAGCTGGAGCTAGACCTGCTGAAAACATACCTGTCAGTGAAATGAGACTTCAGTACATTGCCAGCAGAGGAAAAAAAAAAAAAAAGCGTTTTGCATCCATTCAGTAAAACAAACTCATGCTTTTAGTGTCTTTTTTTATTTTGGGGTGGGGCCAATTAGAGAGACCACACAAAATTAAAAGTAAAAGCGTAGTTCTTAGATATGGTATCCTCTGACACTCCATTTTAATGAGACATGTAAAGTGCAAAAAAACAACAGTAATCCACAATTTGCCATTTCGATTACCCTTATCAATTATTCCTGACAGTAACATACTATATACAGAATTAAAGTCACCTACCACCTAGAGTCACCTTGGCGGTCTGCCAACACCAAGAAAGAAAAACAAGTTCCACTTTGGAAAAGCAAAGCAATGCATAGACATATTTGGGCTCAATCTAATTAGCAACTTTTCTGAGGCAGAGACCATCTAGGTTTTGTGCTATAATGGTACAGGACAAGGCCCAATGTTCTCTCAGTCTAGTAATTGCAGTTACAGTCACTGTGGCCATGGTCAGCGTGAACCAGTATTAAAGTATAACTAAAAGGCAAAACTTTTTATTTTGTTTTGGAGTGCAGAGGGATTAGAACGCGTGTCAGTTTTAATTGCCATCTGTGCCCCCGTTAGGGAGATTCACCCTCTATTTTTCCTGTTTACCATTATCATTGAAAGTAAAAGAAAACCCCAAATTTTGGGTTGTCCACAGAAAAATAATAGAGGGGAACTCTTCCAATGGGGACACTAGTTCTGGTGACTTGGGGGTCCCCAAAGATTGCCTTTATTTGCAGGGATTTCCTCCCACTTACCGTTTTGGCTATGGGACAGGAAGTGAAGGTTAATGTTTGCAACGGGACAAAGATGGCAAAAAAAAAAAAAAAAAACCTTACAGGGGTTATAACCCACCCTACTAAAAAAAAAAAAGTTTTTCTAGATTCTATATACCGTGTTTCCCCGAAAATAAGCCTGGGTCTTCTATTAATTTTGTCAACAAAAGACACAGTAGGGCTTATTTTCGGGGTAGGTCTTACCATGTAATGTGCCGTCTTCTCTCCCTCCCTGCTTGTCAGGACTCCCCAGAGTAAACCGAGTTAAAATGCTTGTAAAATCCTATAATTCACTCTATTACAGTAGTATATAATGTACAATGTGTGTGTTTCTGTAAAATAGTTGTGCCAAATACCTTCGTTATAGCGCCACTCTGTGCTTCTGTGACCCGCCAGAGCTCTCTTCCCCGCAATTATATTACAGAAACTAACACATTGTATACTACTGTAATAGAGTGGATTATAGGATTTTACAAGCATTTTAAATTAGGGCTTATATTGCAGCTCTCCTGGAAAATAACGCTAGGTTTTATATTCGGGGTAGGTCTTACTTTCGGGGGAAAGACGGTAGTTAGGAACAAGCACACTGTGAAAGTATTGATTGCTAAAACAAGGACTGTACAGTTATGACAAATTGCTCTCTTTTTTGCATAGATAAATTTTTATATGCCAAACATTCAATGAATATTTTTTATTATAGCACACCAATATTTGTTTTGCTAAAACATAGACCAAGTAATAGAATAATTGCCATGTATAGCACCACCATTCCAAAACTTCCCATTATTGTCTTGGACTTTTTCCCAAAAAAGTGAATCAAGCTAAAGGGATTTGGCACGGTTAGGCCCCATTCACACCTGAGCATAGTGTTTTCAGGCAGAAAGTCACACGATTTGACAGGTCAAAGGGTCACCAATATAAAAAGCATAAAAACGCCCAAATCCGCATAAAAAAAAGGTTCCAGAACTTGTTTGAGCTTCAGGCGTTTTGGAGTGGAGATGTGAACCATCTAAATAGAGAATAATTGATTTTTTTCCCCTCCAGCTTTTTGTAGCTTCAGGCTTCAAGCTACAAAACGCTCAGGTGTAAATGGGGCCTTAGGGTCCACTAAGGCACAATGACTACAGAGTTATGCATCTGCTACAGGGATCAGGGCAAAGTGATAAAAAGGAGAATAGATTGCCCATGAAGAATTTAAGAGCTAAAAAGAACACGTTTTAGATCTAGGAGGGACCTGGTAACTGATGGCACGACTTGTTCATTGTTATACCATTCAGATTGCTTTAGGAAAGCCAAGCAGTGCTGATAGAATAACAAAGGAAATATATTTCCAGAAACCAGAACAATTTACACATAACCAAAAGGACTCCAAAATGGCCATAAATTATCCAAAAAACAACATTATGTGGTAGACAATGGAAAGCAGATTCGGATTCAACACAGCAGTTATCGTAGGGGCAAATATCAAATACCTCTAAGAGATATACATTTTAGGTAGAATAATATCGGAGATGTCACTTTTCAGTGGAGGCTTAACATGCTTGCTGAAAATAATAAAGGAACCATCTTCTTTAGCCAAAGATACTTGCTTATTACCAACTCAATATTATTACATTATTAGGGGGACTGTGTAGTCTTAGACCCCTTTCACAAGGGCGTTCAGTCTTGATCCATTTGTTGGTCTTCAGATGTAGGTTTATGGGTAGGTGGATGTAAACGGATGGTCATCCTTTTGCATCCGCCTACATCCAAGCCTGTTCAGGCCTTTTTTTTTTTTTAAATAGAAGGTGGCCACATCCTTTTCTGTTTAGACGGACCTGAACAGGTTTACACTATGAATCGCACAGGAAATCACAATGCATTCCTGCGCAAGTCACATGCAATTCAGTGCAGTGATATTTGAGCCCATTCCTTTTGAATGGGTTCAAATTGCACGCACCAATTTTAGGGAAAAAAATATTTAGTTTGTTACAAAATTTTGCAAAATTTGTAATTTTTATTTTTTTTTTATAAATTTTGGCCAAAATTTATACTGCTACATATCTTTGGTATAAAATAACCAAAATCGGTGTACATTATTTGGTCTTTGTGAAAGTTAGAGAGTCCACAAGCTATTGTGCCAATCATTTAAAATTGATCACAAATGATGTACTGACTGCCTATTTCATTTCTTGAGACATTAACAAGCCAAGACAGTACAAAAAAACCCCAAAAATGATCCCTTTTTGGAAAGTAGACATTCCAAGTTATTTAGTAAGAGGCATGGTGAGTTTTTTTTGAAAGTGTAGTTTTTTTTTTTCACAATTCTTTGCAAAAATTTATATTTTTCTTTTTTTTTCTCCCCACACAAAATTGTCATATTAACAGGTTATGTCTCACACACACGGCATATGCATACCACAAATTACACCCCAAAATACATGCTGCTACTCCTGAGTATGGCGATACCACATGAGACTTACACAGTGTGACCACATAGAGACGCCCAGCATGCAGGGAGCACCATCGGGCGTTTTAGAAGCAGAAATTACACATATACATTTCTTGACTACCTCTTGCACTTTTGAAGGCCCTGGAGCACCACCAGGACAATGGAACAGCCCCAAAAAATTACCCTATTTTGGAAAGCAAACACCCCAACGTATATTCTATGAGGGATAATGAGTCTGTTGAACATGTCATTGTTTCCACAAGTTTTTGGAAAATCTTAAAAGAAAATGAAAAACTTTTTTTTTTTTTTTACACAAAAGTTGTTAATTTATACAATATTTCTAACACATAACATGTGCATAGCAAAAATTACACCCCAAAATATATTCTGCTATATTCTGCTACTCTGAGTATGGCGATACCACATGTGAGACTTTTACACAGCCTGGCCACATACAGAGGCCCAACATGCAGGGAGCACGATCAGGTGTTCTAGGGGCATAATGTCAAATCTAATTTGACTACCCATTACACTTTTGTGAGCCACTGTAGTGGCACTGAAATGGAATAAATGAGCCATGGTTGGGGATGGCCACGCATGGATGGATGAGGCAGGAATGGGCACAGAGCAGCGCTGTGGGCACTACAGATTCAGCCCACAGTCCTGCTGCACCCAATCTCTCCCCTCTCCTCTCACACTGTACCGATCGGTACGGAGAGGGGAGAGGAGAGCCAAGCCGGGCATGCGCCGGCTTGTTTACAACTAACGGAGCGATCACCTGGTCAATGGCTGCTGTCGCTGGCCATTTACCATGATGCACCGGGTCCTTCGGACCAGGCAGTCACGGATATTCCCAGGTGCGCACCCCTGGGGGAGTGCGGGAACGCGATTCTGGAAGGAGGTCATAGTACGCCTTCCCAGAGATATCGAGCCGCGCTGTAGCCGTCATTTGGCTATGGAGCGGTTGTTAACTGGTTAATATTGCACTGACACCCACTGCAGATCGCAAGGGCAGTGCGAACTGAACACTGCGCAGGAAAGGTGCCAGTTTCCAGCACTGTGTTCCAGTGTGAAGCAGGGCTAAACGGATGTAGACAGATGCCATCCGTTTACATCCATTCCGTTTATGTCCATTTTTTTGGCAAGAAACATTTTTGTTTATACTTTTGTCACTTCTGTTCTGTCTCTGCAACAACCAAGGATGCGCAAAAACAGATGTAGACTGATGTGAACTGAACTGATATAAACTCTACTGAACTAAAGACGAATGTCCAAACTGATATAAACTTGATCTGTTTTTTCTTTGGGAAAAAAAGCGTCAGAACAGATTACGTCCATGTGAAAAGGGCGGTGACCACATATGCCCTCACAGCAGGTGCTCACTTGAATACCCTGCCTAATCTATGTCGCATAAAAAACACAATAAAGTGGTTGTAAACCCAACCACACAACTTGCACCTACAGGCAAGTCTAGATTAAGGCTTACCTGTAGGTGCAAAAATATCTCCTTAACCTACACGGTTAAGGAGATATTTGCAGGAAAACCGTGCACCGATGTCTACGGCGCATGCTCGCCGTAGACAACGGCGCAGACGCACTGAGCATTGCCGGTTCTCTCAATGGAGAATGACGGCCCCGCGCGCATGCCTTTTGACGTCATCGCCGCTCCGGCCAATCACAGTGCCGAAGCGGCGATAACAGGAAGACGGTCGGAGCGGACATGGCGGCAGAAGAGGGGGACGAGGAGTGCGGCGGAGGCTTCGATCGGAGGCAAGTGCCACATAATGAGCTTGTATGCATAGCATACGAGCTCATTATGTCGTCTTTTTCTTGCAGGTGTCATTTATTTATTTTTTGGAAAAGTGGTTTTACAACCACTTCAACCTTACTGATAAAAAAGAAAAAAACACAACATATTAACCACACTAAATTATATGTAGTGTGGACACTTCAGTATAGTGCATTTGCACCAGTAAAATAAGTTCATGAAGCATGTTCTGCATATACAGCAGCTACATAGCTAGGGAAGGGGTACCAGGGACATGTCCAGAGACACACCAAGCATACTACTAAAGACATGAAAAAGGATGATCAAACTGGATGCTCTCCTGGGTGCAAGCTGATCACATACAATTATCTCTGTCAGAGATCTAAAAGGTCACAATCTGTATTCTATGGACATGCCCATCACATAGAAAATACTAACAGGGATATACTGTATACAAGATGCATTCTGCCTGTGGCACGTTTAGCAGAAGGTGCATTTTATCATGGACAGGTTGACCACACTGGGTACTTATTCGAGGCATGCCTAATACTTGTGACTCTCTAATTAGTGAAAGACTAACAGTGGGCACTGTCAGGGACACAATCTTACACCGTAACTAGTTGTGTTTTGCGAAAGCAATGTGAATCGACTAATTTTTGAAAACACAGGAATACTGCCATAATTTTACAGAATGACAGTTTTTATTTTTTCATAGTTTTTATATTTCTGTGGGCACACTTTTGCTAAGATTTCTATAGATGGGGGAACTAAAATATTTCAGTGAGAAGCATTTATTACTGATGTCATAAAGCTAATGTTAGTCATTACTTCTGGATATTACCCGCTAGGGCTGGGAAAAAAAATTGATTAGATTTAAAAATAGAGTTGGTAGGTCAAATCGATTCATATTTTCAAAAAAATTGTTTTTAGATTATTTTTTTTCCCCAGGACCGGCGTTAAGAATCCTCCTATCATTGGGTGCAGACCCTCACAAACAACCCTCCTATCTTGATGACTTCTCCCCTGCACACCCCGGAGAGGCTAATCCGCCGCGATCCTGGGAAAAGGCCGCAAGGCCGGACGCCACGGACTAGGCCGAAGCTGCAGCCTCGCCTAAAAACTCCTGCCCGCAGCTCCTCAGGACCGGCGCGGTGTCCATCAAAAAAAATAAAATAAATCGATTTGAATCGTAAATCGAGTTTTTTATAATAAAAAATAAATAAATCGCCCTGCTCCATTACCTGCTCTCTACATCAATGGACCATCTTTCCAAATTCTTTTCTAGGTAGGGTAAATATGTCCTTAAAATGTCCATTCTGCCTAGATTACTCTACTACTTTGAAACCCTCCCAGTGGCCATCCCTAGGTCTCAAGTCTTTACAGCAAAAGTTTTTAAAATTCATATGGAATGGTAGGTCTCATAGTATAGCCAGCTCTGTGCCGTTTTAATTGAAATCACGTGGTGGCCTAGGAGCACCTGATTATTATAAAATATAATTACGCTACTCACTTACGGGCTGTCGTCTCCTGATCTAGCCATCATGCCCCTAACCGTCCATTTACCCAGTACATCCATGCTCCCTGTCGTGGTCACCCTCACTATGCAATGATGATATTTAAAAACTCATGTGTATTGCTTCTCGGTCATTTACTCTAGCGATATGGAAAAAGTGTTGTAACAAGAACTCTCTCTCCTCACCATGCCCTCCCCTTTCTAATATACTTTTTAACCCGATTTTGCCTGACAGTCTTTCTTTTGAACGCATGTCACCATGGTCGCAGGCATCCCTTTTTCAGCTTCGTAATCTAGTTCTCCCTGTATCACGTAGGTTGCGCACCTTTCAGGATCTTCAGGAACAATATAATCTTCCTAAACATATGTTATTTTTACGTACAGTATAAAGCATTTTTTTGGTCCCTGTCCCCTCCTTCACTTTGGATAAACCTACTCATTTTGAATAAATCTGTGCTCAAGGCCCCCCATCAGTGTCATTTGATTTCATCCCTTTATAAAATTCTTCATGAAACAACCCCCCTTACGGAAGAAACCCACTCATACATGTGCAAATGTGCATATGTCCTCCAGAGGTCAATGTCTTGGCCTGTTTGGGACAAGATATGGACCTCTGCTTTCAAATCATCTAGAAATGTGGTGCAGAGAGAGACTGCTTTACCCTACCTATGTGCGATTGGTGTGCTGCTGCCAATGCGTACTGTTGCTGCTGGGCTGCTGTCAGTTGTTGTACTGCAAGAGCATTCGGTCTCTGAAACAACTGTAGAAAAAAAAAAATAGTATTGAACATACATACAAAGGCAGGAAAACAACTGTACAATTTAACCACTTCAGCCCCAGAAGGTACCCCCTTAATGACCAGGCCGTTTTTTTGCGATACTTTGACAATTGTGTGGTCGTGTGATGCTGTATCCAAATAAAATTGATGTCATCCCAAGCCCCCCACATAAATGGAGCTTTCTTTTGGTGGTATTTGATCACCTCTGCGGTTTTTACTTTTTTATGCTTTAAACAAAGAGCGACCCATATGTATTCTGACAGGTTTTTTGATAAAAAAATAAATAAAAGTATATGGATTGGTTGCGCAAACGTTATAGCGTCTACAAACTATGGGATGTTTTTATGGATTTTTTTTTTTACTAGTAATTGCCGCTATTTTTAGCGGGACTGCGACATTGCGGCAGACAAAAATCAGACACCTGACACTTATTTGGGAACCAGCGACACTAATACAGCGATCAGTGCTAAAAATAAGCACTGTTACTGTACTGGCAGGGAAGGGGTAACATCTGGAATGATCAAAGGGTTAAGTGTGTCCCTAGGGGCTAATTGCTAACTGTGTGGGGATTGCTCTGACTGGATGAAGACAGATCGGTGTTCCTGCTTAGCAGGAACACAAGATCTCCATCTTCTTCCCTGTCAGAATGGCAATGTGCCTTGTTCACATAGGCAGATCTTCGTTCTGCCTCTCTGGGAAACGATCGCAGGTGGCCAGCGGAAATCGGGTCTGCCCGACCCGCCGATTGGCCTCCCCTGTGTCCAATCAGCGCGTGATCGCGCCTCCGGCGGCGCGCACGCCCCCCTAGTGGCTATTGCACAGAATAACATACAGGTATGCGATTTTGCGCAAAATACAGCCAACCTGCCGCAGCAAAAATGCAGTAGGCGGTCTGAGTGGGTAATGCACACTAGATATACCTGTTGTTGAGAATTATAATCAAAGAGGCCAACTGTGGTAGCTCCTGAATCAACTTGAACTTGGTTGCCCTGGTAGTCAAATTGTAGAGGTTCCATGCCAACATGCTCCATGGGATCCAGCTGAACATTTTGAGACTCCATGCCACCGAAGTCCTCCACTGGCTTTGCTCCATTGCTGTTGGTCAATTGAGCAAGTCCCTCAGATCCATTCTGACTTGGTCCAAGAAGATCCACCTCACTTGCAGAGTTCTGGCAGTTACCTGGGGTACGACTAAAAGGAAAATACACAGTTACTAAAATATAAAAACATGCTTATTTTTTAAAAGACATGTAGAAAATATTTCCATTAAAAAGTGTTACTAAACCCATATCATAAAAAAACAAACAAACACACAATCAACAAATGCGGTATTACATGCGGTTCATACCTACTCAGTCACCATGAGGTTTCCTGTATCCTGCAAAAAAACTGGTTGATCCTGCTGCTCTCTATCTCCACCTTCTGTTCATGTCCCCAATTCAGCTAGGGATTTTGCAGCTGTAGTGGCAACTCTGCACATGCTCAGTTTTTAGTGAGTTTCTATGCTGAGCATTTCCTCCCTATCACATCTGAGCAGCCCATGTGACTATAGAGCAACACATGTGTGCATATACACAGTGGTAAATGACAGCCTACTCCCTTACTCCTCCTCCTCCATGTCCACTAACCAGCTAACACACAATGGAGGCAGGATATTACATGTAGATTAATGGTGGCTTCACCTCCCTCGTATTCTAAGACACAGACCGGACATCACTTGATCGGTAGGGCCAATCACATCGCCCATGTCCTGATCTGTGATGTGCCCGAGACACAGCCTGTGACTGGCAGAAATCTGCCAACGCCATGGTATTACCAAAAAAATATTTGATTTCAAATATATATTTGTATGCCACTTCAAAAGGTTTATTAATATTATTTATTTTCACTCTGTAATACAAAGCCTGTTTTTTTAGCAGAGGACTAGAAGCTCCTCCTGCTTATGTTTCCTGCAGACAGGCTGGGAAAGATCTGGGTCAGGTGGCAGCTGTATATCGATTAGGAAAAGGGTACTTAGATGTTTTTTTAAATTTAAAAAATTACAGTGCCATAATCCACATACAGAAATAGAAGGGACAATGTAAATTATAGTGTGTGTTTTTAGGATCACTTTAAGGGAAACCTAGCATGTTAGAAATAGGAAGGCTGCCATTTGCCAACTCCATTCTAACACCGCAGCCTGCTCAAGTGTTTACATGTATTCTGACAATATCAGTCTTGGGCTGGCCGCGATTCCTGTTTGTCCACATAGGCTTAAAAAAAAAAAAAAAAATCATATACAGAGGCTCTGTATAGAGTACATTCAAGCATTTGGGGACACAGTGCACAGGCTCAGCAAACACTGAACAGATTTTGTCAGAAGGGATGTAAATACCAGAGGGGGGATGTGGAATTGAAATGTAGGTACCCAAAATGCTGTGTTAACACAGTGTAGCTTAGAGGGCTGGAGAGTGGATTTAGTTAAAAGGCACACATATATTGTTTACAAATTAATATTTTATACATGTGTCAGGAGTCTGGGATAGAAAACTTTGGGAAACTAAACATGGAATCCTTTTGGCCACAACAGGCAAAACTGCTTTTGTTCCAATTATTATTTTTTTGCCTTTACTGTCTCTCAGGGTAACCCAAATGACTAATCTAGACAAGAGTTTCTCAACTCCAGTCCTCAAGGCGCCCCAACAGGTCAGGTTTTTAGGCTTTCCATTATTTTGCACAGGTGATTTGATCAGTTTCACTGCCGTTGCATCTGAGGGAAATCCTAAAAACATGACCTGTTGGGGCGCCTTGAGGACTGTAGTTGAGAAACACTACTCTAGACAAGTGTCAAAATGCACCTTATGGAAGATTTTTTTTTTTTCAATCAATATACATAACACTGAGCTGCCCCTTTATCATTTATAATTGCTCAATAACACAAACAGACAATAAAACTCAAAACAACAAGAGGCCAGGCCTCCTGAAACATTGTCAGAGGAAGTGCTGTTGAACAAAACAATAACAGGGATTGTGGCAGATTAATCAGAGCCCTATACAAACAAAAAAAAAAAAATGGATTTTTATAACAGCTTACCTGTAAAATCTTTTTCTGCATAGTAATAACTATTTGGGTATATAGGCCACCTTCAGGTAATGGACACTGGCACACCCAAGACAGGAAGTCCTGTCCCCTATATAACACCTCCCATACTGAGAGTACCTCAGTTTTTGTAGCAAAGCAATAAGTATCCCAAGAAGAGGGGCGGGAGCTCTGTGTCCTGTGATGTACTCGAAGAAAAGGATTTTACAGGTAAGCGGTTATGAAAATCCTACTTTCTTTTTCGTACATCACGGGACACAGCTGCATAGTAATAACTAACTATGTGGGATGTCCCATAGCAATGCCATCTGAGGGAAGGGAGACACCAAATAATAGGATTTTTTGTACTCACCGTAAAATCCTTTTCTCTGACATCCATGGACTGACACGGTGTCTCTTTACACTTTACACGTGGGTTATGTCCCTGCTTGCAGGAGAAGACCTAGGCAGAATGTGAGATGTTATACATACATTCTAAAAGCCAGAGCTGAACAGCCCCACCCAGGGGGCGGTCCCTCCAGACATAACCCTCCCACTACAGTCAGCAGACTTCAGTTCGTAACAAAGCAGTACAAACTTAAAAAGGAAGGGTGGGTGCCGTGTCAGTCCATGGATGTCAGAGAAAAGGATTTTACGGTGAGTACAATCATCCATGGACTGACACGGTGTCTCTTTACACTTTACACGTGGGATGTCCCAAAGCAGTGTCAAGAGGGATGGGAGCAGTATAAATGGAAAAACCAAAAACTTCACTCCAAGAAGGCAGAGCTCCTCAACGGAGGAGTCGCAACTTTAAACAGCGGCCTGCAGCACCCTGCGGCCGAAGGAAGCATCCGAAGATGCAGCCACATTAACCTTATAAAACTTAAAAGGCATGAACAGACGACCAGGTCGCCGCCTTGCACACTCGTGCAACCGACGCTTGATGTCGGAAAACCCAGGAAGCACCAATTGCCCTGGTGGAATGCGCCGTAACCGTAAAGGGAGGCGCCCGCCCTTTGAGAGCATAGGCTTG
Source organism: Rana muscosa (assembly GCA_029206835.1). Lineage (NCBI taxonomy): Eukaryota > Metazoa > Chordata > Amphibia > Anura > Ranidae > Rana > Rana muscosa. The sequence continues at coordinate 292,875,326 of CM055117.1, forward strand.
AATGACGGTTTGTCTGATTCCCCTAGAAATGATGGCAGACGAAACCGCTTGGCCCTGTTATGGACCAGAGACAGATACAAACAGCGAGTCGGACTTCCGAATAGAAGCAGTAGCAGACAGGTACACCCGTAAGGCTCGTACCACATCCAATATGTGCAGCGCAAACTCTCTGGGATGCGATGGGTGAGGACACAGACGGGAGGACAATGCCCTCATGTAGGTAAAAGGTCGACACCACCTTTGGCAAAAAGGAAGGTCGCGGATGCAACCCCGCCTTATCCTTATGGATGACTTGCAGGACAAAGCCGCCAACTCAGACACCCGTCAAACAGAAGTGATTGCCACTAAAAGGCCACCTTCTGAGACAAGACAAGAGGGGAATATCCCGGATATTCCCAAAAGGAGGTTCCTGGAGGACCGAGAGCACCAAATTCAGATCCCACGGTGGGAAAGGAGGCTTGACAGGAGGGAGCATATGGCGAACCCCCAACACAAGGTGCTAACCAAGAAATTACCCGCTAGAGGTCGCTGAAAGAAGACGGCCAAGGCCGAAATCTGATCCTTGATGGTACTCAAAGCAAGCTTTTGGGTCACTCCACACTGCAGAGGACGCAGGATTCTGGGGACGGAATACGTCCGAGGACGCCAGTCCAGCGCTTCGCATATGGCGATATAAGCTTTCCAGGCACGATGATAGATCTGCCTGGAGGAAGACTTCCGTGTCCTTAACATGGTCAAAATGACCGAGTCCGAGAGACCTCGGTCCCTCAACACCTGGCTTTTAACAGCCCTGCGGTTAAAGCCAGAGACTGTAAGCCGGATGAAACATAGAACCTTGAGACTGAAGGTCCTCCCTCATCGGCAACCGCCAGGGAACGTCCGCGACGAGACGTACCAGATCAGCGTACCAGTGATGCTGAGGCCAATCCGGAACAATTAGGATCGCCGGAGTTTATATCAGGCGATAAGGACCCTATGGGGCCACCAACGCATCCGAGGCATCGCCCAAGGATCCCTGGATCTGGCCACAACCTCGACCCTTGCGATTGAGTCGAGAGGCCATCAGGTCCACATCCGGCGTGCCCCACCGTCGGTAAAGGAGTTGAAATATGCAAGGACCACTCTTCTTGGTCCGGCGTCTGGCGACTCAGATAGTCCGCCTGCCCATTGTCTATGCCCAGAATGTAAAATGGCCTACAGAACCGGCACGTTTCTTCCGGCCCACTTCAGGATACGGACTACCTCGGAAGCCGCAGCTGAGCTCCGAGTTCCCCCTTGATGGTTTACATACGCCACCGCCGTGGCGGTGTCCGACTGGCTCCTGATGGAGCGACCCCGTACTCTCTCCGACCTGAGGAGAGACACAGTCCGATGGCCCGTATTTCCAGAACTGTGATTGGTAAACGGGCTCGTCCAAGGCCTGAGCCGACAGGACTCCCCAGACTCCACCCCAGCCCGTCAGGCTGGTGTCCGTCGTGAGTACCGTCCATTGGATGGGAGGGGAACGACTTTCCGGACCGAAGAGCCGAGGATCTCAACCACCATGTCAGGGGCGCCCTGACCAGGTGAATCACCTGGATCTGAAGATCCAAGGACAACGGGGATTTGTCCCAGGTGGACAAGATCTCCTTCTGCAATGCCCTGGTGTGTGATTGGGCATACGGAACGGCCGCGAATGAGGCCACCACGAGTCCCGGGACTCTCATGCAAAAAACGGATTGACAACCATTTTTGGGATGTCAGCACCCACACCGCAGACTGAAGTGTCAGCAACTTCTCCAGAGGTAGGATACCTTTGCCTCCAAGGAGTCCAGAATCAGAACTAGATACTCCAGACACTGAGTCGGGACCAGGACTGACTCCTGAATGTTCAGGAACCACCAGAGTCCCTGAGGGTCTAATTGACGATAGTCACCTTTCCTCTAAGTCTGATCCACTTTTGCTCTTAGCAGAAGATTGTCCAGATAGCCCACGACAGCAATACCTCGCTGTAACAGAAGGCAAGCACCTTGGTGAACACCCTTGGTGCCGAGGCTAGGCCGAAAGGAAGAGCCACAATCGATAGTGGACTTCGCTGATCGCAAAGCGCAGAAACTTCTGGTGACTTGCGCAGATCGGAACATGCAAGTAGGCGTCCTTGAAGTCCAAGGACGCCAGAAGAAAATCCCTTTGGTGGAGTGTAGCGATCACCGTGCGAATGGATTCCATGCGGAATTTCTGCACCTTCTCGAAGGCATTCAAGGCCTTGAGGTCCAGGATAGGTCGAACCATGTCCTATTTTTGGGACGACAAACAGATTCGAGTAGAATCCCTGAAAACTCTCCTGTGACGGAACCGGCACAATCACTCCGGACCTGATCAAATCCTGTACAGCCCCCAAGAGGGCTGCCCGACAGGTAGGAAGGAGAGGAAGATTTGAGGGAAAGAATCTGTCTGGGGGCCAGGATCGGAATACTATCCTGTATCCTGAGATGACCACCTCGCACACCCACCAGTCGGAGATTCGGGAGGACCACCGATTCGTGACCTGCAAAGTCGTCCCCCCACCCCAGAGTCAGGCGGAGGCAAGACTTCACGCGGAGGCGGGCTTGGGAGCCGCTTGTTCGGCTTACGCACCCAGGGGCACTTGTGCCCACCAGCCGCCAGTCTGAGAGGGCCTACCCGTGGACTCTGACTGACGAAAAAACCCTGTTTTGCTGGAAAGGAAGGCCCCTGTTTGCGGCGGGCCTCCTCACCCTTGCTAGTCTAAGGAAGAAGAGTGCTTTTACCTCCCATGACATCCATGACGATGTCATCCAGAGCAGCACCGAAAGGTCTACCACTTTTAAATGGTAGATCCGTCAGGAGCTTCCTAAGGCTAGGTCAGCAGACCAGCACTTCAACCAGATAAGACGACGCAATACCACCGCCGAGACAGAGGCCCTGGATATTAAAGGGGCCGCGTCCAACGTGGCGTCGCACACATAAACCAGGCCCTGAACCAGTTGGTGGGCCAGAGCAACTGTGTCTGGAGGAAGATTATGCTCCTGTACAGCTAGGTGCAACATTTTTGCCCAACCTGTAAGTGTTTAAGACACAAGGGTCGCCGCTACCACAGGCCGTAGGGCGGATCCCAACAAGGCAAACATGGCTCTGCTCACCACTTCTGACCTCCTGTCAGTGGGGTCCTCAAATGCAGGAGTCCCCTCCATCGGGAGAGTGATGGCCTTGTTCAACCGGGCGACTGGAGGGTCGACCCTGGGGGAGAAGCCCACTTTTTAAGTAGGGCATCTTCAATGGGTATCTGATAGACAAACGCTGCGGGACCATAAAAAAAATTCTTCTGCGGCTTTTCCCAGACTCGGCAGCGGGTGTGTGTGACCCCCGAGATGGGCTCCCCACACAAAAACAGGCCCAGCAAACGGTGGTTGTGGTTTTCAAAATCATAAAGGTGCGGTTTATTTTCTATTTACAGTGACAAAACACAGCAAAGCAAAAGAAACATAAACAAAATAAATCCTGGTCAACTTGACCTCTGACTAAACATACAGGTTTCCTAACTAACAACTGGGATCAGCCTAGTGCTGTCCTAGTCCCTAAGTCCCTGGTTTTAAATGTCCAAGCAAATAGCCACACAGGCTTTGTCTCACCGCACAGGGGTTCACTCTCCCTAGACAGTCCACACAGGTCTGGTTCCAGGCATGAGCTAACATCTAATGAAGCTGGGAGTTCTTATAGAGGCCTAAATGAGCTGACAAGCTTCAGCTGGTCTCATCAACTCCCTGTCTGTACGACGCCCCACACTCTCCCTAGAGGTATGAGTCATCCATGAGCCCACTAGCCTTATACAACTCTCCACCTAGTTGTATAAGTCGGCGTAAAGCCTGAATCTGGGCGAAATATATCTACCCCCCTGGATGCAACCAGGTGACTTTACCTTCCTGCTGTCACAATATGGAAAAACCTCTTTAGAAGGCCTGGCCTTAAAAGAACCAAAGGAGACTGTATCCGCCTGAGGTTCTGCATCCGCAGCATTTTAGCTTGAGAGTGTCCCTCACCGCAGTCATGAGTACACTAACAAGCGCCCTGTCATTTACTGACTCAGAACTGGAGTTTTCCTCATAAGGAATGTCCTGTTCAAAACCATCCAATACATTCAGAACTAGGGTCCTGAGCGGTAGTGGCTAGGCCCATATCTGAATCAGCGCACTGCCCTCATGAAGTAAAGTGGGGAGAGGGCGCTTTTTTTTGCTCCCTTGCGCTTGCACACAGCTCCCATCAGAAATGATTCCAGGACTGCCCACAACTGGTCCCTAGGGACCGCAGGTGCTGAAGCACTGTCTGTTGTCCACGGACATTTAGGGGAAGCTGGTGACAGAGACTCCATATTGCCCCCCTCTGAGACTCCTCAGATAAAAAGTCCACCCACAGGCTGTGCTGACTGAGGAGGGGGCGCCCAGGGGACTCACCAAACCGGACCAGGGAGGAGATTCGCGCTGTTACAGCAGCGCTAGAGGCCAAAACTAGTGCTGAAGAGCGCGCGGGCTACAAGAAAATGGCCGCCGCACTTCACTGAGGCGATCCGCGGCAAGATGGCCGCCATGACTCAGCAAAAGTGAAAAAAACAGCACACACACAGCGCCACTCGGCGCTCAGGCCCCAAAACACACAAAAAAAGGCCCCAAGCATATCTGCAGACCAGCATTAGCCCCTCCAAGAACAGTGTGACCCCCAGGCACCCCACACAGCACAGCGCCAGCAATGGTGACAGAGTGACAATGAAATACAGGGGGAGACAGGGAAAATCCCCCACAGAGAAACACACAGCCTTTTGTACTCACCTGCAGGCAGGAGAGACTACTTACCTGTCCCCTGAGGGACCCACTGGTGTGTTTCTGACAGGACTATCACAGTGCAGTACTGAGTAGCTGTCGGCCCGGTCCACCGCGAAAGATACAGTCAGTCAGGAGCTGTTCAGTCTTGAGAGGACCGTGGGAGCATGAAAGCAAACCCGGCCACCCCTGGAGTCATGGGGCCTGTCGTGAACTGAGTCTCACGCACACAAGGCGAGGATCAGCACGCTCGATGGTCGGACAGGGAAGACTACGAGGATATCTTGTACCCAACCTGTTGCCCAGCCGACAGTTGATAGAAAATTCTCAAAAATAAAATAAAGAATTCCAGAAAAGGAATAAAAATAGGTCAGGAGACTGGCTCCTGAGAGAGCCATGTCTTCTCCTTCTGCTAGGCAGAAAAAAACTGAAGTCTGACGACTGTAGTGGGAGGGTTATGTCTGGAGGGACCGCCCCCTGGGTGGGGCTGTTTAGCTCTGGCTTTTAGAATGTATGTATAACATCTCACATTCTGCCTAGGTCTTCTCCGGCAAGCAGGGACATAACCCACGTGTAAAGAGACACCGTGTCAGTCCATGGATAAGAGAAAAACAGGGCGCCATCAGACGCGAGGACCTATACTGCTGCCTGCAGCACACTGCGCCCAAAGGCTATATCCTCATGCCTTTTCACATTCAACTGTTAGAATTTAGTGAATGTATGTACTGAAGACCAGGTTGCGGCCTTGCAGATCCGAGTCATAGAGACTTAGTGCATCATGGGCAGTGCATCACCAACTGCTCTAGTAGAGTGCACCCTAATTTGAAAAGGTGGAACTTTACCTTTTAAACCATAAGCCTGAACAATAACTTGTCGAATTCACTTGGAAATGGTAGATTTCGTTCGATGCTGCCTGGCCCTTCCTGGGGCCTTCTGGCAGCACAAAGAAAACATCAGTTTTCCAAATCTGAGCAGTAGCCTTCAGATAGACCTCAACTGCTCTCACTACAGCTAAAGAATGTAGTGACTTCTCTTCTGCAGAACTAGGTTTTGGAAAAAATGAAGGGAGAACCACATCTTGGTTTAAATGAAAACCTGACACTACTTTAGGTAGAAAGGACGGATGAGGATGCAACACCACCTTATCCTTATGAATAATCAAATATGGCTCTTTACAAGAAAGAGCAGCCAATTCTGATACCCGCTAGGGCTGGGAAAAAAATCGATTTTAATCTTGAATCGAGTTTTGAGCTCAAATCGATTCAGTTTTGAAGAAAAATCGATTTTTTTAGATTTTTTTTATTTTTTGAAAAAAAAAACCACAAAGAAAATTATTTATTTTTTTCCCTTCAAAGTTTCCGTAGCAGGACTGCAGGGGGCGTATCCGGAATGGCACTGGGCAGCGTTACCCCAATTACATCTACTCGCTGCAGCCGCCGTCTGCCTACCTGATCAGCGTGTCATGCAGACAGACGGCGGCCATTGCAGTGTTCAAAAGCCGCGCCTCCCGAGTCCTCGTCGTCTGTGATAGGCGGAACACTCAATTTCACAGCAGGCAGTATTCAGCCTATCACGGACATCCTCTCATCCTCGTCTGTGTTATGAGGATGACCATGATAGGCGGAACACTGAATGCTGGGAAATTGAGTGTTCCGCCTATCACAGACAAGGAGGAGGCGCGGCTTTTGAATACTGGAATGGCCACCGGTGTAGCAGTAAAATCCGTATACCATGAAAATCTGCATTAGGTACGGGCACAGTGATTGAAGCATGGGCACAGTGAGACACGGGCACAGTGAGACAAGGGTACAGTGAGGCATGGACACAGTTCAATTCAACTAAGAGTAACCTCAGGATTTTTTGTTGTTTTATTAGCCAAATCCAAATACAGTATTAATAATTTGGATGTTTAACAATCTTTGTTGCACACTGCAAAAAACAACAAAAGGTCACAAGCGCTAAATTGGTGGATAAAGAAAAAAATATAATGGATGATAATAATAATAATAATAATAAGAAAAAAATCCCAAATATTTTGGGAAGTACAAAGTATCCAAAAGGGGGAAAAAACAGGATCCAGCGCAGCAAGAAAAAATCCGTACCCAGAAGTACAAAATACACAACATGCACACAATATAATCCAGCGCTCATGGAACATACATTATTAACTATTGAAAACTCTTGAAGAGTTGATAAAAAAGCTTAGTCCATTTATCACAATAAAGAGAGGGATCCAATCCCAAATGTGCAGAGGGCAAATGAATCTTAACTCTCCAGTTGCCAGTGGTGACAAACTTGTTAAACTTGCAGTGACATCCGTGGAGCAAGGAGGGGTTAAAAAAGTCAAAACAAAGCCTGTGGCATGATCTCCGTGTGAGCACAGTACCTTGAATGATCGACAACAGGCAGACCAGCGTGTGGAGGGCCCTCCAACCCAAAAGGATGCAGAGCCAGGATCGCAGCAAGGCTGGGACAGAAGGAATCACACACAGAGTTTCAAGAGTTTTCAATAGTTAATAATGTATGTTCCATGAGCGCTGGATTATATTGTGTGTTTGTTGCACACTGACTTTGCAGTTAGAGAAAGGGTTTGCCTTTGCAATTTTGTTTGTTGATGCACTTTAATTAATATAATTTTAAAAAAAATCGAATCGTATCGTAAATCGAGTTTTTTTTATAAAAAAAAAAAAAAAAATCGCAGATTTTTTTTTGGGGGGAAATCGCCCAGCCCTAATTACCCGCATAGCAGAGGATATAGCCACCAGAAAAAAAAAAATCCTAGTCAAAAAGGACCAAGGGAATATGGCGCAATGGCTCAAAAGGCTGTTTCTGCAAAGCCGAGAGAACCAAATTCAAGTCCCATGGACACAAAGGTGACTTAACTGGTGGATTGATCCACGTTACCCCCTGTATGAAGGCTAGAGGTCGACCGATATGGGTTTTTCTCTGGCCGATGCCGATATTTAGAAATCGGGGCAGCCGATGGCCGATACATGTTGCCGATTTTTGCGGCCGATATTTTAGGCCGATTTTTTTTCTTTTTCCTTCATCTCATAAAAATCTAGGGTGGAGAGGTGGGGAGGAGGTTATTGTTTAGGGTAGAGAGGTGGGGAGGAGGTTATTGTTTAGGGTGGAGAGGTGGGATGCAGCCTATCAATGTCCATCAGTGCCACCTCATCGGTGCCCAGCAGTGCCCAGTGCCAAGCTCAGCAGTGCCCAGTGCCAAGCTCAGCAGTGCCCAGCTCATCAGTGCCCACCAGTGCCCAGCTCATCAGTGCCCACCATTGCCAAGCTCACAAGTGCCCACCTCACAAGTGCCCAGCTCAGCAGTGCCCAGTGCCAAGCTCAGCAGTGCCCAGTGCCAAGCTCAGCAGTGCCCAGTGCCAAGCTCAGCAGTGCCCAGTGCCAAGCTCAGCAGTGCCCAGTTCATCAGTGCCCACCAGTGCCCAGTTCATCAGTGCCCAGCTCACCAGTGCCAAGCTGTCATTCACTGCCACCTCATCAGTGCCCACCAGCGGAGCGCTCCCGACTCCCTTCTGTACCCTTGCATGGCCAAAGACTGTTCCATTTGTCCCCTGACGTGCTGCGCGCCCAGCCTCCAGACTACAAACCCCAGAATGCAGCGCGGCCGGGAACAGCCAATCGACGGTGGCCGCCGCTGTCGACTTCCTCCATTGGGGAAAAAAATAAAAAAAAAGTCAGCGGGCAGCGGCCGTGATAGCAGCCGTTTAGAATAGACGGTTGGCGGCCGGGGGGAGATTTCCACCCAGCACGCCCCTGCCTCAGATCCCAAACAATCGGCCTCTTTACATAATAATCGGCCGATGCCGATTTCTTTAAAAAGGCTAAATATCGGCCGATATATCGGTCGACCTCTAATGAAGGCCCGAACTAAATAATGCGTAGCCAGCGGTCTTTGAAACAATATCAATAAGGCCGAGACCTGACCCTTGATAGTACTCAATGCCAGCTTCATTTCTACGCCCATTTGGAGAAAGGCAAGAATTCTACCTATGACATACTTTCTAGGATGACACCCTTTGGCTTCACACCAAGACACATATGCCTTCCAGACTCTATAATATATGGCTCTGGAAGCTGGTTTCCTTGCATTAATCAGGGTAGAAACTACCGTCCTAGAAAGCCCCCGATTCTTCAGAATGTGGGATTCAATAGCCAAACCTGTCAAACTTAGAGTTTGTAAGGAAGGGTGGAATATTGGGCCCTGTGAGAGCAGATCTGGACGAGACGGAAGGATCCATGGATCCCCCTACAGCCATCCTTACGATTTCTGCGTACCAGGACCTTCTGAGCCATGCCGGGGCTACCAGAATCACCGGCCTTCCTTCTGTCCCGATTCTGCGGAGAAGCCACGGCAACAGCTGGGACAGGGGGGGGGGGGCATAAATCAGTGAAAACTGACTCCAAGGAGTTACCTATAAATCCATCCTGTATGCGAGAGGATTCCTTGTCCTTGACACAAAGTTGTCCACCTTCTTGTTGAACCTGGACGCCAACAGATCTACGTCCAGGGTCCCCCATCTGACATATGGCCAGGAAGATGTCGGGGTGAAGAGACCACTCCCCCGGGGACAACTGCTGGCGACTCAAGAAGTCCGCCTGCCAATTCTCTATTCCTGGAATGAAGACAGCCAATATGCAAGGAACATGCTTCTCTGCCCAAGCCAGGATCTTGCTCACCTCCCTTTGGGCTCCTGGTGCCTCCTTGGTGATTGATATAAGCCACAGTCGTGGCATTGTTGGACTGAATCCCGACATGAAAACCCTGTAACTTGCATGTCCAGGTGCTCAGAGCCAGACGTGCTGCCCGAATCTCTAGGATGTTGATGGGGGGAAAAAAAACCCTCGGCTTTTTACCATCTGCCCTGGACAGACATCTCTCCTAGGACTGCTCCCCAGCCTTAAAGGCTGGCATCTGTTACCACCTTCCAGGTGACCGGAACAAAGAACTTTCCCATCTGTAGATTCCTGGGCACCAATCACAGAGGTTCTGACGCACCCATGGGGTCAGGCACATTGGGAAGTCTAGAGCTTGAATCTTTTTGTTCCAGGCAGAGAGGATGCTGTTTTGCAACAGTCTTGAATGCTTATAGAACTGACCTTTGCCTGGGGAAAAAAAAATAAAAAAATAAAAATAAAACTTTCCTTTGGTCTGTATCTATAACTAGACCTAGGTACTCCAGCCTTTCTACTGGAAGTAGGGCTGACTTCTCTAAGTTGAGGACTGTGCGGTGCACACTCTGGTTCAAGCCGACTACTGACTGATCTACTAGTAGCAGATTGTCCAGGTAAGTCATCAGTCTCTCCCTCCTCTTTGCCTGCTGAGGGAGACTCATCCTCTATCGGCCACTGCTGTTCCACAGCCCGTGGGCTCAAAGCGGGGGAGGGAGACCGACCGCGCTTCCTACCACCCTGGGAAGAGAATGCGATTAAAGTCGCTAACCGCTCCACTAAACCCAAGAGAGCCGAGGAAAGCCCTTCCTCAGTAACATAGGTAGAGGCTGGGGGATTGGAAGGTGCTACAGCATGCAAAGGCCCTGATGGCTCACCCTGGTCAGCCACATCTGGTCTCTATGGAGAGGAAGGTACTGTGGAGGCATGACCAGGATCCTCAGAGCCTGATGGTGATGTTTTTGGAACCTTCTTTGAGGAATTATTTCCTGGTTTAGCATCCTTTACACCTGAATTCCTGGAACGCATAGTCCAAAGCACAAAAGCGGAGGTACTATACCAAAAAACATCCACTACCAAACTATAGTCCAGCCTAAAAGCTGCTATACACTGTTCAGCCTGATGCAAGTAAAAATTGTCACAGAGAATGCCAGTATCACCCACTCACGTGCCCCAGCGTTTCTGCGTCAGCCTGCACCTCCACGAGGTGTTTATGTATGGGAAGACAGTCCTGCGCCTTGTGAGGATGTGACCAGCAGGTCACGTACACACGTTGCCGCGCTAAGCCACGCCCCTTCTCTCCTCCGCCCCCAGCATGTTTAACTTGATTCCCGCGCGCGAGCGTTGTTTAAGCCGGCGTGGGGAGAAGAAGGGAAGGGGAGAAAACAGCCTCCAGGACCCCCCCCCCCCCAGGGGGTAGAAAGAAGCATGCACTCAGCAACCCCCAGACCGGGGGTGCGTCATTGCCCTGACCGAAGACGGGGGACGGGGGGGGTTTGAGGAGGTTAAGGGAGACCATCCACCAGCTACCTCATGGCTGCATGCCTGCCAGCAATTCCCCCTGACATCCCCAGATGGCCAGACTGTACCCAAGAGGAAGCCTTCAGACAGGCTTGCTGAACAGCGACACACTGAAGGCTCTGCCAGGTATGTTTTTTACACCCTCTAGTGGTGAAAAATAGGCATGACACTTTTACTCAAAAAAATAAATCCATAAGTGAACTAAAAAGTTCCTTGGGACTCTTTACTTGCCTCTCCTGCTGCAGGAGCCTGCTGAAAAAATTCAGACAGATCCAACCTTCACCCATCACGGCGGGCAATGTCACTGACCTTCAGGAATCGGGGTCCTTCCACTTCCCTGGACCAGTATTGCACCCAGCCAGACAAAATCTTTGGTATTAGATGTATGACCAAAGTACTGGATTCCTGGGTCCAGCACTCCTAGGAGGAACATTACAGGCAAAACCTCGTTCTTCTTACTCGAGGCCTGGGTACCATCCACTTTGGCCTTAACCACTTTGCATCCGGGCCAATTCTGACACTTCGCTCCTACATGTAAAAATCCTAATTTTTTTGCTAGAAAATTACATAGAACCCCCAAACATTATATATGGTTTTTTTTAGCAAAGATCCTAGAGAATACAATGGCGGTCATTGCAACTTTTTATCTTGCACGGTATTTGCGCAATAATTTTTCAAACGCATTTTTTTGGGGAAAAAAAACGGTTTCATGAATTAAAAAATATTAAAACATTAAAGTTAGCCCAAATTTTTTGCATAATGTGAAAGATGAAGTTACGCCGAGTAAATAGATACCCAACATGTCACCCTTCAAAATTGCACAAGCTCGTGGAATGGCGCCAAACTTCAGTACTTAAAAATCCTCATGGGCGATACTTTAATTTTTTTTTACTGGTTACATGTTTTGAGTTACAGAGAAGGTCTAGGGCTAGAATTATTGCTCTCGCTCTAACGTTCGCTGCGATACCTCACATGTGTTCTGAACACCGTTTTCATATGTGGGAAGCCTGAAATTTAAAAAAAAAAAAAAAAACGATCACCGCTTCCTAGCCGAGGCGGCACCGTTTTTTTGGAATGCAGAGGCCGGGCATGACGTCATAACATCGCGCCCGGCCTCCGAACGATCATAGAGACTCCGGCGACCATCTGGTCCGCCGGAAATCTCTATGGTGAGAAGCCGGGGCCAGCGGATCCTGTCACCGACCGCACAGGCGAGTCGGTAGAAGCACCGGAAGGCAGCTGGAGGGGGGGGGGGACGTCCCCTCTCGCCGCCTGTAAGAACGATCAAGCGGTGGAACAGCCGCTATGATCATTCTTACGGTGTACAGAATCGCCGGCTCTAAAAAATGATATCTGAATGATGCTTGTAGCTGCAGGCATCATTCAGATATCCCGGCTCAAAATCAAGGACGTCCGTCTGGTACGAAGTGGTTAATGGCACTTTGGATGGATCCGGTTTGCAAAACTTGCTTGATCCCGAAGGATCTTCCAGCGGAGCTCTTCAGAGCGCTTCCTTTTTTTTGTTTTTTAAATTTCATCTTTTTATTAAAGTTTTTTCAAACATTACAACAAGTCAGCATATTGCAATTCTTTTTCTGCAGATTAAGCATGTTATTTCTTTACAAAAACTTTCTCCAATTTCAAATCTCCATATCATTATATCACTCCTAAGAAAACAATCAAACAAAGAGACAAACAAACCAACAGACGAGGGAGATCACAAAAAAAGGGAAGAAAAAGCACTTCCTTAACCGTGTCCAACACCTTAGACATTGGTGAAAAAACTGAGGTACTCCCAAGTATGGGAGGGGTTATATGGGGAGGGGACTTCCTGTCTTGGGTGTGCCAGTGTCCATCACCTAAAGGTGGCCTACATAACCACATAGTTATTACTATGCAGCTCTGTGTCCGGTGATGTACGAAAAAGAAAAAGCAGTTTTTGTTGGGCTAGGTTCACACTGTCACATATGCAGCTCTGCCAGAAGTGTTTTAAGCAGGCACGGCAGCAAATGCATTTGAATGTAGATTCACTGAATACAATACTGCCGGTGATGCGATTCAAGGCAGAAAACAAAATGATAGTGGCTGGGATGTGCTGTCATCAATACTTTTAACATTGATAGACATAAGCTGGCAACTGTGTGGACTCAAATGTTGAAAATCTTTACTGGCTACACAAGTACATCCAGTAAAACAATGCTAACGCTTTTCCTACTAGCTATGAGTAAGGCCACAGCAGGCGAAACACGTTGGCTTTGTTTTCCTGGATGTACTTGTGCAGCCAATAAAGATTTTCAACATTTGAGTCCACACAGTTGCCGGCTTGGATCTATCAAAATTTATCTAAATGGGCTGCCAGGCCTCCTGAAACAGAGGGAAAAGGTTCCTGCTCTCCGGACATGAACCACAAGTGCAGTTCGGGTGCAATATGCAGTGAGTTCGGCGTGCCATTAGGATTAATGGCACCCATATGCATCCAGCGCTTTCTTCTGCGCGGGTGGTTGTGGCAACAGTTGCAGAGGGAACCACCCACAGATACGAACCTAGCCTTAACTATTGTGGGTTTCAAAACAAGGTTACATAACTATATGGCCGAAAACCCTTTTAACACACACACTTAAAAGTTACAAAAATCAGTGGCAGCAGTAATATCACACGTACAGCATGGATTACAGTAGAAAACATGAAAATAATATTCAACTGCATACAGAAAGCATGCTTTTTACTGGGTGCATACATCAACTAACATTTTATATCGAAAAAAAAAAGGGGTTTAAAAAAAAAAAAAAAAAAAAAAAAGGATTTTGTACTCACCGTAAAATCCATTTCTGATGTCCATAGACTGACACAGCTGGATACTGTAAACGTGTGGGTATATGTCCCTGCTCGCAGGAGAAGATCTAGGCAGAATGTTAGAAACATACATTCTAGAACAAACCAGAGCTGAACAGCCCTGCCCAGGGGGGCGGTCCCTCCGGACATTACCCTCCCACCTGCAGCTAGCAGCCTCAGTTCGTAACAAAGCAGTACAAAACTTAAAAGGAAGGGTGGGTGCTGTGTCAGTCCATGGACGTCAGAGAAATGGATTTTACGGTGAGTACAAAAATCCTATTTTCTCTTATCGTCCATGGACTGACACAGCTGAATACTGTAAACGTGTGGGACGTCCCAAAGCAGTATCAGAAGGGTGGGAGCAGTACTAAAAGGAACAACCAAAACTTCACTACAAACAAGCAGAGCTACTCAACGGAGGAATTGCAACATTAAACAGCGGCCTGCAATGCTTTGCGGCCGAAGGAAGCATCCGAAGATGCAGTCACATCAACCTTTTAAAATTTTGAAAAGGTATAAACGGACGACCAGGTCGCCGCCTTGCACACTTGTGCAACCGACGCTTGATGTCGGAAAGCCCAGGAAGCACCAATTGCCTTGGTGGAATGCGCCGCAACCGGAAAGGGAGGCGCCCGCCCCTTAAGGGCATAGGCCTGTATGACGGTCTGCCTGATCCACCTAGAGACGGTGGCAGACGACACCGCTCGGCCCTGTTTTGGACCAGAGACAGACTTCCGAATGGAAACAGTAGCAGACAGGTACACCCGTAAGGCTTGTACCCATCTTAAATGTATGAAGCGCAAACTCTCAGGGATGCTATGGGTGAGGACACAAGGACGGAAGAACAATGTCCTTCTTAAGGTGAAAGGCCGAGACCATCTTTTGAAAAGAAGGACGGTCATGGGCGCAACACCGCCATATCCTTATGGAGGACCAAGTAAGGCGACTTGCAGGACAAGGCCACCAACTCAGACACCCGTTTAACCGAACCAATGGCCACTAAGAAGGCCACCTTCCGGGACAAGGTCAAGAGAGGAATCTCTCTGATATTCTCAAAGGGATGTTCTTGGAGAACCGGGATGCATCAAATTCAGATCCCAAGTAGGGAGAGGAGGCTTGACAGGGGGGATCACATGGCGAACCCCCTGCACAAAAGGTGCCAATCAAAGAATGGCCCGGTAGCGGTCGTTGAAAAAGACAGCCCAGGCCGAAATCCGACCCTCAAAAAAAAGGTATGCAAGGCCAGTTTTTGGGTCACACCACTCTGTAAGAACAGCAAAATCCTGGGAACGGAATACATCCAAGGACGCCACTCAAGTTCCTCGCACATAGCGATGTAAGCCTTCGAGGTACGGTGAGATATCTTTCTGGAGGAAGATTCCTGTGTCAACAACATAGAAGAGATGACCGAATACGAGAGAACTCGGTCCTTCAGCACCTGGCTTTAAACAGCCAAGCCATTAAAGCCAAGGACTGTAAAGCAGGATGAAGTATGGGATCATGAGACAGAAGGTCCACCCCAATAGGCAGTCGCCAAGGAACGTCTGCGACTAGCCGAAGTAGATCGGCGTACCAATGTCGCCGTTCCGGAGCAATGAGGATCACCAGAATGGCCTCAGCCCCTGCTCTGCGAAGCAGGCGAGGCAACAACAGTAGCGGAGGGTAAGCATATATCAGGCGATACTGCCCCCACGGGCTTCTGACGCATCCGCCCAGGGGTCCCTGGACCTGGCCACGATCTTGCCACCTTGCGAGTGAGTCGAGAGGCCATAAGGTCCACTTCCGGTAAAAGGAGGTGGAAACACCTCCAGATGCAAGGACCCTTCCCCTGCAATGCACACGGCCGACAGGACCGTCTTGCAGCGAGATGTATGAAAATCCCAAAGAGACTCCGCAATGTATCGGAGAAGAGAGGCCCTGGTGTACAGGGTGCCTCAACTGTTGGCCAATAAAGGCAACTTGAGAGAACTTCCCTAGAAACTCCGACAGAGGACCAGTAACTCAGCCTCCACAGGTGGCGCAAACCCACCCCGGGCACAGAGACCTTAAAGGCTAAAACCGTTGCAGTGCACCTGCTAGTCGACTGATGGATGAAGCAGAGGCTTTTTCCCAGTCATTGAGCTACAAAAAACGCCAGAGACGCAGCCACTAATGGGCGTAACGCTAACCTCAGCCTGGCAAACACAGTCCAGGCCAGCTCTTCTGATCACCACGGAAAGCAGGTGGAAAGTGGTACCCCTTAAACCAGGGATTCTTGCGACAATGCTCCATCCACCAGCTACTCATGGATAAGTGCTGATTGTACAAACACATAGTTTATACTATGTATTGCGTCAAACGCGCAAATAGAGTGTGGGAGGAAACCCACCCAGCCACAAAGAGCATAATACAACCACATACGGCGTATGTAGTTTAGTATGTGTGGATAAACCTATTAAAACACATTTATACTGTGCCAGCAACGAAGGTGTGCACATCATCGGGGCTTGGACGTAAACCAGCCACGCAGATTGCGTACACAACCGTGTAGGTATGTTAGCCTGCGAATAAACAAATTGCACATGTTTATACTGTGCATAGTGCTGAAAATGCGCACACCATTGGAAAGCAGGGGAGAAACCTGAGCACCCGGATGAAACCCATGCAGACTGCATACGCATACCGTGTAGGTATTATAGTATGTGTGCTAAACATTTTGCACAAGCCCATGTGTGCATAGCACCGTTGGCGCGTGGGAGTAACTGAAGTACCCCACGCATACCCAGAGAATGCAATACCTACAATTACTGTGAATGTATCTAGTGTTGTGTATAAACATAATGTGTATGTTTACACCGTGTATCACACCAAAGGCACGCATGTCATGTAGCGTGAGGGGAGACCCGGAGGAAACCCACGCAAACTGCACAGACATACCGGGTAGGTAAGTTAGTGTGTTGATATCCCATCACACAAATTTAGGCTGTGCATAGCGCCGAAGCGCCCATACCAATGGAGTGTGGGAGGGAACCGGAGTACCCGGAGGAAACCCACACAGACTGCATACACATACCGTGTAGGTATTATAGCATGCGTGATAAAGATTGAACATGTTTAACTGTGCAGAAGGCCAAAAGGCGCACATACGGTCAGCGCGTGGGAGGAAACCGGAACACCGGGAAGAACCCCACGCAGACAGCACACAGATACCGTGTAGGAATGATAGCATGTGAATAAACATATTGCACATGTTTATGCTGTGCATTTCTATTGGAGCGTGGGGGGGGGGAAACCGGAGTACCCAGAGGAACCCCACGCAAACAGTATACCCATACTATAAACATGTATAGTATGTGCAATAAACATATTGAACATGTCTATACTGTGCAGAGAGCCAAAGCGCACATACCATAAGAGCACGGGAGGACACCGGAGCCCCCGGCGGAAACCCGCGCCGACCCAAAGAGTATAATGCATACATATACTGTGAATGTATCTGGGAGTCATACATAAACATATTTTGTACGTTTAGATTGTGTATGGCACTGAAACACAGCATTGGAACGTGGGGGGACACCCACGCAGACACAGAGACCAATAACACATACATACACTGTGAATGTATGCAGTGTAGAGGTATAGGATGAGTTTAAATTATGGCGCAGAGGCGCATAATCTTCTCGGTATCATTCTAACCTGCTTGACTGTGCTGCCGAAGCAGCATGCAGGTAACAGGTAACCTCTGATCCTCAGACCGTGTGTCTGTCAGAGCTCAGAGCGTTCCCCAGGAAATGGCAGGAAACCACAGGTGCAGAGACCCTGTTGTTGCCTCAGGACATCACACAGAAGGCTCACAGGGACTAGAGACAAAAATGAATAAAGTCGTCGTCGTCCCCCCCACGCTGCACCGACCAGGGGGAGGGAAACACTGTGTACCACTGTATCATCCATGCTGCTCTTGACGCAGCGTGTGAGGAAAACAGTGAGGAAGCTGTGTAAAAGAAAAGCTTGAAGGAACCAAGGGAAACAGCGTCCACCTGAGGTACCTCAGCCACAGCACCCAGCTTGAGAGTGTTCCATCATCAATGAGTTCACTTACAAGCGCCGTCATTCACTGACACAGAACTGGAGTCTTCCTCACAAGGGAATGTCCTGTTCATAAACATTAAATATTCAGAGCTAGGGTCCTGAGCACAATAGCTAGGCCCATATCTGAATCAGAGCACTCCTTCACTAAAGATTTTTGTGGGGAGAGGGGGCTTATAGCTTCTTTCGCTCGCACACCGCTTCCATTCTGACAAGGAATGATTCCAGGACAGCCGACAACTGGTCCATAAGGACCGCAGGTGCAGGAAACATATGAACATGTTTAACTGTGCAGCACTGCCAGTTGCCCCAGGCAAGTGTGGAGAGCAGGTGTATCAGACTCCATAACGCCACCCTCTGAGACCTTATACACTATACAGTGAATATATACAGTCCACCCACTGGCTACGCCGAGGCTGAGGAGGGGATACCCGGAGGACTCACCAACCCTTAAGGACCGCTCAGTCCTGCTAAAGAAACCGCACTGTGAGCCTGAGAAGAGTGAAGAATCTGTGAGGAGATTGTGAGGAGATTTGCGCCACCGCTAGAGGCCGAAACCGAAAGTAAATGCGCAGCGGCTACAAGAAAATGGCCGCCGGCCACAGCTATAACTGCGCCATTGAACCACGCCAAGATGGCCATCGAGCGCGAAATTCTAAACTCTAATGCGCGCTAATGGCGCACGCAATAACCACCTCAAACAGCGCTAATGCGCGCGCTAATGGCGCACGCAATAATCACCTCACACACACCAGAAAAACTGCCCCTCTCTCCAGAACCCACTACAGACATGAGCGCCCAGCCAGGCCAGAGTGACCCCCAAGCACCCCCACAGCACAGCACCAGTGCAGAGAGCAGCATAACAGGGGGGAGACAGGGAGAAACCCCCCATATAAATAAACACAGCCAGCATGTACTCACCTGCAGTAGGAGAGACTACTTACCCGTCCCTTTCAGGGACCCACTGGCTTGTTTCAGACAGACCTATAACAGAGCAGTACTGCGTAGCTGTCGGCCCGGTCCACCGCAAGAGATACAGTCAGTCAGGTACTGTTCAATCTTGAGAGGACCGCGGGAGCATGAAAGCAACCAGGCCACCCCTGGAGTCATGGGGCATGTCGTGAACTGAGTCTCGCGCACACAAGGCGAGGATCAGCACGCTCGATGGTCGGACAGGGAAGACTACGCGGATACCAGTGTACCCAACCTGTTGCCCAGCCGACAGTTGATTAAAGGTCTCAAAAATAAAATAATAAAATTCCCAAAGGAATAAAATTTGAAAGTAAAATCTTCCAGGAGACTGGCTCCTGAGAGAGCCACGTCTTCTCCTTCTGTTAGGCAGAAAAAAACTGAGGCTGCTAGCTGCAGGTGGGAGGGTAATGTCTGGAGGGACCGCCCCCCCCTGGGCGGGGCTGTTCAGCTCTGGTTTGTTTTAGAATGTATGTTTTTAACAATCTAACATTCTGCCTAGATCTTCTCCTGCGAGCAGGGACATATACCCACACGTTTACAGTATCCAGCTGTGTCAATCCATGGACGCCAAGAGAAAACAGCTTTTAGTCTTACAAAAAGCATACAAATTTAATAAAAAAGGTAAAAAATAATTTAGGTTTATACCTAAAATCCTTTACATCAACATCAATCCCGTTCTGGACTGGCAGCCCATTAGCCTTATCCATAGGGTCACCTTCCTCCTTCAGGTCTCCCAATTTATCCCCTTCATAGACTCCTTTGCTTTTTTTATCCACTTTGTCATTTTCTTCTCCTTCGGAATCACGAGGACCCTAAAAGATCAATTTTTTTTTTTAAAAAGATTAAAACAACCACAGAGGTTCAACCCAAAAAACTTTCTCGCAACTTATGGTCAAACTACACATTTCCTAAGCCTTCAATAGTTTTGAAGCTGACATTTGGGTGATCATAAACCTTAAAAACAAAAATATTCTTTCCAATTAATATGGCATCAGAAACCATAAATGTGACATCCAGGGAAAAAAAAAATACCAAAAATGTTGCTACTATAAGATATAAATTACTAATTTTTAGTTCTGGAGCATTAGCAATATTTCAGTAAAAAAATATAGTGTTTATAATGGGAGCTCAGAAGTTTTTATGTTAACACAATATGGCTTCACACAGTCAAACTCACAACCTAAAGGGCGAACTAACAATGTTCAAGACTGACTGTGCATCCCTGCAGCCATCTTTATTTTTACCTGC
This sequence comes from Rana muscosa, assembly GCA_029206835.1. NCBI lineage: Eukaryota > Metazoa > Chordata > Amphibia > Anura > Ranidae > Rana > Rana muscosa. The sequence continues at coordinate 292,895,467 of CM055117.1, forward strand.
ATTTTTCTATATCTTGGCAATCGAAGGGCTCCCCCCCTTGTTTGTATTAAGGGAGAGGCACTTACAAATCCTCCTTTTCTCATGCAGTTGTCTCCAGGAGAGGAGCTGAGGACGTACTCCACCATACTGACTCCCAAGCCTCCACTTTCAGAACGAGGGGAGAGCACAGAGTTAACTTCACTGCCAACATGGAATCCTTGACCAGGCCTCCTCTGGACCATGATAGGCTGGGAGACTGAATGATCTAGAAAAATAGGAACGATGAATGCATTAGAAAAATGAAATAATTTATTTCAAAGCTGGCTTTATACATTAAATATTCTGGCCCTCTTACAATGTCCTAAACCCAACTGTGGTGCTGTATGGGCTTTGGAAGACAAAGGAGGGAACTACACAGACAATCCTGACATGTGCAGATCTAAGGGAAAACAATGATCAGGCAATGCTATTTTAACTGCCTAGGGATGTAGAAGGCAGGTATTAGATTGCTAAAAATGGTTGCATTAGGAGACTTATCTAGTCTCTATGGTCACATTCAATTTAATCTACTACCAAGGAAGGACGTTCCTGCTGTCAAAGGTTGCCAACATTACACAGCTCATTCACTTACATGGCAGGAAATCCCTACCCTATATGGGGGGGGGGGGTGACTAGTAGAAGCCCCAACCATATGGGCGGGGCTAGCTAGGAGCAGGAGGCGTGGTTTGATAATTGCTGGTCACCTGAGCTGGGGCCCCTGTACATGTGCACACACATATAGGATGGAGGGTTCTGTAGGTGAGAGCCATCATGGACCATCTTAGCTCTGAGGAAAGGGCTGCGCCCCCGAAACGCGTCAGCTATTTAGATGTTTGAGGTGCTATCTGACCTCTTCTGTCGTCAAGTTCAGTCGGTGGGTGTCAAGAACGTCCAGCTCTACTGTCCGATAAGCTTATACCTAAGCTCCGTCTGTGAGTAGGATTATTGCATTTTTATTTATATTTTTATATTTTAATAAAACTTTTAAACGGTAATGCACGAGGTTGGTGCGCCCTCCTTTCTTTTTTCCTTTTTTCTTTTCTTTAGGAAATCCCTACCAACATAAAACAAAAAAGGAAGGAACATGGGGAAAAGGTGCTTTGCCAGGAGGGAGCGTACGCTCACCCCTCCCCTTTCAGGTTTGGGTCTGGGGTGGATTTTTGTAAGGGGGGCTTTATATTTTGCATGGGGTCCCCCTTCAAAATCCATATGAATTTGGGCAGGGTTTTTTTGCGCCTGAGGTCCCCAATAAAATTCATACCAGACCTGAAGAACCTGGTATAAATATTGGGGGCACTCCTGCACCAATTTTTTTTTCTATGCAAGTTTCTCCCCCCTAACCAACAATACACACACACTTTTATGAGCACACCTTGCATACACAGACCAGGAAAAGTGGGGGAGGTAATCTCTTCCCCACATTTATGGCCCAGTGGTTGTGGGGGTCTGTTGCCAATGGTGTTTATCAGAAATAAGGGTACCCCCAGATACCAGCCCCCCCCCATGCTAACAGAGTAGTATATAGTACCCCAACTCATTTACAAAAAAATTAAAATAAATTCACAAACTAACCCAGAAAAAAAATAGGATTTTTATAACAGCTTACCTGTAAAATCCTTTTCTTGGAGTACATCACGGGACACAGAGCGACATAGTCATTACTAATGGGTTATATAGATACCTTCAGGTGCTGGCACTGGCAACTTCCAAAACCGGAAGTACCCTCCCCTATATAAGCCCCTCCCATCCGGGAGCACCTCAGTTTTGTAGCAAAGCAATAAGTGTCCCTAAAGAGGGGTGGGAGCTCTGTGTCCCGTGATGTACTCCAAGAAAAGGATTTTACAGGTAAGCTGTTATAAAAATCCTATTTTCTTTCTCGTACATCACGGGACACAGAGCGACATAGTCATTACTAATGGGATGTCCTAAAGCAATGCCCAACGAGGGGGGGGGGATACACCATACATAAGCTGAGCGCTATCAGACATGAGGATCTTTTGCGGCCTGCAACACACTGCGCCCAAAGGCGACATCCTCCTGACTTCTAACGTCCACCTGGTAGAACCTAGTAAACGTGTGTACTGAAGACCATGTTGCGGCCTTACAGATTTGAGCCAGGGAGGCCTGGTGATGCGCTGCCCATGAAGTTCCAACTGCTCTCGTGGAGTGCGCTCTAACTTTGAACGGAGGCGGTCTCCTTCTCAAGCCATAGGCTTGCATAATGACCTGTTGAATCCACTTGGCTAAAGTAGATTTTGACGCTGCCTGACCCTTTCTGGGGCCTTCCGGCAGAATAAACAAAGTATCCGTTCTGCGAATCTGAGCAGTGGCTTTTAGATAAGCTTTAACTGCTCTTACTACATCCAAAGAATGCAATAACTTTTCCTCTACCGAACTAGGTTTGGGGAAAAATGAAGGAAGAACCACATCTTGGTTCAAATGAAAACCTTGATACCACCTTAGGAAGAAAGGCTGGATGAGGATGTAACACTACTCTGTCCTTATGGATAACCAGATATGGCTCCCTACAGGACATAGCTGCTAATTCCGACACTCTTTTAGCCGAACAAATAGCTACTAGAAAAAACAATTTCTTGGTGAGAAGAACCAAGGAAATATGCTGTAATGGTTCAAATGGTTGTTTCTGTAGAACCGACAGAACCAGGTTTAGATCCCATGGACATATGGGAATATTAACCGGAGGACTAATACGCATCACTCCTTATCTAAAGGCTTTGACTAGTGAATGCGAAGCCAAGGGCCTTTGAAAAAATATTGACAAGGCCGAAAACTGACCTTTGATAGTACTCAAGGCAAGCTTCCTATCTACAGCCCACTGTAGGAAGTCCAGAATCCTACCTATTACGTACTTACGTGGATGCCATTTCTTGGCCTCACACCAGGCGATGTACGCCTTCCAGATTCTATAGTAGATCTGCCTGGATACCGGCTTCCTGGCATTGATCATGGTAGCTACCACAGGATTAGAGAGACCTCTCTTTTTTAGAATGTGGGCTTCAATAGCCAGGCCGTCAAACCTAGGGCTGGTAAGGAAGGGTGGTATATCGGTCCTTGCGAAAGCAGGTCCGGACGATGTGGGAGGGTCCAAGGACTCCCCACTGACATTTTACAATCTCCGCGTACCACGCTCTTCGGGGCCACGCTGGAGCCACCAGAATCACTGGTTTCTTTTCTACCCTGATTCTGCGGAGTACTCGAGGTAACCATTGTGGCGGTGTGAATGCATATATCAGCTTGAACTGATCCCAAGGGAACACTAGGGCATCCGAGCCGCAAGCTAGGGGATCCCTTGTCCGAGAGACAAACCTGTCCACCTTTGCGTTGAATCTGGATGCTAGAAGATCTACATCCGATGTTCCCCACCGCTGACATATTGTCCAGAAAACCTCGGGGTGAAGCCATTCCTCTGGGCATAATTGCTGGCGACTTAGAAAGTCCGCCTTCCAATTCTCCACTCCTGGAATGAATACCGCAGATATGGCTGGGACATATCTTTCTGCCCATTTCAGGATGTAATTTACTTCCCTCTGGGCTGCACGACTCCTGGTGCCCCCCTGATGATTGATATATGCCACTGCTGTGGCATTGTCTGATTGAATTCTGACAGGGGACCCTTGGAGTTTGGATGTCCATGCTACTAGGGCATACCGGGCTGCTCGTATCTCTAAGAGATTGATGGGCAGGGCCTTTTCTGCATCCGACCATCTGCCCTGGAGAGACCATTGCTCCAGTACTGCTCCCCAGCCTATAAGGCTGGCATCTGTAGTGACCACCTTCCAAGAAATCGGACTGAAGGATTTCCCTTTTTCCAGATTCTGGGGAACCAACCACCAACGGAGGCTCTTGCGAACGGAAGGGGACAAGGACATTGTAAGTCTAGGGCCTGAACTTTGTTGTTCCAGGCTGACAGTATGGCCCCTTGCAAATTCCTTGAATGGAATTGACCGTAGGGTACTGCTTCGAATGATGCCACCATTTTTCCCAGCAGCCTCATGCACAGGCGTATGGACGGCTGTCTTTTTTGTACCCACTAAGTGGATCAAATCTTTCAAAGACAACACCTTTCCTCGAGGCAAGAATATTTTTCTCTGGCCTGAATCCAACCTTAGCCCCAAGTATTCCAGACTTTTGACTGTTTTTTAGGGCTGACTTGTCTCGGTTGATAATCCAACCGTGAGATTCCAGATACTTGATTGTCTTGTGAACGACCACGTCTAGTTTTTTCACTGAGTGGTCTATCAGCAACAAGTCATCTAGATATGCCATTATCATTACACCTTGTGTTCTTAGATTGGCCAATAAAGGGCCAGAATTTTTGTAAACACTCGTGGTGCTGTGGCCAAACCGAAGGGTAAGGCTCTGAACTGAAAATGGCGCCCTTCTACTGCAAAGCGTAGAAATTTTTGGTGGACTGGAAAGATGGGAATGTGCAAATAAGCATCTTTGATGTCGATCGCGGCTAACCAATCCTCCCCTTGTAGGGCAGTGGCCACCGATCGGATCGACTCCATCGGAAAGTCCTGATATACAGGAATTTGTATAGCCCTTTTAGAATTAATATGGGCCTCCCGTCCGCGTTTGCTTCGGGACTGTAAAGAGGTTTGAGTAAAACCCGAACCCTCATTCTTCCAGGGGAACCTCCATAATTACTCCTTGGAGCAATAGTTGTTCTTTACTTCTTGGCCAACACCTTAGACACTGGCAAAAAACTGAGGTGCTCCCGGATGGGAGGGGCTTATATAGGGGAGGGTACTTCCGGTTTTGGAAGTTGCCAGTGCCAGCACCTGAAGGTATCTATATAACCCATTAGTAATGACTATGTCGCTCTGTGTCCCGTGATGTACGAGAAAGAAATAGGATTTTTATAACAGCTTACCTGTAAAATCCTTTTCTTGGAGTACATCACGGGACACAGAGCAGCATAGTAATTACTATGTGGGTTATAGAGCTTACCTTCAGGTGATGGACACTGGCACACCCAAGACAGGAATTCCCCCTCCCATATCGGGAGTACCTCCATTTTGTAGCAAAGCAATAAGTGTCCCCAAAAGAGAGCTGGGAGCTCTGTGTCCCGTGATGTACTCCAAGAAAAGGATTTTACAGGTAAGCCGTTATAAAAATAGGATTTTTATTACAGCTTACCTGTAAAATCCTTTTCTTGGAGTACATCATGGGACACAGAGCCTTAAGTATTTACTTAATGGGTAATAGGCCTACCTTCAGGTGTTGACACTGGTAAACCCTAATTAAGGAAGTTTACTCCCTATATAACCCCTCCTCCTTCCAGGAGCACATCAGTTTTTGTAGCAAAGCAATATGTCTAAATCCCAAAAGAGGGGAGGGACCTCTCTGTGTCCCATGATGTACTCCAAGAAAAGGATTTTACAGGTAAGCTGTAATAAAAATCCTATTTTCTTTATCGTACATCATGGGACACAGAGCCTTAAGTATTTACTTAATGGGACGTCCCATAGCAATGCCACTTGAGGGGTGGGAGAAACAACCCGCAGGGTACACCCAGACTTGAGGATCTACACTGCTGCTTGCAGCACACTGCGCCCGAAGGCGATATCCTCATACCTCCTTACATCCACCTGATAACATTTTGTGAATGTATGCACTGAAGACCAAGTTGCGGCCTTACAGATCTGAGCCATGGAGGCCTGATGACGCACTGCCCAAGAAGCACTAACCGACCTGGTAGAATGCGCCTTAACTTGAAATGGGGGAATCTTGCCCCTTAAATCATAAGTTTGAATTATCACTTGCCGAATCCACTTAGCAACAGTGGATTTCGACGCTGCCTGTCCCTTCTTAGGACCCTCCGGCAGAATAAATAAGACATCAGTCTTACGAATCTGAGCAGTTTTCTTTCAAATAGATTTTCACTGCTCTCACCACATCAAGACAATGTAGTGACTTTCCTTCCCTGGAACATGGTTTTGGAAAAAACGATGGCAGGACCATATCTTGGTTCAGGTGAAAACCTGAAATTACCTTTGGCAAAAAGCCTGGACGAGGGCGTAGTACCACTCTGTCCTCATGAAAAATTAAATACGGCTCTTTACAAGAAAGAGCAGCCAACTCCGATACCCTCCTTGCTGAGGATATAGCAACCAAAAATACCAACTTCCTTGTCAGAAGGACTAGGGGAATATGTTGTATCGGTTCAAACGGCTGTTTTTGTAACACAGACAAAATTAAGTTTAAGTCCCAGGGATTCAAGAGAGGTTTGACGGGCGAATTAAGCCGCGTTACTCCTTGTATAAAGCCCCGGACTAAAGAATGAGTAGCAAGTGGTCTCTGAAATAAGACCGATAAAGCTGAGACTTGGCCCTTAATAGTACTCAAGGCCAACTTCATCTCTACCCCTAATTGTAGAAAGGCAAGAATTCTGCCTATGATACATCTCCGAGGGTGCCAACCCTTGGATTCACACCAGGAAACATAAGCCTTCCAGACTCTATAATATATAGTTCTGGAAGCTGGCTTCCTGGCATTGATCAGGGTGGAGATAACTGACCCGGAAAGTCCACGTTTCTTTAGAATGTGGGTTTTAATAGCTAAGCCGTTAAATTTAGAGACCGTAAGGAAGGATGGAATATCTGTCCCTGAGAGAGCAGATCTGACCGTAGTGGGAGGGACCATGGGCCCTCCACTGCCATCTTTACGATTTCTGCATACCATGACCTTCTGGGCCATGCTGGTGCTACCAGAATAATCAGCTTCTATTCCAGCTTGATTCTGCAAAGAAGTCGAGGCAGCAACTGGATGGGGGGAATGCATATATCAGTGAGAACTGATCCCATGGGGTCACCAACGCATCCGTTACGCATGCGAATGGATCCCTTGTTCTGGCCACAAAGTTGACCAACTTTGTGTTGAATCTGGATGCTAGGAGATCTATGTCCGGAGTCCCCCATCTTTGGCAAACAGCCCGAAATATGTCGGGGTGAAGCGACTATTCCCCTGGGAATAACTGCTGGCGACTTAAGTAGTCCGCCTGCCAATTCTCTACTCCCGGAATGAATATTGCAGAAAGGCAAGGAACATTCCTTTCTGCCCAAGTTAGAATATGGTTCACCTCTCTGCGCTGAGAGACTCTTGGTGCCGCCTTGGTGATTGATATAGGCCACAGCTGTGGCATTGTCGGATTGAATCCTGACAGGGTAATTCTGTAGCCTGGAAGTCCAGGCCTTTAGAGCCAGACGTACTGCCCGAATCTCTAGGATATTGATGGGCAAGCCTCTTTCGGTCCTTGACCATTGTCCTTGGACAGTTGTTCTTTCTAGTACTGCTCCCCAGCCTGAGAGGCTGGCATCCGTCGTTACGACCTTCCAGATAACTGGTCTGAAGGATCTTCCTTTCAGCAGATTCTGGGTTAGTAACCACCAAGTGAGGCTTTGGGCCACTCTTGGGGACAGCCGCATTGGCGAGTCTAAGGCTTGAATTGTTTTGTTCCAAGCAGACAGGATACGGTTTTGCAACAGTCTTGAATGGAACTGGGCAAAAGGAACTGCTTCAAATGAAGCCACCATGGTTCCTAGTAACCTCGTGCAGAGGCGAATGGAGGGGATTGCCATTTGACCTGACAGTCCAGTCCGTACCAATTCCTTTATGGAGTTGATCTTTGCTAGAGGCAAGATCACCTTTTCCTGGGCTGTGTCTATGATCAGACCCAAGTACTCCAGTCTCTTTAGCGGTATTAAGGAAGATTTCTCCAGATTGAGAATCCAACCCAATGCTTTCAGATAGTCGGTTGTAGTGCGTACACCCTGCTCCAAACGAATCACTGATTGATCTATAAGTAATAGATCGTCTAGGTACGCTATGATTGTTATGCCCTGTGCCCTTAACCTGGCTAGAGGTGGGGCCAGCACCTTGGTGAACACCGGGGGTGCTGTGGCTAGCCCGAAGAGCAGGGCTACAAACTGGAAATGCTGTTCTAATTCGAACCGCAGAAATTTTTGATGAGCCGGGAATATAGGGACATGCAGATATGCATCCCTGATGTCGATTGACGCGAGAAGTTCTCCTCCTAGAAGGATAGAAACTACTGATCTGATTGTCTCCATGCGAAAGAAGCGGATCTTCAGGAACTGATTTAACCTTCTTAGATCTAGAATGGGTCCGACGTCTCCATTTGGTTTTGGTACCATGAAAAGATTTGAATAAAACCCCAGACCTTGTTCCCTTGTGGGGATCTGTATAATCAGCCCTTGAGATCTTAATCGGTCTATTGCTTGAAACAGAGATTGTTTCTTCTCTGGATCCTTGGGTATGTTTGATCTCAGGAAACGAGACGGTGGAAAGATCTGGAATTCCAGCTTGCATCCCAGCGTTACCGTGGAGATGACCCATGTGTCCTGAATCTCCCTTTTCCAGACTTCTGAAAAGTTCAGAAGTCTTCCCCCCACCTTGGCGAGGGGGGGTTGCCTCTTCAGGACGAGGCTTTAGGATTCTGTTTCGCAGATTTCCTACCCCAGGGCTTCTTTTGAGCCTGGATCTGACTCTGAGGTCTTCCTCTAGAGTCTGACGGCGGAGGCCGTCGCCACTGCTTAGAGGCGGAAGCCCTTGGTGCAGGGGAAAGGGCCCGTTTAAATAAAGGGCGTTTGTATTTTCTTTTGACGGGTAAAAGCGTGCTTTTCCCACTAGAAATTGTCTTGATATATTTATCCATGTCCTCTCCGAAAAGTCGCTCCCCATGAAAGGGGAACCCAGTTAGGAGGTTCTTACATGGTTTTTCAGCTGACCAATTATTTAGCCACAGGATCCTGCGCATATGTACAAGCATAAGCGTAAGGCGGGATGCCTGGTAAATGGAATCTTTAATGGCATCTATGGTAAAACATAATGCCTTAGGTAATTCAGTTAAATCCCGAGCCTGTTGTGTAGGAAGTTCTCTAAGGGCCAATTTAAATTGGTCCTTTAGGGATTGGCAGACGCCTATTGCAGTGACTGCTGGCTGAGTGATGGCACCTGCTATGGAAAAGGCAGATTTTAGCAGGGATTCCAACTTCTTATCTGTTGGATCCTTAAGCATTTGTGCATTGTCTACAGGACAAGTCAAGTTATTATTCACATTGGAAATCGCAGCGTCAACTGCTGGTACTTTCCATCTTTTGGAGAATCTTTCCTCCAGAGGATAGCGATTTGCAAAACTCTTTAGGAGGGAGAAAATGTTTATCCGGATGATCCCATTCCAGAAAAATAAGCTGTTCTAGCAATGCATGTGCTGGAAACGCATGCAAAGCATGGGAAGGTTTCAAAGAACCTAAGGAAGAGGCCGGGTTTTCATGAGACTCTGTTAGAGGCAGCATGAAGGAGGAGCGAACCATTTCTGTAAGATATTTTATCAGCAATTTCTCAGTTTGGGAAGCTGAAAAAGGTTCATCTACCGTTGTCTCCTCCAAGGAGGAATCATCGGTTAGTCTTTCTTCCTGATCGATTGAGGGTAGCACCTCATCGTGAGTCCACTGTTCCCCTAGTAAAGCTAAAGTGGGGGAAGGGCTAGTACGTTTCTTATCACTCTGAATAGAGGATGCGATTAAAGCTGCTAATCTTTCTTCCATACCCTGGAGGGAGGAGGAGAGAGCATCTTCAGTCACATAACTAGGTGCTGAGATGAGAGAGGCAGTTGCACCATCAATATGTTCCAATAGCTCACCCTGTGTTGCCATAATTGGTAATTCAGGCGAGAATGACAGCATGGGATTACAGCTAGAAGTCTCAATGCCTGGGGGTGAAATCTTTGCTTTTTTGGCTTTTGAGGTGTCTTTTTTGGTAGGCATAGTCCTAAGTACAAAAAACAGAGCACAGCGCTATACAATTTGCACTAAATCACTGATAATAGTCATGACTTTAAAAAAGCCGCTATAAGTTTCAGCCTAGTGTTGAAAAAGAGTGTCTTTCCCGAATCAGGAATGCCAGTGCAACCCATACGTGTCTTCACAGCTCGTGTGTCTCTGTGTATGCTTCCTTCTCAGCAGCGGAGGAGAGACTGACATGGCTATATGTTTACCATTTTCGCGGTACTGCGTTTAGGCTCCGCCCCCTCCGAAAAAATTCCGCCCCCTTTTTCCATAAAAAAAAAATTGTCTTTTCCCGCGCTTCAGCGCGGCGCTATGGCTCCCTGATCAAACATGAGGAGGAGGGGGGAGGGGAGCAGAGACTGCAGTGAGGCAGAGAAACAAAAAACAGCCAGACAATCCTATCGTGGTACATAGCGGGACCTCTGCGTCCCCCACGGCGGGGGGAGGGGGGTAAGTAAGGGGGAGGCAGCGCTGCTGTCTCCCTGACCCACTGGTCCCATCAGAGAGGGAAAAAAACTCCTTTAAAAGCTTTATCTTACCTTGGTAAGAATATCCCCTCCACCTGCGGTACCAGCCAAGCACGGACTGAGCTTCGTGAAGAGACAGAGTATGGTAAGTGCATAGGCTCCCTCTAGTGGAGACTTAAGGCATGACAATCTCTTTTTCTTAATGGAAGAAATACATAGACATTAAATATACCCAAGTTTCTTCCTTACCTTATCATCGTCGCAGGATTTTGCTGAATTAACAGAAAAAATCCATCTTTCACCCATCACGGTGGGATGTGTTTAGCCAAACCTTCAAGGACGGGGGTCCCTGAAAAGGGATTTCCACTGCCTTGGGCCATGTATAGCACCCCATCAGGAAGCAAATAGGTAATGTAACAAGACCTAAGCCCTGGTTTCCTGGGGTCCAGCCCTACAAAGAGGCGTTACAGGCAAAACCTTGTGCTTCGGATACGGGGTCCCAGGTACCATCCATTTAGGCCTCAGTGGCACTGTGGTGGATCTGGCTTCTTTTTATGGAGGAATTTAAATCCAGCATGGATCCCTCCTGGAGCTCCTCAGAGCACATCTTCACTCGTGACCAACACCTTTAGACACTGGCGAAAAAACTGATGTGCTCCTGGAAGGAGGAGGGGGGTTATATAGAGAGTAAACTTCCTTAATTAGGGTTTACCAGTGTCAACACCTGAAGGTAGGCCTATTACCCATTAAGTAAATACTTAAGGCTCTGTGTCCCATGATGTACGATAAAGAAAATCCTATTTTCTTTATCGTACATCACGGGACACAGAGCGGCATAGTAATTACTATGTGGGATGTCCCAAAGCAATGCCAAAATGAGGGGAGGGAGACACCATAACAAGCTGGGCGCCATCAGGCATGAGGATCTATACTGCAGCCTGCAGCACACTACGCCCAAAGGCGATATCCTCATGACCTCTTACATCCACCTTATAAAATTTAGTGAATGTGTGGACTGAAGACCAAGTTGCGGCCTTACAGATTTGAGCCAAGGAGGCCTGGTGATGCACTGCCCAAGAAGCACCAACCGCTCTAGTAGAGTGTGCTGTAATTTTAAATGGAGGCACCTTCTTTCTCAGACCATAAGCTTGAATAATAACCTGCCGAATCCACTTAGAAATAGTAGATTTCGACACTGCCTGGCCCCTTCTGGCAGAATAAATAAAACATCACTTTTCCGAATCATAGCAGTAGCTTCAAGATTGGCTTTAACTGCTCTTACTACATCCAAAGAATGTAATAATTTCTCTTCCACCGAACTAGGTTTGGGGGAAAAAGGAAGGGAGAACCACATCTTGGTTCAAATGAAAACTTGACACGACCTTCGGAAGAAAGGCTGGATGTGTACGTAAAACCACTCTATCCTTATGGATAATCAAATATGGCTCCTTGCAAGACAAAGCTGCTAATTCCGATACCCTCCTGGCTGAGGATATAGCTACCAAGAACACCAATTTCCTGGTGAGGAGCACTAAAGGAATGTGGAGTAATGGTTCAAAAGGTTGTCCTTGAAGAACTGATAGAACCAAGTTTAAGTCTCATGGACATATGGGAGACGTCACTGGTGGGTTGATACGAGGCACACCCTGCAAGGTCTTTACTAGCGAATGTGTAGCTAGTGGCCTTTGAAAAAATATCGATAAGGCCGAAACCTGTCCCTTAATAGTACTTAAGGCGAGGTTTTTGACAACAGCCCACTGCAGAAAGTCAAGTATTCTGCCTATGACGTACTTCCGAGGATGCCATTTCTTGGCTTCACACCATGCCACATACGCCTTCCAAAAACTCTATAATATATATGTATAGATACTGGCTTTCTAGCATTGATTATCGTAGACACCACTGTGTTAGAGAGACCTCTCTCTCTTAGAATGTGGGATTCAATAGCCAGACCGTTAAATTTAGAGTTTGTAAAGAAGGGTGGTATATCGGACCCTGCATGAGCAGGTCTGGCCGAAGCGGAAGGGTCCAAGGCTTGCCTACAGACATTCTTACAATTTCCGCGTACCAGGATCTCCGAGGCCATGCTGGGGCTACCAGAATCACTGGCCTCTTTTCCATCCTGACTCTGCGGAGGAGTCGAGGTAGTAGCCGCAGCGGAGGGAACGCATATATTAGTGCGAAATGATCCCGCGGGAACACCAGTGCATCCGATCCGCAAGCGAGCGGGTCCCTTGTTCTGGACACAAAGCTGCTCAATTTCGTGTTGAACCTGGATGCCAATAGATCTACAACTGGTGTCCCCCATCTCTGACATATTGTCTGAAAGATGTCGGGGTGAAGAGACCATTCCCCTGGGGATAACTGCTGCCGACTCAGGAAGTCTGCTTTCCAATTCTCTATTCCTGGAATAAAGATAGCGGATATGCATGGGACATGTTTTTCTGCCCATATCGGGATATGATTTACCTCCTTCTGGGCCGCACCGCTCTTGGTGTCCCCTTGGTGATTGATGTATGCCACAGCTGTGGCATTGTCTGATTGGATCCTGACAGGAGACCCATGTAGCTTGGAAGTCCATGCTTCTAGGGCCAACCGTGCCGCCCGAATTTCCAGCAGGTTGATGGGCAAGGTCTTCTCGATATTCTACCACTTTCCCTGGAGTGAATATTGCTCCAGTACTGCCCCCCAGCCTAGAAGGCTGGCATCCATAGTTACTACCCTCCAAGAGATTGGAATGAACGATTTTCCCTTTTGTAAATTTTGGGGTACCAACCACCAACATAGACTCCTGCGTACTGACGACGCCAGGGACATTGGGAAGTCTAGGGCTTGAACCTTTTTGTTCCAGGCAGATAGTATGGCGTTCTGCAATTTCCTTGAATGGAATTAAGCATACGGAACTGCTTCGAATGAGGCTACCATCTTTCCCAGCAACCGCATGCAAAGACAAATGGATGGCTGTCTCTTTGCACAGATCGCTTGAATTACTGTATTTATTGGCATATAACACTCACTTTTTTACCCTGAAAATAGAGGGTAAACTGTGCCTGCTTGTTATACGCAGGGAGCTGTGTAAAGTTTTTCTCCTGAAACTTCCCTCTTAAAGTTAAGGTGCGTGTTATACGCCGATAAATATGGTAGTTCTCTTAAGGAAAAGATTTTTGCCTGAGGCAGAAAAACCTCTTTGGTCTGTGTCTATGAGTAAGCCTAAATATTCGAGTCTTCTTGCTGGCTGCAAGGCCGATTTGTCCAGATTTAGGATCCAGCCCCGGGATTCCAGGTATTGTACCGTGTTGTGTACAGCAACCCTTAGGTTGGAAGCCGACTGATCTATTATCATCAATAGGTCGTCCAGGTAGGCCCTTATAGATATTCCCTGAGTTCTTAAGTCGGCCAACAGAGGGGCCAAGATCTTTGTGAACACTCGCAGAGCCGTGGCCAAACCGAAGGGTAGCGCCACAAACTGATAATGGCGCTGTTCCACCGCAAAGCGTAGAAGCTTTTGATGACTGGGGAATATAGGAACATGTAAATAAGCGTCCCTGATATCGATGGACGCCAACCATTCTCCCCCTTGTAGGGAGGCGGCCATTGACCGAATTGATTGCATACGGAACGATTTGACGATTAGGAATTTGTTTAGACCTTTGAGAATCTAGTATGGGTCTTACATCTCCGTTGGGCTTTGGAACGGTAAGGAGGATTGAGTAAAATCCCAACATGTGTTCCTTTACCGGAACCTCCACAATTACCCCTTGGGATAATAGTCGGTCTAACGCCAGAAAGGAGAGTTCTTCTCCTTAATGGATCTTTTGAGACGTTTGATGTTATAAACCGAGGAGGAGGAAATTCCTGTAACTCCAACTTGTATCCCAAGGGTACCGTGGAAAGGGCCCATCTGTCCCGGATCGTCTCTCGCCAAGCCCCTGAAAAATAGGATTTTTATAACAGCTTACCTGTAAAATCCTTTTCTTGGAGTACATCACGGGACACAGAGCGACATAGTCATTACTAATGGGTTATATAGTTACCGTCAGGTGCTGGCACTGGCAACTTCCAAAACCGGAAGTACCCTCCCCTATATAAGCCCCTCCCATCCGGGAGCACCTCAGTTTTGTAGCAAAGCAATAAGTGTCCCCAAAAGAGGGGTGGGAGCTCTGTGTCCCGTGATGTACTCCAAGAAAAGGATTTTACAGGTAAGCTGTTATAAAAATCCTATTTTCTTTTTCGTACATCACGGGACACAGAGCGACATAGTCATTACTAATGGGATGTCCTAAAGCAATGCCAAATGAGGGGGGGGATACACCATATATAAGCTGAGCGCTATCAGACATGAGGATCTTTTGCGGCCTGCAACACACTGCGCCCAAAGGCGACATCCTCCTGACTTCTAACGTCCACCTGGTAGAACCTAGTAAACGTGTGAACTGAAGACCACGTTGCGGCCTTACAGATTTGAGCCAGGGAGGCCTGGTGATGCACTGCCCATGAAGTTCCAACTGCTCTCGTGGAGTGCGCTCTAACTTTGAACGGAGGCGGTCTCCTTCTCAAGCCATAAGCTTGCATAATGACCTGTCGAATCCACTTGGCTAAAGTAGATTTTGACGCTGCCTGACCCTTTCTGGGGCCTTCCGGCAGAATAAACAAAGTATCCGTTCTGCGAATCTGAGCAGTGGCTTTTAGATAAGCTTTAACTGCTCTTACTACATCCAAAGAATGCAATAACTTTTCCTCCACCGAAGTAGGTTTGGGGAAAAAAGAAGGAAGAACCACATCTTGGTTCAAATGAAACCTCGATACCACCTTAGGAAGAAAGGCTGGATGAGGACGTAACACTACTCTGTCCTTATGGATAACCAGATATGGCTCCCTACAGGACATAGCTGCTAATTCCGATACTCTTTTAGCCGAACAAATGGCTACTAGAAAAATCCATTTCCTGGTGAGAAGCACCAAGGAAATATGCTGTAATGGTTCAAATGGTTGTTTCTGTAGAACCGACAGAACCAAGTTTAGATCCCATGGACATATGGGAATATTAACCGAAGGACTAATACGCATCACTCCTTGTATAAAGGCTTTGACTAGTGAATGCGAAGCCAAGGGCCTTTGAAAAAATATTGACAAGGCCGAAATCTGACCCTTGATAGTACTCAAGGCAAGCTTCCTATCTACAGCCCATTGTAGGGAGTCCAGACTCCTACCTATTACGTACTTACGTGGATGCCATTTCTTGGCCTCACACCAGGCGATGTACGCCTTCCAGATTCTATAGTAGATCTGCCTGGATACCGGCTTCCTGGCATTGATCATGGTAGATACCACAGAATTAGAGAGCCCTCTCTTTTTTAGAATGTGGGCTTCAATAGCCAGGCCGTCAAACCTAGGGCTGGTAAGGAAGGGTGGTATATCGGTCCTTGCGAAAGCAGGTCCGGACGATGTGGGAAAGTCCCAGGACTCCCCACTGACATTTTACAATCTCCACGTACCACGCTCTTCGGGGCCACGCTGGAGCCACCAGAATCACTGGTTTCTTTTCTACCCTGATTCTGCGGAGTAATCGAGGTAACCATTGTGGCGGTGTGAATGCATATATCAGCTTGAACTGATCCCAAGGGAACACTAGGGCATCCGAGCCGCAAGCTAGGGGATCCCTTGTCCGAGAGACAAACCTGTCCCCCTTTGCGTTGAATCTGGATGCTAGAAGATCTACATCCGATGTTCCCCACCGCTGACATATTGTCCAGAAAACCTCGGGGTGAAGGGACCCTTCCTCTGGGCCTAATTGCTGGCGACTTAGAAAGTCCGCCTTCCAATTCTCCACTCCTGGAATGAATACCGCAGATATGGCTGGGACATATTTTTCTGCCCATTTCAGGATGTAATTTACTTCCCTCTGGGCTGCACGACTCCTGGTGCCCCCCTGATGATTGATATATGCCACTGCTGTGGCATTGTCTGATTGAATTCTGACAGGGGACCCTTGGAGTTTGGATGTCCATGCTACTAGGGCATACCGGGCTGCTCGTATCTCTAAGAGATTGATGGGCAGGGCCTTTTCTGCATCCGACCATCTGCCCTGGAGAGACTATTGCTCCAATACTGCTCCCCAGCCTATAAGGCTGGCATCTGTAGTGACCACCTTCCAAGAAATCGGACTGAAGGATTTCCTTTTTTCCAGATTCTGGGGAACCAACCACCAACGGAGGCTCTTGCGAACGGAAGGGGACAAGGACATTGTAAGTCTAGGGCCTGAACTTTTTTGTTCCAGGCTGACAGTATGGCCCCTTGCAAATTCCTTGAATGGAATTGACCGTAGGGTACTGCTTCGAATGATGCCACCATTTTTCCCAGCAGCCTCATATACAGGCGTATGGACGGCTGTCTTTTTTGTACCCACTAAGTGGATCAAATCTTTCAAAGACAACACCTTTCCTCGAGGCAAGAATATTTTTCTCTGGCCTGAATCCAACCTTAGCCCCAAGTATTCCAGACTTTTGACTGGTTTTTAGGGCTGACTTGTCTCGGTTGATAATCCAACCGTGAGATTCCAGATACTTGATCGTCTTGTGAACGACCACGTCTAGTTTTTTCACTGAGTGGTCTATCAGCAACAAGTCATCCAGATATGCCATTATCATTACACCTTGTGTTCTTAGATTGGCCAATAAAGGGCCAGAATTTTTGTGAACACTCTTGGTGCTGTGGCCAAACCGAAGGGTAAGGCTCTGAACTGAAAATGGCGCCCTTCTACTGCAAAGCGTAGAAATTTTTGGTGGACTGGAAAGATGGGAATGTGCAAATAAGCATTTTTGATGTCGATCGTGGCTAACCAATCCTCCCCTTGTAGGGCAGTGGCCACCGATCGGATCGACTCCATCGGAAAGTCCTGATATACAGGAATTTGTATAGCCCTTTTTAGAATTAATATGGGCCTCCCGTCCACGTTTGCTTCGGGACTGTAAAGAGGTTTGAGTAAAACCCGAACCCTCATTCTTCCAGGGGAACCTCCATAATTACTCCTTGGAGCAATAGTTGTTCTAGTGCCAACAGGAGGGACTCTCTCTTCCGGGGATCCCTTGGCACGTTTGACCTCAAAATGGGAAGGAGGGGAGTCTTTTAACTCCAAACTGTATCCCAAACCTACTGCGGAGAGCACCTATCTGTCTTGATCGTGTCCCGCCAGGTCTCCTGCGAACAACTGGAGTCCTCCCCCCACCCGACTGAGTGGGGGCTTCAATGAATTTAACTTTGGGGGAGGTTTTGTACCTCCCCTGACCCAGGGTTTCTCATTACCCTGCTACTGTCCCTGTTTTTTACCCCCGGGATTTAACCGAGGAGGCCGTCGGAACTGTTACACAGCCGATGCCCCAGGGACTGGAGAAGCAGGCCTCTTAAAGAGGGACCTCTAACTCTGCTTTTAACCGGCAAGAGCGTATTTTTACCGCTGGAAATTTTCTGGATATATTTGTCCAGGTTTTCCCTGAATAAGCGTTCACCATGAAATGGGACGCTAACCAGCCATTCTTTACAGGGAGCTTCAGCAGACCAGTTTTTGAGCCATAGGAGCCTACGCATATGTACTATAGACAGCGTAAGGCGGGAGGCCTGATGGACTGAATCCTCTATGGCGTCAACCGCAAAGCCTAAGGCTCTAGGTAGATCAGCTAGGGCAAAGCCTGCTGATCTGTCAAGTCCCTCAAGACCTGTTTCAACTGATCCTTCACTGCTTAGCAGACCCCAATAGCTGCTACTGCTGGTTGTATCACCAAGCAGATTTTCATAAGGACTCCAATCTTTTATCTATTGGGTTCTTGAACATTTGGACATTATCCACTGGACATGTCAGTGATTTATACATACAAGAGATGGCTGCGTCCACTGTAGGGACCTTCCTTTTTTTTTTTTTTTTTTTTTGATGAACTTATCCTCCATGGGATAGACCACCGAAAATCTCTTAGGGGAATAAATATTTTCTCAGGACGTTCCCAATCCTGGTAAATGAGCCCTTTCAGTAAAGGGTGAAGTGGAAAAGAACAAACAGTCTGGGGGCTTCTAGCGACCCCAACGAGGATACAGTAGTGGTTGATGGTTCCGCAAGGTGCATTTTTAAATGCTGATCGGACCATGTTAGTCAGAGACTGAACCCATAATCTTTCAGCTTGAGATGCTGAGAAAAGGTTCCCCCACTGTTGATTCCTCTATAACAGAATCAACCTTATCCTGATCCCCTTCAGGCAGGTCGATCCCTGTATGGGACTGTTGCTCTGCTAACAGGCACTCTGAAGGAGGAGACGGAGATCGGGCGTGCTTTCCCTGACAGGGAGGCAGCGATAAATTTTGACAATCTCTCTCTAATCCTCCCAGAGCTGAGGAAAAAACCTCCTCTGTTACATACACAGGAGCAGGTGACTGAGGACAGCCACAGTACCAAGTACCCCTGCGGGGTCTCTACGGTCACTTACCTCTGAACTTCAGGGGAGACTGGTGCAGCAGGAGTATGCCCAAGATCCTCAGAGCCCGATGAGACCCCCTTCGCTTCCTGGAAGATTCAGTTCCGGAGCTACTGGACGGCATATTCCTAAGCCTAAAGCTGAGGTATTCCAGCCGTAATACACCACTTTTACTGAGAATAGTCTAGCACAATTGCTGCTATATAACAGTTGGTGTCTACTAATGTGCCTTTCTAGGGGATGCCTGTATCAACCGCTTGCTGTATGCCTTTAAATGTTGCCAGCTCTGTCTCTGTACTTCATAGCCAGCTTACTGCAATAATGTGGCTTTTTAAAAACCTGCTGGGACGCCCGCACATGCGCAGAAGCGCTGCGGCGCGCACAGAGCGTCATCCCCCAGGCCCCGCCCCTTTTTCCGGCCACCTCTATATATAGAGGCGCGTGCACGCGCACGCGCGCGGCCACGTGCGCCTCGGCGCTAATTTTCAAACATGGAAACCAGGGACAGGAGCCAGGGCCCCCTTTGCCGCAGGCCGGGGGATAGACGAACACTGCAACATGGCAGAGGAAACAGTTTCCTGTAGGAGAACTCACCAGCTGCCTGGACTTTGTTCTCTGAGAAGAAACTAGTCCATATGACAAGAAAAACATTCCACAGCGGCCTCTAGTGGACAAACACAGGTACCGCAGTTTAATATACTAAACATATATAAAAAAACATTCCTTTTTTTTTTTTTTTTTTTCTTGACCACCATTAAAAATTATTACATTTTTTTAGTAGTTACAGGCATGCACAGATATTAGCGGGAATACCGTTAGGTAACAGACAGAAAGACAAATTAGGCTTGGGGGTCCCCCAATGGAACCAAGTTCCTGGGGGCCCCCACTTACCTGTTCCCCGCCGCAGGACTTTGTTTGGTCCACAAAAGCCCAAACTTCACCTATCACGGCAGGCATTGTAATCAAACCTTCAGGGACCGGGTTCCCAAGGATTCCACTCCCCTGGACCTGTATAGCACCCTGCACAGAAAACATCTTGGTCGTGGGTATGACCAGAGCTCTGGATCCCAGGGTCCAGCTCTCCTAAGAGAAGCATTACAGGCAGAACCTTGCTCTTCTCTGCAAGGCCCGGGTACCGACCGTTTAGCTATGAAGCTTTTTTGGTCGGATCCGGAATAGCTTACTGAGGCCCAAAAGAACCTGTACGCAAGCTCAGTGAAAAACACATGTTTCTTCTTGGCCAACACCTTAGACACTGGCAAAAAACTGAGGTGCTCCCGGATGGGAGGGGCTTATATAGGGGAGGGTACTTCCGGTTTTGGAAGTTGCCAGTGCCAGCACCTGACGGTAACTATATAACCCATTAGTAATGACTATGTCGCTCTGTGTCCCGTGATGTACGAAAAAGAAACAGAAGTCTTCCATCCACTCGTTTGAGTGGGGGCGACCCTTCATAAGGCCGACTTGGGGGCTGGTTTAGTATTCCTTCGGTTCTAGGGCTTTTTATTACCCTGTGGCTGTCCCTGAGCTCTCCCTCCAGGATTGGATGGGGGAGGCCGTCGGAACTGCTTAGAGGCTGAAGTTCCTGGGACTGGTGAGGTGGGCCGCTTGAAGGCAGGACCTCTGAATTTCCTTTTAACAGGTAAAAGGGTACTCTTCCCACTGGAGATTTTCTGGATGTATTTATCCAAGTCCTCGCCAAATAACCACTCCCCATGGAATGGAAATCCAGCCAGGAGCTTTTTACAAGGCATCTCGGCTGACCAGTTTTTCAGCCATAGGAGTCTACGCATGTGTACCAACACCAGCGTAAGGTGGGAGGCCTGATTAATTGAATCTTTATTGGCGTCAACCGCAAAACATAAAGCCCTAGGTAGATATGCTAAATCCTGCGCCTGCTGAACTGGCATGTCTTTTAAAGCCAGCTTCATCTGGTCTTTCAAGGCCTGACAGATGCCAATGGCTGCCACTGCAGGCTGAGTTACAGTACCAGCTGTAGAAAAAGCAGTCTTTAATAGGGTTTCCAACTTTTTATCTGTTGGATCTTTAAACATTTGTACATTGTCCACTGGACATGTCAGGGATTTGTTCACAGAAGAGATGGCAGCGTCCACAGAAGGAAGGCTCCATTTTTTGGTGAACTTTTCCTCCATAGGATATACCACAAACCTTTTTGGGAGGAAGGAACAATTTATCAGGATGTTCCCAATCTTTATAAATGAGATTTTCTAACAATGGATGCACTGGAAAGGAACCATTAGCTTGTGGGGCTTTCAAAGAGCCCAATGAAGAAACCGATGTAGTTGCTGGTTCTGAAAGGGGCAGCTTGAAAGCTGACCGAACCATGTCTGTTAAAGACTGAACTAACAATTTTTCAGCCTGAGAGGCTGAAAATGGTTCCTCTAAAGTAGATTCCTCCGAGGCTGCATCATCCTTCTGATCCCCTGCAGGAAAATCAATTTCATCCTGAGACAATTGCTCTGCTGTTAGATACTCCAACGGTGGAGATCTGGCATGCTTTTTTCCCGGCAGGGAGGAAGCGATTAATGCCGCCAATCTTTGTTTTAATCCTCCCAGAGCAGAGGTAAAAGCCTCCTCTGTCACATATACCGGAGCAGGTGAACTGAGGGCAGCCGCAGCACCTAGCATTCCTGATGGCTCCCCTCGGGTAACTACCTCTGATTTATCAGGGGAGGATATATTAGTAGGAGCAAGCCCCAGATCCTCAGAGCCCGATGGCGAACCCTTTAGCCCCTTAGGATTTTTACTCCCAGAGCCCTTGGAAGGCATAGTCCTAGCTCAAGCTAAGGACTTACAGCCAAAAATGCACCCGCCACTAGCTATAGTCTAGCGTACAAGCTTGCATGAGAGCTAGTCAGGTGACTAAACTAATGTGCCTTGGGGATGCCTGTATCACCACCTGTAGTGTGCCCAATATAATATCAAAAATAAATGTCACCAAGGAGCTCTGCTGATGTGTCCGTCCTCTTACAGCATGTCTCGCAGAGGCTGTCTTTTTAAAGCAGAGGACGCCCGCACATGCGCAGAAGCGCGCCGGGTGCGCGCGCCAATGCGCCAGAAACGCTCCCTGGAAGGAATGGGGAGAGGAGCAGGAGGGAGCTGCAGTTTTACATTGGAGCCAAGCTGACACTATAGAGGGAGACCACAGCACCATGTACTCCTAGCAGGTATGGTAACATTTTTTACAGATGGGTACTGCAGAGCTTGTACATAGAAGAATGCTCCTCCATCTGTCTAGGCATTACACTTATAGAAGGTATGCCCAGCTATATAGACATTCTCAAGTTTCTCCCTCCTGTGGCCAAACAGGGGTACTACATAATGTCCAATAGAACCATAAGAAAATACATTTCAGGTTTATCAAAGATATTTTAGGCATCAGGTACAGTGGGAAATATACCATGTAGGTAATATACAGGCAAACACATTCGTTTTGAAGGGTCCCTGCTGGACCAAGTTCATCAGGGACCCTCACTTACCTGTCGCCGCCGCAGGACCCTGTTCGGAACAGACAGCCCAAACTTCGCCCCTTTGGCGGGCAACGTCATTTGACCTTCAGGGACTGGGGTCCTACTGAAAGGAACACCACTCCCTTGGACCTGTATAGCACCCTGCCAGAAACCTCTTGGTATTGGGTCTGAACAGAGTACTGGATCCCAGGGTCCAGCCCTCCTAAGAGAGGCATTACAGGCCAAACCTCGTAGATGGTCCACATCTTCTTCCCCGAGGCCCGGGTACCGTCCATTTTGGCATTGAAGCACTTTGGACGGATCCGGAATAGCTCGCCTTTAGGCCTCAAAGACCATACGCAGAGCTAACTTGAATACATGCTTAACCGTGACCAACACCTTTAGACACTGGCAACAAAACTGAGGTACTCCCGATATGGGAGGGGTTATATAGGGAGGGGACTTCCTGTCTTGGGTGTGCCAGTGTCCATCACCTGAAGGTAAGCTCTATAACCCACATAGTAATTACTATGCCGCTCTGTGTCCCGTGATGTACGATAAAGAAAGTCCCACGATGTACATCAACCGTCAACCAGGTCATCAGGGAATGAAGATCCAAGTCAGTCACGATGTCAGACGCCCACTGAAAGGGCCTCCTGGACGATGTTATTAATCAAATATTTACATGACCACCCCCTTTGTGTAATTATATATTATATATAGATCAGCTGCCCTCTACGACAAGCAGTCCTCAAGGTCATAGATGCGTTGGCGGACGCTCATCCCTGCCACATTGCAGGACGGATCTGGTGTAGAATTTTTATGGGGTCACCCTTAAAAGTCATACCAATGCTTGTTTCACAATCACTTGACTTTTAGCCTAGAACAGTGTTTCTCAACCTTTTTTCAGTCAAGGCACCCTTTAAATTTCTGCACATTGTTCAGGCACCCCATTCTAATATGTATAAAACTAAACCAATAATTTAGCATATTGCAGCAACAGCCACACACGCAAGACATCCAAAATAAGAGGCGATTTGTTCTTTCAAACCAATGCACACTGCTACTGACTAGTATTCCAGCATTTCTTTTTCCTTGTTTTCTCCCCCCCCTGCAGTCGGGACCCCCAGTACGAACAGAGGGGGGGGGGGTTGGCAAAACAAGAATGCTGTTGGCTCCAACCACTGGCTTGTACAACATTTTTAGGCAATTTAGGCATTTTGTTAAGGCACCCTTGAAGAACCCAGAAGGTACCCCAGGGCCTAGGTCCCCTGGTTGAAAATGCCCAATTTTTTTTCAACCACATTCAGCAGGGTTCGGATTCGGCACCCAAACTTTCATAATGTTTGCTGAACCCTGCTTGAACTGAACCCAGATGTCTGGCTGAAAATGCAACGGGTTGTTGTTTACTCAAACTACCAAGTTACCACATTATACTCTGAACAAAATAGTAGCAAATCATTTCTAAAATACTGGTGGCAGCACACTTTATGCACATAGCAGCAAGACCATAAATCAGCAGCAAAATTATATATAACTTACCAGATGCCCCCCATGCACTCTCTCTCCACTGATCCCCCAGAAAAATGCCTTTTGGTCCATCCTTGTTGGAGTCGTCGCTCTCCCAGAATTTTTTGCCGGGCAACAGTTGCTTGGGGGACAAAGGTTTTTTTTATTTTACTAGCACCAAAAATACAAGAATCGCTATGATAATACATATTAAAATAGCTTTCACTCTCCATTTAACAAACAAAACATCTTCATGATATCAAGCCAGCTTCTGATTATTATTTTTTTTGGCAAAGATAGGGTGGTATTTCCTGTACACCAAGTAAATTCTTATTGTTTTCTACTGTTCACTGAGCCTGTCCAACAGAATACCTTGCTACAATATTCTGAACGACTGACCTAGAATAACTAGGCATAAAAGGCTTCTGAATTTTTCGGACTTTCCTGTTCTAAGACACTGGAAAAGTGTGCAGAAAAGACTACAATCTTCCTAAAAGCCAGTCAATGAGCATTTTCAAAATGCAGTCACCAATAGCAGCCCCCCCCCCCCCTAGGATTGGCATCCTTTAAAGCAGTGGTCGCAAATCGGATGATGGTCCACGAGCATTGTGTGTATAAGGCAGCAGTGTGATCCAGGGGGAGAGGGGCAGAGAGCCAGAGCATTGTGTGTATAAGGCATGTTAAATTCATGTTAGTAGTCCACGGGATTCAAAGTTGTGAGTTTAGTGGTCTGTAAGGTTCGAAAGGTTGGCGACCACTGCTTTAAAAGGCAGCACTTTTCTTATTTGTGAAACCACCATTAAATTCTACATCTACCTGCAAACAGAATGCAAAGGAACCAAAGGGCCCACTCCACCTGCCCACATGAATGATACCAATAACCTCAGGCCTATGCCACATGGCTAACCAATTTCCTGGCTCATAGCCATCCCTTTCCTGTTTTTCTTTATTTTTCTATGCATTCAGGGTGTGAAGTAGCACTACTTTATTCTTACAGAAGCAAGGTTACAGGCTACTGCTAAAAGTCAGTCCATTCATGACCAACGCTTAAAGTGGAGTTCCACCCCCAAATTTTTTTTTTCACCAAAAATTGTAAAAAAAAAAAAAAAAAAAAAAAAAAAAAAAAAAAAAATGGAAAAATAATATTTTTTTTTTACTTACCAGAAATAGCGGTTGCTATGCGGAAGTTCCTAATCTGCCTCTTCAACCTCCGCAGCTGGTCTTCTTCATCCCTCATACTCGCGGTGTCTTCTGGTGAATGGGGCGCGCTGCCTTCTGGGAACTGTGTGTATCCCAGAGAGCAGCCGCCCATTCACAAAGAGCAGCGCAACTCGCGCATGCGCAGTAGGAAACGGGCAGTGAAGCCGCAAGGCTTCACTGCCTGTTTCCCCTTAGTGAGGATGGCAGCGCGGGGACCTGCCGAGATCGAGCGATCGGCCTCGGGGGGCCGACTTCGCGGGTGCCCAGGACAGGCAAGTGTCCTTATTAAAAGTCAGCAGCTACAGTGTTTGACTTTTAAAAAAAGAAAAAAAATTGCTGGTGGAACCCCACTTTAAGCCTTTAAAAACTAGAGGTCATCATCTACCTAAAAAGGCAGGCTGTCCAAATTATTTGCTCTGCGGCTTGCCTAACAATGCACAGCAACTGTTCAAAATATTTTCATTCACGAACCCCTGACAACATGCACCATTTAACCCCATTCATTTTAGAAGGAAAGCTAGTCAAACCTGACATACTATATATGGACTATGAATTGAAGTGAATTGAG
Organism: Rana muscosa; assembly: GCA_029206835.1. Classification (NCBI taxonomy): domain Eukaryota; kingdom Metazoa; phylum Chordata; class Amphibia; order Anura; family Ranidae; genus Rana; species Rana muscosa. Next base: position 292,920,991 of record CM055117.1, read on the forward strand.
TGGAGGTGAACAAACACCAAAGATGAGATGTCAGAAGTGAGAATATCTAGAATAGTTCCTGTGCAATGCTGGGCAGGCTGCAAGCAACTACACTTTAGTGTAAAAAAAAACAAAACACAAATACACAGACCTTGGGGGAAAGGGAGGAGGCCCTAAGACGGATGAGCAGACTAAATGTGCCCCAAGGCCTCATGCCCACGGACGTTTTTACAGCCGCTTTGAGCGTTTTTTTTTACAGCTTAAAAACACCTTTTTTGAGCTGCAATCGGCATAGGCGTTTTTAAGCTGTAAAAGAAACCCACGACCAGGGCGTTCAGTGGCGCCGGCGTTGGAGCTGAAAAAACGTGAATCGTTAAACGCTTAAAAACACAGCAGCAGCGTTTTTGGGCTCAGGCGTTTTTTATCTGGACATTCGATTTCCAAAGAGTCCTTTGCAAACGCTACCCAACGCTAACGCGCAAAAACGCTAATGAAAAACGCGGTAAAAATCTAGTTTTTAACGCCGCTTTTTCCAGGCGTCCAACCTAGCTTTACAACTCGTTTTTAAAAACGTCCGTGGGCATGAGGCCTAAACTACAAATACAGTTGCCCTTTAATAACAATGATAGTCTTTCATTTCAAAACTATGCCGTATGCAAGCACAACACCCCCGCCTATAATTTTGGGAACACCTGATGTTCAATGTGAAACCACAGGCTAGGGGTTTCCAATTCTACTCAATAAAAAGACTACAAAAGGAAGCACACATACACAAAAGCATAATAGAGTTTACGGAAATCTAGCTGAGCAATCTCAGATTAAAAGGCAAATGGAGTGGACTGTCCTGGATATAATGTCTAGATCGCCATTTGAACTGGGTATTTGGAGTTGCTAATTGACAGTTCGTATATGCATACTTACTTCTCCCATTGCTCTTCCTTCAAGTGCAAGAGCCTGAAAGTCATGATTTAATTCATCCATCGAACGCACCTATAAAGACATAAAAATCCATTGTTGTTGAACCTGGTTTAAACATTTTAAAGTAACTGCTACAATGTTAAATGGATAGTCCAGGGTTTATTGGTTCTATTGATGCGGAGTCACTACTGCTCCTACCAAAAGGGGCAGACCCCAAACCTCTAAGACCAAAATGGAGGAGGCGGCTGTAGTCTTGGGGTCTTTAAAGGTGGTCAAGCTCTCTAGTGCTACTCCCCCTATGGCTGGATTTTACAGGGGTACTTTAAAGCCAATTTCCAGCTTTACTGTCACTTTAAAGTGGAGCTCCACCCTAAAGTGGAATTTCGGATCCCCCCCCCCTCCGGTGTCATATTTGGCACCTTTCAGTGGGGAAGGGGGTGCAGATACCTGTCTAAGACAGGTATTTGCACCCACTTCCGGAAGTCCTTGCTGCGGGTATTCTGCTGGTAGTACGTCACTTCCCGCAGAATACCCGTTGTGTTCTGGGAGACACTCAGCTTTTATAGTAAAGGGACACTTTTTGGTTTCTATGGACAATCTCCAGTTTCCAAGCAGAAAGAACAGTATATTTAAAAACGAAACCTGCATGCAGGGCATTGGACAAAGCACTAGGGACAAAAGGGAGGTGAAATGATTTCATACCGCTATGTAATCTGTAAGATCACAGTGTGTATGAGTTACACATTTTGTACTTTTTGAATTTTCCGCCGGGCTTCGCCCCCCTCCGTCACGACACTTGCAGGGAACGGAGCTTGGCACACAGAGGTATTGGGCGGAGGACAGAGCCCGCAGACACAGCGGGGGGACATCGCATGATCCTGGGGACAAGGTAAGAAACCTGCACCAGGATCCTGCAATGCAATCCCAAGTGTGGCTCGGGGTTACCACTAATGCAGGGTTCAAAAAACCCCAGGCGCCGGGTTGCCATTGCGACAAGAATTAGCGACCTGGCGCGGCACAGCTGGGGTATCCTATATATAAATAAACTACCTTCCCGGTCAGGGGAAAAAAAAATGGTTAGAGGGGGCACGCATTGCTAGGATATCCTTGTGGTACTGTTTATTATGAGGATTGCACTCCACTAGTTACAGGTAAATCCTTTTATACTCTGCTACCCTTGGTAGGTACTACCTAATTTTCTTTGGCTGGGGAGGCTCTTGGTTTTGTCTTGGTATAATGGTTTTCTATTTGTATGTACAGTTGAAAACCTTTAAGTAAAAGAATTTCACCAAAAAAATTAAAAACTAGTTAAGATGACAGTGAATTCTCTTTAAGGGGAGCCCACGGCAGGGGTGTCCTCAAAAGCTTCACCAGTTTCTAATCAACTGAAGGTACCAGCCTATAACCAGGGTCCAGGAATATCCTTGTGTCCTGTACTGTAGGATTCAGACTCCTCTATGCACCACGTTTTTTATTCACACATGCAGTTCTGTGTATATATTTATTTTTCGGAACAGAACCCTAAATGGTACTAAACAGGTAACAGGACTATCACTTATTACAGACACAAATTTTTAGCTGTATTCTGGAGAGCACCGGGTATCTCACATTTCAGCATGGTCTAAACATTGACATCCATTAGTAATCTCAAGAGCTGGCCTATCCGCTCAATTGTCTTCCTAGTGCCCCATTACTACGATAAACATCTTTACTACATCTTTTGAAACAGGAAGGCATGTGGGTGGTGTGCCATTAATGCTATTGGGAAATGCTAGTTCTCGTGTAAGATCTTTCTAAGATGTGGAGCATGCAGACATCTAAAAAGATATGCCATTGTAGCAATGCATCCCTTTTAGTACCACTGTGAATCTGACAAGCTTACCTAAATGCAGAAAGGAATAAGGCATACTAATCTAGAGGCCAGAAAAGTAAAAAAAAAAAACTACTAGATGTCAGTTTTCAAGAGACCCTGTCACCTGGGCGATTCCTCAACCCAGTTATGCCTGCCTCTACAGTGGTTCCCATGCCCCACAATCCTGTGTAGCAGCCCCTGCAAAACACAAGGTGTCAGATATTACAGAGTAGAAATAATAGGATTTTTTGTACTCACCGTAAAATCCCTTTCTCTGTTGTCCATGGACGGACACAGCTCTTGACAAAGTGGGTTATGCTCCTGTTCATAGGAGAGGACTAGGCAGAACATGTTACTTATCTTAAAACATGTAACTTTAACAGATCCATACATAACCCTCCACCCTGCAGTCAGCAGCCTCAGTTCGTAGAAAAGCAGTACAAACTAAAAAAGGAGGGGTGGGTGCTGTGTCCACCCCAATGGACGACAGAGAAAAAGGATTTTACGGTGAGTACAAAAAAATCCTATTTTCTCTTTTCGTCCATGGACAGACACAGCTCCTTAAATCTTGACATGTGGGACGTCCCCAAGCAGTGTCAGAAAAAACGAGGGGTGGGAACAGCAATCAAAAGAAGACTTAACTTCACCCCAAAGAAACAGAGCTCCTCAACGGAGGAGTTGCAACCTCAAACAGCCGCCTGCAAAACCTTGCAGCCAAAAGGAAGCATCCGAAGATGCACTCACATCAACCATGTAAAACTTTTGAGAAAGTGTGAACAGACGACCAGGTCGCCGTCTTACACACCTGTGAGACAGATGCCTGATGTCGGAAAGCCCAAGAGGCACCAATAGTCCTGGTTGAATGCGCCGTGACAGGAAAGGGAGGCACCCAGCCCTTAAGGGCATAGGCCTGGATGACGATCTGCCTGATCCACCTAGAACCCAGGGGACTCACCACCAAGAGGGAGACCGCTCAGCACCAAGAGGGAGACCGCTCAGCACCTCTGCCCGCCTTGTTTACACAGCGCGTGTGTGATGGAAAAAAACTGTGAGAAGAATGAACTGTGCGCCGTTCAGAAAGCCAGTGCTAGAGGCCAAGCCCACTTCAAAATGGCTGCCAGACGCCTCCGATAAAAAGGGTGCGGACCACAAGAAAATGGCCGCCCGCAATATCGACCTGCGCCACAGCGCGGCCACGACAAAATGGCCGCCAATGGAAATTTCAATATAGAAAAAAGCACAATAAAAATGGCGTCAGCGCCGCAAAAAATGGCGCCCGAGCTCCAGGATGTGGACGAGAAGGCCTGCAGAGACTTCCTAGGAGACAGACCCCCCCCTTCACAGAAGCAAACCTCCGCGCCCCCCCACAGGTACACCCCGGTTGCAGGGGGCCCTAGGACAGGAAGGAGGGGAAAGGGCGACAGAGAGCAGGGAAAGGGAGGACAGGAGAACCCCTTAATCCCGGGAATGCCCAGCTGTTCCATCCTGCCGAGACAGGAGGAACCGTACTTACTCTTCCTTGCGAGGACATGCTGGCGCGTCCCCGACAGACCCACAACCGATGGTACGGAGTAGCTGTCGGCCCTGTCCACTGCGAGTGAGACAGCAAGCAGCCCAGTCATATGTGGACCCCGAGGCATGTGCTCACCGGCCACCCCTGGAGCCATGGGGTAAGTCATTGCAGAACCAGCGTGAAGCTAAGGACTGGCACGCTCGATGGCCGGAACTGGGAAGACTACAAGGATCTATAATATCCAGCCTGTCGCCCAGCCGGCAGTTGATAGAAGATATCAAAAAAATAAAAAAATTCTTCAGGACTCTGGGCCCAAAGGGAGCCACGTCTTTCTCCTCTGCTAGGCAGAAAAAAACTGAGGCTGCTGACTGCAGGGTGAAGGGTTCTGTATGGAGGGACCGCCCCCTGGGTGGGGCTGTTCAACTCTGTTAAAGTTACATGTTTTAGGATATCTAACATGTTCTGCCTAGTCCTCTCCTATGAACAGGAACATAACCACATGTCAAGATTTAAGGAGCTGTGTCTGTCCATGGAGGAAAAGAGAAACATACATCACCCCATCTGTCATGATATAGTGTTCAGACTTAACAACTGGTCACTGTGTTAGGAGATATGAAACAGAAGTTCCAGGGTTTATTGTGGCAACTGTAATAGCAGTAGGAGAGTGCTGTGAACCCGAGTATAACTGGGGTGAGGCTTTAAATTGAAACAAATTTTTCCCTAAACTTTTAGGCACATTGGCACCCAAGTTCACAGTAGCATAAACATTTTATAAAATCTATTACGAACGTGTTTGCTTACCTGATGTTCCGCATGTATATGATCTCCAGTGGGCCAACGATGCTTGCTGTTGTTGTTGTAACCTCCGCCACCACTTCCGCCTCCCCCTAATTGTTCTCCGTGCTGCCTTTGAAAGAAGTAATCCACCATTGCGTCATCTTGCGAGCGCCCAGCCACTCCCATTGAGCTGCCCACAGGGCTGGCATGAGGTCCTGTTGCCAGTGCAGAATGAGTTTGATGCTGTGGCGGCAGCTGCTGCTGGCCCACAGGTCCAGATGTCAGGACCACGGGCATGTTGTGGTTAAGGGTACTTTCTGTGTACTGTTTCAGGTGGGGGCTGAAGGAGTCCTGCCAGAGAACTGTTTTCCTCTTCAAGACACATGCAACGCTCATTCCACCAACGCCTATAAAAGGCAAAAAAAAAAAAAAAAGCCAAATTCAATTGACAGGCAGGGTAATTGCAGCACCAAAACAGTATTTAAAAACCCACCAATCCTAGAACACCAAGGCTCAATAACAAACACAAATATTAATTTGTTTTATACAGACCAAAATGGCTGTACGCACTTGTATATGTCATGCATGAGTAAAAAATGTGTGACAGATCCCTCAAACGCATAAATTCTGCGCTGGTGGAATACAACATACACACGTGTGTGTTTGCACCAACGCATGAAAGCATCAGCATATATTGGAGTACAGGCACTAGGGCCAGCTGTACACATCACCTGCTGCTCCCTGGGCACAGACAAATGCTGCGATTTTACGCTAGTGCATTTTCAGCCTCAAACCGCCCATGTGCATGAGGCCTCATAAATATTTACTTCGCTTTTGCAAACAGTTTGCACTGAGGGTAGATAAACTGTGTCTTCATTAATGACCGTCCATGCTCTCAAGGTTAAGGTCAACAAGGCAAAAATGTATCTGAATTTTAGAATCATGTAGTATTTTGAAATTTTGTCAGTTAAAAAAACGTCATGTCCAGTAAGGCCCCTTTCACACGGGGCGGATCCGTGCAGATCCGCCCCGTGAAGCTCCGCTTGCTCAGCGGGGATCGCTCCGTTGATCCCCGCTGAGCCGACGGATGACTGGGCGGTCCCCGCACACTGTGCAGGGACCGCCCTGTCAGAGCGCCGCTCTCCCCTATGGGGAATCGGATGATGATGGACCGTAGAGTCCGTTGTCATCCGATCCGCTCCGCCGACGGAAGGAAAAATAGGGTTTTCCTCCGTCACACTTTGGCGGAGCGGAGCGGATGTCAGCGGACATGTCTCAGCTGACATCCGTGCTTCCATAGGGGTGCATGGAGGATCCGTTTCAGGTCCGCCTAAAAAACTGACAGGCGGACCTGAACGGACCTCCGTGTGAAAGAGCCCTAAGGGCTCTTTCACACGGGGCGGATCCGTGCAGATCCGCCCCGTGAAGCTCCGCTTGCTCAGCGGAGATCGCTCCGTTGATCCCCGCTGAGCCGACGGATGACTGGGCGGTCCCCGCACACTGTGCAGGGACCGCCCTGTCAGAGCGCCGCTCTCCCCTATGGGGAATCGGATGATGATGGACCGTAGAGTCCGTTGTCATCCGATCCGCTCCGCCGACGGAAGGAAAAATAGGGTTTTCCTCCGTCACACTTTGGCGGAGCGGAGCGGATGTCAGCGGACATGTCTCCGCTGACATCCGTGCCTCCATAGGGGTACATGGAGGATCCGTTTCAGGTCCGCCTAAAAAACTGACAGGCGGACCTGAACGGACCTCCGTGTGAAAGGGGCCTAAGGCTCTTTTCACAGGGGTGACATTCGGTCTGACCAGTAGTAAGAGATCTTAGGACAGATCATCTGCAGAATCAGAGCAGAACGGGATGGAAGCTAACTTCTGCAACATTCATTTATTTTTTATTTTTGCACCATTTACAAACTGGAGCTTTTCAGACCCATGTTGGATCTACAGGTGGCTGAAAACAAAACAACAAAAAATACTGATCTGATCTGGGGTAGTTGAATGTAAAACTGACACATGACGCTGCCCATTGACTAAAATGGATCTTCTGCTCAGGACAGACAGACAGACCTGACCATTGTGCATTTTTCCATGTTCTGACTACAGACAAATACCCGTGTAAAAATAAAAATATTTAAATAAAATTAAAGTGCCCCTCCCCCCCCCCCCCCCCGTGCTTGCGCGCAAAGGCAAATGCAGGCAAACAGCGATTGTCCCACTGTGAACATCAGATCATGGCCAGTAAATCTAGCACTAGACCTCCTGTGTAACAAAGGTTACGTCGTTTGGCGCGGTTGCACGGGCGTGCGCAATTTTAAAGCATGACATGCTTGGCATCTATTTAATTTACTCAGCGAAACATCTATTTTACCAAAAAATTGGGTTATGTATTGTGTTTTTTGCATTAAAATGCAAAAAAAAAAAAATCTAAAATAAAAAAGTATATTTTTTTCAAAGAAATTGTATTTGAAAAACCACTGCGCAAATACCATGTGAAATAAAAAATTGCAAAACCCACCATATTATTCTTTAGGGCCTTTGCTTTTGAAAATATTTAAAGCAGAGGTCCACACAAAAATGGAACCTCCGCTTTTCGGAACCCTTCCCCCCCTCCGGTGTCACATTTGGCACCTTTCAGGGGGGAGGGGGGTGCAGATACCTGTATAATACAGGAATTTGCACCCACTGCCTGGCATAGACCCCGCAGGGGTTACGCCACTCCCCCCCCACACTGTCTTCTGAGAGACATGCGGGTCCCAGAAGACAGGGGGGGTATTTTGATTGCGCGAGTCGCGCATGCGCAGTAGGGAACCAGGCTGTGAAGCCGCAAGCTATCACTTCCTGATTCCCTTACCAAAGATGGCAGCGGCAGCATCCGAGGGACGGGTCGGCCTTGGGTGCCGACATGGCGGGCGCCCTGGAAAGGTAAGTGTCCTTATTTTAAAAGTCAGCAGCTGCAGAATTTGTAGCTGTTGGCTTTAAAAAAAAAAAAAAAATTAGGCGGACCTCCGCTTTAAATGTTTGGGGGCTCCAGGATATTTTTTAGCAAAAAATACTGGATTGTAACATGTAAACAAAAAGTGCCAGAAAGGGCCTGGTCTTCAAGTGGTTAACTCCTTTGCACTGGTGCCTTCCGGTCCTTTAGAAGGTTTCAGATGCACAGAAGCGGGGCTTACGATCAAGGGAGCGCCATGATTGGCTGTCATAACGATCACGTGATCAGAAAGCTCCTGACTGCAAGAAGCAATCGGGGGCTGTTATATTTGCATACTGTCGGCACATATGGGGTTAATGAAAGCCACCATTCCTTACATTGTTTTGCAGTTAAGAACTTAAGGAAAGATTTTATTGGCCCTTCTTTGGGAAGAAATGTTAGCTGCAATTAGAATGTTAACATTTTGTAGGTGTGGCCCATAGCAGATATAATTCGGTCCCACTTATATCACTATTTGGTCCACTGTTTCAGTTGAATCTGACATTCCTGTCTTTTTAGAGGTTGTCATAGCTATTCGAGACCAGTCTTCTATTGGATGTACCATCCAGAAAAGTTCAATCTAGTAAATTTTTCTCTGCACTCATCTTAACCCCTACCTGGCCAGTACTCAAACAATTAACCTAAAAGTAGAGTTAACACAGGAGCCCACTGCACGTATGTCTGTTTTCAGTAATCCAAAGCCGCAATAAATCTCTAGCTGACGCACGTGGGCTAATGTGGCTTTGGTTGGGAGGGAGGGGGCCAGTCTATGAGACGTCTGTTAACGTGAAGATAAAACCTCACTCTAGAAATCCATAATCACCCTTGCAGGCCATACTCAATGGATCAAAGCCATTGAACCAGCAAGATTATCTGGAAGTCCATATCCAACTTACCAAAACAAGTCTAAAAGATGCAGAACTGTGCAAGCATACATCATGTGACATCTTTTTATTAGTCTATGAAGCATTACACACTTTCAATCCTCTAAATCAATGCTAAATTTTGTCACCAGATAAGAATTACCATCATTAATTTATAGCAAAAGGTTTGCATATTTCCTCCAAGTCACCTAAAATGGTTAGAATAAAAGTCTCCTACTCACAAACCCCTGACCACTGACTGCCTCAAGGACTGTCCGATTACTCCATTTAGTAAAAAGCATTGATGTGGGCACTCCAGCTGCTAACATTCACTGCTCCTTTCACCAGAGAACAATCCCTGTGTAAGCCCCCAAGGAACATAATGTAGTTCTACATTCAATAAAAATAAGCATTCTTTAATGCCACTAGTGGACAGAATATACATTTAAATCTGTATTGGCGTTTTGAGCAGCGGTTTTGACATGGATTGGGAGGGTCAGTACTGTGCTGCACACACATTTGCCAACAAGTAAATAACAGGTGGTGTGAGCACATGTATACGTTATCAGTCCCCTACTGCTCCTTCACTGTCCAATTACAGGCAGGGTGGTGACCTGTTTTGCTTAACTGCAGAAAAATCTGGTCACCAACCTGTCTGTGCTCTCTGGTAAAGGCTGTGTAAACCTCAGAAATGGATGGACAGAAATGTATATCATTTGTCAGGTGAAACATCTTCTATATATCTATTACAAATGTGTTTCTAGCAGCTTGCCTGGAGTTCAGCATAACGTGTAACTAAACCCAGGACCCTGTATTCACTATATCTGGTCTCTCACATTACACAACATGGAAATTAAATTATTTTTATTAAATATAAATTGTTAAATACCTTTTCTCATCAGCAGTATATAGCAGTCTTGTGACTTTTATCAGTGTCTGGCCAAGCACTGATTAAAATTTATGGGAGGAGTTTTCATTCTTCCCTGACTGTCCTCTGAGGCTGCATAACCCCTGTCCCTCTGTTTGGACAGTGTCGATTGGCCCTGTGCTGATCACATGCACCCTCCCAAGAAAAAACAAAAAATAACTCTCTCGCAATATATACTAAAACTGAGCATGTGCAGAGTGCCCCCAAGGCTCTGTACTATCAGCAGATGGATTGGGGACAGTGGAATAAGGGGAGGATTTTTACACAATGCAGAGGATTAACCCATTAGATTCCACAGTGAGTATAACAAGCATGCTTTACTACAGGGATATGCAATTAGCGGACCACCAGCTGTTGCAGAACTACATTTCCCATGAGGCATAGCAAGATTCTGACAGCCACAAGCATGATACCCAGAGTCAGAGGCATGATGGGACTTGTAGTTTTGCAGCTGGAGGTCCGCTAATTGCATATCGCTGCTTTACTGCATATACACACGGATTTTACGGTTGTGGGTTTAGTACAACATAGCCTAACAAAAGTACAGACTTTTAGAACAAAATGTGCTAACATTTTTGGAAGTTTGAATTGTAAGGGAAGGTTGTGCAATATATATATATATATATATATATATATATATATATATATATATATATATATATATATAAGCAATTTCTGTCTGAATTGCATGCGATCTCCCACACTGCTCCTGTGTGAATCCAGGCTGAAGTCACTATGACAAGCCTGGGTTAACACAGGAGGGGTGCGGGAAAACACAAGCGAGTTGGACAGGAATCACACCGCATTCCTGTTCAAATTGCATGCAATTATTTGCAGTGCGATTTAAGCCCATTCATTTTGTATGGGCTCAAATCACACTGTAAAGATATCAGTACTCCGTATTGGCAAGTACTCATGCAAATACAGGGCATCGGTGCAACCCGAATTAAAGGCAGACATATTAAACTAATCGTGTGAGCAGCACAGTATCATCCAAGCCGTAATTTTATTGTTTCATCTCAGTTGACCCTGGCACCCTTTTTGGCTGGGGGCTGCCTAGTTCTCTTATGCCAGGAAACAGTTCAGCAAGAAGTGAGGACCTGTCACATTTTCATCACAGTACTGCTGCCAGCTTCTATGTCAGACTTCTTTCTACATTACAGGAATCCGATATTCAAGGAAGGTTTAAAACATAGAATTCGTTTTTGTCCTCCTCAAATTGCTAATGCATTTTGCCTGCCATGGAGATATGACCGGAAGTGAAAATCATCACATCTCTGTCGAAATTGGGAGATACCTCACCTTTTGTTTGGGTGACCGCTGTCGACTTTTGAGTTACACCTCCCTTTCTGTCACCTGTAAACTGGATAGTGAAAAAAATTACTTTATATATTGCCATCAAAACAACTCAGTGTTTCCCCAGCACAGGATCCCTCAAGCACTCAAGGTCAGCTGCACACCTTAACCCCTTGCTTACTGGGCACATAAACCCCCTTCCTGCCCAGGCGAAATTTCAGCTTTCAGCACTGCGTCGCTTTGAATGACAATTGTGCGGCCGTGCGACGTGGCTCGCAAACAAAATGGACGTCCTTTTTTCCCCACAAATAGAGATTTCTTTTGGTGGTATTTGATCACCTCTGCGGTTTTTATTTTTTGCGCTATAAACCCCAAAAAAAAGCGACAATTTAAAAAAAAATAAAAAAAATATATATATATATTTTTGGATTTTTGCTATAATAAATATCCAATTTTTTTTAAAAAAAATATGTTTTTTCCCTCAGTTTAGGCCGATACGTATTCTTCTACATATTTTTGGTTAAAAAAAAATCCCAATAAGCGTATATTGATTGGTTTGCGAGAAAAGTTATAGCGCCTACAAGATAGGGGATAGAATTCTGACATTTTTTTTTATTATTTTTTTTTTTTTACTAGTAATGGCGGCGATCTGCGATTTTTGTAAGGACTGCGATATTGCGTCGGACACATCGGACACTTTTGACACATTTTTGGGACCATTCACATTTATACAGCGATTAGTGCTATAAAACTGCACTGATTACTGTATAAATGTGACTGGCAAGTAAGGGGTTAACACTAGGGGGCGAGGAAGGGGTTAAATGTGTTCCCTAGGAGTGATTGCTACTGTGGGGGGAGGGGACTGACTGGGGGAGGAGACCGATCTGTGTCCCTATGAACAAGGGACACAGCATCAGTCTCCTCTCCCTGACAGGACATGGATCTGTGTGTGTTTACACACACACAGATCCATGTCCTTGTCTGTGTACCGGCCGATCGCAGGTACCTGGCGGACATCGCGGCCGCCAGGCACGCGCATCGGCATCTCAGTGATGTACCGGACATGCGCGCGCCCCCCAGTGGCCGGAGGAGCGGAGGCCGCTTAATGACGGCTTCCCGACATTATAGAACCACTTTGCGGCCGTCATTAGTCGTATGATGGGCGCGAAGTGGTTAAAAAGTCTGAATGTTTTTTATCTTATTGCCTTCTCTGCATTAAAAAGGGATTGTAAAAAGTCAGCAGTTTTTTTTATCTTAATGCATTCTATGCCTTAAGATAAAAAGCCTTCTGTGTGCAGCAGCCCCCTAAAACTTATCCGAGGTCCCTCCTGGTCCACGAGTGTCACAGCCATTCAAGATTCTCCCTATCGATTGGCTAGCTGACTTTGATTTGATTGACTGTGTCTCAGCCAATCAGGAGAGAGAGGGGGCAGGGCCGGGTCAGGGCTCCGTATCTGAATGGACACAGGAAGCTGTGACTCGGCACGGGTGCCCCCATAGAACGCTGCTTGCTGTGGGGGCACTAAACAGGAGGAAGGGGCCAGGAGCTTCAGCCAGGGACCCGAGAAGAGGAGGATCCGGGCTGCTCTGTGCAAATCCACTGCAACAGAGCAGTGAAGTATAACATGTTTTGTTATTCTTAGGGCCCTTTCACACGGGCAGACCGTATGTCAGTTTTTTCATCCATCAGTATACGGATGAAAAAAGGGACATACATGTATCCCTATGGGATAGCGGGTGTCCACCCACTCCCCCCCCCCCCTACTTGCCTGGCTCTGGTCACCCCTTGTGTTGTTCCTGGCTCCCTTCACTTCCATTTCTTTCAAAGGAAAAGGCCCAGGCTTCTGCTGCTGTCAGTCAAACGCCTGTGAGGAGGAAGTGAAGGGTGTGGCCAACTGACACTGTGTGCGCCTATGGACACACACACACACACAGCCCGGCTCAAACATAGCTCACCTGGCTTGCTAAGGAGGCACCCAGGGCAGGGGAAAGCTGATTGCTCTTCTGGCCATTCTTAACCAGTGCTGACAAGGATGGTTTCTGTGCAATATTGTTGCAGAGAAGGTGGGAATAACTTCTTTTTTTTTTATAAAAAAAAAAACACTTTAGTATAGGTCTTTTAATGAAAATATTTCTGGTGGTTTACTAGTCACATTGATCTGTTTTACTCCCATTTATTTTCTATCCTAAAACACAAAGTTACTGATGTCCGTGTCCTACTAAGATAATTCAATGTCTGCAGTAGGGGTAGTGCAAACATTATTACCTGCTCTGGTGACAGATATCAAGGTGGGATAGTTTGTCAAATGCAGCTGCACTCTTGTTTTTGGTTTAATGGCAGCAATAAAGACCTGACATTTTCTAACCTCATTTCTCTCTGCAGTTCTACTTTGAATTTGAAAACTTGGTTAAAAAAAAAAAAAAGCTGATGCCAGCAAGGGGGTTAAGTCAATGTTTTTCAGACTGAAGAAAGGTCAAGACGTGAACTGACAATATCATCTAGCCGCGCAGGGGGGGGGGGGAAGAAAAAAGAAGAAAGAAGAAAAAAGGAAAAAAAAAAAGAAAGAAGAAAGAAGAAGAAAGAAGAAGAAAGAAGAAGAAAGAAGAAGAAAGAAGAAGAAAGAAGAAGAAAGAAGGAGGAGGAGGAGGGTAAATCAGGAATTTACTCATATAACCACATTGGTGTCCGTGAGTGCAAAAATAGCCTCCAGCACTGGAGTCAGTACAATAACAACCCCCCCCCCCCCCCAAGCACACTTTGGTGGTCAGTGGCAAAAAAATAAAGATAACCCCCTCCATCCCACGCATTGGTGGTCATGGCAGTGAAAGTTAACCCCCCATTGATGGTATTGGCAATGAATTCCCCCCCCCCCCCAAACATTGGTGGTCAAGTCAGTGAAAATTACCCCCCACCCACCTCTGCAATGGTGATCATGGCAGTAAAAGTTAAAGTGATTGTAAAGCTTTGATTTTATTTGTCAAAAACAATAGTTTTGCACAGAGCAGCCCCAAATCCTTCTGGGGTCCCCTGTTCCCTCCCCCACCAAGTGTTCTCATAGTTAGCCACTTCCTATGGGGTCACTTGTGCGCATGCGATCCTGAGCTGGGCTGTTTGCATTTATTTAGACACACAGCCCAGCTCAGCCCTCCCCACCGCCCTATGGTGACAGATTTTGACTTGACTTCAGCAGGAGCCAATGGCCCCCGCTGCTGTCAGCCAAGCATCTGAGAGCCAGGAGAGAGGGGAGGAGCTGCTGCAGATGTGCATAGCGCTGGATCCAGATCGGGTTCAGGTGAGTATTTAGGTGGGGGCTTAGGGTAAGGTAAAAAAAACTTTACAACCACTTTAATCCCCCTGCCCAATCAAGTGGGTTAACTTTCACTGCTACAACCATCAAAGTGGCAGGGCAGGTGAAATCATGATCTCTACTTGGTGGATGCATTGGTGAATGCCTTGTATTCATTGACATTTACACAAGGCACTTCCTGAATGGCCCGCCGTGCTGTACAAGAGACTCCTATGTTTCCAACAGCAGGGGGGAGTCGGTCCTAGCTTTATGAAGGAGCACACAGATTACTGTACGCAGCAAAAGCTACTACAATGTATTGCGCCATCCCCAGCAGCCATAGTGATATGGGATATGCAGAATCCCTTTAAAGCGGAGCTCCGCCGAAAAAAAAAATATTAAAAGCCAGCAGCTACAAATACTGCAGCTGCTGACTTTTAATATTAGGACACTTACCTGTCCTGGAGTCCAGCGACGTCCGCAGCAGAGAACGAGCAATTGCTCGTCACTCTGCTGCCCCCACCGCCAACCTCGATGAGGGAACCAGGAAGTGAAGCCTTGCGGCTTCACTGCCCGGTTCCATACGGCACATGCGCGAGTCGCGCTGCGCCGTTCTGACTGGTCCTCCTGTGTTCTGCGAGCCAAGTGTCTCCCAGAACACTACGGGTATTCTGCGGGAAGTGACGTGCTTCCCGCAGATAGGACTCCCGGAAGTGGGTGCAAATACCTGTCTTAGAAAGGTATCTTCACCCCCCTCCCCCCTGAAAGGTGTCAATTGTGACACTTGAGGGGGAGAGGGTTCCGATGAGTGGAAGTTTCACTTTAGGGTGGAGCTCAGCTTTAAGGAGGATAGTTTCTCTGGTGCAAAGTTAGATGCTGAATCAGCATGGTAAACCCAGTCCAATAATTGGCAGCAAGAATAGTCAATAGTTCATGTGTAATCCATACATCAGTCCATCAGTGTATGGAAAAATGCATGACAGTAAAAAGGCGGCAGCTATAGCGTATAGCTAGCTCTGTACCAAAGACAAAAGAGGGAGAGAAAGGGAAGTGCCACCTAAGTGTAGAGGTTAAAATACATTTCTTCCACAAGGATTAAAAAAAAAAAAAAAATCACTTAAAAGATGTTAAGCAGGCAACAGGCTCAAAGCAGGGAAGGGAGAGAATGCCGCTCCAGTCAGTACTTCAGGTATCACGTCGTCCGCGGGGTTGTGGGGATCAGGCGCAGGTCCTTTGAAAGCAAACCAGCGTAAACACAGGCGGAAATGACGTCACCGAATGGATGAGACAGCCCGACAGGCTACGTGCTCGGAGCTCCGTCTGACACATTTACATTACCTCCCAGGAACAGTTACCCCCTTAGGCCCGTAAAAGAAGCTGGAGCTCCGAGCATGTAGCCCGTCCGGCCGTCTCATCAATCCGGTGATGTAATTTCCGCCTGTGTTCCACGCTGGTTAGCTTCCTGGTGGCCACAAGATGCCCTGAGGACCTTCACCTGATCCCCACAACCCCATGGACGGTGTGATACACAAAGGACTAACCGGAGCGACCTTCTCTCCCTTCCCTGCTTTGACGAGCCCGTTACCTGCTTACATCTTACAAGTGTTTTTTTAATCCTAGTGGAATAAATTTATTTTAACCTCTACACTTATGTGGCACTTCCTTTTCTCACCCAATCCCTTTAAGCCACGCTGGACCAAAGTAAGTTTCAGCAGATGCAAACTGAATGAGGATACAAATACAAAACAGTGCCTTGAAAAAGTCCACATTTTGGCATGTTACAACCAAAAACGTAAATGTATTTTATTGGAATTTTATGTGATAGACCAACACAAAGTGGCACATAATTGTGAATTGAAAATGATAAATAGTTTTCAATTTTTTTTTTTATATAAAATGTCTGAAAAGCATGGCATGCATTTGTATTCAGCCCCCTTTACTCTGATACCCCCAACTAAAATCTAGTGGAACCAATTGCCTTCAGAAGTCAGCCAATTAGTAAATAAATAGAGTTCACATGTGTGCAATTAAATCTCAGTATAAATACAGCTGTTGTGTGAAGCCCTCAGAGGTTTGTTTAGAGAACCTTAGTGAACAAACAGCATCATGAAGGCCAAGGAACACACTAGACAGGTCAGAGATAAAAGTTGTGGAGAAGTTTAGATTATAAAAAAAAAAATATCGCAAACTTTGAACATTTCACTGAGCACTGTTCAATCCATCATCAGAAAATGGAAAGAGTATGGCACAACTGCAAACCTACCAAGACATGGCCATCCACCTAAACTGACAGGTCGGGCAAAGAGAGCATTAATTAGAGAAGCAGCCAAGAGGCCCAGGGTAACTCTGGAGGAGCTGCAGAGATCCACAGCTCAGGTGGGAGAATCTGTCCACAGGACAACCATTAGTTGTGCACGCCACAAATCTGACCTTTTTGGAAGAGTGGCAAGAAGAAAGCCATTGTTGAGAGAAACCCATAAGATGTCCCAGTTTGTGAGAAGCCATGTGGGGGACACAGCAAACATGTGGAAGAATGTGCTCTGGTCAGACGAAAAACTAACACTGCACATCCCCCTGAACACACCATCCCCACCGTGAAACATGGTGGTGCAGTATCAGGTTGTGGGGATGCTTTTCTTTAGCAGGGAAAGGGAAACTGGTCAGAGTTGATGAGAAGATGGATGGAGCCAAATACAGGGCAATCTTAGAAGAAAACCTGTTAGAGTCTGCAAAAGACTTGTCCTGCTGAAAGGTGAACCTCCGCCCCAGTCAACGACCCTAAACATACAGCCAGATCTACAATGGAATGGTTGAGATCAAAGCATATTTTTGTGTTAAAGTGGCCCAGTAAAAGTCCAGACCTAAATCCAATTGAGAATCTGTGGCAAGACTTGAAAATTGCTGCTCACAGACACTCTCTATCCAATCTGACAGAGCTTGAGCTATTTTGCAAAGAAGAATGGGCAAAAAGTTAACTCTAGATGTGCAAAGCTGGTAGAGACATACCCAAAAATACTTGCAGCTGTAATTGCAGCGAAAGGAGGTTCTACAAAGTATTGACTCAAATATACGTCACACTTTTCACATATTTGTAAATAATTTTGAAAACCATTTATCATTTTCCTTCCACTTCACAATTATGTGCCACTTTGTGTTGGTCTATCACATAAAATCCAATAAAATACATTTACGTTTTTGGTTGTAACATGACAAAAAGCGTAAAAATTTCAAGGGGTATAAATACTTTTTCAAGGCACTGTAGTAGCAGGCTATGTGCACTTTATTTACTGTTTCTGCACCAGGTTAAAAAAATAAATAAAATGGAGAAAGAGAACAGAAGACTCAGTACTGCAAGCAGCATTTCAGACACATTTTCATTCACCTAGTAGCAACAGTGACGGCAGTTCTTGCAATAAGCCTTCTCTCTTCTTTTGCAGATAGACATTAGGGTTGTCCCGATACCGATATTAGTATCGGTACCGATACCGAGCATTTGCCTGAGTACTTGTACTCGGGCAAATGCTCCCGATGCTTCACCCGATACTTGTACAGTCAGCGGTGATCAGTGCGGTGGGGGAGTTACAAGCACCGATCACCGCTGTATGTATTTAAAAAGTCGTTTCTCCGCTTCTTCCCCCCCCCCACCCGCAGCTTTCAGCTGCTTTAAAATCAGCGGTGATCGGTGCTTGTAACTCCCCCACACACGATCACCGCCGATTGTCCCCGTATCCTCCTCCACCCCCCCACCGATTTGCTGCTGTCTCCCTCCCTCCGCGTCCCCCTTCATGCTGCCGTCTCCCTCCGTGTCCCCCTCCAAGCTGCTCTCTCCCTCCAAGCTGCTCTCTCCATGCCGCCGTTCCCCTCCGTGTCGCCCTCCATGATGCTCTCTCCCTCTGTGTCCCCCTCCATGCTGTCGTCCCTCTCCGTGCTCCTCCTCCACCCCCTCTGTCAGGATGGAGAGCGGAGGTAGGAGCCGGTAAATCTGGCTCCTTACTGTTCGGAATGTACAGAGTTAGTGATCACAGACTCTGTACATTCACATAACTGAAACATCGTAAACTTGGTTTACACTGTTTCAGTTTATGAATGAAGAGGAGCCGCTGTCTTCTCTCCATTCATTTTCAGCACAGCTGAGGCTGCTGAGAAAGGGACTGGAGAATCTGTGTCCTTAGTCACTTTCGCTGTCTTAAAGGGGAGATGTCAGAGGTCTGTTAAGACCCCCGATATCTCAACAAAGCCCACCAACAGGGCTGATATATAAAAATAAAAAAAAGAATAAAAATTTTATTGTAAAAAATAAAAAACACTGACACTGTCCACCCCCCCCCCCCCTCCTTCTATAAAGAAGAAAGCATTGTAAAAAATAAATAAAAAACCTGTAAAAATAAAAAAGATAAAAGTATTGGTGCTTGTACTCGGTCTTAAAAAAGTGGTATCGGGACAACCCTAATAGACATGTTTGTTTTTTTATACTTTACGCTCAAAGAGCCCAAAGAGGCCAATCACCATAGCAAAATGTATTAAGAAGCGTTACATAGGGAAGAAAATGGGCTGCCTTAATAGGCCATCAATGGCCTATCAAGTAAAAATAAGTCTGGCACAACTTTTTGTTTCCCAGTGCAGGGTAACGCGTAGAGCATATGCAGCATGTCAGAAACACTGTATGTGTCGATGTGTGTTGGGATACAATTAATTTTGAATGGAAACACATATCCACATGCATTATGGTGGACTGGGAGACCCGGGCGGAGCGGCGGAAGACATCCTCTCCCACTGTTTGTAATAACAGCTGCGTGGCTCATTAGCCGCATCGGTTGTTATTACAAGAAAGCCGAATCTTCCGCTCTAAAGAACAGTACCAGGATGATGCCTGCAGCCACATGCATCACCCTGGTACAACCCCTTGAAGCAATAATCGGTAATATCAGTACGTTTCTGACCGATACCGATTCTTCAAAAAAAGTGCATATCAGCCCCAACGATAATCGGTTGACCCCTACTTACCAGTATGTCATCTGCGACAAACCCATTTCGTGTTTAGCTCCTATGGCGACACAACAGCTTAGTGTGTCCTGGGGCTAAAGGCAACAAGTGTGACATTATTGGTGGGATATACCAACATCCCTGGCAAAGCCAAGTCTGCCAAAGAAAAAAAAACAAACGATGAGTGTGGCTAAATTGTAATAACAGTGGGAGGATAATAATGGGACAATACCAGGAGTGCGTTACGTTCAGAGATGCACTACATGCAGAGTGCCGCCATGTTCCAGCTGAATAAAAGCCGTGGGTGCGAGGGTCACATGAAATTGCCTGGTGGGCCAGAGTCAGCTTGTGGGCCTTGTGTTCAAGACATGTGAACTAGATCAAGGCAGGCTCAACACAAGGACACAGACAATTGTTGAGCCCTACTCACACCATATAAGTGAGCGTCTGCATGAGTGTCTGCGTTAAGCAGTGTTTTTTGTTATGTTTCATTAAAGCTGAAAAAAACAAACAGAAAACATGGTATTTTGATGCATACA
Organism: Rana muscosa; assembly: GCA_029206835.1. Lineage (NCBI taxonomy): Eukaryota > Metazoa > Chordata > Amphibia > Anura > Ranidae > Rana > Rana muscosa. The sequence continues at coordinate 292,940,897 of CM055117.1, forward strand.
AGATATCACAGGTGCAAAACACATAACACGCAACATATAATGAACACCTACTGGTGGGAAAAAGCCATACATATGAAGTTATTCCTTCTCAGAGAACACAACAAAGGCTCTAGTCTAGAATCTGTTTCGACCAGCTTAAAGTGGAACTGCACTGTATCTGACCACCACAAACCAAAAATGGCAATTAATTTTTGATAGGCAAAGCAAACTCCCCCATGCTTTAATTTTGCAGAGAAATCATTTGGAAAAACACCCCCTGGCATTTCTGTCAGTGGCCATCTTAAGTAAGGGCAGATGATTTATGTATCATTTTCTTCCTGAATTCCATCTGCCCTTTGCTCAGGCATAGGCTGAGCTGAGGACACTCCTGGAATGTAGGACATTGTTTGCCTGGGCATGGAAACCAGGAAGCAACTTAAGAAATGTTAAAAAATAAATAAATAGTTTAAATCAAGTAAATATGATATATCTTCCTTTTCACTAATGCTAGCAGAATTAAAAATAGCCCATGCTGATTGAGAGAGTGAAGCCGCTTGCTGCCTGCCCACAGTAGTTGCACTGGGAGCGAGCGGCAGCTGCAGACCAGGCAATGTACTACTAGTTATACACGGTGCAAATGTCTTCCCTGCAATCACGGGCAATGCTGACAGGGGAATCCGCAATTGTCATCTTCCAGTGGGTCCGGGCGGGAGAAGCCGCTAGCAATAATCGCAAGAGAATCCATCCGACAGGCTGGTTGTACCCAAGTTGATCGATCAACTTGGTACATTCAGCCTGTCCATTAAGAGTTTGAATCTCCGCTGGTTCAGCAGGAATTTGGCAGCCGATTTCAGCCAATGATTTTGGATAAAGTCAGCTGATCAGATGTGGCCAATCACACGCACGCACATTTACAAAAACACAGAACTCTGTGTACTGAAGCCAAGTAAAAGCAGCACACATTATGCATTGTTAGGCAAAGTTAACCCTCCGATTGCCCTAGAAATTAACCCCTTCCCAGCCAGTGTCATTAGTACAGTGACAGTGTACAGTATTAGCTAGGGGTGCAAACGGATCAAAAAAAAAAAAACAACGGATCGGATCATTTTTCGGATCAGCAAAAAAAAAAAGAAAAAGACAAATCTTGTTACCCCCACCGGAGTTTTAGATTTCACAGTTATTTTCAACACAAAACGGAGCTTATAAGCTTAAATACAGTATTTGGAAATCCAACAGACTGTTTACATGTTACATTTTAAAAGCAGCAGCAAACCTGCTGACCTTACATGGTTGCTAACTAAATGTTAAATGTGAAAATCAGAGGTGTTCTGTCACATAAGCAACCATGTAAGGTCAGTAGGTTTGCTGCTGCTTTTAAAATGTAACATGTAAACAGTCCGTTGGATTTCCAAATACTGTATTTAAGCTTATAAGCTCCGTTTTGTGTTGAAAATAACGGTGAAATCTAAAACTCTGTTGGGTGTAACAAGATGTCCACTTGCCCACTTCTCATTATCATTACTGTGCAGAAGTGTGGGGTGGAGCAAGATGGCGGCGACGAAACGTCACTTCCTGACGAGACAGCCGCCGCCGGGTGTACCAAGATGGCCGCCGCTTCAGAGCTAGGCTGAAGCCTGGGCCTTTCCTATGGCCGAGGCTGCGGAGCGCTCCGCGGAATGCGTGGTGTGCCAATCCGAACAGGGTGACCCGTTCGGATCACGGATCGTCACCGATCCGTTGCACCACTAGTATTAGCACCGATAACTGTATTAGTGTCATATTATAGATGTCAGCATCAGTTAGTGTACCTCCCGGGTAAGGATGAGCTCCGGTGTGTTCGCACACCCCACGTGCAGAGCCCACCAGGAAGTCGGCACTGCACAGCGTTAATCACAGGCAGGGAGACGTTTCCCGATCTCTGCAGCCGCACATCGGGACAATGTCTCACTGTTTGTGATTAGCGCAGCGCCGAATTCCTGGCGGGCTCTGCACGTGGGGTGTGCGAACACGCCGGAGCTCATCCTTATTCCCAGGTAGCGTCAGCTAGCATCAGATTGGCCGCCACATTATCACAGTCCAACTATAAGTCGCTGATCACTGCCATTACTAATATAGTGTCAAAGCTGTGTAAATTCCAGTATATATACTATATTTTGTAGACACTATAACTTTTGCACAAACCAATTAATATACACTCATTCTGATTTATTTAATTTTTAACCAAAGACATATAGAAGAATACATTTTGGCCTAAATTTATATAGAAATTGGCTTTTTATTTTTTTAATTGGATAGGTTTTATAACAGATAGAAGAAAATATTGTTTTTTTTTCAACATTTTCAATCTTTTCATTAATATAATAAAAAATCCAGTGGTGATCAAATACCACCAAAAGAAAGCTCAATTTTTGCGATATAAATTTAATTTGCGTACATTATTGCATGACCGTGCAACTGCCAGTTACATTAGCGCAGTGCTGGATAGCAAAAAAAGCTATGGTCATGAAGTGGGTAAAAGCTTCCAGAAGTCAAGTGGTTAAAAAACCTGCTTGTTGTTTACCTTAAAGGGCTGTCAGGCTGCCAAGATTCTGTTCTCAAAAAGCAGTCCTCTGTTGCGCACTTTGAAAATTAATGAATTGCCATATAATTACTTTTTTTTTGTGGTGAACTGGTCGCCTCTACTCTTCTCCACCCACCCAGGAGCTTGTATTTAAATGCAAAAAAAACACCTGTACAAGCGCTTCCATAAACACTCACTAGGTGTGAATGGAGGCTAAAGCAGTGCTGCCAGATAACCAGGCTACATACATGTTACAGCTGGCATCAAACTTTTGAGGTTCTCTCTAGTTGATGTGGCTCTTAAGACAAAATTCTCCTGACTCCTGGATTGGAAAGACTGGCTCCTGAATTCCATATAAAACTTGATCACCCCTACAGTAAAGCTGGGCATACACTGGGAGGTTTCCTTTGTTCAACTAGTTGATGCGTGGATCTCCCCCGCTGCACTATTGTATTCCGACAGCAGGGTCTCCCCTTCATATTAATGACCTGTTGCCTTCTTCTATTTAAATCAACTGAATGCAGCCTTCCAAAAACATGGCAGCATGCGTCCATGGGATAAAAAAAAGGAGAAGTGGGAAAAGCCCTATAGCGGGAAGATCGGGGTTGCTCTATGCAAAACTACTGCACAGAGCAGGCAAGTATAACTTGTGTTATTTTAATGTTAAAAAAAAAACATTTAAGCCTACTCCAATTACCCTGTAGAGGCAAGATGCTGATACATACCTATGCTGAGGGCCTTTTGGTCTGGTCACATGATCTCTCTAGGGGCGGGCTTCAGTGAAGAGGAGAGACAGCTCAGCTGTCTGTCCTCTTCACCAACAATGGGTGACCAGAAAGCCTTATACTCACCCAATCCTCTGTGTCAGCGGCAAATGGCGCTCCCTCATGATCCAGTGGTGGACTGTTCCTGATAAGGGTGCAACGGATCAAAAAAACTCACGGTTCGGATCGTTCCTCGGATCAGAGTCACGGATCGGATAATTTTTCGGATCAGCAAAAAAAAAAGACAAGACAAAGTCCCCACTGTATTGTCCACATCTCCCCCCACTGTAATATGATATTACAGTTAGGAGATGTGGAGTTCACCTAGGCCGCCGCCGGGTGTACCAAGATGGCCACCGCTCCGGAACTAGGCTGAAGCCGCGGCCTTTTCTATGGCCGAGGCAACGGAGCTCAATCAGCGGATCGCATGGTGTGCCGATCCGAACATGGTGACCCGTTCGGATCACGGATCAATGAAGATCCGTTGTACCACTAGTTCCTGATCTTTTCATGTCCAGAGCATGTCTACGAGTGTGATGGCGTCAGGAACAGTCCACCGTAAAAGATTGGTGGGGGGTTAGGAGCCGCAGGGACCAGTCTTGTGATGGAAGGATTGGAGGATTAGTTAAGTATATCTCCACTCTCCAATACCCTGGACAAAAACTAGCAGTTAGCCCATGCAGTGCAGGCACAGCCCCACTGCATTGTAAAAAAAAATTGCTCAGCTTTATAGCGTATAGTTTGGATTTGACTGAACATTCACTTCAAGTCATTTTCCTGAACTCCAACCCAGGAGCTTGTAACTGTAGGCACAGTTGCAGATTCTGGATCCCCTTAGGATTAACACCAGGATACTGAGAAAATCAGTTGTTTTCTGTGATCTCCGTTCACACTGCATTTCTGAGTTTTGATGCAATGCACAAAATGTTGATGTGCATATAGTTAAATGAGGTGTTTATAAATGAGGTGTAAATAAAGTTAAATTTTTTATATATATATATATATATATATATATAAAAAAACACTGATGTGTTATAACAGAACCCTTATACTCACTCGCACCTGATCCAATGACATATTGACTGTATAGCCTATCCGCACATGTCAAAATCCCGCCAGCCACGTCCGTGCATGCCCCGTATACCCTCTATGAACCCTAACGGAAGTTCGGGGTCCTCCACAACAAGATGTCTGACCTATCAATAGGAGTGCAAAGCACATGCATGGACGCTGCCATCAGGTACTTGACCAAAGATGTAGTTATACTTTAAGACACCAAAATGAGCATAAAAAGCCAAGGCACCAAGAACAATGTTGCAGAAATTTTGAGGAAGTTGCCAAAAGATATATAAAGTCAGTGGGGTTAATCAGGGTTTCAAACTCCACCCACAATCAGTCACGACTGTGCTGACCTTTTAAAAGCCAGCTCTGTAAAACCCTTTTTAGTTTAGGATGAGCACATCTTTTACCCATTTACAACCACCCAACACATGTGTGTCAGCAAAGGAGTAGGCTTCAATGCCCATATATATGCACAACTTATATGCTGTGCACCCCCAAGACCGAGCTGACAAAGATGCAGAGAAGAAGGAGAAAAAAAAAAAAAAAAAAAAAAAAGGTAGCCGGCTGGACCAGTGGTCACATGATTGTCAATCTCTCCTGCCCCCAAGCATTTTATAACTATTTAAAGCGATGCCGGGGCAGGTGGAAAGGGGTTAATACATTAATAGTTACATTTCTCCAAACTCATTTATATCACATGTTACCTTTAGAAGACCATAACAAAAGGTTTCATTTGTTATTTATTTTTAATTATGGAGAATCTATCAGGGGACTATGACACCATTATACGACTTCTCAAAGGCCCGAGTAGCTGGGTATAATGGAAAGCGGTTTGGAACCTTCTCTCTACCAAAGTCCAAGAAGTCAGCAAATGATTCAACATGACAGCAACCACAGAACCCTGACTTATCAGATTGGGGTGGATGTGACTTTTAACCTATTTGCATATTAGAATCCTGCTCGGTGCAACTGCCAATCATGTACACACTGCAAGAAACAAAAGACTCTCAAATGTTTACAATAAAAAAATAAAAAAAAGTATAGACAGTTGAAATAGTATCAATGTCTGCAGTTACAAGAAACTTATCAGATTTTTAGAAAAGCTTTATGGTCAGGTGCTAGATTTCCTGTTTTTACATCAGTGCCAGCAGTGTAGAAGACACATGTATGAAACTACGTAAATAGCACACTTCTATTTCTTTCCAGACCACACCACCATTTTCTGTAAAATGTGTTACTAGGGAGAAATTCACAGCCCACCACCATCATCTGGAAGTCACAAGCAACATTTACATCCTCAGTGCAGATAGAACAGAGGGGAATTCTTTTATAAACCCAGTGCCATCATCAACTGTGCGTGCGACAGTCAGTTTACAAGATCTGAATTCTTAGGCCTCATTCACACTGGCGTTGTAAAACCTGCATTCATAGGACATTTCTAAACGCAAATAAATGCAGGTGATGATTTTTCAGTGGTTCTTTTTCCTGTATTTAGATATAAAAAAAATCTGTGTCCAGGATTCAGATACTCTAATCATGGCTAAAACGCATGTTAACACAGCAAAACGCACATAAACCTGCCCTTAAATCAGAATCATCCAAAAACGCATGAACAAGGGACCTGGGAGGCATAAAAGTTGTGTATACAGTGATGGGAAAAAGTATTTGATCCCGTTGATTTTGTACGTTTGCCTACTGACAAAGAAATAATCAGTCTATCATTTTAATAGTAGGTGTATTTCAGGGCTCGATAATCCCCGGACGCCAGGTCGCAGCACAGCTGAGGTTTCCTGCATCTCCGTGCGCCGCCCCCCCCCCCCCCCCGCGATCTCGTCGGGCCGCGGCTTTGCGGCCTTCTGCAGGCCTAGGCTTCATTCTGCAATCTGGCGCCATCTTGTGGTGGCCGTTGGTATGACAAGACAACCAGCAATGCTTGCCTGTTTCACTGCCCGCCCATCTCCTTCCCTTTACTTAGAAGTTAACCCCCAAACATTATATATATTTTTTATTCTAACACCCTAGAGAATAAAATGGCGGTCGTTGCAATACTTTGTCACACCGTATTTGCGCAGCGGTCTTACAAGCGCACTTTTTGGAGGAAAAAAATACACTTTTTTAAATTAAAAAATAAGACAACAGTAAAGTTAGCAAACTTTTTTTATATTGTGAAAGATAATATTACGCCGAGTAAATTCGATACCCAACATGTCACGCTTCAAAATTGCGTCCGTTCGTGGAATGGCGACAAACTTTTACCCTTTAAAATCTCCATAGGCGACATTTAAAAAATTCTACAGGTTGCATGTTTTGAGTTACAGAGGATGTCTAGGGCTAGAATTATTGCTCTCGCTCTACCGATCGTGGCGATACCTCACATGTGTAGTTTAAACACTGCTTTCATATGCGGGCGCTACTCACGTATGCGTTCGCTTCTGCACGCATTGGTCGTTAAAAAAAAAACCTGGCTCCTAACTTTTTTAGCTAGCTCCTAGATTCCAAGCAAATTTGTCAAGCCATGGTGTATTTTAACAGTGAAAGACAAGATAACAACAATAAAAATCCTGAAAAATGTATTTCAAATTGATTTGCATTTTGAGTGAAATAAGTATTTGATCCCCTATCAATTGGCAAGATTTCTGGCTCCCAAGTGTCTTTTATACAGGTAACCAGCTGAGATTAGGAGCACTCTCAAAGGGAGTGCTCCTAATCTCAGCTGGTTACCTGTATAAGAGACACCAGTCAACAGAAACAAATCAGATTCCAATCTCTCCACCATGGCCAAGACCAAAGAGCTGTCCAAGGATGTCAGGGACAACTAGGGGTGCAACGGATCAAAAAACTCACGGATCGGATCCATCCTCGGATCAGAGCCACGGATCGGATCATTTTCGGATCGGCAAAAAAAAAAAAAAATTACTAATATCCACGTCATCCCCCCCCCACTGTAATATCCACAATCTCCCCACCACAATCTCCCCCAGTAATATCCACAATCTCCCCCTGTATGTAATATCCACAAACCACCCCCGTATGTAATATCCACAATCTCCCCCCGTATGTAATATCCACAATCTCCCCCAGTAATGGGCATTTCCCCCACTTACTTTAGTCTCTCCCGCCGGGCAGTTCAAATCCACGAGCAGCGAGGGGTGATGACGTCACAAGGCGGCCGCCGCCCCCGGGTGTACCAAGATGGCCGTGGCTCCGGAGCTAGGCCGAAGCCGCGGCCTTTCCTAAGGCCGAGGCCGCGGATCGCGGTGTGTGCCGATTCGAACCGGGTGACCCGTTTGGATCACGGATTGTCACCGATCCGTTGCACCACTAGGGACAACATTGTAGACCTACACAAGGCTGGAATGGGCTACAAGACCAATCGCCAAGCAGCTTGGTGAGAGGGTGACAACAGTTGGTGCGAGTATTCGCAAATGGAAATAACTGTCAATCCACCTCGGTCTGGGGCTCCATGCAAGATCTCACCTTGTGGAGTTTCAATGATCCTGCGAACTGTGAGGAATCAGCCCAGAACTACACAGGAAAATCTTGTGGTCAATGACCTCAAGGCAGCTTGGACCATAGGCACCAAAAAAACAATTGGTAACACACTACACACCATGAAGGACTGAAATCCTGCAGTGCCTGCAAGGTCCCCCTGCTCAAGCAAGCACATGTACAGGCCCGTCTGAAAGTTTGCTAATGAACATCTGAAAGTGTTGTGGTCAGATGAGACCAAAATCAAGCTCTTTGGCATCAACTCAATTCGCCGTGTTTGGAGGAAGAGGAATGCTGCCTATGACCCCCAAGAACACCATCACCACCTTTAAAACAAGGAGGTGGAAACATTATGCTTTGGGGGTGTTTTTCTGCTAAGGGGACAGGACAACGTCACTGCATCAAAACGGACGATGGACGGGGGGGCCCCATGTACCTTCAAATCTTGGGTAAGATAAGAACATCCTTCCCTCAGCCAGTGCATTGAAAATGGGTCGTGAATGGGTATTTCAGCATGACAATGACCCAAAACACACGGCCATGGCAACAAAGGAGTGGCTCAAGAAGCACATTAAGGTCCTGGAGTGGCCTAGCCAGTCTCCAGACCTTAATCCCTTAGAAAATATGTGGAGGGAGCTGAAGGTTCAAGTTGCCAAACGTCAGCCTCAAAACCTTAATGACTTGGAGAGCATCTGCAAAGAGGAGTGGGACAAAATCCCTCCTGAGATATGTGCAAACCTGGTTGCCAACTACAAGAATTGTCTGACCTCAGTACTTGGTGGCAAACGCAGTGTCATGTTTTTCGAAGGGGTCAAATACTTATTTCACTCCTTAAAATGCAAATCCAGTTATAACTTTTTTGAAATGCATTTTTCTGGATATTTGTGTTTTTATTCGGTCTCTCACTGTTAACATGAACCTACCAATAAAATTATAGACTGATCATTTGTCAGTGAGCAAACATACAAAATCAGCAGGGGATCAAATACTTTTTTCCCTCACTACGTCTCAGATTACTTCTCTTGCATTTAGAAAAGCTAAACGTGCCACCATGAATGAGACCCAACTCTAACCTTCTTGACACATTTGACTAATAATGGCAGTGATATCCACTAGAGTTGACAACGGAATGTTTTGCATAACTTGTAATGTGGCCATATGAACATTCCATTGTCAAATGTAGACCACTACAGACAGACAACATGGCTGCTAGGAAATAATTGGAACATTTCCTGTTGAGCACAATGAGACTTCACTTTAAACTGCAGAAGCTTACCGGTATAGCAGCTGTAATAAAATACTTAATAATAATCTTCCTTCCCTGCTTTACAATATCAGCTGTGGTAACGCTGAACTTCGGGTTGGGAAAAACCATGTCTTTGCAGTGGGGCCCCCTCACAGAAGCGGAGAACCAGGGCAAGTAATACTGCTTGCTCCTCTACCCCACATATGTCAAACACAAGGCCCACAGGCCGAATCTGGCCCGACAGGCTTTGTCTCCACGTTTTAACTCGTACCCAGTTTTGCAGCCGGAACCGTGGCGGAACAACATTCCACCCCCTCCTGCTCCTACTCTCCACTCCCACAAGGGATAACTTTGCTCTCAACAGCTCCTGGATCTAACATATCCCTGCACACACTCAAGACAGGAACAGATCTCCAGAGCCGAGAGAGAGAGAGAGAGAGAGAAACGATCTCCCTGCTAAGCAAGGTCGAGCTGCCTACACAGGGAGGTAATTGAGCCACCGACACAATGAGGGGTTGGGGTTGACCTCTGTGCATAGAACACCCCTAAACTCTGCACTCTGTATGCAGTGCACCCCAGAGTTCTCCTATCTTTGAGTAAATACAACTGGCCCTTTGAAGGCAATTACAATGCTGATGTGGCCCGCGATTAAATAAAGTTTGACACCCCTGCTCTGCCCCTAGACCCTTGGTGCCAAACCCGTTTCCCTGCTGCCCTGCTGTAGCAGTTATCTCTAGCAGTCTCGTGTAATGTGTCCCCAGTCTCTAACAACTCCTATATAATGTCAGCAGCAGGCTCTGACCATCTTCTGTATCATGCCCACAGTATGTGACCATAACCTGTTGTATGTCAGCTGTCTGACACTGGGGCCTTGTGGCAATGTCGGGGGCTGAACTTGCGGCCCCCCATATCAAGACAGTTGACCACCCTAGCATTTAACCCTTGCAATGCAAGCGGACCCCCACGGCAAAGGTATTTTTCCTTGCAAATCACAGAGATTACATTTAAAAACTATAATCCCATGCAAATAATATAATGTTCAAGAAATTCACAGAGAAGGCCCAATTTCTTCCCTGTTCTAAGCAGAAAAAGGGAAGGAAGGCTTTGACCACATATGCCACGTACCAGTCTGTTGGCCAAGTTAAAGTACACACAGCAGGTTCCAGTGACTGAGGACAGGCAGAGTTCACCACTCATAGCCCTCGGGTGAAAGTTTACCAGCATGCTGGACATTTGTCACTAAAATTAAGGTTCTCTTTTTTTCCACAATTTTTTCTATGTTTGTGCTGTTGATCTGCCACATACATTTTGCAGCCACTTCCTGTCTACATACATGTACCCAAACTATGGCAGTATTGCATCTCTCTGGGTATGGTAACAATAGACCATGCCAGTATAGTGTGCTTTGAAACGGCAAGTAGCAGTCGCCACTGGAAGCATGGCGACAGGGAACTTTGGGTGACAGGAAGAACACCGACATCCTATAACAGGAAGTTGCCTAAACAAGGACATTCATGGCAGGATCACCAGGCATTTTCATTAAAAGATGCAACTTAAAAATGACTTTGAAATCACAAGGTAAAGTTTAAGATCTTAGCGATAGAAATTACATCTACTTGCATTGCAGGAATAAGGCTTGGTCTGAAAAAGACTGCCTTGTCTACATGACATTCTGCAATTGTCAATAATAAAAAATACATTTCCAGTACAAGCAAGGCCTTCCACTATCATGGCTGGACATCTTATAGGAACTTCAAAGTAGCTCACACACTTAAAAATGAAAGCCCAACTCTGGGCAAAAAATGTTTTTCCCTGCTCTGGGCTTGATGACGTCCGGAACAGTCCATTATTCAAGACCACTAGTGGGGGGGTGTTAGAGTAGAGTATATCTCTAAAAAAAGAAAAAAAAAAAAAAAGCGCAGTCAACCTGTGCAGTGCTGGAAGAGCCCCACTGCACGAAAAAAAACAAAACAATTTTCGCCTGGAGTTCAGCTTTACAGTTGCCAACTAACCTTTATGAGCGAATTTCAGAACCAGAGCGTGATGATGGGTGTGGTACTTTGATTTTAGTACATATGGTAAATGTTTTTATGAGCATTCTATATGTTGCTATTCATACAGCTCAAGTAAGGTAATACATCAAACAAAGAATGTGAGGGGACAGCTTCGAGCCAGAATAAAGATGGGTAAAGCTCAACTAACAGAGCTGGATCGAAAGAAAACAAAGCAATGCAACGATCCTAAACAGGCAAAGACAATAGCAGATAAAACCTGGGTGCAGGACCGTGCCCTAAGGATCTCTAATGTCTAGACTCCCACCTTTGCTGTGCCCGTATTGGTCTACATGCACCTTTTCCTGGTGTGCCTAATGTATATCCTCTGTACTGATATATCTCTTTATTTGTCTATGTCTGAACATATTGCCCACCGTTTTGGACCAGTCTATCTGGTACAGTAAATGTGGTTTTTTTTTCTGTGTGTGTATTGTTTTTTTTTTCTGTTTGTTAGTTTGTTAAAAAACTTCAATAAAAATATCTTAAAAAAAATTGGGCGCAGAAAAGATCACTCATGATGTCATTCTGAGCCGCACCGCCAAAAACGGTCAAATTGTGACAAAAGCATGACACAAAGCACTTGCCCCCTTTGACAAATAAATACAAAGATATCTTAGGAGTAGGAAATATCTATTGGTGCAAGTAAAAATGAACTGGCTGGATGATCAATTAAGTCAATAAATTAGGGACAGCTACCAAGAAAAAGAAAAAACTGACATCAACACATTCTGTGCGGAACTAAAAAAACTATACTATAGGTACACTTACACCTGTCCATGGACTCAAATCAGTTTTTAAAGGATCTACATTTTTCAGAAGTGTAAATTTCAAACCTCATAGCCTCCCAGCTGAAAGCAACTGTCACTTCTATAAATTAAAATGACTCCAAAGTTCTACCAAAGAAAAGTTTAAAAAGAAGTACCTGCAATAAAACTGAACACTTTCCCGTTCTAAGGCCCAAACTACTGATCTTCACTCTCCACTGCCAACAAAAAAAAAATCTCGGCATTCAACACACTTAAAAGAGTGTCAGATGTCAATGACCCCCCCACTGAGCACTGTGGTTCCATATGACAGCCCCCTACATCATTACTGTGCCCTATTAGTGACAAAGGGCTCTGGCAGAAGGGACCACAACATGCAGTAGAGAACACAGGAATCTGTCACTCCAAGAATTGTCAGATGCAGAAAGACTCTTCAGGCTGAGGTACCTCTTCTACAGAGCAAAAACTGGCGGCCTAGTCCAACTATTAGGCCTTGTACACACAACCGGTTTTCTCTGCAAGAAAACGACAAGAAAACTGTTGGGAAAGCTTTCTTGCCGAGAAAACCGTTCGTGTGTATGCTTTCTCGTCGAGAAAACTGCCGGGAATCTCAACGAGAAAAAAAGAAAACATGCTTTCTTTTTTCTCCTCGGGAGTCTCAGTTTTCTTGTCGTGATTCTCGTCAGACTGTTTTTGGACGAGAAAAACGTTTGTGTGTATGCTTTTCCGAGTCTTCAAAAATCGCGCATGGTCAGAATCAAGTATGAGACGGGAGCGCACCTTCTTGTAAAACTAGCGTTCGCAATGGAGATAGCATATTCGTCACGCTGTAACAACTGAAAGCACGAAGACTGAAAAGCGCGAATCGTCTCTCACTAAACTTTTACTAATACGCAGTAACACGAGATTAGCAAAAGCAGCCCAAGGGGTGGCGCCATGAGAATGGAACTTCCCCTTTATACTGCCGTCGTACGTCACTGTGCTTTAGACCGATGAGATTTTGGATTGACATTGTGTATGCAAGGAAAGCTTGACAAGAAACCCGTCGAGAAAAACGTTTTTTTTTTGCAACGAGATTCTCGGCCATGTGTACTAGGCTTCAGTGTTCTTTGTTTCTTTTTAGAGTCACTTTTAAGAGCCGGTTCACACAGGGGCGACTCGTCAGGCGACTCAGCCGTCTAACAAGTCGCGTCCCGTTCTGTACAATGGAACCGTTCTAATAGGACCGACTCAAGTCGCTCGGACTTAGAAAAAGGTTCCTGTACTACTTTGGGGGCGACTTCCATACAGAAGTCATTTTGCAAGTCGCCTGCAGATCGCCTTGCCGAGTCGCGCGGCAAGTCGTGCCGCCCCAGTGTGAATTGGCACTAAGTGGAATTAGACCAGTGTGGTCGGCCAGCCTTTGCCATAATACGCACACTTACCTCTGTGTGCGCTCTCCTCCACCTGAGGTCTGAGCTCCCTGTAAACCACTTTATCCCCACTGGTGCCATGCTATACCCCTTCTCCTCTGGGTCCGCCGTCTTCTCGATACACGCATTGGGCAGATGATATATCTTAGCACCTGGTTCCATTACAGATACTGGGACAGTATGCTGTACTAAAACATACAGATTAGCGCCAGACGAGGTCAGTGTACACATTTTAAAAAGGTGCCAGTAGGTAAAGCTGGCCATCCACGGCTTGGATTTCAATAGATTCCTTCTGAATTGGTTAAAATCCAGGCCATGTATGGCCCTGCTCTGTTCAACTTTTTGTTGACTGTTCAACACAGTTTTGTTGAAGAGACTGTCAGAACATTGTCAGCCAGACAGTGCCTTGCATCTGATGCAGGCGCTGCTGTTAGAGTATTTTGACAGCCGCCAGAACAATAGCCTATCGGGGAGTATTTATCTGTCTGAACTGTGACACACTGATAAAGGAACCTGGTAAAGTGGTTCCAAAGCTAAAACATTTTTTACCTTAGGACCAATTCACACATGTACAAGGGTAAATGGCAGAGCAGCCAGTGCGATTCAACGCTCTGGCCACTCTGCGTTACCAGCTGGCTAGGGGGCACTGTGGTGCACAATTCAGCACACCACAGCATCCGTTTGTTTGTACAAGCTTTATTTGAAGTGTACAAAACATACATTTCATTTTCTGCAATGTGGAGTGGCGCGCTGCTCTGCCTGACATTGCCGTGTGATTTGGGCCGGTGCACTCCAATAAAATGCAACAGGTCTGCATTTCAGTGCAGCACTAGGCTGCGTTGCAGTGTTAACGGGACACATAGGAAAATCGTTTTCCGAGTGTCCCTTTGGTGACAGACTAAATTACCATGTGGTAAAACATCTGTCACCGCACATAGTGCGAATTGACCCTTAACCCCCCCTCCCGCTGCTGCCTCCTGGCCCTTTAGGAACTTCTGGATACCAAGAGGCAGGCATTCGGGTCATGCGACCGCTGTGATTGGAAGCTTTCCGATCATGTGACAGCCAATCACAAGTATGCATCAGGATGTGCGCTCTCAGCAGTTGTGTTTATACAGGGCCGCATATATGCAGCCTCACTGTGTTAAAGCCCATCCACCGAGAGCCTGCATTACTCACAAGAGGGGGGTCGCATATTTGTATGGATCGCTGTCCAAACAGCTGTACCGAGAGTGTGCGCTCTTTACACAGTTACCGGCGCCTAAACGAAGAGTGTATGGATCACGTAACCGCCGTGACATCCAATCACAATGGTCACAAACTCTTAATCCCCACCTCCATAAAACTCTTAAAGGGCCGGGAGGTGCTGGTGTGAAAAGGTCAATGTAAAAAAACGATTTAGAACTTCCTGTGCCCCTCCCTCTGTCTAAACACTTAGCCGCTCCTGGATGACCAGCGCTGTGCTTGGCTGCACACAGAGACTGACAGGCAGCAGTGAGAGAGCGATTGGCTCCTGCTGCTGTCAGTTAAATTTAGTGAGGAAGGAGCGGGGGTCAAACCGCCGTATGTGTGTCAATAGATCAGTGTTTCTCAACTCCAGTCCTCAAGGCGCCCCAACAGGTCATGTTTTCAGGCTCTCCATTATTGTACACAGGTGATTTGATCAGTTTCACTGCCTTAGTAATTACCACAGCCGTTTCATCTGAGGGACATCCTGAAAACATGACCTGTTGGGGCACCTTGAGGACTGAAGTTGAGAAATTCTGCAATAGATGCACACAGCCCAGCTCGGGATCAAACCTGCACCTCCGTACCCATAGCAAGTGGGTTGCTTTGAGGGCATACGGAGAAGATGAGGATCACACTTCACTGGCGGGGGACCCGAGAAGAGGTGGCTTGGGGACAACCACTTTACAAAGCAGGTACGTATAAAAAAAAAAAAAAAAAGCCTTTAGCCCTGGTTCACACTGGGCTGCGAGAGTGAAGCCGTGCGAGTTCAGCTGAACTCCCACGATTTCACTCCCGCTGATCAGTCCCGATTTCAGCCGCGATTACAGGGACATCTGTGCAGGTTTCTGCACAGATGCCAATGTAAATCGCGGGCCAAAATCTGAAAAAGTAGTACAGAAACTACTTTTTGAAATCGGTGCAGCGCCGCACCGATTAGGACGGTGCCATTCCCACAATTTGCTGAAAATACTGCAGTTTTGACATGCCAAATCGCATGTCAAAACGCACCAGTGTGAACCAGGGCTTAGAACCACTTTCAGATTTGTTTAGTTCTTAAAGCGGAGCTCCACCCAAAAATGTAACTTCTGCTTTTCCAGTTCCTCCCCTCTCCGGTGTCACATTTGGCACCTTTCAGGGGAGAGCAGATACCTGTCTAATACACGTATTTGCTCTATCTTCCGGCGATAGATCATCGCAGAATCTGCGGCAATCTACGCCATGTCCGTCCCCCGCTGTCTTCTGGGAGATACACAGGTCCCAGAAGACAGCGGGGACCAGTCAGGACGTGCAGCACAACTCACGCATGCGCAGTAGGGAACCAGGCTGTGAAGCCGCAAGGCTTCACGTCCTGATTCCCTTACTGAAGATGGCGGCGCCTCCACCCGGGAGCCGAGGGACAGATCCGCTTCGGGTGAGGACATCGCGGGCGCCCTGAACAGGTAAGTGTCCTTATTTTAAAAAGTCAGCAGCTGCAGACTTTTAAAAAAGATATAATTTCAGCGGAACTCCGCTTTAATGAAAGCTATACGTGTATGGCCAGCTTTAGTAAGAGTTTTGTGGGCGAGAAAACGACAAGATCCGGATTATAGTGGGTAAGGTTTCCTTTAAGGACAGTGGCGTGCCATCTTTGTGAATGAAGCCTCCTATTTAATAACAAGCTGGCCCCTAAACATGCTCCTTCAAGTCACAAACAAGTGACAACATCCCCTCCAATGTTGAGCAGCTGTGGCCCCTCCCCCTGTGACATATAGATGCCCCCCCCCCCCCCAGGTCTTCGTGCAGGCTCACCATTCACAAAGAATGACCACATCCTCCCAGGCACTGGCCACATTCTCAGCCAACTAGTTGTGATGTGCAGGAAACACACAAGTACAGAGCCGGGTCCCCAACACCCCCACCTCAGGGCCCCCCCTCCCCTCAGATCCCTGTACAGGGCCAGTCCTAGGCCCTCCTGAGCCCACCACCTCACAAAGCCCCCGATGTGTCAGCTACGCGGGAAAGGCAAGCAGCCCCTACCACAGCCATCGCTTCCTGACACCAATGGGGGCCACCCGGACAACTTTCATCTCACGTAGTCGCCTCCATTCTCCAGCTCCCGTAACAATAGAGGCCTCAAAACATGGGCAGGGGGGATGGGGGAGGACCCAGCCTCTGAGACCTGCCCCCTTTTCTAACACCCGTCTCCCCCCTTCCGGAGCTGTAAAACAACGAAAGAACGGCTGCCATAGGGCGTGTAGGGTTCCCGGCGGCGGCCGGTGACAAAACGGAGGTTATACTCACGGGCGGAGCGGGAGGATGGAGTCGGATTAGGTCAGTATCTCTCTCAGCCCCCGGAGCCGTCTCCCTGTCTCTGCCTATCACTCCGACAACATGGCGGCGCACTGGGGGGACTCGGAGGTGCCTCGGTGCATGATGGGAAGTGGAGGAGGGAGGACTGGGAGCCTAGTTACCTTGGTAACCCTGCGGCCTGCCGGGAAAGCAGGCAGGGTTAGGAGCGTTGTGAGGGGAGATTTCTCTCGGTGTAAAGTGTATTGTTCGTGACAGGCACCTACAGGACAGGCAGTGCCAAAGACAGCTGTGTGAGGAGAGAGTTGCCTACTGTACCTCGGTCACCACAAGTACTTCTCATTTATATCAGAGAACTTTTCCATGTTCTTGAAGTGTCAGCACCCATTCGTGTAAATGGAACCCCCACCTCAATGAAGTTTACTTTGCTAAAGCACTCTGTATGATAAACAGTTATTAAAGTGGAACTTTACCCATAACAACTAATGTTCTTTAGCAAGGAACATACATTCCACATTCAGAATTCTGCTACCAAAAGCAGTCTTGTGTTGTAAATTTTAAATTGCCTCCAGCATCGTGTTTCTTCTTGTTGGAGGCGGCCATTTTGCTGAAGCCCAGAGCCCCTGAACAGCAGTAAATCATAAAGCGGAACTTAAAGTGTAAGTTCACCTTTGCAGAAAAATCTGTAAGGTGAACTTACACAGGACCCCCCTCCTCGCTGACCCCAGGTATATCCACGTCAGGGGCTGAATTTCCAAAACGTACCTCGTCAGGAGTCCCCTTAGCTGAATGTCCAAAACGTACCTCGTCAGGAGTCCCCTCAGCTGAATTTCCAAAACTTACCTTGTCAGGAGTCCCCTCAGCTGAATGTCCAAAACGTACCATGTCAGGAGTCCCCTCAGCTGAATGTCCAAAACGTACCACGTCAGGAGTCCCCTCAGCTGAATGTCCAAAACGTACCACGTCAGGAGTCCCCTCAGCTGAATGTCCAAAACGTACCACGTCAGGAGTCCCCTCAGCTGAATGTCCAAAACGTACCACGTCAGGAGTCCCCTCAGCTGAATGTCCAAAACGTACCACGTCAGGAGTCCCCTCAGCTGAATGTCCAAAACGTACCACGTCAGGAGTCCCCTCAGCTGAATGTCCAAAACGTACCTCGTCAGGAGTCCCCTCAGCTGAATGTCCAAAACGTACCACATCAGGAGTCCCCTCAGCTGAATGTCCAAAACGTACCTCGTCAGGAGTCCCCGCAGCTGAATGTTCAAAACTAGGGATGAGCTCGGTGTTCGAGTCGAACATCGGCTGTTCGATGAAGATCGAACGTTTTGGGCCGTTCGCGACAAATTCGAGTGACGCAAATGGCCCCCAATACACTGCGCCATCGCAGTGCAATCCTGGCGCTGTGATTGGCAAGGCATGCACTGTGACCCCGCATGCTTGGCCAATCACAGCGCCGGCAGCGAGGAGAGCCATAATTGGCCACAGGCAGGATGCCTGTGGCCAATTATAGCTCAGGGGGGTTTAGTACACGCCCCACACTATAAAAGGCCACCAGTTTGGCGACCTTGTGTAGTGTGTTACGGTTCAGGGAGAGAGAAGGATAGGCAGGGACAGTGTTAGTGATATTTGTTCATTTACCTTGTGTGTAGGGAGAGAGAAGGATAGGCAGGGACAGTGTCAGTGATATTCTGCTAAACCTTGTGTGCAGGGAGAGAGAAGGATAGGCAGGGGACAGTGTCCGTGTTATTCTGCTAAACCTTGTGTGCAGGGAGAGAGAAGGATAGGCAGGGGACAGTGTCAGTGATATTTTTTCTAAGCCTCCTGCACAGTATACACCTGAAGCTAGCCCTTATTGCTGTGTTTTCCTGTTGTGTAACACAGGCAGGCATCTGCAGCACTTAAAGCAGGCGTAGTGTGATTCCTGCAAAATATACACCTGAAGCTAGCCCTTATTGCTGTGTTTTCCTGTTGTGTAACACAGGCAGGCATCTTCAGCACTTAAAGCAGGCGTAGTGTGATTCCTGCAAAATATACACCTGAAGCTAGCCCTTAGTGCTGTGTTTTCCTGTTGTGTAACACAGGCAGGCATCTGCAGCACTTAAAGCAGGCTTAGTGTGATTCCTGAAAAATATACACCTGAAGCTATCCCTTATTGCTGTGTTTTCCTGTTGTGTAACACAAGCAGGCATCTGCAGCACTTAAAGCAGGCTTGGTGTGATTCCTGAAAAATATACACCTGAAGCTAGCCCTTATTGCTGTGTTTTCCTGTTGTGTAACACAGGCAGGCATCTGCAGCACTTACAGCGGGCGTAGTGTGCCTCCTGCACATTATACACCTGAAGCTACCCCTTATTGCTCGTATTTTTTTTTCTTTTGTGTAACACAGGCAGGCATCTGCAGCACTTACAGCGGGCGTAGTGTGCTTCTTGCAAAATATACACCTGAAGCTACCCCTTATTGCTGGTTTTCCCATCTCCCTGCAGGCCTTTAGAATGTCTGGAAGGCAAACAAGGAGAGGCAGACAGTCAGGAGCCAATAAAAGAGGGCAAGCAGGCTCTGTGTCTAGAGACAACAGTGCTGGTCGTGGACGCGGTGCATCGTCATCAGCGCGTGGCCATGGGACACGCTTGTCCTTATTTTCGGCAGCTGGACGTGTTGAGCCGCATCATGCCGAAGACTTGGTAGAGTGGATGACCAAGCCCTCCTCATCCTCTCTCACCCAGTCTCAGGGTACTGGCAAAGCAGCTGCCAAAGCGTCCTCAATGTCATCATCAGTCACTCCTTCCCTAGACCCACGGTGTCCTCCTGAGGAGTCCCCGGAACTGTTTGAGCACAGTGTTTGGTACATGCTCCAGGAGGATGCCCAGCGTTTCTAAGGGTCTGAAGATGATACCCAGCTAGAGGAAGGCAGTAGCGTGAGAGCAGAGAGAGGGGATGCTCAAGAAGGACACCAATCTGGCAGTCATGTTCCAGCAACTGCAGCATACTGCCAGATTGGTTCCAGTGATGAGGAGGGAGGGGATGATGAGGTCACTGACTCCACGTGGGTGCCTGATAGGAGAGAGGAGGATGAGGAGGAGGCACATCTCCAACGAGGCAGGATGCCCTCCGGGGGCCAGCGTAAGGGCAGCACACCGACTGAATCACACTGCAGAGCTCCGCCTGAGCAGGGCGCTGCCTCTGCCCGTTATTCCAAAAGTTCTTTGGTGTGGGCCTTTTTTGAGTCGAGTGCATCAGATCGCACCGCTGCTGTTTGCAACATATGTCTGAAGCGTATCTCGCGTGGCCAAAACATCAGCCGCTTGGGCACCACATGCTTGACCAGACATATGTTGACCTGCCATGCAGTTCGTTGGCAAGCCTACCTTAAAGACCCACACCAAAGAACAAAGCGGACCTCTCCTTGCTCCACATCAGCTGGGATCTCCAACCCCTCTATACCTTCAGTCCTCTCTGAAACCTGCACTGAGAGGATTGAAGGTGTAGAATTAGGTGTGTCACAGCCAAGTACTTGCAGGCACTCTGCTAGCAGTACACCGACGTCCGATTCTAGCAGGCAAATTTCCCTGCCCCAGCTGCTGGACCGTCAAAAGAAGTTCACTCCCAGCCATCCACATGCCCAGCGGTTGAATGCTAGCTTGGCTAAATTGCTAGCACTTCAACTGCTGCCTTTTCAGTTGGTAGACTCGGCCCCCTTCCGTGAGTTTATGCAATGTGCGGTTCCTCAGTGGCAGGTTCCCAAACGCCACTTTTTCTCATGGAAGGCGATTCCGGCTCTCTACCGGCATGTGGAAGGCAATGTCCATGCCTCGCTGGACAGGGCGGTCAGCGGTAAGGTGCATATTACCGCTGACTCATGGTCCAGCAGGCATGGACAGGGACGTTACCTTTCTTTCACGGCCCATTGGGTCACTCTTTTGGCAGCTGGGAAGGATGCAGGACAAGGTGCAGTAGTGTTGGAG
Source organism: Rana muscosa (assembly GCA_029206835.1). NCBI lineage: Eukaryota > Metazoa > Chordata > Amphibia > Anura > Ranidae > Rana > Rana muscosa. Next base: position 292,961,705 of record CM055117.1, read on the forward strand.
GTTGTTCCGCCGCCACGCCTCCAAAATGCTACTACTGGTTGTGACACACCTCTCTCCTCCACCCCCTCCTCTTCTTCCTCCATGGCCTCTTCCTGTGCTTTGTCCTCGGAACCAGCGGTGCTCCGTAGGCGTTCAAGGGGCTATGCAAGTACACAGGCAAAAAGATGCCATGCCGTGCTTGCGCTGGTGTGTTTGTGGGACAGGAGCCACACTGGGGCAGAGGTTCTGTCTGCTCTGCAGGGGCAGGCGGAGAGGTGGTTGACGCCTCGCCAGCTTAAGGCAGGAATGGTGGTTTGGGACAATGGCACCAACCTCCTCTCCGCCCTCCGACAGGGACAACTGACCCATGTGCCCTGTGTGTCTCACGTCCTTAACCTGGTGGTGCAGCGGTTCTTGGGCAGGTACCCGGGCTTACAGGATGTCCTGAGGCAGGCCAGGAAAGTCTGTGTGCATTTCCGCAGATCATATAATGCCAGTGCTCGGCTGGCTGAGCTGCAAAAGGAGTTGAACCTGCCCAAGAACCGCCTTATATGTGACATGCCCACCAGGTGGAACTCAACGTTGGCCATGCTGCAGTGGCTGCACACGCAGCAGAGGGCCATCAATGAGTACCTGTGCGACTACGGCACCAGGACAGGGTCAGGGGAGCTTGGGTTTTTTTCACCACGCCAGTGGGGCATAATCAGGGATGCATGCACTGTCCTGGCACCATTTGAGGAGGCCACGAGGATGGTGAGCAGTGACAGTGCATGCATCAGTGACACTGTACCTCTTGTCCAGGGCAGTAAGAGGAGGACTTCCTTGCCTCTCAAGGCCCCCTTTACCCAGACAGTGTTCCTTCTGTCCTACCCATCCCACAGGAAGAGGACGAGGAGGAGGATTGTGTCAGCATGGAGGTGGAGCCTGGCACTCAGCATCAACAGCAGCAGTCTTTTAGGGATGATTTACAGTCCCAAGAAACACGTGGACTTGTACGTGGCTGCGGATCATGTCGTCCTTAGTGACCCAGAGGACTCTGGACCGAATGCCTCAGCTAACCTACGCTGCATGGCCTCCCTGATCCTGCAAAGTCTGCGGAAGGATCCTCGTATTCTTCGGATCAAGGAGAGGGACCATTACTGGCTGGCCACTCTCCTTGATCCACGGTACAAGGCTAAGGTTGCGGACCTTATCTTACCATCGCAGAGGGAGCAGAGGATGAGACAACTCCGGGAGGCCTTGCAGAAAGGTCTGTGCAACGCGTTCCCAGAGACTGGGAGGTTACAAACTCCTGGTCCGGGACAACGAGTTGCTGAGGCTTCGGTCAGTCAAAGGAGCGGTGGGGAAGGTGGCTGTCTGACCGATGCGTTCAGACAATTCTTTAGTCCGCAGCCCCAAGGTATGATCGGTTCCAGCAACCATCGCCAGCGTCTGATATACATGGTGCAGGAATACCTAGGGGCAAGATCGGATTTGGACACCTTTCCCACCGAAAATCCTCTGGCTTACTGGGTCTTGAGGATGGATCACTGGCCAGAGCTTGCACAGTATGCAATTGATCTACTGGCCTGTCCTGCATCCAGCCTTCTTTCGGAATGCACATTTAGTGCTGCTGGAGGATTTGTCACAGGGTGCGCCTGTCCACCGACTCGGTTGATCGACTGACCTTCATAAAGATGAACCAGTCTTGGATCACCACCAGCTACCAAGCACCTGAAGCTGATATAACAGAATTTTTTTTTTTCAAATGTCACATCCCTTCAAGACTGATGCTGATGCTGAGTGACTGTGATGATCCGATTCATGATGAGATCTTGGAAAAACATTTTTGTTTCTGGGTGCGGCCACCAGTGGCTAAGGCCCAATTTTTCAGCCCCTGTTTAACAGGGGCATGTAATTACAATTTTTGATGCAATGCTTTGCAGCAGGGCCCATGTCTGCACTCCAACTAGAGTATCTGGGAGAGGTTGCAGTGTGGTGGCACCAGCACCAGTGCCTAAGGCCCAATTTTTCAGCCCCTGTTTAACAGGGGCGTGAAATTAAAATTTTTGATGCAATACTTTGCAACAGGGCTCATTGCTGTGCCCCAAATACTGTATCTGTGAGGGGTTGCAGTGTTGTGGCACCAGTGGCTAAGGCCCAATTTTTCAGCCCCTGTTCTACAGGGGCATGTAATTACAATTCTTGATATAATAGTTGACAGCAGGGCGTTCCAGCGCCCACCAAGAGTAACTGTAAGTGCTTACAGTGTTGTGCCAACACCAACACCTAAGGTGCCAATTTCTGCAGAGTATATACGGCAGGCCCCTACTTTCAAACATCCAACTTACAAACGACTCCTACCTGCAAATGGAAGGAGACAACAGGAAGTGAGAGGAAATCTACCCCTAGGAAGGGAAATTCTCTCCTGTAAGGGTTAATATGGGAAAAAGGTGTCTCCTCTCTACTGATGCTTTATCACCAATCCTTGTTTCAATAAAAAACCCACTTTTCAAAAACAGTTGTCATTGGGACGGAAAGTGAGGTGAAATGTTCTGAACAGGGGCACAGACCGCAAAACAAATGTTACAGGGGTGATAACCCTTCCCTATGTTTTCCAAAAAGCTTAATAATAGATTTTTTGGCTGGAGCTACACTTAAACAATGTAAGTGTTCAAAATTACAAACAGATTCTACTTAAGAACAAACCTACAGTCCCTGTCTTGTTTGCACCGCCTGTATACTGCTGTTCAGAATATATAGGGCCTTTTTTTAATTTTGGGTGTGGGGTTCCCCTTAATACCCATACAAGACCCAAAGGGGCTGGTAGTGGGGTGGGGGGTACCCATGACATTTTTCTCAAAGATTTTCATCCATATTACCGGGATCAGACATGACATTAAAGCCGCAAGCAGTTTTAAATGGCTTTTTTTCCTTTAGAAATGTCATTTTATGCAGGGACAGTTCTAAACACGGGAAACACGTGGCACTTCACAGGCATACTTTAGACACCCCCCAGGTACGATATTTGAAGGAATATTTGACTTTTTTTTTTTCACTTTATGCATCATTAAAATGACTGCTGCCGAAAAACGGCCGTTTTTAAAACTTCGTTTTGCATTGATACATGTCCCCTGGTGAAGAACCCGGGTTCCCAAACCCTTTTTAGGACAATAACATGCATATTAATCGTTATAATTAGCACTTTAGATTTCGAACGTTCGCATCCATTGTATTTAATAGGGTTCTAACGTTCCTGCAAACTTTCAGTCCGTTCGCAGGTTCTGGTGCGAACCGAACCCGGGGGTGTTCAGCTCATCCCTATTCAAAATGTACCTCGTCAGGAGTCCCCTCAGCTGAATGTTCAAAACGTACCTCGTCAGGAGTCCCCTCAGCTGAATTTCCAAAACGTACCTTGTCAGGAGTCCCCTCAGCTGAATGTCCAAAACACACCTCGTAGATGGGGTTGCCACTTTTTCTTCAAGCCAAAACCGAACACTTTTAATTTTTTTTTTTTTTTAGCATACACTAGTGACTAGAGGATTGTAATAGACACCTTTTGTGCGCTCCAAAGAAAACAGTAATGTGGCTGGGTTTCAGGAGGACTGAAGCCTGGACACATGATTCAAAACCCGAACTGTCCGTGTGAATCCTGGACAGTTGGCAACCATGAATTTCTAAGCCCCGGACTCCCGACGCAGATATACCGGGGCTCAAACCGCTCTTTCTATAAAGGTGAACTTATCCTTTAAAGGGGTTGTAAACCCTCAAGGTTTTTCACATTAATACATTCTAGAAAAACCTCCTGTGATGGAGCTCCCCCCCTCTTTTACTTACCTGAACCGGGTCTTTCCAGCGATGGGGATGAGCACACCAGCTCCAGCCGGTGTCTTGGGTCCTGATTGAATAGATTGGTAGCAGCGCAGCCATTGGCTTCCGCTGCTGTCAATCAAATCCATTGACGCGGGGGGACGGGGCTGAGTCCTGTTGTCTGTGTCAATGGTCGCAGCAGCAGGACACTGGAGCGCACCCGCATGAGTGCCAGAGGGAGAGCCGCTCTCCAATGGGTCACTCAAGAAGAAGAGAAGCCAGGAGTGCCGCTGAGGGACCCCAGAAGAGGAGGATCAGGGCCATTCTGTGCAAAACCAACTGCACCGAGGAGGTAAGTTTTACATGTTTGTTTTTTTGTTTGTTTTTAAACAAACCTTTCCATATCCTTTAAAAGAGAAGTATGGGTTTGGGGGGGTTCCCCCCCCCATAATCATACTTACCTAGGTGGATGCAGCATCGGTCCGATACTACATCTGTCCCCCAACACCTCTGCACTGAGAACCGAGCGATTGAACATCACTGATGGCTCAGTTCTCACAGCTCCCCTAGCAGAGAGCTGCTGACTGTCAATCAGCAGCTCTCCGCTCTGTCCCCCCGCACTCACTGGAGCACTGAGCTGTGGAGGGGTGGGGAGCGGCCGTCTCAGCAGCTCGCCCATAGGAAAATTACAGCCAAACGAGCCTAGGCTGGACTTCTCCTTTAACCACTTGTCGACCGCACTATAGCCAAAACTATGCCTACAGCGTGGTCGTCCAGTTCTGGGACGCCGACATATGACGGCTTTTCCTGATCGTGCCCGCCACACGCACTGCAGGGCACTGTTGATCAAAGATTGAGGTGAAGAGCCAATCAGCAGCTCTTTTTTTTTTAATTTTCATATCTTTATTAAACATTTTCCAACAATACATACATTCCCTCCTTCCCTCCCCCCCTATCTCCCATACAAAAAAATAATTAATCAGAACATCGTTTCACATTAAAACCATTTCAATCCAAAACTCCTCTACCCCGATACTTCTTATCTCACTCTCCCTTCTACATCTCTCATCCAGCCACTAATTGACCTACACCACACTCACACTTCCTTCCTCCAAAACATCCATTCCCTTCTACGACTGCTTTACTTATTATATACAATTTTCTTTCCTTTTTTTTTCTTGCCACGGTTGCCAAATCTTATCAAATTATTTTTAGGGCTCCTTGTCTAACGTAGGTTGTCCTTTCCTTTAGGATAGTTATGTTCATGTTTTGCTCCCAATCCTTACTAAGGGGGGGGGGGGGGGGAGATTGATTGCCATCTCTGTGCAATCAGCCTCCTTGCTTGAAATAAGCATCTTGTTATTGCTAACTGAGTGTAGGCATTTGTCCCCTCGCCCTTTACCCAGCCCAGTACACATTGTAGGGGTTCCAGCTCTATATCAACCTCAAAAACTTGCTCAATTGTTCTCACTACCTCCCTCCAATACCGGAATAACTTCGGGCATCGCCAGAACATATGGATTATATCACGTTTACTCCACCACATCTGGGACAACTGGCATCTGTTCTACGGCCAAAGCGGAAAAGTTTATACGGAGTATAATATGCTCTATTTAGCAAAAACAGGTGAGACATCCTCTGCGAGGGAGACAGTGAGACTGACGAAGCAAGTTCCAAAATTCTTTTCCACTGTTCGTTAGATAAGTTACCAATATCTCTTTCCCACTTCCTCTTTTGTACCTGGCCCTGGGATTCCCTTAGGCTCCCCTTATGTAATTTTAAGTATATTTTTGTTATTGAGCCCTTAGTTGTTTTAGTGTTGATGATTTCTTTTAACAGGGGGATCTTGCTCCAGGTCATTACTATTCCTTTATATTGTTTTGTTAAGGCATGTCTGATCTGCAAATATTTATAAAAGGATTTATTTGAAAGATTATATTGTTCTTTTAATGTCTGAAAAGTTTTTAGTGTGCCATCTTGGTACAGCTGGGAGATATATTTAATCCCCTGTCTTTCCCATTCCTTAACTGTCCCCATCTTCTGTACCTCCTTTAAATTGTCATTCTCCCATAGGGGGGTATACTCCGTGATGCCATCATATCCCAACGCTATCTTCACTGCTTTCCATATTCTAATCATAAGGTCAAGGGTAGGTAATTTCTGTGGGAAAGATCCTGCTTCCATGGCTTCTACTATAGAGTCATGTATAGAATGTTGTAGTAATGTTCTCTTCCTTATTTCTTCTCCCTGCATGTTACTACCCTTCATGTATTGAATCTGTGCCGCCAAAAAGTAACTAAATGGGTGTGGGGGTGCCACTCCCCCCTCTTGTTTTGTCCTCTGTAAGGTATTTAATTTTATTCTAGCTACACCTCCTTTCCAAATCAACTCCCTAAACGTAGTGTCTATTTTCTGAAACCATTTGTTGTATATCCAAACTGGTGAGTTTTGTAAGACGTATAGGAGCTGTGGCATCCACACCATTTTTATTAAATTGCAGCGGCCTGCTACTGACAATGGGAGGGATTTCCACACCTTGATTTTCCCTTTGTATTTTTTAAGCAGAGGAATCAGATTATCTAAAATATAATGGTTAGGGTCTCTAGATATATACACCCCCAAATATTTCATTTGTGCTGTTATTTGACTTTGAGAGGCCTCTTGCAGGAGTAGGTTTGACAGAGGGTCCACCGGTAGCAGCATCGATTTTCCCCAGTTTATGTTAAGGCCTGAAAAACGTCCAAAAATCTCTATTAGTTTCATGGCCTTACCAAGGGAGTGCTATGTATCTCTCAGTAACAAGAGGAGATCATCCGCGTACAATACCACTTTCTCCTCTACCTCACCTCTTATAAATCCTCTTATCTCAGAGTCCGACCTAAGTGCAATCGCAAGGGGCTCGATTGCGAGGGCGAAGAGAAGGGGAGACAAAGGACACCCCTGTCTCGTTCCCCTCTGCAACCTGAACCTCTCGGAATACACATTGTTCACTTTCACTCTGGCCTCTGGGGTGCTATACAGCATCTTGACCCATTTCATAAAAATAGGGCCAACCCCAAACTCCCTTAAGGCTCTCCATAGATATTGCCACTCTATACTGTCGAAGGCCTTGGCAGCATCCAACGAAACAATTGCTCTTTTTCCTTCTTCCTCTGTTGGAATCTGGAGGTTCAGAAAAACTCTTCTTATATTTGTGGAGGTGGCCCTACCTGGTATAAAACCCGATTGATCGGGATGTACCAGTTTCTCAACTATTTTGTTTAATCTAGCTGCCAAGAGCTTCCACAGTATTTTTATGTCAGTGTTGAGTAAGGAGATAGGTCTATACGAGGCGGTTTCAAGTGGGTCCTTACCCTCTTTGTGAATAACTATTATTGTGGAGTCCATCATGGACGTGGGGAGTTCTCCTTTAGCTAATGAGCAGTTTAGAACCCTAGTGAGTTCCGGGAGTAACTCCTTCCCGAAATACCGGTAGGTCTCTGCTGGGAGGCCGTCCGGGCCTGGGGTTTTATGCCCCGCCATCTCCTGTACGGTCAACTGTAGTTCTTCTAAGGTCAGGGGTTTGTCTAATTCCTGTCTATCCAGCTCAGAGAGCGAGGGCAACACTAGACTTCCAAAAATTTTGTCCAGTTCTTCTCTCCTTTCCTCTTGACTTGAACTATACAAGTCTGCATAGAAATCACAGAACCTTTGTGCTATTTCTGATGTTTGGTGGGCCACCCTATCTACATTTACCCTTATTGCTGGCACCCCTGAGCTAGGTGTGTTAGTTTTAATTAAATGAGCTAGCATCCTGCCTGCACTTTCCCCTTCCGCAAACGCTACTTGTCTTTGAAAAATTTGCTTATTTTCTACTTTCTTCAACATTATTAGGCGGTAGTTCTGTTGTGCTTGCATCCATACACTGGATTTTTTAGGTGTTGGGTCTTTAATGTATTGCGCTTCTTTTTCGCTTACTAATTCACTAGCGGTTCTCTCTTCCTGACTGGATTGTCTTTTTAATCTAGATATTTTTTGTATCATTATGCCCCTGAAAAAGGCTTTCAGTGTGTCCCATACCACTTGTTCTGAGGCAGTACCTTGATTTATTTCTATAAATTCCCTAATCTCCCCCGATATCTCTTGTGTGTCATTCATTAATTCCATCCAATGCGGGTTAATTCTCCCCTCTCTCTGGTACCTTGCTACTCCCGTATCAAGAACAACCAGCATTGGGGAATGGTCAGAGAGGCTTCTCGGCATATAGTTCACCTTTTTTATTATTGGTATTGCTTCCTCATTGCCCAATACTAAATCTATTCTCGAGAGCGTGGAGTGTGTCCTGGAGAGACAGGAGTATTGCCGGGCTGAAGGGTTGTGTAATCTCCATATATCCCTTAACCCTATTTCTTCCAAGAATTTGACTAGTCTAGCGTCTCTTGTTTTACCCTGAAGAAACTGACTAGGAAATCTGTCTTTATCCCAATCTAGGACCATATTAAAATCGCCCATTACGAGCACCGGTATTCCCGGCCTCTCCAGAGCAAACTCCATCAGACTGCCCAATATTGAGGTGTTAAAGGGGGGAGGAATATACAAATTAACCAAGATACAGGTTCTATCTTCTACCTTACAGTGTAAAAAGACATAGCGCCCTAGTTCGTCGCACCTACTCTGAATACAATTAAACATTATACCAGTTTTAATGAATATGCCTACCCCTCTAGAGTATGAGGTATGGACCGAATGAAATTGTGTTTGATAATCTCGCCACCCCAGTTGGGGTATAGATATACTCGAGAGATGGGTCTCCTGGAGACATATTATTGAAGAACCATATGTTCTCATCAGTGAGATTACTGCTGCTCTTTTCCCTGGTTCTCCCAATCCCCGGACATTCCATGAACATATTGTCAAATTTTTCACTTGTGCTCTACTATTCATTCATATGCAGTGAAGAATACCCAAATTTTATAGTGGATCCTTTAGTTACTAAAACGTGCCTATTTACTTCTTCTTTTAATTTTTTCTTTATGTGATTTCTTTGTGTAAGTGTCATCGAAGATCTACCACTCCGTATCCCCCATACATTCCCACACCCTCTCTCAAATACCCTTCTCACCGCCTTCCGTGGCTTGGGTTGGGGCTTCCTATTGTGACCCTCTCTAACTTCTTTCAACAACCATTCACCCTGCCAGTGTTTGAAATCTTTCTCACTCCCTCTCCCACCCTCCCTCCCTCCCTCCCCTCCAAAACAAAATACATCTATACCCCTATGGGGGTTTCTCATACCCCTATGCCTCATACACTCAATACTTAATGAAATACTCTGCTTACCCTTTAACTTAAGGAGTTCCACGCATCTCCCCCTTATAGAAGGGGGCAATATGCGTCTCCCTCCCTTCAGTTTGATCTCTCCCCTTACCCCCCTCTCCCTCATGCCGTCCCAAAAAAAAAAAAAAATCATGCATTTTAAATTGTGTTACTTATTCCCAATTACTTCTATACGTGTCTACTCGTCTCTTCCCCTTCACCTCCCCTACAGCCACTGGGGTTACCCCCAAAGTGGGAGAGGGGGAGAGAAGGCAAAAAAAAAAAGAAAAAGGGAAAATTATTCCAGAATTTCTAAAAAAAAAAAGCCTGTGTGTAAGATGTGAAACACAAAAAAAAATCAGCAGCTCTTTACTACGTGATCAGCTGTTTCCAATCACAGCTGATCACGAAGGTAAACAGAAACCGGTTATAGGCACTCCTTTCCTCATGCTGCCAGCGTGAGGAGAGGAGAAGAGAGCCGATAAATGGCTTGTGTAAAAGGGACATGTACACTGATCATCACAGGACTGATTATCAGTGCAGTCCCAACAGTGCCCACCAGTGCTGCCAATCTGTGCCTCCTTATCAGTGCTGCCTATCAGCGCAGCCTCACCAGGGCCACCCTATCAGTGCAGCCTACCAGTGCATATCAGTGCAGCCTTATCAGCGCACATCAGTGAAGGAGAAAAATGACCTGTTTGCAAAATGTTATATCAAACTATGAGAACGTTTTTTTTGTTTTTTTTTTCCCCAAAATTCAGTCTGAATTTGTTTATTTAGCAAAAAATAGAAAACCTAGTGGTGATTAAATACCATCAAAAGAAATCTCTATTTGTGTGCACAAAATGATAAGAAGTTTGTTTGGGTACAGCATTGCATGACTGCGCAATTGTCAGTCAGAATGTGACAGTTCTGAAAGCTGAAAATTGGCCTGGGCAGGAAGGGGATAAAGTGCCCGGTAAGCAAGTGGTTAAAGTGGTTCTAAAGGCTGAGTTTTTTTTTTACCTTCATGCATTCTTTGCATGAAAGTAAAAAACCTGTGTGCAGTGCCCCCCCCCCCCCCAATCATTAACTGAGCCCTCTCCAATTCAGCGATGTTCACGAGAGCCCAGGATTTTCCCTCTTCATTGGCTGAGACAGCAGTGGGAACCAATCACAGCCAGTGAGCCAATGAGGAGAGCAGGGCCGAGCCACGACTCTATGTGTCTTATGGACGCATAGAGCAGCGGCTCAGGAGCGAGCACATAACAGTGCCCCCAGGGGAAGCGGCTTTCTTTGGGGGCACTGCTTGAGGGGGAGGAGCCAGGAGCATCGGTGAGGGACCCGAAAAGAAGAGGATCAGGGCTGCTGTTTGCAAGAACCACTGCACAGCGCAGGTAAGTATAACATGTTTTTTTTTGTTTGTTTTCTAAACACAAAGCTTTAATATCACTTTAAAGCGGAGTTCCACCCAAAAATTTAACTTCCGCTGTCTGGATTCCTCCCCCCATCTGGTGTCACATTTGGCACCTTTCAGAGGGGAGGGGGGGGAGCAGATACCTGTCTAATCCAGGTATTTGCTCCCACTTCCATCAAAAGATTTTATTATCTGCAGCGATCTACGCCATGTCTGGCCCCTCCTCTGTCCCCCGTCCCCCCGCTGTCTTCTGGGAGACACACAGGTCCCAGAAGATAGCAGGGACCATTCAGAATGCGCAGCGTGACTCGCGCATGCGCAGTAGGGAACCAGGCTATGAAGCCACAAGGCTTCACTTTCCGATTCCCTTACTAGCAATGCCGGTGCCTCCACCCGGAGCTGAGGGACGGGTCGGCTTCGGGTGGGGACATCACAGGCGGCCTAGACAGGTAAGTGTCCTTATTTTAAAAGTCAGCAGCTGTAGTATTTGTAGCTGCTGAGTTTTAATTTTTTATTTTTTTTAAGGCGGAACTCCGCTTTAAGTCCTGCTAGATGACTTTAGACTGGCCCCTTTTGCAGGTATAGCTATGTAAAACATTAACCACTTCAGCCCCGGAAGAATTTATCCCCTTCCTGACCAGAGCGACGTTGCACCCAAACAAAATTGACATCCTTTTTCCACAAATAGAGCTTACTTTTGGTGGTATTTGATCACCTCTGCGGTTTTTATTTTTTAAACAAAAAAAAAGAGCGACAATTTTGAAAGAAAAGCAATATTTTTAAATTTTTGCTATAATAAATATCCCCAAAAATATATATAATATTTTTTTTCCCCTCAGTTTAGGCCAATATGTATTCTTCTACAATAAGCTGTGAGGGGGCTAGCTCGGCAGCGGGTATGTGTGACCCCCGGGATGGGCTCCCCACCCAAAAACAGGCCCAGCAGACGGAGGTTGTGGTTTTCAAAATCAAAAAGGTGCGGTTTATTTTCTATTTACAGTGACAAAAACACAGCAAGGCAAAAAAAACAAACACAAAATAAATCCTGGTCAACTTGACCTCTGACTAAACTTACAGGTTTCCTAACTAACGACTGGGATCAGCCTAGTGCTGTCCTAGTCCCTGGTTTTAAATGTCCAAGCAAAATATAGCCACACAGGCTTTCTCTCACCGCACAGGGGTTCACTCTCCCTAGACAGTCCACACAGGTCTGCTTCCAGGCATGAGCTAACATCTAATGAATCTGGGCTTTCTTATAGAGGCCTAAATGAGCTGACAAGGTTCAGCTGGACTCATCAACTCCCTGTCTGCACGACGCCCAGCCCTCTCCCTAGAGGTATGAGTCATCAATGAGCCCACTAGTCTCAGCTGGGCTTATACAACTCTCCACCTAGCTGTATAAATCGGCGTAAAGCCTGAATCTGGGCGAAATATATCTACCCCCCTGGATGCAACCAGGTGACTTTACCTTCCTGCTGTCACATACCCCCCCCTCTTGTTTTAACCTCGGGGTTGGAACACCAGCAATCAGGCATTCATGTACTCGAGACAAAGCATCCACATTCCCCATTTGAACGCCAGGGCGATGCTTTACTGTGAAGTTGAATTCCTGGAGGGCCAGGAACCACCTATTCACTCTTCTATTTGTTTCCTTGTTTTGAGCCATCCACTTTAACGGAGCGTGATCCGTAACCATGTCAAAGTGCCTACCTAGCAGGTAGTACCGAAGGGAATCTAGAGCCCACTTCACCGCTAAACACTCCTTTTCAACGGTGGCGTAATTTACCTCATGGGACTTCAACTTCCTGCTGAGGTAAATGACTGGGTGCTCTTCCCCGTTCCAGACCTGGGACAATACTGCTCCTAACCCCACATCTGACGCATCACTTTGTACGACAAAGTCTCTAGAGAAGTCGGGTGAGTACAACACTGGCTGGCTACATAAGGCTTGTTTCAAGAATTGGAATGCTGCCTCAGCCTCGGGGGTCCATTTAATCATGACCGACCCTTTCCCCTTCGTCAGGTTGGTTAGGGGCACAGCCTTAGAAGCAAAGTGGGGAATGAATCGCCGATAATACCCAGCGATTCCCAGAAAGGCTCGTACCTGCTTCTTGCTGTTGGGACGTGGCCAACTCTGGATGGCCTCGACTTTGTTGAGTTGGGGTTTTATTACTCCCCTCCCAATGGTGTACCCAAGATATTTGGCCTCCTCCTGCCCAATGGTACACTTCTTGGGGTTAGCCGTAAACCCTGCTTCCCGAACAGAGTCCAGGACTGCTTGCACTTTTGGCAGATGTGAGGCCCAATCTGTGCTATGGACAATTACGTCATCCAGGTAAGCCGCAGCATACTTCCGATGGGGCCTCAGCATCTGGTCCATTTTCCGCTGGAATGTGGCCGGCGCATTCTGTAACCCGAACGGCATTCTTTTATATTGGAACGCCCCGTCTGGGGTTACAAATGCGGTTTTCTCTTTGGCTGACTTGGCCAGGGGGATTTGCCAATACCCTTTTGTGAGGTCAAGAGTCGTCATGTATCGGGCTGTTCCCAGCCGGTCGATCAACTCATCTATACGTGGCATGGGGTAGGTGTCAAATTTTGTAACTTTGTTCAACTGACGAAAATCGTTACAAAATCGCCAGCTCCCATCCGGTTTAGGCACCAACACAATGGGACTAGACCAATCACTTTGGGACTCCTCTATCACCCCTAAGTTCAGCATTTTCTGTACTTCCTCCCGTATTGCCTCCCGTCGGGCCTCTGGGATCCGATAGGGTTTTAACTTCACCCTTTCACCGGGCGGGGTAATAATGTCATGCTCTACCCCAGATGTTTGTCCCGGCAGCTCAGAGAATACCTCCTTGTTGCGAAGCACAAACTCCTTAACCTCCTGTTGTTGGGGTTGTGACAAGGTGGCTGCGATTCCAACCTCAGGAATCACGCAACCAGTTTGAGCTGGTGACCAAGTGTCTGCGACTAGGGACTCTCTATCCCTCCAGGCTTTCAACAGATTAACGTGATAGATCTGTTCGGGCTTTCGCCTTCCTGGTTGTCTGACCTTGTAATTCACTTCGCTCACTTTTTCCATTATCTCGTAGGGGCCTTGCCATTTGGCAAGGAATTTACTTTCAACCGTAGGGACAAGTACCAATATCCTATCCCCCGGGGAAAAGGTACGGGTCTTGGCTCCACGGTTGTACACTCTCTGCTGTGCCAACTGCGCTTGGGCCAAATGTTCCTTCACGATGGGCATTACCTGTGCAATTCGATCTTGCATCAGGGCGACATGCTCAATCACACTCCTGTGGGGAGAACTCTCACTTTCCCAAGTTTCCTTGGCAATATCCAACAGCCCTCTTGGGTGTCTCCCATACAGTAACTCAAAGGGGGAGAATCCCGTAGAGGATTGGGGCACCTCCCTAATAGCAAACATCAAATAAGGAAGTAGACAGTCCCAATCCTTTCCATCCCTATCCACCACTTTCTTCAACATTTGTTTTAGGGTTTTGTTGAATCTTTCAACCAGCCCATCGGTTTGGGGGTGATACACAGATGTACGTAATTGCGTCACTTTGAACAATTTACACAGCTCCTTCATAACCCGGGACATAAAGGGTGTACCTTGGTCCGTAAGCAGTTCTTTACAAATACCCACCCGGCTAAAAACAAGAGATAGCTCTTTGGCTATGGTTTTGGCCGAGGTATTTCTGAGAGGGATCGCTTCTGGATAACGGGTGGCATAGTCCATTATAACCAATATGTACTGGTGCCCCCTAGCGGACTTGATTATAGGACCTACCAAATCCATTGCGATTCTCTCAAACGGGACCTCAATGATGGGTAGAGGGACCAGCGGGCTACGGAAGTGTGGCATCGGGGCCGACCTCTGACACACAGGGCAGGAGGAACAATAATTTTCTATGTCCTTCATCACCCCAGGCCAATAGAATCTCTGTAATACCCTCTCTCGGGTTTTCTCTGTCCCCAGATGACCTCCAAGAATGTGCCCATGGGCCAACTCCAACACCAACTTCCTGTAAGGTTTGGGCACCACCAGCTGCTCAACGGTTTCTTCTGCCCTTTTTGCCACCCGATACAGTAGGTCCTTCTCTACGCTGAAGTATGGGTAAGTGCAGGTATTATCTGGGTTCACTAACTCGCCATCTATTTTCACTACGTTTTCCCGTGCCTTTATTAGGGCGGGGTCTTTCAACTGTTCTGTGGCAAAGTTTTCCCTGTGAACCTCAAGATCAGAAAACTCCACAGACGGTAGGTTTTCGTCTGAGGAGGTGGGCTCCTCTCCAGTTTCTTGAGTCTCCCCTGCCAATACTGACAAGGGAAATTCGGGAGAGTCCTCACCACTCTCAGAGGAGTTCTGGCTATCATATTCCTGGTACATAGGGGCACCAGTGGGGGGCTCATGATCATCCCACAGTTCCCAGAACTTCGGAAAATCCCTTCCCACAATGGCGTCATGCGGTAACTGAGACACTAAGCCCACTGGATGAGAGAGGGTACCTTTGGGGGTCTCGAAACACACTGTAGTCACTGGATACTCTCGGGTGTCCCCATGCACACAAATAACGGCTACCTTGCTATTCCCAGAGACCTCTGTTTTAACTAACTCAGCCTTTATCAGGGTCACAAGGCTACCTGAATCCAGCAATACCACAACATTTCTACCATTAATACACATTTTGCATAAATGTTTCTCAGTTCCCCGAATGGCAGTGCATGCGACTGTCGCACACAGCGACTGACGTCTGCCCGTCAGAAAGTCACACTGCATGGGTTCCTCCAAAACCGGGCAATTTGCTGCAATATGTCCCGCTTGCCGGCAGCGGTAGCAAATGATCCTTCTTGCCGCCTCTTGAGCCGCTGATTTCCCAGGCTGTTCTCGCCAAACTTGGGGTAGAGCTCCCACCCTCTCACTCTCTCCACCCTTACCCCTTGGAATCATCTTATCCGCCCCTGGGGATGGTCTGGTCTTAGGGTGGAAAGTCCGAGTGTCTCTGGAAGAGGCCGTCAGGTTCTCTGTAGCCAAGTATTTCTCCACACGATCCACAAGACCATCGGCCGTCTCTGGGTCTCCATGGCTTACCCACTTTTGGATGGCAGTAGGAAGAGCTCTCAAAAACCGATCCATTACAACACGTTCCACAATCTTTGGTGCGGACAAAGTCTCTGGCTGTAGCCACTTTCTGCTCAGGTGAATGAGATCATACATTTGAGACCTGGGGGGTTTTCCAAGCTGGAAAGTCCAGTTATGCACACGCTGAGCCCGGACAGCCAGGGTGACACCCAGCCTTGCCAATATTTCAGCTTTTAGCATCACATAGTCTTTTGCTTGGTCAGGCTCTAGGTCATAGTAAGCTTTCTGCGATTCACCCGTTAACAGAGGAGCCACCAGTCCAGCCCACTGCTCCTCAGGCCACTTTTCTCTTTCAGCGGTCCTTTCAAATGTGGTCAAAAATACCTCTGGATCATCCTCTCCAGTCATTTTTGTCAATAAACGACTCACCCCAAAGGACGCGGTATTAGTGGGACGGCTTTCCTCACCGGTCTGCGGACGTTGCTGCATTACTGCTTCCATCTGTTGTTGTAGTCTCTGCTCTTGCTTCTGCAACAGGTCTATGAAGCGGGCCTCAGATTGCTGTTGGGCTTGTTGCTGAGCCTCCAGACTCTGTTGTAAAGTTGCAAGGCTCTGTTGATGAGCTTGCTGCTGGGCTGCAAGGCTCCTTTGCAAACCTGCATTTGTCTGCTGTTGATTGGCATTTGCTAGAGCCAGCTGTTTCAGTATCTCCTCCATGCTGGCTTAAAAAAAAAACTGCCACTGGTTCTCCACCAACTGTGAGGGGGCTAGCTCGGCAGCGGGTATGTGTGACCCCCGGGATGGGCTCCCCACCCAAAAACAGGCCCAGCAGACGGAGGTTGTGGTTTTCAAAATCAAAAAGGTGCGGTTTATTTTCTATTTACAGTGACAAAAACACAGCAAGGCAAAAAAAACAAACACAAAATAAATCCTGGTCAACTTGACCTCTGACTAAACTTACAGGTTTCCTAACTAACGACTGGGATCAGCCTAGTGCTGTCCTAGTCCCTGGTTTTAAATGTCCAAGCAAAATATAGCCACACAGGCTTTCTCTCACCGCACAGGGGTTCACTCTCCCTAGACAGTCCACACAGGTCTGCTTCCAGGCATGAGCTAACATCTAATGAATCTGGGCTTTCTTATAGAGGCCTAAATGAGCTGACAAGGTTCAGCTGGACTCATCAACTCCCTGTCTGCACGACGCCCAGCCCTCTCCCTAGAGGTATGAGTCATCAATGAGCCCACTAGTCTCAGCTGGGCTTATACAACTCTCCACCTAGCTGTATAAATCGGCGTAAAGCCTGAATCTGGGCGAAATATATCTACCCCCCTGGATGCAACCAGGTGACTTTACCTTCCTGCTGTCACAAAGCGTATATTGATTGGTTTGCACAAAAGTTTTAGCGTCTACAAAAATAGGGGATAGATTTATGGCATTTTTATTATTATTATTTTTTTTACTAGTAATGGCGGCGATCTGCGATTTTTATCGGGACTGCGACATTATGGCGGACACAACGGACACTTTTGACACTATTTTGGGACCATTGTCATTTATACAGCGATCTGTGCTATAAAAATGCACTGATTACTGTGTAAATGACACTGGCAGGAAAGGGGTTAAACACTAGAGGACGATCAAGGGGTTAAGTGTGTCCTAGGGAGTGATTCTAACTGTAGGGGGGATGGACTACCACTGACATGACAGCGATCACTGCTCCCGATGACAGGGAGCAGTAGATCCTTGTCATGTCAGGCAGAACAGGGAAATGCCTTGTTTACATAGGCATCTCCCCATTCTGCCTCACTGTGTCACGATCGCGGGCCGCTGGCGAACTTTGAGGTCGTGGGACCCGCAAGCATGCTCACGGAGGACGCAGCGGGCACGAGCCCGCTACACGGCAAATTAAAGGGGACGTACCTGTACGCCCATTTGCCCACCGCTGCCATTGTGCCAATGTATATCGGCGTGCAGCGGTCGGCAAGTGGTTAAAAATAAGCGTCTATACTATTTAAAATCCAGCAATACACTGTCTGACCCTGCTCTACACATGCTCAGTTGCTTTCTGTTTTGAGGCACTGTCGAGTTTTTAGAGACCAACCTGCTGACAGCCTTAAAGCAGAATTAAACCCTCTTATGCTTTACAGCCAAGGAAGCTGCTTCTGTTTGACCTGCAACTGCCATGGTGCTGCATATGTGATCAGTTATGAACCAGCCATTTTATGGTTTGACCGTTTGTTTGAGGACAGAAGCAAATGTGTCAGCATTCCAGGAAAGTAACTGTTTTCTGGAAACGTTTCTATCATTCTGCTCTCATTCCCAATCTAAGGGGGTACAGTGGGAGGGGCTGAGATTCCCTTCTGACGTATGCAAAATGGCAGAGGGAGGACACATGACCACACAGCAGGTATTTAGCATTATAAAAAAAAAAAAAAAAATAAGAACACATACTGTACTTACCATGTTTTTAAAACCGAGAGGATAAAAGTATATGATAGATGTGATTTTACTAAAGGGGAGAAGAAGCTGCAGCCGAATACTTAATCAGGGTAGGAAAGGGGGGGGGGCAGATCGGAGATCAGCTTCACACAGACTACAGAAATTGTAGGGAGGAAGGGGGAGATACAGAGACATTGAATACACAGCAGGGTGACGGAGGGACGTAAACTGACCACACTTTTAATTGATCAGCAACCATGATTAGCGTGGTCAGTTTACACAGGAGAACACAGGAACAGGCAGGATCAATCAGAAATTTTACAACATGGAAAGAGATAAATTACATTGCGGAAGCACTATGCAATATATCGTCCCTAAAGGGACAGTAGTGGTTTTTCCTTTAGGGTTACAACCACTTTAATGCAGAGGATGCATTAAGGTAAAACACCTACTGCCTTTAGAACCACTTTAAAGCGTAACTCCACTTTTGTTGAGAAAAAAACATTCCCCTCTGGGAGTGATCTGTGTACATTACAAGGATTTTAACAAACAGATTCACACCTTTTTGTTATTCAGAAGAAATAGCTGTTTGTCTGTGTCCATGTGCAAAATAAATGGGAATGGTAGTGACTTTATAATTATCAATCAGCTGCTGCCGCTGTAGGGCTCTAATGAGGAAAGTGGCAGGGTCTGCATTCCTTTAGACATGATTACCCTTTAGGAGTATCTCACCGAAAATGACACTTTTGCTGCAGAGGATGCCTAAAATATGACTTGTAGCTTAGTGCAGACTTCTGGGGAAAATCAGTGAGCCAATCGCACATGCAGGAAATTACATTTCTAGGGGGGAGGTAATTTTTAGTAACATTCAATTACAATATTACTTGTACAGCAATTGTATATGCTATATTATTATTATCATTTTTTTCTTTGTTATTTTTTCCTACAAAAGCAGAGTTACCCTTTAAGGCCACTTATAGGGGTTGATTTTCTTCTTGCAAAGAATATCCAATCACATGCAAGAAAAATAAAAAAAACTTGATTGGATGATGAAAGTCAGCAGAGCTTCACCTCATTTACTAATCTAAGTGAAAATTTGCTTGCAAAGTAAACAGCCTATTTACCTTTAGTAAATCAATACCATATTTTCCATCGGAATCCCAAGATCAGCAGTGTGACAGGTAAGTATTACTAGTGTTCTGTTACAGACAATTCTTTAAAACAAAGAAAATATTGTTGTACAAGTAATTCTTTATTAAATGAGGGCCAGTTCAAACCACGTGCAGTCCAGTGCATTTTTTTTCTGCATCAAACAGTTCCAATGGCAAAATTCACACCAGTGCAATCAGTTGCACGACCTTCCAGCTCCAGAAAAAAAAAGTAGACTAGCACCGGCCCTGCAAACAGGTACCCCCTCAACACACGGTTTGCTATGGGGGGGGGGGCACTCAGAGAAGAGAAAAAACAGAGAAGGCTCGGGGGAGAGGACTCCAAAAGAGGTGGTAAGGGACCATTCTGTGCAATACCACTGTAAAAAAAGTCTTTAAACCATTTTAAGCTGAACTGAGTGGTACATTCGGTACAACCCGAACTGCAAAAAATGACATAAAACGCCACATCACCTCTCCACCTCATCACAGACAATGCAAAGTGTTCTCTGACTGGTGCCTGTGCAACATGAATGAGCGTCTGTATTCAGCAAGCAAAAGTGCGGCCACATTGCCCCGGACCCAGAAGTTAGTGGTGATCACTGTATTAGCAGTGCCTACTACTACAATGATTTTCATCTTCCACAGGGGCCCCACAGATATGGCATATACATACTTATGTAGCGCCCTGCTCCTATTGGGTAGGCACTATTTGTAAATTTAGTTGTCTGAGTTGTAGTTTAGCTCAGAATTATTGTGTAAATTGCTGGTTTCTGTTTCAGTCCAGCTGTGCTGCGCATTTATCCACTTGATTGTAGGTGTCGCTGTCTCCACAGGTCAAGGCTGGAAATGCAGCAGGCTGGATGTATTGAGTATCTCTTGCCCAGAAACTGCTCAGTGGGATTGGTCTCCCCGCTGTACATTCTGGGAGAGGGTACTTATAGGGCCAGACACAGTCGTCCGGGTCTCTCTGACCTGATGGCCCTCCTGGCCAAAGGTGTGCCGTAGCAGTTTTCCTGCCTCGGGGCCGGCTGGCCAGAGGCCTCGTTACTGGAAGTAGGCCCAGGAGTTATGGAGCCTACTAGTCAGGAGTGGTCCTGTGCTGTCTTGCCTGCAGGGAGAAGCCGAGCAATTGAAGAAACCAGGGGAGGACTTTTCCCAGGAGAGGGCCGAGCAAAAAGGCTGGTGCCTCGGGAAGAGCCTGGAGACTCAATTGGAGGACGCATCCCGACCCATCTACCTCACAGCATTGCCGGATCAGCTTAAAGAAACTGGTACTGTGTGACTGTAATTAAACTTTGCAAAAGTCCTGGATCATTCAAGTCTGTGGCAGAGACTATTTGTATTCTTCAAGTCTGTGGCAGAGACTTTTGACCGAGCACCGCACCGGCTGCTAGGTCAGTGAGAGAGGCCAATCCGGTGGTTGCTATATCCAGTGTAGAGACTGTTTGTCCTCTGGAATAAGAAGAACCCGTGATCCGTAAGCAAGGTACCTGAATCTCCCCTAACCCTCCATCCCTCTAATTGACATTTCTTTAATAAAACCATTGGAAAAGAGACGTGTTGGTGCTGACATCTGTGAAAAACTCTTCAATGGAACCCCTATGACGGATACGGTGGAACAGACAGGTAACGGCAAGACCCAAAAATATAACGAGCAGCTCCAACGGGGGTAGTGCTACACTTACATTAGTCCAATGTATCTTCTACAGTATCAAAAAATACCATACCTGGAATTTGGCGTAAAAGCAGTTGTAAACTGTTATAAGATGACCATTTTCTGGTTGCATCTACTTCATCTCCTTTTTTTCTGACTGTTTTTATTTTATTTTAAAATACTAGTAATTAATATTCAATAATCACTAACAGGCCTGGCTGTACCCCCCTTGTTTTACAGCTCCTTCAATTAGCAGTGTGTATAAATATCTATCATAAAGTTCTCTATGGTGAATTGACATAATTAGGCCTAGGCAGCCTGTCAAGTTCCCTGCATTCCAGGACCATGCCACCCATATTACTTACATTGGTGATACTGTGTTTCACAATCCCACCACGTGTCATGTTCATACCAAGATCTAGAGTGGTATCTCAGCCACCAGTCAGGATCAGACCAGTGTGTATCTGATTGGTAGCGTTAGAGAAATAACTTCAGTTCTTTGTAAGAACATGTTGCTACACTAGACTCCATATATAGGCACTGCTTAAAGTGGTAGTAAACCGCTAAATAAAAAAAATAAAAGTTCCCCTGCAAGGAATTGGCATAATGTGCTAGTTTGCATTGCATACTAGCAAATTAAAAAATACTTACATTAGAATGAAGCCCTCCAGCAGTGCCCTGTCACCGCCAACATGGCTTCAATCTTCCCCTGGTCTTCCTTCCGGGTTTGCTGGCTCCGGTCCTGTGAATGGGTGAGCCGCGATGACATAACTCGTTCGCGCACGGGAGTCCCGGTTTACAGCACAGAGCTCTGAAGGGACGACACGGGTATGCCGTCTCTTAAGAGTGCGTGCGCCGGTGATGTCACCGGCTGCATCCCGTGTGAATATCTCCTAAACACCGCAAGTTTAGGAGATATGCACTGTATCTACAGGTAAGCCTTATTATGGTTCAAAGCTGAGTTTACTACCGCTTTAAAGTGGTTGGAAACCCTTACATACCACTTTAACCTACAGGTAAGCATAGATTAAGGCTTACCTGTAGGTGCAACAAATATCTCCTAAACCTACACGGTTTAGGAGATATTTGCAAAAGAAAGGCTCCAATGTCTATGGCGCATGCGCCGTAGACAGCGGCGCGCAGGCGCACTGAGCGCGAGTCAGGAAGCCGTGAATGAAGCCGCGAGTGGCGGCACCAGCGCGCATTCGCGGGAGTGACGTCACGCGACTCCGGCCAGTCACAGAGCCGGAGTTCACGGCCCCCGGAAGAAGAGGTGTGAAGATGGACGCTCACTACTAGCGAGGAAATCGGGGACATCGCGGGCTTCTCCTGCAGGTAAGTGACACATAATGGGCTACTATGCGATGCATAGTAGCCTATTATACTTTACCTTTGCAGGGAAACAAAGAGGAAGTAAACCCATTAGGGTTTACTTCCTCTTTAAGGAAGGAGCATGCCTTCCACAACCCTGGAATGATTACATAGTAGTATACAGTGGGTATAGAAAATAATCAACCCCTTTAAAATAATCACATTTTGTTGCTTTGCAGCCTGAAATGAAGACGGACACCATTTTTGTTTTATCCAGCTGTATTTACTCAGTGCAACTTAAAACATTCAAGTGAAAGATAAAACGTGTCAGAAAAAATAAAAAAACTGAATTACTGAGTTGGAAAAAGGATCATCCCCTTGTGTCAGTATTTTGTTGATCCACCCTTTGCTTTAGATGGGATATGTTTCTACTAACTTTGCACATCTAGATTTTGCAATATTTGCCAACTCTTCTTTGCAGAACTGCTCAAGTTCAGTTACATTTGATGGTGACCGTTTGCGGACTGCAGTCTTCAAGGCATTCCACAGATTTTCAATGGGGGTTAAGTCTGGGCTCTGACTACACTGTGTGCACAATTTTCTTTCTCGTACATCACGGGACACAGAGCGACATAGTCATTACTAATGGGTTATATAGATACCGTCAGGTGCTGGCACTGGCAACTTCCAAAACCGGAAGTACCCTCCCCTATATAAGCCCCTCCCATCCGGGAGCACCTCAGTTTTTTGCCAGTGTCTAAGGTGTTGGCCAAGAAGAAACATGTGTTTTTCACTGAGCTTGCGTACAGGTTCTTTTGGGCCTCAGTAAGCTATTCCGGATCCGACCAAAAAAGCTTCATAGCTAAACGGTCGGTACCCGGGCCTTGCAAAGAAGAGCAAGGTTTTGCCTGTAATGCTTCTCTTAGGAGAGCTGGACCCTGGGATCCAGAGCTCTGGTCATACCCACGACCAAGATGTTTTCTGTGCAGGGTGCTATACAGGTCCAGGGGAGTGGAATCCTTGGGAACCCGGTCCCTGAAGGTTTGATTACAATGCCTGCCGTGATAGGTGAAGTTTGGGCTTTTGTGGGCCAAACAAAGTCCTGCGGCGGGGAACAGGTAAGTGGGGGCCCCCAGGAACTTGGTTCTATTGGGGGACCCCCAAGCCTAATTTGTCTTTCTGTCTGTTACCTAATGGTATTCCCGCTAATATCTGTGCATGCCTGTAACTGCTAAAAAAATGTAATAATTTTTAATGGTGGTCAAGAAAAAAATAAATAAAATGTTTTTTATATATATATATATTTAATATATTAGACTGCGGTACCTGTGTTTGTCCACTAGAGGCCGCTGTGGAACGTTTCTTGTCATGTGGACTAGTTTCTTCTCATCAGAGCAAGTCCAGGCAGATGGTGAGTTCTCTTATGGGAAACTGCTTCCTCTGCCATGTTGCAATGCTCGTCCATCCCCCGGCCTGCGGCAAAGGGGCCCTGGCTCTTGTCCCTGGTTTCCATTTTCGAAATTAGCGCCGAAGGTGCACGTGGCCGCGCGCGTGCGCGTGCACGCGCCTCTATATATAGAGGTGAGCCGGGAAAGGGGGCGGAGCCTGGTGGATGACGCTCTGTGCGCGCCGCAACGCTTCTGCGCATGTGCGGGCGTCCCAGCATGTTAAAAACCACAATTTTGTGTGGTGAGCTGGCTATGAAGTACAGAGACAGAGCTGGCAACATTTAAAGAAGGCATACAGCAAGCGGTTGATACAGGCATCCCCTAGAAAGGCACATTAGTAGACACCAACTGTTTCTTATAGCAGCATTTATGCTAGACTATTGTCAGTAACTGGTGTATTTCGGCTGGAATACCTCAGCTTTGTGGCTTAGGAATATGCCGTCTAAAAACTCCGGGACTAGAAATTCCAGGAGGAATAGGGGGTCTCCATCGGGCTCTGAGGATCTTGGGCATGCTTTGGCTGCACCAGTCTCCCCTGAAGAATCAGAGGTTAGTGACCGTAGAGCACCCTCAGGAGTACCTGGTACTGTGGCTGTCCTCAGTTCACCTGCTCCTGTGTATGTAACAGAGGAGGTTTTTTCCTCAGCTCTGGGAGGGCTGGAAGAGAGATTGTCAGCATTGATCGCGGCTTCCCTGTCACAGGAGAAAAGCGCCCGATCTCCGTCTCCTCCCTCAGAGTGCCTGTTAACAGAGCAACAGTCCCATACAGGGATCGACCTACCTGAAGGGGATCAGGATGAGGTCGATTCGGTTGTAGAGGAATCAACAGTGGAAGAGCCGTTCTCAGCATCACATGCTGAAAGGTTATGGGTTCAGTCCCTGACTAATATGGTCCGATCAGCATTTAAAATGCCACTTGCGGAGCCATCATCCACTTCTGTCTCCTCGTTGGGGTCGCTAAAAGCTCCCCAGACTGTTTGTTCCTTTCCGATCCATCCTTTACTGGAAGGGCTCATTTACCAGGATTGGGAGCATCCTGACAAAATATTTACTCCCCCCAAGAGATTTCCGGTGGTCTATCCCATGGAGGATAAGTTCATCAGAAAATGGAGGGTCCCTACAGTGGACGCAGCCATCTCTTGTGTGAATAAATCACTGACATGTCCGGTGGATAATGTCCAAATGTTCAAGGACCCAATAGATAAAAAATTGGAGTCCTTATTAAAATCTGCTTTCTCTACAGCAGGATTGGTGACACAACCAGCAGTGGCAGCTATTGGGGTCTGCCAAGCAGTGAAGGATCAGTTGAAACAGGTCTTAAGGGACTTGCCAGATCAGCAGGCTCTTGCCCTAGCTGATCTACCTAGAGCCTTATGCTTTGCGGTGGACGCTATAAAGGATTCAATCCATCAGGCCTCCCACCTTACGCTGTCTGTGGTACATATTGCGCAGGCTTCTATGGCTCAAAAACTGGTCTGCTGAAGCTCCCTGTAAAAAATTGCTGGTCAGCTTCCCATTTCATGGTGAACGCTTATTCGGGGAAGACCTGGACAAATATATCCAGAGAATTTCCAGCGGTAAAAGTACACTTTTGCCGGTTAAAAATAGAGTTAGAGGTCCCTCTTTTAAGAGGCCTGCTTCTCCAGTCCCTAGGACATCGGCTGTGAAACAGTTCCGACGGCCTCCTCGGTCAAATCCCGGAGGTAAAAATCAGGGACAATTGCAGGGTAACAAGAAGCCCTGGAGCAGGAGAGGTACAAAACCTCCCCCAAAGTCAAATGCATGAAGGGTTGCCCCCACCCAATCGGGTGGGGGGAAGACTTCAGTTGTTCACAGAGACCTGGCGGGACACGACCTGAGACAGATGGGTGCTCTCCGCAGTAAATCTGGGATACAAATTGGAGTTAAAAAACTCCCCTCCTTCCCGCTTTATAAGGTCAAACGTGCCAAGGGATCCCCAGAAGAGAGGATCCCTCCTGTTGGCACTAGAACAATTATTGCTCCAAGCAGTAATTATAGAGGTTCCCCTGGAAGAATGGGGGTTCGGGTTTTACTCAAACCTCTTTACAGTCCCGAAGCCAAACGGGGACGTGAGGCCCATATTAAATCTAAAAGGGCTAAACAAATTCCTACATATCAGGACTTTCCGGATGGAGTCGATCCGATCGGTAGCCACTGCCCTACAAGGGGAGGAATGGTTAGCCTCGATCGACATCAAAGATGCTTATTTGCACATTCCCATCTTTCCAGCCCACCAAAAATTTCTACGCTTTGCGGTAGAAGGGCGCCATTTTCAGTTCAGAGCCTTACCCTTCGGTCTGGCCACAGCACCAAGAGTGTTCACAAAAATTCTGGCCCCATTATTGGCCAATCTAAGAACACGAGGTGTAACAATAATGGCATATCTAGACGACTTGTTGCTGATAGACCACTCAGTGGAAAAACTAGAAGTGGTTGTTCACGAGACAATCAAGTATCTGGAATATCACGGTTGGATTATCAACCGAGACAAGTCAGCCCTAAAACCAGTCAAAAGTCTGGAATACTTGGGGCTAAGGCTGGATTCAGACCAGAGAAAAATTTTCTTGCCTCAAGAAAAGGGGTCGTCTTTGAGAGATTTGATCCACTTAGTGGGTTCAAAAAGACAGCCATCCATACGCCTGTGCATGAGGCTGCTGGGAAAAATGGTGGCATCATTCGAAGCAGTACCCTATGGTCAATTCCATTCAAGGAAGTTGCAAAGGGCCATACTGTCAGCCTGGAACAAAAAAGTTCAGGCTCTGGACTTACCAATGTCCTTGTCCCCTTCCGTTCGCAAGAGCCTCCGCTGGTGGTTGGTTCCCCAGAATCTGGAAAGAGGGAAATCCTTCAGTCCGATTTCCTGGAAGGTGGTCAGTACAGATGCCAGCCTTATAGGCTGTGGAGCAGTACTGGAGCAATGGTCTCTCCAGGGCAGATGGTCGGATGCGGAAAAGGCCCTGCCCATCAATTTCTTAGAGATACGAGCAGCTCGGTATGCCCTAGTAGCATGGACATCCAAACTCCAAGGGTCCCCTGTCAGAATTCAATCAGACAATGCCACAGCAGTGGCATATATCAATCGTCAGGGGGGCACCAGGAGTCGTGCAGCCCAAAGGGAAGTAAATTACATCCTGAGATGGGCAGAAAGATATGTCCCAGCCATATCTGCGGTATTCATTCCAGGAGTGGAGAATTGGAAGGCGGACTTTCTAAGTCGCCAACAATTATGCCCAGGGGAATGGTCCCTTCATCCCGAGGTTTTCCGGACAATATGTCAGCGGTGGGGAACACCGGATGTAGATCTGCTAGCATCCAGATTCAACACAAAAGTGGACAGGTTTGTCTCTTGGACAAGGGATCCCCTAGCTTGCGGCTCGGATGCCCTAGTGTTCCCTTGGGATCAGTTCAAGCTGATGTATGCATTCCCACCTCCACAATTGTTACCTCGATTACTCCGCAGAATCAGGGTAGAAAAGAAACCAGTGATTCTGGTGGCTCCAGCGTGGCCCCGAAGAGCATGGTACGCGGAGATTGTAAAAATGTCTGTGGGGAGTCCTTGGACCCTCCCACATCGTCCGGACCTGCTTTCGCAAGGACCGATATACCACCCTTCCTTACCAGCCCTAGGTTTGACTGCCTGGCTATTGAAGCCCACATTCTAAAAAAGAGAGGGCTCTCTAATGCTGTGGTATCTACCATGATCAACGCCAGGAAGCCGGTATCCAGGCAGATCTATTATAGAATCTGGAAGGCGTACATCGCCTGGTGTGAGGCCAAGAAATGGCATCCACGTAAATACGTAATAGGTAGGATTCTGGACTTCCTACAATGGGCTGTAGATAGGAAGCTTGCCTTGAGTACTATCAAGGGTCAGATTTCGGCCTTGTCAATATTTTTTCAAAGGCCCTTGGCTTCGCATTCACTAGTCAAAGCCTTTATACAAGGAGTGATGCGTATTAGTCCTCCGGTTAATATTCCCATATGTCCATGGGATCTAAACTTGGTTCTGGCGGTTTTACAGAAACAACCATTTGAACCATTACAGCATATTTCCTTGGTGCTTCTCACCAGGAAATTGATTTTTCTAGTAGCCATTTGTTCGGCTAAAAGAGTGTCGGAATTAGCAGCTATGTCCTGTAAAGAGCCATATCTGGTTATCCATAAGGACAGAGTAGTATTACGTCCTCAGCCAGCCTTTCTTCCTAAGGTGGTATCGAGGTTTCATTTGAACCAAGATGTGGTTCTTCCTTCTTTTTTCCCCAAACCTACTTCGGTAGAGGAAAAGTTATTGCATTCTTTGGATGTAGTAAGAGCAGTTAAAGCTTATCTAAAAGCCACTGCTCAGATTCGCAGAACGGATACTTTGTTTATTCTGCCGGAAGGCCCCAGAAAGGGTCAGGCAGCGTCAAAATCTACTTTAGCCAGGTGGATTCGACAGGTCATAATACAAGCCTATGGCTTGAGAAGGAGACCGCCTCCGTTCAAAGTTAGAGCGCACTCCACGAGAGCAGTTGGAACTTCATGGGCAGTGCATCACCAGGCCTCCCTGGCTCAAATCTGTAAGGCCGCAACATGGTCTTCAGTTCACACGTTTACTAGGTTCTACCAGGTGGACGTTAGAAGTCAGGAGGATGTCGCCTTTGGGCGCAGTGTGTTGCAGGCCGCAAAAGATCCTCATGTCTGATAGCGCTCAGCTTATATATGGTGTATCCCCCCCCCTCATTTGGCATTGCTTTAGGACATCCCATTAGTAATGACTATGTCGCTCTGTGTCCCGTGATGTACGAGAAAGAAAATAGGATTTTTATAACAGCTTACCTGTAAAATCCTTTTCTTGGAGTACATCACGGGACACAGAGCTCCCGCCCCTCTTTGGGGACACTTATTGCTTTGCTACAAAACTGAGGTGCTCCCGGATGGGAGGGGCTTATATAGGGGAGGGTACTTCCGGTTTTGGAAGTTGCCAGTGCCAGCACCTGACGGTATCTATATAACCCATTAGTAATGACTATGTCGCTCTGTGTCCCGTGATGTACTCCAAGAAAAGGATTTTACAGGTAAGCTGTTATAAAAATCCTATTATTAGGCAAGTTGTATTTTTGAGGATTCATTTTGATATTGAACAACTAAAGTCCTCTCAGTCAACCAAAATGTTAATAAACCTCAAACCTGAATATTTAAGAACGTAAAAGTGACGTTTTGGCTTTCTTAGGGGAATATCTATGTGTGCACACTTATTGGGCAACTATTAGGCCCCTTTCACACTGGGGCGGGCAGGTGCGGTATAGCAGCGCGATTTTCAGCGCTGCTATACCGTCGTTCTTACCGCGGTATGCGGCCGCTAGGGGGGTGAATTTAACCCCCGCTAGCGGCCGAAAAAGGGTTAATACCGCCCGCAAACCGCAGCAATTGCCGCGGTTTGCGGGCGGTATTACCGCGCTGTCCCATTGATTTCAATGGGCAGCCGCGGTAAAGGAGCGGTGAACACACCGCTCCTTCACCGCTGTAAAGAAGCGGCTAGCAGGACTTTTGGAGCGGTCCTGCTAGCGCACCACTTCAGTGTGAAAGCCTTCGGGTTTTCACATTGAAGGCTACAGCCACAAATTTTTCATGCAGTATAATAGCGCTAATATTAGCGCTAAACCGCATGAAAAACGCCCCAGTGTGAAAGGGGCCTAAAGAAGCGGCTAGCAGGACTTTTGGAGCGGTCCTGCTAGCGCACCACTTCAGTGTGAAAGCCTTCGGGTTTTTACATTGAAGGCTACAGGCAGGAATTTTTCATGCGGTATAATAGCGCTAATATTAGCGCTAAACCGCATGAAAAACGCCCCAGTGTGAAAGGGGCCTCAGTGTGCACAATTATTATGCAATTAAATGATAAATGGAAATTTTCCCATCTCACTTGTTTATTTCCACCTGTTAAAGTGAGAATAATAAACAAACAATTCAAAATTTACAAATAAACATTTCTGACATTTACAAAAAAAAAAAATCAGTGACCAATAAAACCACCCTTCTTTTCAATAACAGTCATAAGCCTTCCATTCATGGAGTCTGTCCGTTTCTTAATCTGTTGACATTTTATCAACTTTTTGTGCATCAGCAACCACAACCTCCCAGACACTGTTCAGAGGGGTGTACTGTTTTCCTTCACCGTAAATCTCCAGTTTAATTAAGCACTTAAGGACCGCCTAACGCCGATATACGTCGGCAGAATGGCACGGCTGGGCATAAGCACGTACAGGTACGTCCCCTTTAAGATGCCCAGCCATGGGTCGCGTGTGCGCCGGCGCGCTCGGGACCCGGTCGCGAGCTCTGTGACCGCGCCCCGCGGACCCGATCGCCGCCGGTGTCCTTGTGATTGGGTAACAGAGCTGAAGAACGGGGAGAGGTAAGTGTAAAAAAACCTTTCCCCTTTCTTCCTAGTGAGAGTATCACTGATCGTCTGTTCCCTGTCATAGGGAACGAAGATCAGTGACATCACACGCCAAGCCACGCCCCCACACAGTAAGAATCACTCATTAGGTCACACTTAACCCCTTCAGCGCCCCCTACAGGTTAACCCCTTCACTGGCAGTGTAATTTTCACAGTAATCAAGCACTGATCGCTGTAAAAATGAAAATGGTGTCAAAAGTGTCCAATGTGTCTGCCATAATCTTGCAGTCACGATAAAAATCGCTGATCGGCGCCATTACTAGTAAAAAAAAAAAATTATTAATAAAAATGCCATAAAACTATCCCCTATTTTGTAGACGCTATAACTTTTGCGCAGTCCAATCAATAAAAGCTTATTGCGATTTTTTTTTTTTTACCGAAAATATGTAGAAGAGAACGTATCGGCTTAAACTGAGGAAAAAA
The DNA here is from genome assembly GCA_029206835.1 of Rana muscosa. Lineage (NCBI taxonomy): Eukaryota > Metazoa > Chordata > Amphibia > Anura > Ranidae > Rana > Rana muscosa. The sequence continues at coordinate 292,992,137 of CM055117.1, forward strand.
AATGTTTTTTTATATATGTAGTGGGGTGCTATAATTAAGGGAAGTATCTGAGTGGTAATCAGGCTCAGATTGTTAGGGTTCAAGGACCATTTCTGTCCCTGGGAGAAAGTACTGATGTGCAGTTCCCTTGGGCCTATAGGTGGCGCTGTTGCCATAGGCCCGGGTTGAACCACAGTACAGGGTTGTGCCTTTTCTTGTCCCCTCTTGACAGCAGTGCAGCGGGGTGGGGAACCTGCTGTGCCTGACAGGAGAGGGTATAAAAGGGGCGGCCATCTTCCCGAGGGGTTGTTGTGTCGCGCCCAGGCACCTTAGACCTGGGTTTGTGTGTCGCCTCCGGGTGCCCTAGGCCTGGGCGTGTGTTGCCTCCAGGTTCCCTAGACCCGGAGGCGGAGTTGCTGTTCCATCCCAGACACCTTCAGTCTGGGGTGAGGTACTAAATAGGAGGCCCGGGGCCCAGCAACCTTCGGCTGGGGTCCGCTATGGATCGAGAGCTCCCAGGGTACCGCCTTGCGAGGGGACCCGTATCTTGGATCGAGGAGGCCAGGGAGGTGACTAGGGATGAGCCGAACACCCCCCGGTTCGGTTCGCACCAGAACCTTCGAACGGACCGAAAGTTTGCACGAACGTTAGAATCCTATTTAATACAATGGACGCGAACGTTCGAAATCTAAAGTGCTAATTATAACGACTAATATGCATGTTATTGTCCTAAAAAGGGTTTGGGGACCCGGGTTCTGCCCCAGGGGACATGTATCAATGCAAATCGAAGTTTTAAAAACGGCCGTTTTTCGGGAGCAGTCATTTTAATGATGCATAAAGTGAAAAAAAAGATGTGAAATATTCCTTTAAATATCGTACCTGGGGGGTGTCTAAAGTATAACAAAAATGTCACTGCCCCAATCTATGACTGGTCTTCACAGCAAGGAGCACTGGATGGGCGGACGCATGTCAATAAAAAACACACACAGAATGTCCAAGCTCAACTTACCAACCAATCAGCAAGAAAACGAATTCACCTGTCTAACAGTACGTTTAAAAACAGGGGTTTAGTTGCACGCATTTGCAAATACATGTGTAAGCTGCAGGCCCCGTCAAGGCTCCCTGTATGCTGCAGTCCTAACTCTAAAATTTAAGGTCTCCTCAATGGAAGCACATGTATGCTGATGGATAGATAAAGGGCAGATGACTGGGGGAGCCCACCCTTCATTAAAGGGGCAGGAGCACACTAAACACCCAGCACATGGAAGCAAAGGTGCTAGTGCGTTGCCTGACCACAATGACACCAATACATATAACAAAAATGTCACTGCCCCAATCTATGACTGGTCTTCACAGCAAGGAGCACTGGATGGGCGGACGCATGTCAATAAAAAACACACACAGAATGTCCAAGCTCAACTTACCAACCAATCAGCAAGAAAACGAATTCACCTGTCTAACAGTACGTTTAAAAACAGGGGTTTAGTTGCACGCATTTGCAAATAAATGTGTAAGCTGCAGGCCCCGTCAAGGCTCCCTGTATGCTGCAGTCCTAACTCTAAAATTTAAGGTCTCCTCAATGGAAGCACATGTATGCTGATGGATAGATAAAGGGCAGATGACTGGGGGAGCCCACCCTCCATTAAAGGGGCAGGAGCACACTAAACACCCAGGTGTCTAAAGTATGCCTGTGAAGTGGCATGTGTTTCCCGTGTTTAGAACTGTCCCTGCACAAAATGACATTTCTAAAGGAAAAAAAGCCATTTAAAACTGCTTGAGGCTTTAATGTAATGTCTGGTCCTTGGTAATATGGATGAAAATCTTTGAGAAAAATGGCATGGCTACCCCATCACCCCCCTACCCCAGCCCATTACCAGCCCTTTTGGTTCTTGTATGGATATTAAGGGGAACCCCGCACCCAAAATAAAAAAAGGCCCTATATACTCTGAACAGCAGTATACAGGCAGTGCAAACAAGACACGGACTGTAGGTTTGTCCTTAAGTAGAATCTGTTTGTAATTTTGAACAGGTACATTGTTTAAGTGTAGCTCCAGCCAAAAAATATATTTTTAAGCTTTTTGGAAAACATAGGGAAGGGTTATCACCCCTGTAACATTTGTTTTGCTGTCTGTGCACCTGTTCAGAACATTTCACCTCACTTTCCGTCCCAATGACAAATGTTTTTGAAAAGTGGGGGTTTATTGAATCAAGGATTGGTGATAAAGCATCAGTAGAGAGGAGACACCTTTTTCCCATATTAACTCTTACAGGAGAGAATTTTCGCTTCCCATTCCCATTCCTCTCACTTCCTGTTGTCTCCTTCCGTTTGCAAGAAGGAGTCGTTTGTAAGTTGGATGTTTGAAAGTAGGGGCCTGCCGTATATACTCTGCTGAAATTTGCCCCTTAGATGTTGGTGTTGCCACAACACAGTGAGCCCTCACAGTTACTCTTGGTGGGCGCTGGAACGCCCTGCTGTGAACTATTATATCAGGAATTGTAATTACATGCCATTGTTGAACAGTGGTAGGAAAAATTGGGCCTTTGGTGGTGGTGTCAGCCCTCACAGTTCCTCTTGGTGGGCGCATGAATGGGCCCTACTGTAAATTATTAGATCAAGAATTGTATCGGATCATGGAGGAGGAGGAGGAGGATAGTCAGTCAACATAACAGGACAGTCACTCAGCATCAGCATCAGTCTTGAAGGGATGTGACATTTGAAAATAAATTATTCTGTTATATCAGCTTCAGGTGCTTGGTAGCTGGTGGTGATCCAAGACTGGTTCATCTTTATGAAGGTCAGTCGATCAACCGAGTCGGTGGACAGGCGCACCCTGTGATCCGTGACAAAGCCTACAGCAGCACTGAATGTGCGTTCCGAAAGAACGCTGGATGCAGGACAGGCCAGTAGCTTAATTGCATACTGTGCAATAGTGATGAGCCGAACACCCCCGGGTTCGGTTCGCACCAGAACCCGCGAACGGACCGAAAGTTCGCACGAACATTAGAACCCTATTAAATACAATGGATGCGAACGTTCGGATTCTAAAGTGCTAATTATAACGACTATTATCCATGTTATTGTCCGAAACAGAGTTTGGGAACCCGGGTTCTGCACCAGGGGACATGGATCAATGCAAAAAGAAGTTTTAAAAACGGACGTTTTCCGGGAGCAGTTATTTTAATGATGCATAAAGTGAAAAAAAAAAAGTCAAATATTCCTTTAAATATTGTACCTGGGGGGTGTCTAAAGTATGCCTGTGAAGTGCCACGTGTTTCCCGTGTTTAGAACTGTCCCTGCACAAAATAACATTTCTAAAGGAAAAAAAGCCATTTAAAACTGCTTGCGGCTTTAATGCAATGTCTGGTCCCGGTAATATGGATGAAAATCTTTAGGAAAAATGGCATAGCTACCCCATCAACCCCCCGCCCCCTACCCCAGCCCATTACCAGCCCCTTTGGGTCTTGTATGGATATTAAGGGGAACTCCGCACACAAAATAAAAAAGGACCTATATACTCTGAACAGCCGTATACAGGCGGTGCATACAAGACAGGGACTGTAGGTTTGTTCTTATGTAGAATCTGTTTGTAATTTTGAACAGCTGCATTGTTTAAGTGGAGCTCCATGCCAAATTCCTTTTTTTTTAGCTTTTTGTAAAACATAGGGAACGGTTATCACCCCTGTCACATTTTTTTTGCTGTCTGTGCCCCTGTTCAGAACATTTCACCTCACTTTGCGTCCCAATGACAACTGTTTTTGAAATGTGGTGTTTTTATTGAAACAAGGATTGGTGATAAAGCATCAGTAGAGAGGAGACACCTTTCTCCCATATTAATTCTTACAGGAGAGAATTTTCCTTCCAAGGGGTAGATTTCCTCTCACTTCCTGTTGTCTTCTTCCGTTTGCAAGTAGTAGTAGTTTGTAAGTTGGATGTTTGAAAGTAGGGACGTGCCGTATATACTCTGCAGAAATTGGCCCCTTAGGTGTTGGTGTTGGCACAACACTGAAAGCACTCACAGTTATTGTTGGTGGGTGCTGGAACGCCCTGCTGTCAACTATTATATCAGGAATTGTAATAACATATAATTGTTGATCAGTGGTAGTAAAAATTGGGCCTTTGATGGTGGTGCTGGTGCCACAACACTGTAAGGCCTGACAGTTACTCTTGGTGGGCGCAGCAATGGTCCCTGCTGTGAATTATTAGATCAATAATTATAATTGCATGCCCCTGTTGAACAGGGGCTGAAAAATTGGGCCTTTGGTGGTGGTGGTGGTGGTGATGGTGGTGCTGGTGCCACAACACTGTAAGGCCTGACAGTTACTCTTGGTGGGCGCAGCAATGCTCCCTGCTGTGAATTATTAGATCAATAATTATAATTGCATGCCCCTGTTGAACAGGGGCTGAAAAATTGGGCCTTTGGTGGTGGTGGTGGTGGTGATGGTGGTGCTGGTGCCACAACACTGTAAGGCCTGACAGTTACTCTTGGTGGGCGCAGCAATGGGCCCTGCTGTGAATTATTAGATCAATAATTATAATTGCATGCCCCTGTTGAACAGGGGCTGAAAAATTGGGCCTTAGGCACTGGTGGCACAACACTGCAACCCCTCACAGATACTGTACTTGGAGCACAGCAATGAGGCCTGTTGCAAAGTATTGCATCAAAAATTTTAATTGCACGCCCCTGTTAAAGAGGGGCTGAAAAATTGGGCCTTAACCACTGGTGGCGTCACCCATAAACCAAAATGATCTTCCAAGCTATCATCGTTAATCGTATCATTGAGGAGGAGGAGGAGGATAGCCAGTCAACATAACAGCACAGGCACTCAGCATCAGCATCAGTCTTGAAGGGATGTGACATTTTAAAATCAATTAGTCTGTTATATCAGCATCTGGTGTGTGGTAGCTGGTGGTGATCCAAGACTGGTTCATCTTGATGAAAGTCAGTCGATCAACCGAGTCGGTGGACAGGCGCACCCTGTGATCCGTGACAAATCCTCCAGCAGCACTGAATGTGCGTTCTGAAAGAACGCTGGATGCAGGACAGGCCAGTAGCTCAATTGCATACTGTGTAAGCTCTGGCCAGTGATCCATCCTCAAGACCCAGTAAGCCAGAGGATTTTCGGTGGGGAAGGTGTCCAAGTCTGACCTTGCCCCTAGGTATTCCTGGACCATGTATATCAGACGCTGGCGATGGTTGCTGGAACCGATCATACTTTGGGGCTGCGGACTAAAGAATTGTCTGAACGCATCGGTCAGACGGCCACCTTCCCCACCGCTCCTTCTTTGACTGCCCGAAGCCTCAGCAACTCGTTGTCCAGGAACAGGAGTTTGTAACCTCCCAGTCTCTGGGAACGCGTTGCACAGACCTTTCTGCAAGGCCTCCCGGAGTTGTCTCATCCTCTGCTCCCTCTGCGACGGTACGATAAGGTCCGCAACCTTACCCTTGTACCGTGGATCAAGGAGAGTGGCCAGCCAGTAATGGTCCCTCTCCTTGATCCGAAGAATACGAGGATCCTTCCGCAGACTTTGCAGGATCAGGGAGGCCATGCAGCGTAGGTTAGCTGAGGCATTCAGTCCGGAGTCCTCTGGGTCACTAAGGACGACATGATCCGCAGCCACCTCCTCCCAGCCACGTACAAGTCCACTGGTTTCTTGGGACTGTAAATCATCCCTAAAAGACTGCTGCTGATGATGCTGAGTGCCAGCCTCCACCTCCATGCTGACACAATCCTCCTCCTCCTCCTCTTCCTGTGCGATGGGTGGGACAGAAGGAACACTGTCTGGGTAAAGGGGGCCTTGAGAGGCAAGGAAGTCCTCCTCTTCCTGCCTCTGTTCTGCCTCAAGTGCCCTGTCCATTATTCCACGCAGCGTGTGCTCCAACAGGTGGACAAGAGGTACAGTGTCACTGATGCATGCACTGTCACTGCTCACCATCCTCGTGGCCTCCTCAAATGGTGCCAGGACAGTGCATGCATCCCTGATCATGCCCCACTGGCGTGGTGAAAAAAACCTGAGCTCCCCTGACCCTGTCCTGGTGCCGTAGTCGCACAGGTACTCATTGATGGCCCTCTGCTGCGTGTGCAGCCGCTGCAGCATGGCCAACGTTGAGTTCCACCTGGTGGGCATGTCACATATAAGGCGGTTCTTGGGCAGGTTCAACTCCTTTTGAAGCTCAGCCAGGCGAGCACTGGCATTATAAGAAATGCGGAAATGCGCACAGACTTTCCTGGCCTGCCTCAGGACATCCTGTAAGCCCGGGTACCTGCCCAAGAACCGCTGCACCACCAGGTTAAGGACGTGAGCCATACAGGGCACATGGGTCAGTTGTCCCTGTCGGAGGGCGGAGAGGAGGTTGGTGCCATTGTCGCAAACCACCATTCCTGGCTTAAGCTGGCGTGGCGTCAACCACCTCTCGGCCTGCCCCTGCAGAGCAGACAGGACCTCTGCCCCAGTGTGGCTCCTGTCCCCCAAACACACCAGCGCAAGCACGGCATGGCATCTTTTTGCCTGCGTACTTGCGTAGCCCCTTGAACGCCTACGGAGCACCGCTGGTTCCGAGGACAAACCACAGGAAGAGGCCATGGAGGAAGAAGAAGAGGAGGGGGTGGAGGAGAGAGGTGTGTCACAACCAGTAGTAGCATTTTGGAGGCGTGGCGGTGGAACAACCTCCAACACTACTGCACCTTGTCCTGCATCCTTCCCAGCTGCCAAAAGAGTGACCCAATGGGCCGTGAAAGAAAGGTAACGTCCCTGTCCATGCCTGCTGGACCATGAGTCAGCGGTAATATGCACCTTACCGCTGACCGCCCTGTCCAGCGAGGCCAAGACATTGCCTTCCACATGCCTGTAGAGAGCCGGAATCGCCTTCCGTGCGAAAAAGTGGCGTTTGGGAACCTGCCACTGAGGAACCGCACATTGCACAAACTCACGGAATGGGGCCGAGTCTACCAACTGAAAAGGCAGCAGTTGAAGCGCTAGCAATTTAGCCAAGCTAGCATTCAACCGCTGGGCATGTGGATGGCTGGGAGTGAACTTCTTTCGACGGTCCAGCAGCTGGGGCAGGGAAATTTGCCTGCTAGAATCGGACGTTGGTGTACTGCTAGCAGAGTGCCCGCAAGTACTTGCCTGTGACACACCTAATTCTACACCTTCATTCCTCTCAGAGCAGGTTTCAGAGAGGAGTGAAGGTATAGTGGGGTTGGAGATCCCAGCTGATGCGGTGCAAGAAGAGGTCAGCTTTGTTCTTTGGTGTGGGTCTTTAAGGTAGGCTTGCCAACGAGCTGCATGGCAGGTCAACATATGTCTGATCAAGCATGTGGTGCCCAAGCGGCTGATGTTTTGGCCACGCGATATACGCTTCAGACATATGTTGCAAACAGCAGCTGTGCGATCTGATGCACTCGCCTCAAAAAAGGCCCACACCAAAGAACTTTTTGAATGACGGGCAGAGGCAGCGCCCTGCACAGGCGGAGCTCTGCGGTGTGATTCCGTCGGTGTGCTGCCCATACGCTGGCCACTCAAGGGCATCCTGCCTCGTTGGAGATGTGCCTCCTCCTCATCCTCCTCCTCCTCTCTCCTATTAGGCACCCACGTGGAGTCAGTGACCTCATCATCCCCTCCCCCCTCATCACTGGAGCCAATCTGGCAGTATGCTGCAGCTGCTGGAGCATGACTGCCAGATTGGTGTCCTTCTTGAGCATCCCCTCTCTCTGCTCTCACGCTGCTGCCTTCCTCTAGCTGGGTATCATCATCAGATCCTTCCAAACGCTGGGCATCCTCCTGGAGCATGTACCCAACACTGTGCTCAAACAGTTCGGGGGACTCCTCAGGAGGAGGACATGGTGGGTCTAGGGAAGGATTGACTAATGAAGATAATGATACCAGAGAAGAGGACGCTTTGGCAGCTGCTTTGCCAGTACCCTGAGCCTGGGTGAGAGAGGATGAGGAGGATGAGGTGGGCTTGGTCATCCACTCTACCAAGTCTTCGGCATGATGTGGCTCAACATGTCCAGCTGCCGAAAAGAAGGACAAGCGTGTCCCATGGCCATGTGCTGATGACAATGCACCGCGTCCACGACCAGCACTGTTGCCCCCAGACACAGAGCCTGCTTGCCCTCTTTTTTTGCCTCCTGACTGTCTGCCTCTCCTTGTTTGCCTTCCAGACATTTTAATGGATGGCCTGCAGGGAGATGGGAAAAACAGCAATAAGGGCTACCTTCAGGTGTATACTGTGCAGGAGGCTTAGCAACAATGACACTGACACTGTCCCCTGCCTATCCTTCTCTGTCCCTCAACTCAAGGATTGAAAATATGGTTCAGCAAAATAGTTTTAGAACAGAATAGCACACTCACACTTTCCCTCACTGTCCTACTCTGTCCCTCCCTACAAACAAGATTTAGCACAGAATAGCACACTGATAATTTCTACGAGTGTCCTTCTCTGTCCCTAAACTCAAGGATTGAAAATATGGAACAGCAAAATTGGTTTAGAACAGAATAGCACACTGTCAGTTTCACTCACTGTACCTCTCTGTCCCTCAACTCAAGGATTGAAAATATGGTTCAGCAAAATAGTTTTAGAACAGAATAGCACACTGACACTTTCCCTCACTGTCCTACTCTGTCCCTCCCTACAAACAAGATTTAGCACAGAATAGCACACTGATAATTTCTATGAGTGTCCTTCTCTGTCCCTAAACTCAAGGATTGAAAATATGGAACAGCAAAATTGGTTTAGAACAGAATAGCACACTGGCAGTTTCACTCACTGTACCTCTCTGTCCCTCAACTCAAGGATTGAAAATATGGTTCAGCAAAATAGTTTTAGAACAGAATAGCACACTGACACTTTCCCTCACTGTCCTACTCTGTCCCTCCCTACAAACAAGATTTAGCACAGAATAGCACACTGATAATTTCTACGAGTGTCCTTCTCTGTCCCTAAACTCAAGGATTGAAAATATGGAACAGCAAAATTGGTTTAGAACAGAATAGCACACTGTCAGTTTCACTCACTGTACCTCTCTGTCCCTCAACTCAAGGATTGAAAATATGGTTCAGCAAAATAGTTTTAGAACAGAATAGCACACTGACACTTTCCCTCACTGTACCTCTCTGTCCCTACAAACAACAAGGATTAGCACAGAATAGCACACTGTCACTGACACTCTCCCTACCTATCCTTATTTGTCCCTAAACACAAGGAATCCAGGATTAGTAAAGGAAAAATAATGACACTGTTCCTGCCTATGCTTCTCTTTCCCTGCTCCGGAACACACTACACAAGGCCGCCGCGCTGGCGGCCTTTTATATTGTGGGGCGTTTACTAAACCCCCTCAGCAATAATTGGCCACAGGCATCCTGCCTGTGGCCACTCATTGCTCTCCTCGCTGCCGGCGCTGTGATTGGCCAAGCATGCGGAGTCACAGTGCATGCTTGGCCAATCACAGCGCCTGGATGACACTGCGATGGCGTAGTGCATTGTGGGCCGTTCGCGTCACTCGAATTTGGCGCGAACGGCCCAAATCGTTCGATCTTCGTCGAACAATCGAACAGCCGATGTTCGAGTCGAACGTATGTTCGACTCGAATAGGGATGAGCTTCGTGTTGTAGTGTGTTCCGGAGCAGGGAAAGACAAGCATAGGCAGGGACAGTGACATTTATTTCTTTCTTGCTTAACCTGGATTCCTTTAGTTTAGGGAAAGAGAAGGATAGGTAGGGAGAGTGTCAGTGTGTTTTACTGTGCGAGTCCTTGTTTCTAGGGACAAAGAAGGAAAGTGAGGGGATTTCTCCTTGTGCTATAGTGTGCTTTAAAAAAACATTTTTTCTAGGGACAGAAAACTGTAGGTAGGGAGAGTGTCAGTTTCTTTCACTGTGCCAGTCCTTGTTTCTAGGGACAAAGAAGGAAAGTGAGGGGAATTCTCCTTGTGCTATAGTGTGCTTTAAAAAAACATTTTTTCTAGGGACAGAAAACTGTAGGTAGGGAGAGTGTCAGTTTCTTTCACTGTGCCAGTCCTTGTTTCTAGGGACAAAGAAGGAAAGTGAGGGGAATTCTCCTTGTGCTATAGTGTGCTTTAAAAAAACATTTTTTCTAGGGACAGAAAACTGTAGGTAGGGAGAGTGTCAGTTTCTTTCACTGTGCCAGTCCTTGTTTCTAGGGACAAAGAAGGAAAGTGAGGGGAATTCTCCTTGTGCTATAGTGTGCTTTAAAAAAACATTTTTTCTAGGGACAGAAAACTGTAGGTAGGGAGAGTGTCAGTTTCTTTCACTGTGCCAGTCCTTGTTTCTAGGGACAAAGAAGGAAAGTGAGGGGAATTCTCCTTGTGCTATAGTGTGCTTTAAAAAAACATTTTTTCTAGGGACAGAAAACTGTAGGTAGGGAGAGTGTCAGTTTCTTTCACTGTGCCAGTCCTTGTTTCTAGGGACAAAGAAGGAAAGTGAGGGGAATTCTCCTTGTGCTATAGTGTGCTTTAAAAAAACATTTTTTCTAGGGACAGAAAACTGTAGGTAGGGAGAGTGTCAGTTTCTTTCACTGTGCCAGTCCTTGTTTCTAGGGACAAAGAAGGAAAGTGAGGGGAATTCTCCTTGTGCTATAGTGTGCTTTAAAAAAACATTTTTTCTAGGGACAGAAAACTGTAGGTAGGGAGAGTGTCAGTTTCTTTCACTGTGCCAGTCCTTGTTTCTAGGGACAAAGAAGGAAAGTGAGGGGAATTCTCCTTGTGCTATAGTGTGCTTTAAAAAAACATTTTTTCTAGGGACAGAAAACTGTAGGTAGGGAGAGTGTCAGTTTCTTTCACTGTGCCAGTCCTTGTTTCTAGGGACAAAGAAGGAAAGTGAGGGGAATTCTCCTTGTGCTATAGTGTGCTTTAAAAAAACATTTTTTCTAGGGACAGAAAACTCTAGGTAGGGAGAGTGTCAGTTTCTTTCACTGTGCCAGTCCTTGTTTCTAGGGACAAAGAAGGAAAGTGAGGGGAATTCTCCTTGTGCTATAGTGTGCTTTAAAAAAACATTTTTTCTAGGGACAGAAAACTGTAGGTAGGGAGAGTGTCAGTTTCTTTCACTGTGCCAGTCCTTGTTTCTAGGGACAAAGAAGGAAAGTGAGGGGAATTCTCCTTGTGCTATAGTGTGCTTTAAAAAAAAACATTTTTTTCTAGGGACAGAAAACTCTAGGTAGGGAGAGTGTCAGTTTCTTTCACTGTGCCAGTCCTTGTTTCTAGGGACAAAGAAGGAAAGTGAGGGGAATTCTCCTTGTGCTATAGTGTGCTTTAAAAAAAACATTTTTTCTAGGGACAGAAAACTGTAGGTAGGGAGAGTGTCAGTTTCTTTCACTGTGCCAGTCCTTGTTTCTAGGGACAAAGAAGGAAAGTGAGGGGAATTCTCCTTGTGCTATAGTGTGCTTTAAAAAAACATTTTTTCTAGGGACAGAAAACTGTAGGTAGGGAGAGTGTCAGTTTCTTTCACTGTGCCAGTCCTTGTTTCTAGGGACAAAGAAGGAAAGTGAGGGGAATTCTCCTTGTGCTATAGTGTGCTTTAAAAAAACATTTTTTCTAGGGACAGAAAACTCTAGGTAGGGAGAGTGTCAGTTTCTTTCACTGTGCCAGTCCTTGTTTCTAGGGACAAAGAAGGAAAGTGAGGGGAATTCTCCTTGTGCTATAGTGTGCTTTAAAAAAACATTTTTTTCTAGGGACAGAAAACTCTAGGTAGGGAGAGTGTCAGTTTCTTTCACTGTGCCAGTCCTTGTTTCTAGGGACAAAGAAGGAAAGTGAGGGGAATTCTCCTTGTGCTATAGTGTGCCAAAGCATTCCTCATCAACCATCTTTGAAATCCTTGTTTTTTGGACAGTCAGGGAAATTGTCGTTGTGCTATTCTGTGCAAAAGCAATAATCCTCAACCATATTTAGAAATCCTTAAGTAAAGGGACAGAGAAGGACACCTGAAGGTAGCCCTTATTGCTTTTTTCCCATCTCCCTGCAGGCCATCTATTAGAATGTCTGGAAGGCAAACAAGGAGAGGCAGACAGTCAGGAGGCAATAAAAGAGGGCAAGCAGGCTCTGTGTCTGGGGGCAACAGTGCTGGTCGTGGACGCGGTGCATTGTCATCAGCACATGGCCATGGGACACGCTTGTCCTTCTTTTCGGCAGCTGGACATGTTGAGCCACATCATGCCGAAGACTTGGTAGAGTGGATGACCAAGCCCTCCTCCTCCTCCTCATCCTCTCTCACCCAGGCTCAGGGTACTGGCAAAGCAGCTGCCAAAGCGTCCTCTTCCCTGGTATCAATGTCAGACTCATCATCAGTCACTCCTTCCCTAGACCCACCATGTCCTCCTCCTGAGGAGTCCCCCGAACTGTTTGAGCACAGTGTTGGGTACATGCTCCAGGAGGATGCCCAGCGTTTCGAAGGGTCTGATGATGAAACCCAGCTACAGGAAGGCAGTAGCGTGAGAGCAGACAGAGGGGATGCTCAAGAAGGACACCAATCTGGCAGTCATGTTCCAGCAGCTGCAGCATACTGCCAGATTGGCTCCAGTGATGAGGAGGGAGGGGATGATGAGGTCACTGACTCCACGTGGGTGCCTAATAGGAGAGAGGAGGAGGAGGAGGATGAGGAGGAGGCACATCTCCAACGAGGCCGGATGCCCTTTGGTGGCCAGCGTAAGGGCAGTACACCGACGGAATCACACCGCAGAGCTCCGCCTGTGCAGGGCGCAGCCTCTGCCCGTCATTCAAAAAGTTCCTTGGTGTGGGCCTTTTTTGAGGCTAGTGCATCAGATCGCACAGCTGCTGTTTGCAACATATGTCTCAAGCGTATATCGCGTGGCCAAAACATCAGCCGCTTGGGTACCACATGCCTGACCAGACATATGTTGACCTGCCATGCAGCTCGTTGGCAAGCCTACCTCAAAGACCCACACCAAAGAACAAAGCGGACCTCTCCTTGCACCGCATCAGCTGGGATCTCCAACCCCACTATAACTTCAGTCCTCTCTGAAACATGCACTGAGAGGAATGAAGGTGTAGAATTAGGTGTGTCACAGCCAAGTACTTGCGGCCACTCTGCTAGCAGTACACCGACGTCCGATTCTAGCAGGCAAATTTCCCTGCCCCAGCTGCTGGACCGTCGAAAGAAGTTCACTCCCAGCCATCCACATGCCCAGCGGTTGAATGCTAGCTTGGCTAAATTGCTAGCGCTTCAACTGCTGCCTTTTCAGTTGGTAGACTCGGCCCCCTTCCGTGAGTTTGTGCAATGTGCGGTTCCTCAGTGGCAGGTTCCCAAACGCCACTTTTTCTCACGGAAGGCTATTCCGGCTCTCTACCGGCATGTGGAAGGCAATGTCTTGGCCTCGCTGGACAGGGCGGTCAGCGGTAAGGTGCATATTACCGCTGACTCATGGTCCAGCAGGCATGGACAGGGACGTTACCTTTCTTTCACGGCCCATTGGGTCACTCTTTTGGCAGCTGGGAAGGATGCAGGACAAGGTGCAGTAGTGTTGGAGGTTGTTCCACCGCCACGCCTCCAAAATGCTACTACTGGTTGTGACACACCTCTCTCCTCCACCCCCTCCTCTTCTTCTTCCTCCATGGCCTCTTCCTGTGGTTTGTCCTATGAACCAGCGGTGCTCCGTAGCCGTTCACGGGGCTACGCAAGTACGCAGGCAAAAAGATGCCATGCCGTGCTTGCGCTGGTGTGTTTGGGGGACAGAAGCCACACTGGGGCAGAGGTCCTGTCTGCTCTGCAGGGCCAGGCCGAGAGGTGGTTGACGCCACGCCAGCTTAAGCCAGGAATGGTGGTTTGCGACAATGGCACCAACCTCCTCTCCGCCCTCCGACAGGGACAACTGACCCATGTGCCCTGTGTGGCTCACGTCCTTAACCTGGTGGTGCAGCGGTTCTTGGGCAGGTACCCGGGCTTACAGGATGTCCTGAGGCAGGCCAGGAAAGTCTGTGTGCATTTCCGCAAATCTTATAATGCCAGTGCTCGCCTGGCTGAGCTGCAAAAGGAGTTGAACCTGCCCAAGAACCGCCTTATATGTGACATGCCCACCAGGTGGAACTCAACGTTGGCCATGCTGCAGCGGCTGCACACGCAGCAGAGGGCCATCAATGAGTACCTGTGCGACTACGGCACCAGGACAGGGTATGGGGAGCTTGGTTTTTTTTCTCCACGCCAGTGGGGCATGATCAGGGATGCATGCACTGTCCTGGCACCATTTGAGGAGGCCACGAGGATGGTGAGCAGTGACAGTGCATGCATCAGTGACACTGTACCTCTTGTCCACCTGTTGGAGCACACGCTGCGTGGAATAATGGACAGGGCACTTGAGGCAGAACAGAGGCAGGAAGAGGAGGACTTCCTTGCCTCTCAAGGCCCCCTTTACCCAGACAGTGTTCCTTCTGTCCCACCCATCGCACAGGAAGAGGAAGAGGAGGAGGAGGAGGAGGAGGAGGAGGATTGTGTCAGCATGGAGGTGGAGGCTGGCACTCAGCATCATCAGCAGCAGTCTTTTAGGGATGATTTACAGTCCCAAGAAACCAGTGGACTTGTACGTGGCTGGGAGGAGGTGGCTGCGGATCATGTCGTCCTTAGTGACCCAGAGGACTCCGGAGCGAATGCCTCAGCAAACCTACGCTGCATGGCCTCCCTGATCCTGCAAAGTCTGCGGAAGGATCCTCGTATTCTTCGGATCAAGGAGAGGGACCATTACTGGCTGGCCACTCTCCTTGATCCACGGTACAAGGGTAAGGTTGCGGACCTTATGTTACCTTCGCAGAGGGAGCAGAGGATGAGACAACTCCGGGAGGCCTTGCAGAAAGGTCTGTGCAACGCGTTCCCAGAGACTGGGAGGTTACAAACTCCTGGTCCTGGACAACGAGTTGCTGAGGCTTCGGCCAGTCAAAGAAGGAGCGGTGGGGAAGGTGGCCGTCTGACCGATGCGTTCAGACAATTCTTTAGTCCGCAGCCCCAAAGTATGATCGGTTCCAGCAACCATCGCCAGCGTCTGATAAACATGGTGCAGGAATATCTAGGGGCAAGGTCAGACTTGGACACCTTCCCCACCGAAAATCCTCTGGCTTACTGGGTCTTGAGGATGGATCACTGGCCAGAGCTTGCACAGTATGCAATTGAGCTACTGGCCTGTCCTGCATCCAGCGTTCTTTCGGAACGCACATTCAGTGCTGCTGGAGGATTTGTCACGGATCACAGGGTGCGCCTGTCCACCGACTCGGTTGATCGACTGACTTTCATCAAGATGAACCAGTCTTGGATCACCACCAGCTACCACACACCTGATGCTGATATAACAGACTAATTGATTTTAACATGTCACATCCCTTCAAGACTGATGCTGATGCTGAGTGCCTGTGCTGTTATGTTGACTGGCTATCCTCCTCCTCCGAGTCCTCAATGATACGATTGATGATGATAGCTTGGAAGATCATTTTTGTTTATGGGTGCCGCCACCAGTGGCTAAGGCCCAATTTTTCAGCCCCTGTTTTACAGGGGCGTGTAATTACAATTTTTTTAGCAATAATTTGCCATAGGGCTCATTGCTGTGCTCCAAGTACAGTATCTGTGAGGGGTTGGAGTGTTGTGGCACCAGTGCCTAAGGCCCAATTTTTCAGCCCCTGTTCAACAGGGGCATGCAATTACAATTCTTGATCTAATAATTCACAGCAGGGCCCATTTCTGCACCCACCAAGAGTAACTCTGAGGGCTTACAGTGTTGTGGCAACGCCACCACCACCACCACCACCACGAAAGGCCCAATTTTTCAGCCCCTGTTCAAAAGGGGCATGTAATTACAATTCTTGATCTAATAATTCACAGCAGGGCCCATTCCTGCAACCACCAAGAGTAACTGTCAGGGCTTACAGTGTTGTGGCACCAGCACCACCATCAAAGGCCCAATTTTTACTACCACTGTTCAACAATTATATGTAATTAAAATTCCTGATATAATAGTTGACAGCAGGGCATTCCAGCACCAACCAAGAGTAACTGTGAGTGCTTACAGTGTTGTGCCAACACCAACAACTAAGGGGCCTATTTCTGCAGAGTATATACGGCAGGTCCCTACTTTCAAACATCCAACTTACAAACGACTCCTACTTGCAAACGCAAGAAGACAACAGGAAGTGAGAGGAAATCTACCACTAGGAAGGAAAATTCTCTCCTGTAAGAATAAATATGGGAGAAAGGTGTCTCCTCTGTACTGATGCTTTATCAGCAATCCTTGTTTCAAGAAAAACACCACATTTCAAAAACAGTTGTCATTGGGACGGAAAGTGAGGTGAAATGTTCTGAACAGGGGCACAGACAGCAAAACAAATGTTACAGGGGTGATAACCCTTACCTATGTTTTCCAAAAAGTTTAAAAATAGATTTTTGGGCTGGAGCTACACTTCAACAATGTACCTGTTCAAAATTACAAACAGATTCTACATAAGAACAAACCTACAGTCCCTGTCTTGTATGCACCGCCTGTATACGGCTGTTCAGAGTATATAGGGCCTTTTTTATTTTATGTGCGGGGTTCCCCTTAATATCCATACAAGACCCAAAGGGGCTGGTAATGGGCTGGGGTAGGGGGGGGGGGTCATGGGGTAGCTATGCCATTTTTCTTAAAGATTTTCATCCATATTACCGGGACCAGACATTACATTAAAGCCACAAGCAGTTTTAAATGGCTTTTTTTTCCTTTAGAAGTGTCATTTTGTGCAGGGACAGTTCTAAACACGGGAAACACGTGGCACTTCACAGGCATACTTTAGACACCCCCCAGGTACGATATTTAAAGGAATATTTGACTTTTTTTTTTTCACTTTATGCATCATTAAAATGACTGCTCCCGAAAAACGACCGTTTTTAAAACTTCTTTTTGCATTGATACATGTCCCCTGGTGCAGAACCCGGGTTCCCAAACCCTTTTTAGGACAATAACATGCATAATAGTTGTTATAATTAGCACTTTAGAATTCGAACGTTCGCATCCATTGTATTTAATAGGGTTCTAATGTTCGTACGAACTTTCGGTCCGTTCGCGGGTTCTGGTGCGAACCGAACCCGGGGGTGTTCGGCTCATCACTAGACTCGAACACGAAGCTCATCCCTACTGTGCAAGCTCTGGCCAGTGATCCATCCTCAAGACCCAGTAAGCCAGAGGATTTTTGGTGGGAAAGGTGTCCAAGTCTGACCTTGCCCCTAGGTATTCCTGCACCATGTATATCAGACGCTGGCGATGGTTGCTGGACTGATCATACCTTGGGGTTGCGGACTAAAAAATTGTCTGACCGAAGCCTCAGCAACTCGTTGTCCAGGACTAGGAGTTTGTAACCTCCCAGTCTCTGGGAACGCGTTGCACAGACCTTTCTGCAAGGCGTTCCGGAGTTGTCTCATCCTCTGCTCCCTCTGCGACGGCAAGATAAGGTCCGCAACCTTACCCTTGTACCGTGGATCAAGGAGAGTGGCCAGACAGTAATGGTCCCTCTCCTTGATCCGAAGAATACGAGGATCCTTCCGCAGACTTTGCAGGATCAGGGAGGCCATGCAGCGTAGGTTAGCTGAGGCATTCGGTCCGGAGTCCTCTGGGTCACTAAGGACAACATGATCCGCAGCCACCTCCTCCCAGCCACGTACAAGTCCACGGGTTTGTTGGGACTGTAAATCATCCCTAAAAGACTGCTGCTGTTGATGCTGAGTGCCATGCTCCACCTCCATGCTGACACAATCCTCCTCCTCCTCCTCTTCCTGTGTGATGGGTGGGACACAAAGAACATTGTCTGGGTAAAGGGGGCCTTGAGAGGCAAAGAAGTCCTCCTCTTCCTGCCTCTGTTCTGCCTCAAGTGCCCTGTCCATTATTCCACGCAGCGTATGCTCCAACAGGTGGACAAGAGGTACAGTGTCACTGATGCATGCAGTGCCAGGACAAGGTCATTTGGTGCCCAGGGCGAAGGAGGCAAACTGCGCCCCCCCCCCAATTATCGCCGCCGTTCATCGTCACCGTTGTGACTATCTGTGCCTCTCTGGAGAGTTCCACAGGTATTCTTGCCCACTCAGAACCCTTCCCTTTTGCTAAAAGGTACTTCTTCCTTATAAAGGGCTTTTGCAAGAATGGAACATTTTCTCTCCTGCTACCCCTAACAGTGGTAGTTACTGTACACCCCCCCCCTGTATTTTACATGGGGGGGCTCTTTTTCTTACACTACTTTGAAACAAAGTACCCTAGAAGCCAGTCCTCCTTGCTTCCCTGGGGCTTTTCCTATAACCTTTTATGAGAATGTCCTACTTATTCCCCCTTTCCTGCCCTGAAGACATGTCAATCCCTTTCTATACAGGTCCTTCTCAAAAAATTAGCATATTGTGATAAAGTTCATTATTTTCTGTAATGTACTGATAAACATTAGACTTTCATATATTTTAGATTCATTACACACAACTGAAGTAGTTCAAGCCTTTTCTTGTTTTAATATTGATGATTTTGGCATACAGCTCATGACAACCCAAAATTCCTATCTCAAAAAATTAGCATATCATGAAAAGGTTCTCTAAACGAGCTATTAACCTAATCATCTGAATCAACTAATTAACTCTAAACACCTGCAAAAGATTCCTGAGGCTTTTAAAAACTCCCAGCCTGGTTCATTACTCAAAACCGCAATCATGGGTAAGACTGCCGACCTGACTGCTGTCCAGAAGGCCATCATTGACACCCTCAAGCAAGAGGGTAAGACACAGAAAGAAATTTCTGAACGAATAGGCTGTTCCCAGAGTGCTGTATCAAGGCACCTCAGTGGGAAGTCTGTGGGAAGGAAAAAGTGTGGCAGAAAACGCTGCACAACGAGAAGAGGTGACCGGACCCTGAAGAAGATTGTGGAGAAGGACCGATTCCAGACCTTGGAGGACCTGCGGAAGCAGTGGACTGAGTCTGGAGTAGAAACATCCAGAGCCACTGTGAACAGGCGTGTGCAGGAAATGGGCTACAGGTGCCGCATTCCCCAGGTCAAGCCACTTTTGAACCAGAAACAGCGGCAGAAGCACCTGACCTGGGCTACAGAGAAGCAGCACTGGACTGTTGCTCAGTGGTCCAAAGTACTTTTTTCGGATGAAAGCAAATTTTGCATGTCATTCGGAAATCAAGGTGCCAGAGTCTGGAGGAAGACTGGGGAGAGGGAAATGCCAAAATGCCTGAAGTCCAGTGTCAAGTACCCACAGTCAGTGATGGTCTGGGGTGCCATGTCAGCTGCTGGTGTTGGTCCACTGTGTTTTATCAAGGGCAGGGTCAATGCAGCTAGCTATCAGGAGATTTTGGAGCACTTCATGCTTCCATCTGCTGAAAAGCTTTATGGAGATGAAGATTTCATTTTTCAGCACGACCTGGCACCTGCTCACAGTGCCAAAACCACTGGTAAATGGTTTACTGACCATGGTATTACTGTGCTCAATTGGCCTGCCAACTCTCCTGACCTGAACCCCATAGAGAATCTGTGGGATATTGGGAAGAGAAAGTTGAGAGACGCAAGACCCAACACTCTGGATGAGCTTAAGGCCGCTATCGAAGCATCCTGGGCCTCCATAACACCTCAGCAGTGCCACAGGCTGGTTGCCTCCATGCCACGCCGCATTGAAGCAGTCATTTCTGCAAAAGGATTCCCGACCAAGTATTGAGTGCATAACTGAACATAATTATTTGAAGGTTGACTTTTTTTGTATTAAAAACACTTTTCTTTTATTGGATGAAATATGCTAATTTTTTGAGATAGGAATTTTGGGTTGTCATGAGCTGTATGCCAAAATCATCAATATTAAAACAAGAAAAGGCTTGAACTACTTCAGTTGTGTGTAATGAATCTAAAATATATGAAAGTCTAATGTTTATCAGTACATTACAGAAAATAATGAACTTTATCACAATATGCAAATTTTTTGAGAAGGACCTGTATGTCTTATGGATGGGGTCGCAAATGTCATGCATGTCTACCTGCCATCTATTATCTTGTTTGACTCCTCTGTCACTTGATCTATGCTGAGCACAGCCACTGGTCACTAATGCATTAGTAATTGACCAGTAGCAGTAAATTAACTCCTTTGTGCTGCATTAGTTGCACCAGTGTCAGGGTTAATTAATGCACTAATGCAGCACAAAGGGGTTAATTAACTGGCACTGGTCAGCCACTAATGCATAGGTGACCAGTTGCAGTACATTAACCCCCTCATGCTGCATGGTACAGAAATTTTAAATAGGTAGCATTGGTAATTAAACTCCCCTCAGCCTTCTCCCCTCCTCTAGTTGGATCTAGACAGTTCATTATTATTCTGCAGCAGAAACTGCATATTACACAAGGCACGTGGTTCAGGAATGTGTACTGTGCAGTGGTGAGAAGTGCAAAGCACAGGAAAAAAAAAAATCAGCAAAAGGGACAGTATTTACATTCAATGCAAAGCATCCCGTGAGCTGAGGTATATGCAGCATATAGCCCTGTGTACAGAGTGCATGGGTCAGGAATATGTAACAGAGGGTATCACACAGCGTGCAGTGGTAAAGTGTATGTAATATGCAGATCAGCATACAGAATGCAGGGCCCAGGAGTATGTAATGCAAAACCCATTGTACAGAATACAGCATGCAGTAGTACCATCCCAAGGCCTTTAATATGTAACACACAGCCATGCATTACATACTCTTGCTCACTGAACTCTGTATGCTTTACTGTCCCCCATCCCTGGTCTTCCCCAAGCAAAAATCCCCCTTCCCTCAAGTATTCTACCTCTGTGTCCCCTCTTCCACAGCTCACCTTTGCCCCTCCCCATCAACATCTCACTTCTACACCCCCGGTCCAAAACTCACCTCTGCACCCCCATCCACATTATCTCTGCTCACCCTCAATCTAAAGCTCACCCTAATCCACAGCTCTCACCTTTGCCACCCCCCATGTTTCACTTCTGCACCCCCAGCTTCCCCCATGGCTCTCGCCTCTGCACAACCTGCCCCACCCTCCACAGCTCTCACTTTGCACAACCTGCCTTCCTTAGCTCTCCCCTCTGCACAGAGCTCCACCTTCCCAGTTCTCCTCTCTCTCTCTGCACAAATCCACCCCCCTCCACACATTCCCAGTTCTCCTCTCTGCACACATCCCCCCAGATCCCCACTCTGCATACACCCCCCATATCCCCTCTCTGCATACACCCCCCAGATCCCCTCTCTGCACACATTCCCCCAGATCCCCTCTCTGCATACACCCCCCAGATCCCCTCTCTGCACACATTCCCCCAGATCCCCTCTCTGCACACATTCCCCCAGATCCCCTCTCTGCATACACCCCCCAGATCCCCTCACTGCACACACCCCCCAGATCCCCTCTCTGCACACACCCCCCAGATCCCCTCTCTGCACACATTCCCCCAGATCCCCTCTCTGCACACATTCCCCCAGATCCCCTCTCTGCACACATTCCCCCAGATCCCCTCTCTGCACACATTCCCCCAGATCCCCTCTCTGCATACACCCCCCAGATCCCCTCTCTGCACACATTCCCCCAGATCCCCTCTCTGCACACATTCCCCCAGATCCCCTCTCTGCACACATTCCCCCAGATCCCCTCTCTGCATACAACCCCCAGATCCCCTCTCTGCACACCCCCCCAGATCTCCCTCTCTGCATACACCCCCCAGATCCCCCTCTCTGCATACACCCCCCAGATCCCCCTCTCTGCATACACCCCCCAGATCCCCTCTCTGCACACATTCCCCCCAGATCCCCTCTCTGCATACACCCCCCAGATCCCCTCTCTGCATACACCCCCCAGATCCCCTCTCTGCATACACCCCCCAGATCCCCTCTCTGCACACACCCCCCAGATCCCCTCTCTGCACACACCCCCCAGATCCCCTCTCTGCACACATTCCCCCAGCTCCCCTCTCTGCACACATTCCCCCAGATCTCCTCTCTGCACACATTCCCCCAGATCCCCTGTCTGCACACATTCCCCCAGATCCCCTGTCTGCACACATTCCCCCAGATCCCCTCTCTGCACACATTCCCCAGATCCCCTCTCTGCACACATTCCCCCAGATCCCCTCTCTGCATACACCCCCCAGATCCCCTCTCTGCATACACCCCCCAGATCCCCTCTCTGCACACATTCCCCCAGATCCCCTCTCTGCATACACCCCCCAGATCCCCTCTCTGCACACATTCCCCCAGATCCCCTCTCTGCACACATTCCCCCAGATCCCCTCTCTGCATACACCCCCCAGATCCCCTCACTGCACACACCCCCCAGATCCCCTCTCTGCACACACCCCCCAGATCCCCTCTCTGCACACACCCCCCAGATCCCCTCTCTGCACACATTCCCCCAGATCCCCTCTCTGCATACACCCCCCAGATCCCCTCTCGGCACACACCCCCCAGATCCCCTCTCTGCACACATTCCCCCAGATCCCCTCTCTACACACATTCCCCCAGATCCCCTCTCTGCATACACCCCCCAGAACCCCTCTCTGCACACACCCCCCAGATCCCCTCTCTGCATACACCCCCCAGATCCCCTCTCTGCACACACCCCCCAGATCCCCTCTCTGCATACACCCCCCAGATCTCCTCTCTGCATACACCCCCCAGATCCCCCTCTCTGCATACACCCCCCAGATCCCCCTCTCTGCATACACCCCCCAGATCCCCCTCTCTGCATACACCCCCCAGATCCCCTCTCTGCACACATTCCCCCCAGATCCCCTCTCTGCACACATTCCCCCCAGATCCCCTCTCTGCATACACCCCCCAGATCCCCTCTCTGCATACACCCCCCAGATCCCCTCTCTGCACACACCCCCCAGATCCCCTCTCTGCACACACCCCCCAGATCCCCTCTCTGCACACACCCCCCAGATCCCCTCTCTGCACACATTCCCCCAGATCCCCTCTCTGCACACATTCCCCCAGATCCCCTCTCTGCACACATTCCCCCAGATCCCCTCTCTGCACACATTCCCCCAGATCCCCTCTCTGCACACATTCCCCCAGATCCCCTCTCTGCACACATTCCCCAGATCTCCTCTCTCGCATACACCCCCCAGATCCCCTCTCTGCACACATCCCTCCAGATCCCCTCTCTGCTCACACCCCCCAGATCCCCTCTCTGCATACACCCCCCAGATCCCCTCTCTGCATACACCCCCCAGATCCCCTCTCTGCACACATCCTCCAGATCCCCTCTCTGCACACATCCCCCAGATCCCCTCTCTGCACACACCCCCCAGATCCCCTCTCTGCACACACCCCCCAGATCCCCTCTCTGCACACATCCCCCAGATCCCCTCTCTGCACACATCCCCCAGATCCCCTCTCTGCACACATCCCCCAGATCCCCTCTCTGCACACATCCCCCAGATCCCCTCTCTGCACACATCCCCCAGATCCCCTCTCTGCACACATCCCCCAGATCCCCTCTCTGCACACATCCCCCAGATCCCCTCTCTGCACACATCCCCCAGATCCCCTCTCTGCACACATCCCCCAGATCCCCTCTCTGCATACACCCCCCAGATCCCCTCTCTGCACACACCCCCCAGATCCCCTCTCTGCACACATCCCTCCAGCTCTCCTCTCTGCTAACCTCCCCCCCCCTTTCACTGTTCCCTCTCTCAGCACATATTCCCCCTTCCCCCACACCTTTACAGTGCACTCCTCTCTGCACAACCTCAGGCTTTGGCAAACCCTCACCTCTTCTGACGGCCACCAGTCTCTATGGTATGCACAGGCTTTTTTTTTTTTTTTCTTAATTCAGCAGAGTACAGAGAGCTCTGCCTGCTGTAGCACAGAGCCGGAGGAGGAGTTTCAGAGCTCCTCGGCTCCGCGCTGCAATGTATCAATAGTAGCAGCAAGCAGGGACAAGCTGCCTCTGGAATCACTGCCAGTGTAGCTTACAGTGCTGGGATCAGAATTGTGCTCGAGGGCAGCATCAGTGAGTGCCCAGTCTGAGCTAACACAGAAAAACCAGCTGAGGAAGTGAGCTGTGCAGAAAACTTCCTCTACTGGCTATGTGTTACATGACAGGTCGGAGAGGAGAGGGCTGCCAGAGGTGAAAAAAGCCCTGGTGGCGATACTCACTTTGTTGCTGAACTTCTGCTGGTCCCTCATCGGCGGCTCCTCCCTCAGCTTTGGCAGCAGCTCTCTACTCTCCTCCTATCCTGCCTCCGGCCGTGAGTGATGTCACGCCACCTGGACGGGACTACAAAGTCCATTCATAGGGGGAGAGGAGGGGCAGCACTGACAGGTATGGCTGGTGTGGACTGTGTAGGCTTGTGCTGAGTGCAGGAGCGCACTCGGCACATTACAGCAGTAAGGTACAGATGACTACAGTACAGCTAGCGGCGCCGGCTAGTGTGTACAGTGAAGCACACTGCCGGCACTTCACCTGCGTCCCCCTCCCGCCCGCAAATTGTACCGCCCAAGGCATCCGCCCCTTCCGCCCCTGCCTTGTACCGGCCCTGGATGCATGCACTGTCACTGCTCACCATCCTCGTGGCCTCCTCAAATGGTGCCAGGACAGTGCATGCATCCCTGATCATGCCCCACTGGTGTGGTGAAAAAAAACCAAGCTCCCCTGACCCTGTCCTGGTGCCGTAGTCGCACAGGTACTCATTGATGGCCCTCTGCTGCGTGTGCAGCCGCTGCAGCATGGCCAGGTGTATATTGTGCTGGGGGCACACAACACCCACTAACTCCTGCAGATGCCTGAGAAAAGAATGGAACATAGAACACACTGTCCCTGCCTATGTATCTCTTTCCCTGCCTGCCTATCTAGCTTAGAGAACAGCAATGACGGATATATACAGGTGTATACTGTGCTGGGGGCACACAACACCCACTAACTCCTGCAGATGCCTGAGAAAAGAATAGAACATAGAACACACTATCCCTGCCTATGTATCTCTTTCCCTGCCTGCCTATCTAGCTAAGAGAACAGCAATAAAGTGTAGATCCAGGTGTATACTGTGCTGGAGGCACACAACACCCACTAACTCCTGCAGATGCCTGAGAAAAAAATAGAACACAGAATACACTGTCCCTGCCTATCTATCTCTTTCCCTGCACGCTGGAACACACTGCACGAGGCTGCCGGGCTGGCGGCCTTTTATAGTGTGGGGCGTGTACTAAACCCCCCTGAGCTATGATTGGCCACAGGTGTCTTCGTCGAACGATCGAACAGCCGATGTTCGAGTCGAACGTGTGTTCCACTCGAACACCGAGCTCATCCTTAGAGGTGACCCTTTCTGAAGACCCAGTGCAGAGTCGTGGTGACAGTGAGGGCCTCTGGTAACTCTCCGGAGGGATGTTTTTCTCTTTGACATGGGCCAAGTTCTCCAAGAAGGCAGTGCATGTTCTGTAGGTCATAGTGGCAGTGACTCTACACACACCAGGTCAGTGGCAGTGACCATCTTCAACAAGTCAGTGGCAGTGACTTTCATATTCATTAGGTCTGTGATAAAGATCGCACGCCAAACCTGTTTGTGCATATCAGAACAGTAAGAGAACCAAGATTTGAGTTTGTGCCTGGACCTCTCTCCCACCTTATCTGACCTGTGTCTCGTCTCAACCTGTCTGCTCTCAAAGGGACTATTTATTATCCATGTGAAATAAATACAGAAGTTGGACTTTCAGTTGGTGTGGACAGTGGCTTTACTGGGGAGAATTAAGGACTTGCTTCTGGTCAAGCCAGAAGTGAGATCAGCTCGGGAGGATTCAAACACCAGCCGCAGTCAAGCCCGAGAAAACTAACACCGCTCAACCTCCCCATCCAGGAGGGTACGGGCATGTAGTGCGGTGTGCCTCAGTCTTTCCTGCGGAGGAGCCAAGTTAAGAAAAGCAGGTAAAGTCTGGGGTGGGTGCACTATACGTGGGGGCTCGAGTCCGGGATGTGTCTGCGGTTGAAAGTGTGAAAACCCCCCAGAAGAGTACGTTTATTAGTTTATTCCCCAGTGAAGTTCCGTGGAGGTCGGCCATATTGTGAACTGCGCCACGAAAAGAACCCTGACTGTGTAGTTTGTGGGCGTGCCTATACAGAAAGCCTGTGAACGATGCAGGAGATGGGAGGAGTCTAGCCATGTGTGGAGTAGCACATGGGGACTTTGGCGCGAAAAGGTCAGTGCGCAATGGAGCAGCGGATGGATAACATGGCGTCTCATGCCTCATGGGTTTCGGCTACTATTACCATGAATATGACTTAATTCGCTGCTATGTTAACGGATACAGGGATTTGGCTCAAGCCCCAGGGAAGATTTGCCCTCTATGTGTGTAAAGATGTGGAGGCACTCGGAGTGATTTGTCCTGGCTGCTCGGGACTGGTAGTTCATCTAAAGCCATTCGGGCGATGCGAGAACTGTAAGGAATTTCTATTTGAGGTCGAGCAACCTACGGAAAAGCCTTAGGGCTTCCACCTCAACTGCCTTACAGGCGCCACCACTCTGGAAGGAGGAATCAGAGCTTGTACAGCCACCCCTGCGCATACTGACAGGACTTCGGAGGAAGTCAAAGAGGAGCTCATTGTAGCGAGCGAGAGACCGGAGGATGCTGCTTCGGTTAGTACAGAGTCCTTTCTCCCACCGCCCAAGAGGAAGATCGGGTTCGTGAAAGCTTCCCGTGGCCGTGGTGGAGCAACGCCCCAGCGCTTACTCAGAATGGATGCCTCCGAAGGGAAAAGTCCCGGACGTCCTGGTTTTTCTTCAAGCCGAGGTAAGCCGGGGAAGAGACTCTGTTAAAGGCCCCTAGCCCTGGGGATTCACAGTTACCTTCCTGCGGAGGAATGTGACACCTCCGATCTGGAGTCCATCTCTGATGCGGGTGATGACGCCACCATTGATGAACTGTTCGAGAGAAAGGGATGGGATAAGATGCCTCTGTCCTTGTCCCGTAGTGCTAGGGACTCACCCATGTCCATTGGGGAAAATACACCCCGGGTGGTGGCTTCTGAGCCTGAGGAGGGATCTGTCCCCTTGCCTGCTCCTCCATCATTAGAGGCACCAGTTTCAACAGCCGAGACGAGTCGGGTGTCACTGTGGACCCCTGCAACTGTTCCGAAGGTAGTTAAAGTACCTCGGCACCCTGAAGCCATCGTCTTGCCTGGCGCAGGAGACCGTGCCACCATGCCGCCACTGTCCCGGCTGCAGAGACTTTTCAATCAGAGAGTTGTCAGCGAGTATGGGTGGGAGTACCCGTACTTACCAAAGGAACTTTTATTTGAGGTGGAGGCCTGTAGACAGCGGTTGTACGAGGACTTTGTGTGGACACTCATCAAAGTACTCCAGAACAGGAAATACTACTCATGTTCACCCGCGGCCATTCTGCGTTTTAAGGACTGTAAAGCTGCTTGGATGTTGGGTCGGCATATCCATGCCGACAAGGTACTCTTTTGTAGGAAGGACAAGGATGATGTTGAGTATCACATAGACACCTTCGATAGACATTGGAAGCCGTTGGTGTTGCCTGACCCACATTACTACCTGTGAGAGACAAGACTCTTTTTTTTTTTTTTTTTTCCTTGAGTGCATTCTCCTTGAAAACCCAGGAACTTTTTCCCTAAGTTAAGGGACAGTCTACTCTTTGGAGGAGCGGGAACTGTTGCTGTTTTGTTGTTCTTCCCTTCCCTCCCTACCGCAAAGAGAACAAGGACTTTGGGGTTGTAGACAGTTCAGGGTCACAGATAAAGAAGAAGAGGAAGTTTTACCCCGCAGTGCAGAGGAAAAGTTTCTGTTGGGATGAGTGTTCTGATGTTGGCACTACCACTAGGTGGCGGTGTTGCGCAACTATTATAAGGACAATGAAACATTATGCAGTCTTACTTGTTAGAAGGAAGGGATTCTTCTCTAGGGGAGAGCCTCTTCATTCCAACTACTGTTATTTCAGGTGTGTTTTTCTTTCCCCTGCAGGTGAACGCCAAGCAAGACTGCTGAGGGTGGGTCTTGGCTAGTGCAGTGGGAGGGAAATGTAAATTTTATTGAAAATTTCATGTGATCTTAAATGTTTTATACACATGTGTATTTCTCCTTTTTCCCTTCTGTGTTTCATTTCTTTTCCCCCATGTTAGGTTCCGGCACAAACAAACAATTTTTCTAAATTGTAATTTTTTTTGATAGTCTGTCTCTGGATTGGACTTATGCTGACTCAGGCCTGAGAGGCATGGGTCTACTCCAGACACTGGGGACCAGTGTCTATTAAGAGGGGGGAATGTGTAGCGGGGTGCTATATTTAAAGGAAGTATCTGAGTGGTAATCAGGCTCAGATACACAAATTGTTAGGGTTCATGGACCATTTCTGTCCCTGGGAGATAGTACTGATGTGCAGTTCCTTGGGGCCTATAGGTGGCGCTGTTGCCATAGGCCCGGGTTGAACCACAGTACAGGGTTGTGCCTTTTCTTGTCCCCCCTTGACAGCAGTGCAGCGGGGCGGGGAACCTGCTGTGCCTGACGGGAGAGGGTATAAAAAGGGGCGGCCATCTTCCAGAGGGGTCGTCGTGTCGCGCCCAGGCACCTTAGACCTGGGTGTGTGTGTCGCCTCTGGGTGCTCTAGGCCCGGAGGCCTGGGCGTGTGTTGCCTCCAGGTGCCTTAGACCCGGAGGCGGAGTTGCTGTTCCATCCCAGACACCTTCAGTCTGGGGTGAGGTACTAAATAGGAGGCCCGGGGCCCAGCAACCTTCGGCTGGGGTCCGCTAAGGATCGAGAGCTCCCAGGGTACCGCCTTGCGAGGGGACCCGTATCTTGGATCGAGGAGGCCAGGGAGGTGACCCTTTCTGAAGACCCAGCGCAGAGTCGTGGTGACAGTGAGGGCCTCTGGTAACTCTCCGGAGGGATGTTTTTCTCTTTGACATGGGCTAAGTTCTCCAAGAAGGCAGTGCATGTTCTGTAGGTCATAGTGGCAGTGACTCAACGCACACCAGGTCAGTGGCAGTGACCATCTTCAACAAGTCAGTGGCAGTGACTTTCATATTCATTAGGTCTGTGATAAAGATCGCACGCCAAACCTATTTGTGCATATCAGAACAGTAAGAGAACCAAGATTTGAGTTTGTGCCTGGACCTCTCTCCCACCTTATCTGACCTGTGTCTCGTCTCAACCTGTCTGCTCTTAAAGGGACTATTTATTATCCATGTGAAATAAATACAGAAGTTGGACTTTCAGTTGGTGTGGACAGTGGCTTTACTGGGGAGAATTAAGGACTTGTTTCTGGCCAAGCCAGAAGTGAGATCAGCTCGGGAGTAGGGATGAGCTTCGAGTTCGAGTCGAACTCATGTTCGACTCGAACATTGCCTGTTCGCCCGTTCGCCGAACAGCGAACAAATTGGGGTGTTCGCGGCAAATTCGAAAAATCTATGGGATAAATCTAAAGTGCTAATTATAAAGGCTTATATGCAAGTTATTGTCCTAAAAAGTGTTTGGGGACCCGGGTCCTGCCCCAGGGGACATGTATCAATGCAAAAAAAAGTTTTAAAAACGGACGTTTTTTCGGGAGCAGTGATTTTAATAATGCTTAAAGTGAAACAATAAAAGTGAAATATTCCTTTAAATTTCGTACCTGGGGGGTG
This sequence comes from Rana muscosa, assembly GCA_029206835.1. Lineage (NCBI taxonomy): Eukaryota > Metazoa > Chordata > Amphibia > Anura > Ranidae > Rana > Rana muscosa. Next base: position 293,021,696 of record CM055117.1, read on the forward strand.
TGTAAGATATGCATGTGAAGTGGCGCATATTTCCCGTGCTTAGAACTGTCCCTGCAAAAAATTTCATTTTTGAAAGAAAAAAAGTAATTTAAAACTCACTCGCGGCTATTAATGAATTGTCGGCTCCCGGCAATACATACAAAAGTCATTGATAAACAAAAAGGCGTGGGAGTTCCCCAGAATTCAATTACCAGGCCCTTCAGGTCTGGAATGGATATTAAGGGGAACCCCGCCGCAAATTAAAAAAAAAATGACGTGGGGTTCCCCCAAATATCCATTCCAGGCCCTTCAGATCTGGCATGGATTTTAAGGGGAACTCCACCCCAAATTAAAAAAAAAATGGCGTGGAGTCCCCCTAAAAATCCATACCAGACCCCTTATCCGAGCACGCAACCTGGCCGGCCGCAGGGGAAGAGGGGGGGCCGAGAGAGCGCCCCCCCCTCCCTCCTGAACCGTACCAGGCCACATGCCCTCAACATGGGGAGGATGTCCCCATGTTGATGGGGACAAGGGCCTCATCCCCACAACCCTTGCCCGGTGGTTGTGGGGGTCTGCGGGCGGGGGGCTTATCGGAATCTGGAAGACCCCTTTAACAAAGGGGACCCCCAGATCCCGGCCCCCCTATGTGAATTGGTAAGGGGTACATTGTACCCCTACCATTTCACGAAGAAAGCATAAAAAAATGTTTAAAAAAACACACAAACACCTTGAAAAAGTCCCTTATTAAAAAAAAACAAAAAAAAAAACATTCCAGCGGTGAAATCCAGTGTCCCGCGGCGATCCCGATGTCCAGCGCTGTCCTTTATTGGTTGTGCCTGAGCGGACCTGATGGGGAACTCCCTCTCAGTGTTTTAAATGTATAGACCCGCCCCTTCTAAAGTTCCCCATCAGGTCCGCTCAGCGGACCAGATGCGGAACATGAGAAGGGGCGGGTCTATACATGTATTATCAAAGTGAGAGAAGTTCCCCATCAGGTCCGCCCCCTCGGTATGTCGGACCCGCCTACGTCATTGGCCTGAGCGGGGAACTTCCTTCACTGTGTAATTTAAATTTACACAGTGAAGGAAGTTTCCCCGCTCAGGCCAATGACGTAGGCGGGTCCGACATACCGAGGGGGCGGACCTGATGGGGAACTTCTCTCACTTTGGTAATACATGTATAGACCCGCCCCTTCTCATGTTCCGCATCTGGCCTGCTGAGCGGACCTGATGGGGAACTTTAGAAGGGGCGGGTCTATACATTTAAAACACTGAGAGGGAGTTCCCCATCAGGTCCGCTCAGGCACAACCAATGAAGGACAGCGCTGGACATCGGGATCGCCGCGGGACACTGGATTTCACCGCTGGAATGTTTTTTTTTTAATAAAGGACTTTTTCAAGGTGTTTGTGTGTTTTTTTAAACATTTTTTTACGCTTTCTTCGTGAAATGGTAGGGGTACAATGTACCCCTTACCAATTCACATAGGGGGGGCCGGGATCTGGGGGTCCCCTTTGTTAAAGGGGTCTTCCAGATTCCGATAAGCCCCCCGCCCGCAGACCCCCACAACCACCGGGCAAGGGTTGTGGGGATGAGGCCCTTGTCCCCATCAACATGGGGACATCCTCCCCATGTTGAGGGCATGTGGCCTGGTACGGTTCAGGAGGGAGGGGGGCCGCTCTCTCGTCCCCCCCTCTTCCCCTGCGGCCGGCCAGGTTGCGTGCTCGGATAAGGGGTCTGGTATGGATTTTTAGGGGGACTCCATGCCATTTTTTTTTAAATTTGGGGTGGAGTTCCCCTTAAAATCCATGCCAGATCTGAAGGGCCTGGAATGGATATTTGGGGGAACCCCACGTCATTTTTTTTTAAAATTTGCGGCGGGGTTCCCCTTAATATCCATTCCAGACCTGAAGGGCCTGGTAATTGAATTCTGGGGAACCCCCACGCTTTTTTTTTTTTTTTTATCAATGACTTTTGTATGTATTGCCGGGAGCCGACAATTCATTAATAGCCGCGAGTGAGTTTTAAATGACTTTTTTTCTTTCAAAAATGACATTTTTTGCAGGGACAGTTCTAAGCACGGGAAACATGCACCACTTTACATGCATATCATACACACCCCCCAGGTACGAAATTTAAAGGAATATTTCACTTTTATTTTTTCATTTTAAGCATTATTAAAATCACTGCTCCCGAAAAAACGGGCGTTTTTAAAACTTTTTTTTGCATTGATACATGTCCCCTGGGGCAGGACCCAGGTCCCCAAACACTTTTTAGGACAATAACTTGCATATAAGCCTTTATAATTAGCACTTTAGATTTCGAACGTTCAAGTCCATTGTATTTAATAGGGTTCTAAAGTTCACACGAACACTTTGTCTGTTCGCAGGTCCTGGTGCGAACCGAACAGGGGGGTGTTCGGCTCATCCCTGCTCGGGAGGATTCAAACACCAGCCGCAGGCAGGCCCGAGAAAACTAACACCGCTCAACCTCCCCATCCAGGAGGATACGGGCATGTAGTGCCGTGTGCCTCAGTCTTTCCTGCGAAGGAGCCAAGTTAAGAAAAGCAGGTAAAGTCTGGGGTGGGTGTGCTATATATATTTTTTGGGGATATTTCTTATAGCAAAAAGTAAAAAATATTGAATTTTTTTCAAAATTGTCGCTCTATTTTTGTTTATAGCGCAAAAAATAAAAACGGCAGAGGTGATCAAATACAACCAAAAGAAAGCTCTATTTGTGGGAAAAAAAAGAAGGCAATTTTGTTAGGGAACCACGTCGCACGACTGCGCAATTGTCAGTTAAAGCGACGCAGTGCCGAATCGCAAAAAGGGGTCTGGTCCTTTAGCAACAAAATGGTCCGGGGCTTAAGTGGTTAAGAAGGGCCCACAAGTTCTCAATAGGGTTTAGTTCAGGTGAGTTAAGGGGCCATGTCATTATTCTTTCATCTTTAACCTCCCTGGCAGTTTTTCCAAGTTTGGCTCAGGGTGAGATTTCAGTACCATTAGCGGTAATCCCGAGCCACACTCGGGATTGCATTGCAGGATCCTGGTGCAGGTTACTTACCTTGTCCCCAGGATCCTGCAATGTCCCCCTGCTGTGTCCGTGGGCTGTGTCCGTGGGCTGTGTCCTCTGCCCGATGCCTCTGTGTGCCAGGCTCCGTTCCCTGCGGGCGTCGCGACGCATGGGGGCGGAGCCTGGCAGCAAATTCAAAAATTCATAATACATACAGTACACTGTAATCTTACAGATTACATTACTGTATGAATTATTTCATATCCCATTTGTCCCTAGTGTTTTGTCCAGTGCCCTGCATGCACTTTTATATTATATATGCTGTTCTTTCTGCCTGGAAACTTGAGATTGTCCATAGAAACCAAAAAGTGTCCCTTTATGTCAAAAGTGGTTTGAGACCGGCTAGAATACAGTGATAGTAAATAAGAACACTTGCAGAATTGAGCGATAGTGAATAGTGGGGAAATTCATTTTATTATAATTATTATATTATTATTTTTTTTTAAATTATTTATAGTTATTATATTATAATTTATGATTTTGTGTTTCAAACTTTATCATACCGGGATGTCTACTAGACTCTTGTTTGGACAGATTTAAATGTGTTATTACTGTAGCGGGGTGTTCCCCTTTAATGCAGAGAGACAAGAAGTTCCAGGTGAGAGGTGAGTCAGGAGGAAGGGAGAAGAGACATGACTGGAAGTGAAAGCGGAGGAGAGAGACTACATCTCCCAGTACATGTTGCAGCACCCAGGGTACATTGCTCCGGAACAGAGACTGCTGGGGCAGACTTTATAAAGGGGAGGTGGAGTTTGTTCTGCCTCTTTTGGACAACCCCTCTCCTAGCAAGAGGATCTCTGTGCTGAACTGCTGTATGCACAAGGCCTGAAGCCTGGGCCTTGTGCTCTTTTCCGAAGAGCCCCTCTGCCAGCCTAGCAGAGCCTTAGCGACATCTTCTCCTCCTTGCTGCAGTACACCAGAAGGATTGAAGACTTGGATGTCGGTGGATTCCTGTTCCCAGACGAATCGGCGGAGGAAACGGACTTGGACTTGTCCGGGTGGTGAGAGCTGTTTAACCACTTCAATACCATGCACTTATACAGCTTCCTGCCCAAGCCAATTTTGAGCTTTCAGCGCTGTCGCAATTTGAATGACAATTGCGCGGTCATGCTACACCGTACCCAAACAATTTTTTTATCATTTTGTTCCCACAAATAGAGCTTTCTTTCGGTGGTATTTGATCGCCTCTGCGATTTTTATTTTTTGCACAACAAATAAAAAAAGAGCGAAAATTAAAAAAAAAACGAAGTTTTTCTTTGTTTCTGTTAATTTTTTTTGTAAATAAGTACCTTTTCTACTTCAATGACGGGCACTGATAAGGCGGCACTGAAGGGCACTGATAAGGCGACACTGATGGGCACCGATGAGGTGGCACCAATGAGGTGGCACTGATGAGGTGGCACTGATGGGCACTGATGATGGGCACCGATAGGCGGCACTGATGGGCACTGATATGTGGCACTGGTATGCGGCACTGATGGGCACTCATAGGTGGCACTGATTGGCACTCATAGGCGGCACTGATTGGCACTCATGGGCGGCACTGATGGGAACTTATGGGTGGCACTGATAGGTGGCATGGACGGGCACTGATAGGTGGGCACAGATTGGCACAGATGGGCACTGATAGGTGGCACTGATGGACACTAGTAGGTGGCATTGGTGGCACTGGTGCCCGCAATGCCAGCCACCACACATTGTGAAAGTGCCAGTCAGTGCCCATTTGTGGGCACTGATTGGCATATTTTTTTTAATGTTTTTATTTTATTTATTTATTTTTACTACATGTGGATGGCCATGGGGGCCATCCACATGATTGGGGCTTCCCTGGTGGTCCTGGGGGGCTTCCCTGGTGGTCTAGTGTGGGTATCCGAGGGGAGGCTGCGCTGATAAACAATCAGCGCGAACCCCCCCTGTCAGGAGAGCCACCGATCGGCTCTCCTCTACTTGCGTCTGTCAGACGCGAGTGAGGAAGAGCCGATCAACGGCTCTTCCTGTTTACTTCCTGATCAGCCGTGATTCGACACGGCTGATCACATGGTAAAAAGCCTCCGAGGGAGGCTTTTTACCGAGATCAGTGTAGCGGTGGGTCAGACTGACCCACCGCTCCACCGATCGCCGCGATGCGCGCCCCCCCGGGCGCGCGGCGGCTGTTATCCCGCAGGACGTCAAATGACGTCCAGTGTGGATAACAGAACCACTTCCCGGACGTCAATCTGCTATTGACGGGGCGGGAAGTGGTTAAAGACAGATACTTTATCTTTACTATTCGTTGGGATTACAAAGTTGTTCTTCAAGTGCACCACCGAAAGATTGCTAGCGAATATTGTTTCACTGAACTTCCATTTAGATCAGTCAGGCCTGACTGCATAGGTAGACATTGCTGGGTGTTAGTCTACCCATGAGGGGAAGTAGCTGTAAAAGGGCAGCGCTAGAGTAGCATAGCAATACTTTATTATTCTGATTACTCTGTTTATCTTTATTACTGTTTATTGCAGGGATCTGCAACTTGTTATACTGTTGTTTATTACTTGCCCATTAGCCTCAGTAAAATATCAGGGTCAAGTACATTGGTGTCAGTTTCACTTACTTTAATAGAAGTTTTAAAGTATATCACTGTGTGTGTTTGCCATAGGACTGCGTCACCTAGAGTTGCGGTCACGCGGTCCTATCTCCCCTTACTAGCTGTGCCACGGGAGGTTAGAGCCGATTGCCAGGGGTTGACAGCGGTGCACTACAGGGCCCAAAACAAAACCAGTGGCTCTCTTAACTGGGGGTAGAGCTACATTACTAAGAATTACAGGCCTACACTATAAAACGCCAAATTTTCATGCAAAATAATTGTACCGCTTTCAGCATAAAAAATCTGACATAATCATACCACCAGGGAGGCTAAGGCCTTTACTGGCTAGCCAAACAGTGGAGTACTTTGATGCATGAGATGGAGCATTGTCCTGCATAAACATCATGGTCTTCTTGAAAAACGCAGACTTTTACCTGTACCACTGCTTGAAGAAAAGTGTCTCCTAAAAACTGGCAGTAGGTTTGGGAGTTGATTTTGAGTCCATCTTCAACCCGAAAAGGTCCAACTAGCTCATCTTTAATAATACCAGCCCATACCTGTACCCCACCTCCACCTTGCTGGAGTCGAAGTGGAGCTCTGTGCCTGTTACTGATCCAGCCACAGGCCCATCCATGATCCATCTGGTCCATCAAGAGTCACTCTCATCTCTACAGTCCATAAAACCTTTGAAAGATCTGTCTTCAGATATTTCTTGGCCCAGTCTTGACATTTCAAGGTATGTGTCTTGTTCAGTGATGGTTAGGTTTCAGCCTTCCTTACCTTGGCCAAGTCTCCGAGCACTGAACACCTTGTACCTCTGGGCACTCCAGGTAGGTTGCATTTCTGGAATATGACAGCACTGGAGGATAATGGGTTCCCCAGTAGCTGCATGTTTGATTCTTATTAACTACTTGAGAGCCGGGCCATATACAAATGACGGCCTCAAGGTGGCTCTACAAATCCGGGAGGCCATCAATAGACGGCCTCGGCTATTCCGGCCACTGGGGGGCGCGCGAGCGATAATGTCGCAATCACAATAAAAATCGCTGATCGCCGCCATTACTAGTAAAAAAAAAATTATTAATAAAAATGCTATAAAACTATGCCCTATTTTGTAGACGCTATAACTTTTGCGCAAACCAATCAATAAACGCTTATTGCAATTTTTTTTTTACCAAAAATATGTAGAAGAATACGTATCGGCTTAAACTGAGGAAAAAAAAAATATTGTTTTTTAAAAAATTGGGATATTTATTATAGCAAAAAGTAAAAAATATTGTGTTTTTTTTCAAAATCGTTGCTCTTTTTTTGTTTATAGCGCAAAAAATAAAAACCGCAGAGATGATCAAATACCACCAAAAGAAAGCTCTATTTGTGGGAAAAAAAGGACGTCAATTTTGTTTGGGAGCCACGTCGCACGACTGCGCAATTGTCATTCAAAGCGTGACAGCGCTAAAAGCTGAAAATTGGCCTGGGCAGGAAGGGGGTTTAAGTGCCCAGTAAGCAAGTGGTTAAATCTTTGCCAGTTAATTTGCGTCTTTTTTTCTCACCATGTTTTTTGCAACAAAATATTTAATGGTTCTGTGATCAAACCCCAATATGTTAGCAATTTCAAGAGTGCTGCATCCCTCTGAAAGACTTTTTACAATTTTATTTCTTGAGGAGTGGCTTTTTTCTTGCATCCCTCCCATACAAGCCACATTTGTGGAGAATTTGTGATATTGTTATCACAAGCACACAATGACCACTCTTTGTTATAAATTCCTGCAACTGCTTCAGAGTCGCTGTAGGCCTCTTGGTAGCCTCTCTGACCAGTTTCCTCCTGGCTCTTTCATCCAGTTTGGAGCGACGTCCTGATCCAAGGTGGGTCTGTGTTGTACCAAATACCTTTCACTTCTTAATAATATACTTCACTGTGCTTCTAGGTGTAGCGGATATGTACTTTCCCGGGTGTAAATTTGAACTTGGCAGAGACATTGGTGATGTGTAATTCCCTGCAGCCCAGCGGGTGGCGCTGTCACCCTGGGCTGGGGTTGAATCATTGCTGTGTGTTGTGCCTCCTTTTTGTCCTCCCTCGGCAGCGGTATGGTGGGGCGGGGAACCCACTGTGCTTGCTGGGAGAGGGTATAAAGGGGCCGGCCATCTTTGTCACAGGGTCGAAGTCCCAGGCACCTTCAGCTTGTGGACGGTGGTTCGTGTCGGTCCTCTGGGTGGCTTAGGCCTAGAGGACAACCGGAGGTCGTGTTCCATCCCAGGCACCTTTAGCCTGGGGTGAGGTAATCAGATGAAGGTCCGGAGCTCAGTGCCCAACACTGAGTTCGGCGAGGGAAGGAGATCCTAGGGAACCCCGGGAGTGGGCACCCGAATCCGGAAGGCGCAATGGACTGGGGGGAGCTCCTCACTTGAAGACCCGGTGCAGCATATTGCCGGTGACAGGTGAGCCTCTCGTCGGAGACCGCCTGGAAGGAAATTCCCCCTCGTGCGGAGCCCGAAACCCACTTTCAGGAAGGAAAGTGGAGAACCAAATTGTGTCTGGGCCTATTCGCATCCACACCTCCTTTCCTGTTCTGTTAACCAAGGGAGTTCAACTGATTGTGTTCATTCGCAGAAGAATAAAGGAGTGTTGAACTTTAATGGTGTGGGGCTCATTTCCTAGCAGACATTGTTCAAGGTGACTCTTGGAGGGAGGATCCAGGTGCACAGCACTGACCCGAAGGTAATACAAGAACGTTGCTTATACCGCACTGACACATGTGGTGGAAGCCAGGCGTGGTGTCCCCGCTCCCTCCCCTCTAAGATACCCCTAGACAAGAGAAAGACGAGACGAGAGAAAGAGGGGAGTGAGGAGGGCGCTACATAGGCATTGATAAAGCCTTTGAAATTTTGTTGTATCCATCTTCTGACTTTTGCCTGTCCTCAACTTTTATCCAGGAGATCTTTTGACAGTGCCTTGCCACCCATAGTAATTGTTTGCTTCAGTTGCATTATCAGGGACTGAAATGCTCCAGGAAAGCTTGTTTCATGCTGAATTAATCAAAATGACCACAGCTGATCACAGTTGAAAGTCAAATAGCTTTGTGTGCCATTGAGAAGGAGATTAGCTACACCTTATTGAGTTTACAAGTCATTTTTAGGAGGGGGGTGATCCTTTTTCCATCTCAGTGATTCTGTTTTTGATTTTTTTTTTTTCTGTCATGTTGGTGTTATATCTTTTACTTGGATGTTATAGTTGCACAGAGTAAATACAGCTGGCTAAAACAGAAACTGTCTCTGTCTTCATTTCAGGCTGCAAAGCATCAAAATGTGATTATATAAAGGGGGTGATTCTTTTCTGTACCCACTGTATATAGCTAAACAAAGTTTGCCCTCTGCACATTGGAAGAACATAAGCCATCTTCCCCTCCATCACATAGCACAATCAAATAGCCAGCTCAAACCTTTCAGTACCAACTTTGGGTATATGTTTAATTTATTTATTGCTCAGACTTTTCTCATGCATCTTACACAGAAAATTCAAGCAGTGCATATGTTAACATACTGTAATATCAATTTTGGTAACAGACCAGTCAACCAACCACTGGATTTTAGATTCAGAGTGATACTGGAGCACTGAGAAGAACCTCCTGCAAACATAGAAAAACATATTTATCCCTGTAGACTGAGTCCTTGTTGTAGGATTTGAATCTAGCACCTTAGTACTGAGTAGGGATGAGCTTCGTGTTCGAGTCGAACATACGTTCGACTCGAACATTGGCTGTTCGATCGTTCGACGAAGATCGAACGATTTGGGCCGTTCGCGCCAAATTCGAGTGACGCGAACGGCCCACAATGCACTACGCCATCGCAGTGTCATCCAGGCGCTGTGATTGGCCAAGCATGCACTGTGACCCCGCATGCTTGGCCAATCACAGCGCCGGCAGCGAGGAGAGCAATGATTGGCCACAGGCAGGATGCCTGTGGCCAATTATTGCTGAGGGTGTTTAGTACACGCCCCACACTATAAAAGGCCGCCAGCACGGCGGCCTAGTGTAGTGTGTTCCGGAGCAGGGATAGAGTAGCATAGGCAGGGACAGTGACTGTTATTTCTTTCTTGCTTAACCTGGATTCCTTTAGTTTAGGGAAAGAGAAGGATAGGTAGGGAGAGTGTCAGTGTGTTTTGTGCTTCTGCTATAGTGTGCTTAAAAAAAACATTTATTCTAGGGACAGAAAACTCTAGGTAGGGACAGTGTCAGTTTCTTTCACTCTGCAAGTCCTTGTTTCCAGGGACCTGTAAGGACAGTGAGTTAATTGTCCTTGTGCTATATTGTGCTTAAAAAAAACATTTATTCTAGGGACAGAAAACTCTAGGTAGGGACAGTGTCAGTTTCTTTCACTCTGCAAGTCCTTGTTTCCAGGGACCTGTAAGGACAGTGAGTTAATTGTCCTTGTGCTATATTGTGATTAAAAAAAACATTTATTCTAGGGACAGAAAACTCTAGGTAGGGACAGTGTCAGTTTCTTTCACTCTGCAAGTCCTTGTTTCCAGGGACCTGTAAGGACAGTGAGTTAATTTTCCTTGTGCTATATTGTGATTAAAAAAAACATTTTTTCTAGGGACAGAAAACTGTAGGTAGGGAGAGTGTTTTTTTTCTTTCACTCTGCAAGTCCTTGTTTCCAGGGACCTGTAAGGACAGTGAGTTAATTGTCCTTGTGCTATATTGTGCTTAAAAAAAACATTTATTCTAGGGACAGAAAACTCTAGGTAGGGACAGTGTCAGTTTCTTTCACTCTGCAAGTCCTTGTTTCCAGGGACCTGTAAGGACAGTGAGTTAATTTTCCTTGTGCTATATTGTGATTAAAAAAAACATTTATTCTAGGGACAGAAAACTCTAGGTAGGGACAGTGTCAGTTTCTTTCACTCTGCAAGTCCTTGTTTCCAGGGACCTGTAAGGACAGTGAGTTAATTTTCCTTGTGCTATATTGTGATTAAAAAAAACATTTATTCTAGGGACAGAAAACTCTAGGTAGGGACAGTGTCAGTTTCTTTCACTCTGCAAGTCCTTGTTTCCAGGGACCTGTAAGGACAGTGAGTTAATTTTCCTTGTGCTATATTGTGATTAAAAAAACCATTTATTCTAGGGACAGAAAACTCTAGGTAGGGACAGTGTCAGTTTCTTTCACTCTGCAAGTCCTTGTTTCCAGGGACCTGTAAGGACAGTGAGTTAATTTTCCTTGTGCTATATTGTGATTAAAAAAAACATTTTTTCTAGGGACAGAAAACTGTAGGTAGGGAGAGTGTTTTTTTTCTTTCACTCTGCAAGTCCTTGTTTCCAGGGACCTGTAAGGACAGTGAGTTAATTTTCCTTGTGCTATATTGTGATTAAAAAAAAATAATTTTCTAGGGACAGAAAACTGTAGGTAGGGAGAGTGTTTGTTTTTTTTCTTTCACTCTGCAAGTCCTTGTTTCCAGGGACCTGTAAGGACAGTGAGTTAATTGTCCTTGTGCTATATTGTGCTTAAAAAAAACATTTATTCTAGGGACAGAAAACTCTAGGTAGGGACAGTGTCAGTTTCTTTCACTCTGCAAGTCCTTGTTTCCAGGGACCTGTAAGGACAGTGAGTTAATTTTCCTTGTGCTATATTGTGATTAAAAAAAACATTTATTCTAGGGACAGAAAACTCTAGGTAGGGACAGTGTCAGTTTCTTTCACTCTGCAAGTCCTTGTTTCCAGGGACCTGTAAGGACAGTGAGTTAATTTTCCTTGTGCTATATTGTGATTAAAAAAAACATTTTTTCTAGGGACAGAAAACTGTAGGTAGGGAGAGTGTTTTTTTTCTTTCACTCTGCAAGTCCTTGTTTCCAGGGACCTGTAAGGACAGTGAGTTAATTGTCCTTGTGCTATATTGTGCTTAAAAAAAACATTTATTCTAGGGACAGAAAACTCTAGGTAGGGACAGTGTCAGTTTCTTTCACTCTGCAAGTCCTTGTTTCCAGGGACCTGTAAGGACAGTGAGTTAATTTTCCTTGTGCTATATTGTGATTAAAAAAAACATTTATTCTAGGGACAGAAAACTCTAGGTAGGGACAGTGTCAGTTTCTTTCACTCTGCAAGTCCTTGTTTCCAGGGACCTGTAAGGACAGTGAGTTAATTTTCCTTGTGCTATATTGTGATTAAAAAAAACATTTTTTCTAGGGACAGAAAACTGTAGGTAGGGAGAGTGTTTTTTTTCTTTCACTCTGCAAGTCCTTGTTTCCAGGGACCTGTAAGGACAGTGAGTTAATTGTCCTTGTGCTATATTGTGCTTAAAAAAAACATTTATTCTAGGGACAGAAAACTCTAGGTAGGGACAGTGTCAGTTTCTTTCACTCTGCAAGTCCTTGTTTCCAGGGACCTGTAAGGACAGTGAGTTAATTTTCCTTGTGCTATATTGTGATTAAAAAAAACATTTATTCTAGGGACAGAAAACTCTAGGTAGGGACAGTGTCAGTTTCTTTCACTCTGCAAGTCCTTGTTTCCAGGGACCTGTAAGGACAGTGAGTTAATTTTCCTTGTGCTATATTGTGATTAAAAAAAACATTTTTTCTAGGGACAGAAAACTGTAGGTAGGGAGAGTGTTTTTTTTCTTTCACTCTGCAAGTCCTTGTTTCCAGGGACCTGTAAGGACAGTGAGTTAATTGTCCTTGTGCTATATTGTGCTTAAAAAAAACATTTATTCTAGGGACAGAAAACTCTAGGTAGGGACAGTGTCAGTTTCTTTCACTCTGCAAGTCCTTGTTTCCAGGGACCTGTAAGGACAGTGAGTTAATTTTCCTTGTGCTATATTGTGATTAAAAAAAACATTTTTTCTAGGGACAGAAAACTGTAGGTAGGGAGAGTGTTTTTTTTCTTTCACTCTGCAAGTCCTTGTTTCCAGGGACCTGTAAGGACAGTGAGTTAATTGTCCTTGTGCTATATTGTGCTTAAAAAAAACATTTATTCTAGGGACAGAAAACTCTAGGTAGGGACAGTGTCAGTTTCTTTCACTCTGCAAGTCCTTGTTTCCAGGGACCTGTAAGGACAGTGAGTTAATTTTCCTTGTGCTATATTGTGATTAAAAAAAACATTTATTCTAGGGACAGAAAACTCTAGGTAGGGACAGTGTCAGTTTCTTTCACTCTGCAAGTCCTTGTTTCCAGGGACCTGTAAGGACAGTGAGTTAATTTTCCTTGTGCTATATTGTGATTAAAAAAAACATTTATTCTAGGGACAGAAAACTCTAGGTAGGGACAGTGTCAGTTTCTTTCACTCTGCAAGTCCTTGTTTCCAGGGACCTGTAAGGACAGTGAGTTAATTGTCCTTGTGCTATATTGTGATTAAAAAAAACATTTATTCTAGGGACAGAAAACTCTAGGTAGGGAGAGTGTTTTTTTTCTTTCACTCTGCAAGTCCTTGTTTCCAGGGACCTGTAAGGACAGTGAGTTAATTTTCCTTGTGCTATATTGTGATTAAAAAAAACATTTTTTCTAGGGACAGAAAACTGTAGGTAGGGAGAGTGTTTTTTTTCTTTCACTCTGCAAGTCCTTGTTTCCAGGGACCTGTAAGGACAGTGAGTTAATTGTCCTTGTGCTATATTGTGCTTAAAAAAAACATTTATTCTAGGGACAGAAAACTCTAGGTAGGGACAGTGTCAGTTTCTTTCACTCTGCAAGTCCTTGTTTCCAGGGACCTGTAAGGACAGTGAGTTAATTTTCCTTGTGCTATATTGTGATTAAAAAAAACATTTATTCTAGGGACAGAAAACTCTAGGTAGGGACAGTGTCAGTTTCTTTCACTCTGCAAGTCCTTGTTTCCAGGGACCTGTAAGGACAGTGAGTTAATTTTCCTTGTGCTATATTGTGATTAAAAAAAACATTTTTTCTAGGGACAGAAAACTGTAGGTAGGGAGAGTGTTTTTTTTCTTTCACTCTGCAAGTCCTTGTTTCCAGGGACCTGTAAGGACAGTGAGTTAATTTTCCTTGTGCTATATTGTGATTAAAAAAAACATTTTTTCTAGGGACAGAAAACTGTAGGTAGGGAGAGTGTCAGTTTCTTTCACTCTGCAAGTCCTTGTTTCCAGGGACCTGTAAGGACAGTGAGTTAATTTTCCTTGTGCTATATTGTGATTAAAAAAAACATTTTTTCTAGGGACAGAAAACTGTAGGTAGGGAGAGTGTTTTTTTTCTTTCACTCTGCAAGTCCTTGTTTCCAGGGACCTGTAAGGACAGTGAGTTAATTTTCCTTGTGCTATATTGTGATTAAAAAAAACATTTTTTCTAGGGACAGAAAACTGTAGGTAGGGAGAGTGTTTTTTTTCTTTCACTCTGCAAGTCCTTGTTTCCAGGGACCTGTAAGGACAGTGAGTTAATTGTCCTTGTGCTATATTGTGCTTAAAAAAAACATTTATTCTAGGGACAGAAAACTCTAGGTAGGGACAGTGTCAGTTTCTTTCACTCTGCAAGTCCTTGTTTCCAGGGACCTGTAAGGACAGTGAGTTAATTTTCCTTGTGCTATATTGTGATTAAAAAAAACATTTATTCTAGGGACAGAAAACTCTAGGTAGGGACAGTGTCAGTTTCTTTCACTCTGCAAGTCCTTGTTTCCAGGGACCTGTAAGGACAGTGAGTTAATTTTCCTTGTGCTATATTGTGATTAAAAAAAACATTTTTTCTAGGGACAGAAAACTGTAGGTAGGGAGAGTGTTTTTTTTCTTTCACTCTGCAAGTCCTTGTTTCCAGGGACCTGTAAGGACAGTGAGTTAATTTTCCTTGTGCTATATTGTGATTAAAAAAAACATTTTTTCTAGGGACAGAAAACTGTAGGTAGGGAGAGTGTTTTTTTTCTTTCACTCTGCAAGTCCTTGTTTCCAGGGACCTGTAAGGACAGTGAGTTAATTGTCCTTGTGCTATATTGTGCTTAAAAAAAACATTTATTCTAGGGACAGAAAACTCTAGGTAGGGACAGTGTCAGTTTCTTTCACTCTGCAAGTCCTTGTTTCCAGGGACCTGTAAGGACAGTGAGTTAATTTTCCTTGTGCTATATTGTGATTAAAAAAAACATTTTTTCTAGGGACAGAAAACTGTAGGTAGGGAGAGTGTTTTTTTTCTTTCACTCTGCAAGTCCTTGTTTCCAGGGACCTGTAAGGACAGTGAGTTAATTGTCCTTGTGCTATATTGTGCTTAAAAAAAACATTTTTTCTAGGGACAGAAAACTGTAGGTAGGGAGAGTGTTTTTTTTTTTTCACTCTGCAAGTCCTTGTTTCCAGGGACCTGTAAGGACAGTGAGTTAATTGTCCTTGTGCTATATTGTGCTTAAAAAAAACATTTATTCTAGGGACAGAAAACTCTAGGTAGGGACAGTGTCAGTTTCTTTCACTCTGCAAGTCCTTGTTTCCAGGGACCTGTAAGGACAGTGAGTTAATTTTCCTTGTGCTATATTGTGCTTAAAAAAAACATTTATTCTAGGGACAGAAAACTCTAGGTAGGGACAGTGTCAGTTTCTTTCACTCTGCAAGTCCTTGTTTCCAGGGACCTGTAAGGACAGTGAGTTAATTTTCCTTGTGCTATATTGTGATTAAAAAAAACATTTTTTCTAGGGACAGAAAACTGTAGGTAGGGAGAGTGTTTTTTTTCTTTCACTCTGCAAGTCCTTGTTTCCAGGGACCTGTAAGGACAGTGAGTTAATTTTCCTTGTGCTATATTGTGATTAAAAAAAACATTTTTTCTAGGGACAGAAAACTGTAGGTAGGGAGAGTGTTTTTTTTCTTTCACTCTGCAAGTCCTTGTTTCCAGGGACCTGTAAGGACAGTGAGTTAATTGTCCTTGTGCTATATTGTGCTTAAAAAAAACATTTTTTCTAGGGACAGAAAACTCTAGGTAGGGAGAGTGTTTTTTTTTTTTCACTCTGCAAGTCCTTGTTTCCAGGGACCTGTAAGGACAGTGAGTTAATTGTCCTTGTGCTATATTGTGCTTAAAAAAAACATTTATTCTAGGGACAGAAAACTCTAGGTAGGGACAGTGTCAGTTTCTTTCACTCTGCAAGTCCTTGTTTCCAGGGACCTGTAAGGACAGTGAGTTAATTTTCCTTGTGCTATATTGTGCTTAAAAAAAACATTTATTCTAGGGACAGAAAACTCTAGGTAGGGACAGTGTCAGTTTCTTTCACTCTGCAAGTCCTTGTTTCCAGGGACCTGGAGAGACATTGAGTGAATTGTCCTTGTGCTATATTGTGATTAAAAAAAACATTTATTCTAGGGACAGAAAACTCTAGGTAGGGACAGTGTCAGTTTCTTTCACTGTGAAAGTCCTTGTTTCAAGGGACAGAGAAGGACACCTGAAGGTAGCCCTTATTGCTTTTTTCCCATCTCCCTGCAGGCCATCTATTAGAATGTCTGGAAGGCAAACAAGGAGAGGCAGACAGTCAGGAGGCAATAAAAGAGGGCAAGCAGGCTCTGTGTCTGGGGGCAACAGTGCTGGTCGTGGACGCGGTGCATTGTCATCAGCACATGGCCATGGGACACGCTTGTCCTTCTTTTCGGCAGCTGGACATGTTGAGCCACATCATGCCGAAGACTTGGTAGAGTGGATGACCAAGCCCTCCTCCTCCTCCTCATCCTCTCTCACCCAGGCTCAGGGTACTGGAAAAGCAGCTGCCAAAGCGTCGTCTTCCCTGGTATCAATGTCAGACAAATCATCAGTCACTCCTTCCCTAGACCCACCATGTCCTCCTCCTGAGGAGTCCCCCGAACTGTTTCAGCACAGTGTTGGGTACATGCTCCAGGAGGATGCCCAGCGTTTCGAAGGGTCTGATGATGAAACCCAGCTAGAGGAAGGCAGTAGCGTGAGAGCAGACAGAGGGGATGCTCAAGAAGGACACCAATCTGGCAGTCATGTTCCAGCAGCTGCAGCATACTGCCAGATTGGCTCCAGTGATGAGGAGGGAGGGGATGATGAGGTCAATGACTCCACGTGGGTGCCTAATAGGAGAGAGGAGGAGGAGGAGGATGAGGAGGAGGCACATCTCCAACGAGGCAGGATGCCCTTTGGTGGCCAGCGTAAGGGCAGTACACCGACGGAATCACACCGCAGAGCTCCGCCTGTGCAGGGCGCTGCCTCTGCCCGTCATTCAAAAAGTTCTTTGGTGTGGGCCTTTTTTGAGGCTAGTGCATCAGATCGCACAGCTGCTGTTTGCAACATATGTCTCAAGCGTATATCGCGTGGCCAAAACATCAGCCGCTTGGGTACCACATGCCTGACCAGACATATGTTGACCTGCCATGCAGCTCGTTGGCAAGCCTACCTCAAAGACCCACACCAAAGAACAAAGCGGACCTCTCCTTGCACCGCATCAGCTGGGATCTCCAACCCCACTATAACTTCAGTCCTCTCTGAAACATGCACTGAGAGGAATGAAGGTGTAGAATTAGGTGTGTCACAGCCAAGTACTTGCGCCCACTCTGCTAGCAGTACACCGACGTCCGATTCTAGCAGGCAAATTTCCCTGCCCCAGCTGCTGGACCGTCGAAAGAAGTTCACTCCCAGCCATCCACATGCCCAGCGGTTGAATGCTAGCTTGGCTAAATTGCTAGCGCTTCAACTGCTGCCTTTTCAGTTGGTAGACTCGGCCCCCTTCCGTGAGTTTGTGCAATGTGCGGTTCCTCAGTGGCAGGTTCCCAAACGCCACTTTTTCTCACGGAAGGCTATTCCGGCTCTCTACCGGCATGTGGAAGGCAATGTCTTGGCCTCGCTGGACAGGGCGGTCAGCGGTAAGGTGCATATTACCGCTGACTCATGGTCCAGCAGGCATGGACAGGGACGTTACCTTTCTTTCACGGCCCATTGGGTCACTCTTTTGGCAGCTGGGAAGGATTCAGGACAAGGTGCAGTAGTGTTGGAGGTTGTCCCACCGCCACGCCTCCAAAATGCTACTACTGGTTGTGACACACCTCTCTCCTCCACCCCCTCCTCTTCTTCTTCCTCCATGGCCTCTTCCTGTGGTTTGTCCTATGAACCAGCGGTGCTCCGTAGCCGTTCACGGGGCTACGCAAGTACGCAGGCAAAAAGATGCCATGCCGTGCTTGCGCTGGTGTGTTTGGGGGACAGAAGCCACACTGGGGCAGAGGTCCTGTCTGCTCTGCAGGGCCAGGCCGAGAGGTGGTTGACGCCACGCCAGCTTAAGCCAGGAATGGTGGTTTGCGACAATGGCACCAACCTCCTCTCCGCCCTCCGACAGGGACAACTGACCCATGTGCCCTGTGTGGCTCACGTCCTTAACCTGGTGGTGCAGCGCTTCTTGGGCAGGTACCCGGGCTTACAGGATGTCCTGAGGCAGGCCAGGAAAGTCTGTGTGCATTTCCGCAGATCTTATAATGCCAGTGCTCGCCTGGCTGAGCTGCAAAAGGAGTTGAACCTGCCCAAGAACCGCCTTATATGTGACATGCCCACCAGGTGGAACTCAACGTTGGCCATGCTGCAGCGGCTGCACACGCAGCAGAGGGCCATCAATGAGTACCTGTGCGACTACGGCACCAGGACAGGGTCAGGGGAGCTTGGTTTTTTTTCTCCACGCCAGTGGGGCATGATCAGGGATGCATGCACTGTCCTGGCACCATTTGAGGAGGCCACGAGGATGGTGAGCAGTGACAGTGCATGCATCAGTGACACTGTACCTCTTGTCCACCTGTTGGAGCACACGCTGCGTGGAATAATGGACAGGGCACTTGAGGCAGAACAGAGGCAGGAAGAGGAGGACTTCCTTGCCTCTCAAGGCCCCCTTTACCCAGACAGTGTTCCTTCTGTCCCACCCATCGCACAGGAAGAGGAGGAGGAGGAGGAGGAGGAGGAGGAGGAGGAGGATTGTGTCAGCATGGAGGTGGAGGCTGGCACTCAGCATCATCAGCAGCAGTCTTTTAGGGATGATTTACAGTCCCAAGAAACCAGTGGACTTGTACGTGGCTGGGAGGAGGTGGCTGCGGATCATGTCGTCCTTAGTGACCCAGAGGACTCCGGAGCGAATGCCTCAGCAAACCTACGCTGCATGGCCTCCCTGATCCTGCAAAGTCTGCGGAAGGATCCTCGTATTCTTCGGATCAAGGAGAGGGACCATTACTGGCTGGCCACTCTCCTTGATCCACGGTACAAGGGTAAGGTTGCGGACCTTATGTTACCGTCGCAGAGGGAGCAGAGGATGAGACAACTCCGGGAGGCCTTGCAGAAAGGTCTGTGCAACGCGTTCCCAGAGACTGGGAGGTTGCAAACTCCTGGTCCTGGACAACGAGTTGCTGAGGCTTCGGCCAGTCAAAGAAGGAGCGGTGGGGAAGGTGGCCGTCTGACCGATGCGTTCAGACAATTCTTTAGTCCGCAGCCCCAAAGTATGATCGGTTCCAGCAACCATCGCCAGCGTCTGATAAACATGGTGCAGGAATATCTAGGGGCAAGGTCAGACTTGGACACCTTCCCCACCGAAAATCCTCTGGCTTACTGGGTCTTGAGGATGGATCACTGGCCAGAGCTTGCACAGTATGCAATTGAGCTACTGGCCTGTCCTGCATCCAGCGTTCTTTCGGAACGCACATTCAGTGCTGCTGGAGGATTTGTCACGGATCACAGGGTGCGCCTGTCCACCGACTCGGTTGATCGACTGACTTTCATCAAGATGAACCAGTCTTGGATCACCACCAGCTACCACACACCTGATGCTGATATAACAGACTAATTGATTTTAAAATGTCACATCCCTTCAAGACTGATGCTGATGCTGAGTGCCTGTGCTGTTATGTTGACTGGCTATCCTCCTCCTCCGAGTCCTCAATGATACGATTGATGATGATAGCTTGGAAGATCATTTTTGTTTATGGGTGCCGCCACCAGTGCCTAACGCCCAATTTTTCAGCCCCTGTTTAACAGGGGCGTGTAATTACAATTTTTGAAGCAATACTTTGCAACAGGGCTCATTGCTGTGCTCCAAGTACAGTATCTGTGAGGAGTTGCAGTGTTGTGCCACCAGTGCCTAAGGCCCAATTTTTCAGCCCCTGTTTAACAGGGGCGTGTCATTACAATTTTTGAAGCAATACTTTGCAACAGGGCTCATTGCTGTGCTCCAAGTACAGTATCTGTGAAGGGTTGCAGTGTTGTGCCACCAGTGCCTAAGGCCCAATTTTTCAGCCCCTGTTCAACAGGGGCATGTAATTACAATTCTTGATCTAATAATTCACAGCAGGGCCCATTGCTGCACCCACCAAGAGTAACTGTCAGGGCTTACAGTGTTGTGGCACCAGCACCACCATCAAAGGCCCAATTTTTACTACCACTGTTCAACAATTATATGTAATTAAAATTCCTGATATAATAGTTGACAGCAGGGCGTTCCAGCACCAACCAAGAGTAACTGTGAGTGCTTACAGTGTTGTGCCAACACCAACAACTAAGGGGCCTATTTCTGCAGAGTATATACGGCAGGTCCCTACTTTCAAACATCCAACTTACAAACGACTCCTACTTGCAAACGCAAGAAGACAACAGGAAGTGAGAGGAAATCTACCACTAGGAAGGAAAATTCTCTCCTGTAAGAATAAATATGGGAGAAAGGTGTCTCCTCTGTACTGATGCTTTATCAGCAATCCTTGTTTCAAGAAAAACACCACATTTCAAAAACAGTTGTCATTAGGACGGAAAGTGAGGTGAAATGTTCTGAACAGGGGCACAGACAGCAAAACAAATGTTACAGGGGTGATAACCCTTACCTATGTTTTCCAAAAAGTTTAAAAATAGATTTTTGGTCTGGAGCTACACTTCAACAATGTACCTGTTCAAAATTACAAACAGATTCTACATAAGAACAAACCTACAGTCCCTGTCTTGTATGCACCGCCTGTATAGGGCTGTTCAGAGTATATAGGGCCTTTTTTATTTTATGTGCGGGGTTCCCCTTAATATCCATACAAGACCCAAAGGGGCTGGTAATGGGCTGGGGTAGGGGGGGGGTCATGGGGTAGCTATGCCATTTTTCTTAAAGATTTTCATCCATATTACCGGGACCAGACATTACATTAAAGCCGCAAGCAGTTTTAAATGGCTTTTTTTTCCTTTAGAAGTGTCATTTTGTGCAGGGACAGTTCTAAACACGGGAAACACGTGGCACTTCACAGGCATACTTTAGACACCCCCCAGGTACGATATTTAAAGGAATATTTGACTTTTTTTTTTCACTTTATGCATCATTAAAATGACTGCTCCCGGAAAACGACCGTTTTTAAAACTTATTTTTGCATTGATACATGTCCCCTGGTGCAGAACCCGGGTTCCCAAACCCTTTTTAGGACAATAACATGCATAATAGTTGTTATAATTAGCACTTTAGAATTCGAACGTTCGCATCCATTGTATTTAATAGGGTTCTAATGTTCGTTCGAACTTTCGGTCCGTTCGCGGGTTCTGGTGCGAACCGAACCCGGGGGTGTTCGGCTCATCACTAGTACTGAGGATGCTACTACTTAACCCAATGCTGCACTCACAGTTGGACTAGTAGGAAGGGGCCTTAAAGTGGTTGTAAACCCTTACATATAACCAGAATAGTGACTGGATTCAGTCGATACACAGAGATTAAACAAATCCCCCTACACAAGTTGTACCTGTTTATTTGTAGTCTTCTATATCTCTACACCCATTCAAAGTCCAGAATTTATAAAGCTTGTCAGAAAACAGGGGGCGGAGAGCTGAAATCACACTCTGCAGAGCTCAGAGAGGAGAGCTCTGACAGCTGATTGGAGGAAAGGGACACACCCCTCTTCACACAGGAACATAGCTGAGGCTGTCAATCAGCTGGTGATCCCACAATCAACGATGTTTGATCGCTCAGTTCTCACTACAGAGTTGGCAGGGGACAGATGCAGCATCAGATCGATGCTGCATCCACCTAGGTGAGTGTATATATATATATATATATATATATATATATGTATATACACAGTATCTCACAAAAGTGAGTACACCCCTCTCACATTTTGTAGATATTTTATTATATCTTTTCATGTGACAACACTGAAAAAATGACACTTTGCTACAATGTAAAGTAGTGAGTGTACAGCTAGTGTAAACTTGCTGTCCCCTCAAAATAACTCAACACATCAGCCATTAATGTCTAAACCGCTGGCAAAAAAAGTGAGTACACCCCTAAATGAAAATGTCCAAATTGTGCCGAATTAAGCCTCGTACACACGATCGGATATCCTATGGATTCTAATCCGATGGTTTTGTCCATCGGAAATCCTATGAAGCTGACTTCCATCAGTCTTGCCTACACACCATCAGTCAAAAAACCGACCGTTCCAAACGCGGTGATGTAAAACACTCCGATGAGCCGAGAAAAATGAAGTTCAATGCTTCTGAGCATGCGTCGACTTGATTCTGAGCATGCGTGGGTTTTTTATCCGATGGACTTGCCCATAGACGATCTGAGTTTTCGATCGTTTTTTTATCCATCAGAAAAACCGATGGAAAAAAGACCGATGGGTCCCATACACGATCGGTTTGTCTGATGAAAACAATCCATCGGACGGTTTTCATCGGTTAAACCAATCGTGTGTACAGGGCTTTAGCCATTTTTCCTCCCCGGTGTCATGTGACTTGTTGTTACAAGGTCTCAGGTGTGAATGGGGAGCAGGTGTATTTAATTTGGTGTTATCACTCTCACTATCTCATACTGGTCACTGGAAGTTCAACATGGCACCTGATGGCGAAGAACTCTCTGAGGATCTGAAAAAAAGAATTGTTGCTCTACATAAAGATGGCCTAGGCTATAAGAAGATTGCCAAGACCCTGAAACTGAGCTGAAGCATGGTGGCCAAGACCATACAGCAGTTTAACAGAACAGGTTCCACTCAGAACAGGCCACACCATGGTCGACCAAAGAAGTTGAGTGCACATGCTCAGCGTCATATCCAGGGGTTGTCTTTGGGAAATAGACGTGTAGCGGCCTCACCCCGTCTCCTTTGTCTAGGGGTATGTCACACGACAGGGTGAGATGCGCTACGGCCCATGTCCTCCCCATGGCTGTGGATGAGGTGAAGGCCAGTATCAGTATCTTCCTCGGGCCAATGTGTTTTGGTTATGAAACTCAGTCCTATGCTGGTACCCTCCTTTGCTCCCATTAACCAGAGTCCACACACCGATCACAGTCCAACTCTTGTTTTATTGTAAGCTCCACAATAAACAGTACTTCTGTAGCCAACTGGTTGGAACATTTTCTTAACAGCCTGATACGGTGGGATGAGCAGGTCGAGGCACTATCCTAATTTCAGTCTAAACCACTGTGGTTTCACCAGTGGTTATCGTAGCCTTGATTAGCACAGAACATGGAACTTATGAGTCTCTACCAGCAACTCAAGAGAACGTATTTAGGAGTACCTTCGCTGCGCTGTGGCCCTTATCAGGGGAAGATGTCCCTCTGAGGGAGTTACCGAAGGCCCATCCGTCACCGGGTTGATGCTGCTCCGGAATCTCCGGACGGTTGACCTCCCCAGCCTCCTCACCTCAGATGCGGGTCCCGTCCACCTCGGGGACCCTTGGATCACTTCACCCTTGCGGGACCCAGTCGAAGTTACTGGGCCCCAGGCCTACGATCTAGTACCTCACCCCAGGCTGAAGGTGCCTGGGATGGACTCCAACTCCATTCCGGCCAGGCCTAGGGCGCCTGGGCCAGAACTCCGAACCGCCCGCACCCAGGCCTAAGGTGCCTGGGTGCGTGAAGAGAAGATTCTCGAAGACCTCGTGGTGAGGGCGTCTCCCCCTTTTATCCCCTCCCTTCGACACCACGGCCGGTTCCCCGCCCTTGCCGTACCGTCTCCGGAAAGGGACAAAAAGGGTAGCACTGTGGTAGTGATTCTACCTTGAGCCTGCGGGTACACCACCACCCACAGGCCAAGGAGAATAATACACCACCCAATCCTCCACGAACACAAAGGGGTCCAAAACCTCTCACAATTACACACCTGGGTTATACTACCACCCAGGTGTACCCCAACTAAATTTAAAGACCCCGCTACATACTCCCCCCTGTGATTTGACGCTGGTCCCCAGCGTCTGGTGCAAACCCATGTCTCCCATGGAGTGGTGACACAAGCCTGGCCCCAGAGGCTATCCTAAAAAAATTCAAACCCTGTTTGTGCCAAGACCTGCTCAAGGGGAAAGGGAATATAACAAAAAAACTTTTCCATAAAACCATCTGAACATTCACATATATACAATCCCATACTTAGTAATCTTGACGGACGAATCTCCTGCATGAGGGAAATAAGGAAAAAAACACAGAAACATCCTAACATTGTGTGTTGACTTGAAACGAATGAGCCTATCAACCGAGAAACCCATTCTCTTCAATGGCAAAGTAATGCAAGTGTAGAATTCCAACAACCGTTGCGCAACACTGCCACCTGGTGACAGCGCCGCGGCAATGACACTTAGCGAAGTCTTCCTTCTTCCTGCATCCCTACACTGAATCTACCCCCAAAAAGTCTCTGTCCTTGATGTCTGGAAGAAGAGAGAACGAACAACAAAACTGCTCTCATTCCTCCAAAGAGTAGAAAAAAAAACAAACCCAAATAAAAAAACAGGGTACAGTTCGAATGTTCCAGCAAGGACATTTCCAGAAACTGCAAGGAAAAACAAGTGAGTCTCTTCTCACAGATAGAACTTCGGGTCAGGCAAAAACAAAGGCTTTAGGTGCTTATCGAAAAACTCAATCGAATAGTTGACATCCTCTTTATCCTTCCGGCAGATAAGCACCTTGTCCGCATAAATGTGGCACCCCAACATCCAGTCTGCTCTGCAGTCTTTGAACTTTTTCGACACTGGTGGCGAACAGGACAAGTATCGCCGGGCATGAGGCACTTTGAGTTTTTCCCAAACAAATTCGTCGTACCATCTCTGTCGCAGGACCTCAACTTCGTAAAGTAAGTCCCGAGGCAAATAGGGATATTCCCATCCGTACTCACGGGCGACTTTCTGGGATAAAAGTCTTTGCAATCTGGCTAAAGGAGGCATGGCATCCCGCTCACCTTCTCCTGGTTGAACGATGGCCTCCGGGTGCCGAGGTACTTTAACTACCTCGGGCAGCTTCGCTCTTGGTGCCCGCAATGAAGCACGCTGCATCCCCGCTACCAAAACGGGTGATGTCGTGGAATGTGGAAAGTTGGCCGGAGGACCAGACTTCCTCGTAAGCTCCGGGACCTGCACCCGGGGCGTGCTGTCTCCCACAGACATAGGGGAATCCTGCGGTTCACGTAGCACTGGTAACGGGCGTTTGTCCCAGCCCTTCCGGTGAAACAGTTCATCTATTTCCCCGTCATCTCCGCAGTCTGACAGCGATTCCAGGCCGGAGGTGTCATACATCTCAGCGGGAAGGTAGTCTCTAGTAGACGTGGAACTACCCTTCCTTGCGGGCTCCACCATCTGGGGACTCCCGACACCTCCAACCACCACCACAGTCTCAGCCCCTGGCTCACCTTGACCTTTTGTAGAACTGGGATGTCCAGGACTCTTCCAACCGGATCCATCCAGGCCCGGCAAGCGACGGGGTGAAGCTCTTCCACGACCATAGGAGGCCTGCACCAGGCCAACTTTCCTCTTCGGAGGTGGGAACAGAGAATCTGTGGTGACCGAAGCAGCATCCTCTGATTTTTCTCTCTCAGTCTCTGGTTGGGCAGTCACGTCGCCCTGGTCAGTGCGTACGGGAATCTCCGCAAAGGCCTGGATCTCCCCTTCTGGAGTAGCGGTACCTGTGAGGCTGTTGAGGCGAAGGGCCCGGGGCCTTACTGTGGATGGCTCCACCTCGAACAGGAACTCCTTGCATGCTTCACAACGCCCAAATGGCTTCAGGTGGACCACCAGTCCCGAGCATCCGGGACAGATCACACCGAGGGCCTCCGTGTCTCTGCATGAGTACAAAGCCAACTGCCCTCGGGGCCTGAGTCTTATCCCCGTGTCTGTAAGGGGAGCAGCAAAAGCAGTCATCTTCGTGGGGTAGGGAACCAGAATCCACGGGGAGCTTGAGGCCATCCCGACTATCTGCTGCTCCATCACGCACTGACCACGCACCGAAGTCTCCACGTGTATCTCCTCACATGGCCAGACTCCTCCCACGACTTGCACATTTTTGCAGGCTTTCTCCAGTCTCCACCCACGAATTGCGCAGTCACGGGGTGCCTCATGGCGCAGTGCAGCAAAAGTCCCCACATGTAGTACCTCACACGGCTGGACTTCTCCCTCTTCCTGCTCTTTCTGCATGGACCTTTCCCGTCTTGGGGTCATTTCCACGACTTCGAGCACAGGGACGCACTTTGGCCAATCACATGGCCGACCTGCTCGGCACTCCTCCGGGCAGCAAAGTCCAGACACAGCCATTTCAAATCTCAAAGTCAATACACATTTCATCCCGGACGAGCCCCCACGTGTAGCGGCCTCACCCCGTCTCCTTTGTCTAGGGGTATGTCACACGACAGGGTGAGATGCGCTACGGCCCATGTCCTCCCCATGGCTGTGGATGAGGTGAAGGCCAGTATCAGTATCTTCCTCGGGCCAATGTGTTTTGGTTATGAAACTCAGTCCTGCTATGCTGGTACCCTCCTTTGCTCCCATTAACCAGAGTCCACACACCGATCACAGTCCAACTCTTGTTTTATTGTAAGCTCCACAATAAACAGTACTTCTGTAGCCAACTGGTTGGAACATTTTCTTAACAGCCTGATACGGTGGGATGAGCAGGTCGAGGCACTATCCTAATTTCAGTCTAAACCACTGTGGTTTCACCAGTGGTTATCGTAGCCTTGATTAGCACAGAACATGATCAACAGATCAAGAGAACGTATTTAGGAGTACCTTCGCTGCGCTGTGGCCCTTATCAGGGGAAGATGTCCCTCTGAGGGAGTTACCGAAGGCCCATCCGTCACCGGGTTGATGCTGCTCCGGAATCTCCGGACGGGTGACCTCCCCAGCCTCCTCACCTCAGATGCGGGTCCCGTCCACCTCGGGGACCCTTGGATCACTTCACCCTTGCGGGACCCAGTCGAAGTTACTGGGCCCCAGGCCTACGATCTAGTACCTCACCCCAGGCTGAAGGTGCCTGGGATGGACTCCAACTCCATTCCGGCCAGGCCTAGGGCGCCTGGGCCAGAACTCCGAACTGCCCGCACCCAGGCCTAAGGTGCCTGGGTGCGTGAAGAGAAGATCCTCGAAGACCTCGTGGTGAGGGCGTCTCCCCCTTTTATCCCCTCCCTTTGACACCACGGCCGGTTCCCCGCCCTTGCGTTACCGTCTCCGGAAAGGGACAAAAAGGGTAGCACTGTGGTAGTGATTCTACCTTGAGCCTGCGGGTACACCGCCACCCACAGGCCAAGGAGAATAATACACCACCCAATCCTCCACGAACATAAAGGGGTCCAAAACCTCTCACAATTACACACCTGGGTCATACTACCACCCAGGTGTACCCCAACTAAATTTAAAGACCCCGCTACAGACGTATGAGTGCTGCCAGCATTGCTGCAGAGGTTGAAGGGGTGGGGGATCAGCCTGTCAGTGCTCAGACTATATGCCGCACGCTGCATCAAATTGGTCTGCATGGCTGTCGTCCCAGGAGGAAGCCTCTTCTAAAGACGATGCACAAGAAAGCCAGCAAATAGTTTGCCAAAGGCAAGCAGACTAAGGACATGGATTACTTGAACCATGTCCTGTGGTCTGATGAGACCAAGATAAACTTATTTGTTTCATATGGTGTCAAGCATGTGTGGCAGCAACCAGGTGAGGAGTACAAAGACAAGTGTGTCTTGCCTACAGTCAAGCATGGTGGTGGGAGTGTCATGGTCTGGGGCTGCACGAGTGCTGCCGGAACTGGGGAGCTACAGTTCATTGAGGGAACCATGAATGCCAACATGTACTGTGACATACTGAAGCAGAGCATGATCCCCTCCCTTTGGAGACTGGGCCGCAGGGCAGTATTCCAACATGATAACAACCCCAAACACACCTCCAAGATGACCACTGCCTTGCTAAAGAAGCTGAGGGTAAAGGTGATGGACTGGCCAAGCATGTCTCCAGACCTAAACCCTATTCAGCATCTGTGAGGCATCCTCAAACGGAAATGGGAGGAGCGCTAGCATCCACCAGCTCCGTGATGTCGTCATGGAGGAGTGGAAGAGGACTCCAGTGGAAACCTGTGAAGCTCTAGTGAACTCCATGCCCAGGAAGGTTAAGGCAGTGCTGGAAAATAATGGTGGCCACACAAAATATTGACACTTTGGGCCCAATTTGGACATTTTCACTTAGGGGTGTACTCACTTTTGTTGCCAGCGGTTTAGACATTAATGGCTGTTAGTTGAGTTATTTTGAGGGGACAGCAAATTTACACTGTTATACAAGCTGTACACTCACTACTTTTCAGTGTTGTCACATGAAAAGATAAAATAAAATATTTACAAAATATGAGAGGGGTGTACTCACTTTTGTGAGATACTGTATACATATGTAAATTGTTTTCTGTTTTTATTTTTTACTTAACACATACTTTTTTCTCAAAAAATCATAAGCTTAAAGTGGAGCTCCACCCTAAATAGCAACTTATGCTATTTGGAACCCTCCCCCCCTCCGGTGTCACAATTGACACCTTTCAGGGGGGAGGGGGGTGAAGATACCTGTCTAAGACAGGTATTTTCACCCACATCCGGGAGTCCTCTCTCCGGGAATCTGCGGGAGTTACGTCACTTCCCGCAGACTTCCCTTGGTGTTCTGGGAGACACTCGGCTCCCAGAACACAGGAGCACCAATCAGAATGGCGCAGCGCGACTTGCGCATGCGCCGTAGGGAACCGGGCATGAAGCCGCAGGGCTTCACTTCCTGGTTCCCTCAGCGAGGATGGCAGAGGGAGCAGCAGAGCGACGAGCGGTCGCTCGTCCTCTGCTGCGGACGTCGCTGGACTCCAGGACAGGTAAGTGTCCAAATATTAAAAGCCAGCAGCTGCTGTAGCTGTAGCTGCTGGCTTTTAATATTTTTTTTTCCGGCGGAGCTCCGCTTTAATACTAAATTATGACTTTGGCATAGCTCCAAACTGTCCTTTATTTGGAGGGATAGTTCCTATTTTTGAACCAAGTCCCCCCTTGTCCCTTGATCCTCCTGACTTGCCTCCTTTTTTTTTTCCTGATGTATGGAAGCTTCACCCAACCTCCAAGGTTTTTTCATATATTGAAAAGCTAGTATAGTAGTGGTAAAATCTATTTAACCACTTTAGCCCCTGAAGAATTTACCCCCTGCCTGACCGGGCCATTTTTTGCAATACGGCACTGCGTTGCTTTAACTGACAATTGCGTGGTCGTACGACGCTGTACCTAAACAAATTTGACAATTTTTTTTCCCCCCACAAATAGAGCTTTCTTTTGGTGGTATTTGATCACCTCCACGGTTTAAATTGTTTGCGCTATAATCAAAAAAAGAGCGACAATTTTGAAAAAAAACAACAATATTTTTTACTTTTTGCTATAATAGATATCTCCAAAAATGTTTTTAAAAATCTAATTTCTTCATCAGTTTTGGTCAATATATATTCTTCTACATATTTTTGGTAATAAAAATCGCAATAAGCGTATATTGATTGGTTTGCGCAAAAGTTGTATACGTCTACAAACTGTGGGAAAGATTTATGGCATTTTTATTATTATTATTTTTTTACTAGTAATGGCGGTGATCTGCGATTTTTATTGGGACTGCGACATAGAGGCGGACAGATCGGACACTTTTGACACATTTTTGGGACCATTGACATTTATACAGCGATCAGTGCTATAAAAATGCACTGATTACTGTGTAAATGTCACTGGCAGGGAAGGGGTTAACACTAGGGGCAATCAAGGGGTTAACTGTGTTCCCTCAGTGTGTGTTCTAACTGTAGAAGGAAGGAACTGACTGGAGGAGAAGACAGATCGTTGTTGCTAGCTAATAGGAACACACGATCTGTCTCTCCTTTTTGTCACAGAACAGAGATTTGTGTGTTTACACACACACACATCCCTGTTCTGGCTCTCGTGCCCACGATCGCGCATGGCCGGAGGTCATCGTGACCACCGGCCACAAACATTGGTTCCCCCATGGTGCAGCACGCGCGCCTGCTATCCCTGCCTAAAGGGCCGACATACAGCTACGACGGCTCGCGGGAACGTGCCGACCTGCCGCAGTATAATGATGGTGACTGGTCGGCAAGCGGTTAACCAATTTTCTTTCTGCCGACTAATTATTCATGGTCCATGAAATTGGGGGTGTGGTCCTTGCCCACATACTTTGTGCTACATGTTCCTCTTTCCCATCTTAGAAAGTTGGGAGGTATGCTTTGGTGTACACTTATTTAATCCATTATTTTGTGTTGGCAACAAGCAGCTTTTAATCAAAACAAATAATAGTGATAATAAATGTATTCAACCACTTATCGTATCAATTATCCTGTGCAAATATGAGTGCCAACATAATAACATGTGAATATACAATAATATGATACATTCATGTGTATTTCTTCTTGTAATAATACAAATCCTGTGCTTGAGTGCAGTCAAATATTTAAAGCAGAGTTCCACCCAAAAATGGAACTTCCGCTTTTCGGAACCCTCCCCCCCTCCGGTGTCACATTTGGCACCTTTCAGGGGGGAGGGGGTGCAGATACCTGTATAATACAGGTATTTGCACCCACTTCCGGGGAGCGACTCCCACGGGAGTCACTCCACTTCCCGTCCCCCCCGCTGCCTTCTGGGAAACACATTGCTCCCAGGAGACAGCGGAGACCACTGGGAGCGCGCTGCGCTACTCGCGCATGCGCAGTAGGGAACCGGGTAGTGAAGCCGCAACGCTTCACTTCCTGATTCCCTCACCAAGGATGGCGGCAGGGGGAGCCGAGAGACGAGCGATTGCTCGTCTTCGGCTGCCGACATCGCTGGACTCCAGGACAGGTAAGTGTCCATTTATTAAAAGTCAGCAGCTGCAGTATT
The DNA here is from genome assembly GCA_029206835.1 of Rana muscosa. Classification (NCBI taxonomy): domain Eukaryota; kingdom Metazoa; phylum Chordata; class Amphibia; order Anura; family Ranidae; genus Rana; species Rana muscosa. Next base: position 293,052,318 of record CM055117.1, read on the forward strand.
TCTAGCTGCTGTCTTTTAATATTTTTTTTTTTCGCGGGACCTCCGCTTTAAATAATGAGTCTTCACAAATTCTCAAAAATCTGTGCTTTGTATCTATTCCCCCCAGTGCTCCCCCATACGAAATGTGCTCAACTCACAGAGTGTGACCTCCCCCAGATGAGTCACAAGACACTGTGATGTAACGTGTAGGGGAGGGGCAGATTGGTTTGACAAGACGCTTTTGTCATATTCTTACTGGGGACATATGTGAATGTGGGATAAACAACAATTTGTAATACCCTGATTGTCTATTCTTGTAATGAAGCTAATGGTATCCATGAAAAACTTTGATAAAAGAATCATCAGCTCAGCAATATTGTATGGTGACAAAATTAAAGCGGTATTAAACCCAACACCCAAAATGTTATATATTGCTGCTTACCAATTAATAGATGTGGTATTATATCTTAAAGACAAGCTTACTGATAGATCAGGCTCGGAGATCAAATAGTCCGCTTTACCTTCTCTCCCTAGATGCAGAGAAGGCTTTTGATTGCCTAGATTGGAAACTCATGGTAGCAACTCTGGAACAGGTAAGAGTACCAGTGGAATTCATACAGCAAATAATGGCCCTATATAATGCCCCTTCAGCAAGAATAAAGGTCAATGGGACACTATCCGAGCCCGTTAAAATCTCTAATGGGACACGCCAGGGTTGCCCTTTGTCACCATATCTATATATCTTGGCCATGGAACATCTGGCTGTTGTTCTACGATCAAATCTCTCAATTCAAGGAGTCCAGGTGGGCAATGATTCACATAAACAAAGTATTTTTGCAGACTACTTGCTTATATATGTATCTAATCCAAAAATAGCATTTCCGAATAGTCTTTATGAACTGGAACAATTTGGTTTACACAACAACTTTAAAGTGGTTGTAAACCCACTTTGACAACTTGCACCTACAGGCAAGCTTAGATTAAGGCTTACCTGTAGGTGCAAGAAATGTCTCCTTAACCTACACGGTTAAGGTGATATTTGCTAAAAAACACTGCACCGATGTCTACGGCGCATGCGAGCCGTAGACAACGGCGCAGGCGCACTAGCAGGCCGGGTTCATGAATGGGATCATGCCGGTTTTCTGAATGGGAGCATGCCAGCCCCTGCGCGCATGTGTGTGACGTCATCGCCGCTCCAGCCAATCACAGTGCCTGAACGGCGATACCAGGAAGAAGCACAGAGGGGACATGGTGGCGGCGGTGGAGGAGAACGAGGAGGACTTCGGGGGCTTCGATTTCAGGTAAGTGCCACATAATGAGCTAGTATGCTATGCATACTAGCTCATTATGCCTTTCTCTTGCAGGGGTTTGTTTTTCAGGAAATGTTTTAGAGGGTTTACTTCCTCTTTAAAGTAAATACTGTAAATCTCGTTGTCTCAATATAACATTGTCAACAATGGAAAAAGAAATGTTAGAAAATAACTTCCCTTTTCAATGGGAAGTGCAATCTCTTAAATATTTAGGGATAAACATTGCCTCTGTAGAAGAAAAAAATTATGAATTAAACTATATCCGTCTACTTAATTCTACAGTTAGGTGATTACAGTACATGGTTAAGGGGAAACACTCCTGGTTTGGGAGAATGGCAATATATAAGATGGACATCTTACCTCGTTTTTTATATCTATATCAAACTCTGCCTATAGCTCTTCATCTGTCTTTTTTTTTTTTTTGGTCTTTAAAATCTAGCCTACTTCGGTATATTTGGCCAAATAGCTTGGCTAGACTTCGTTATGACATCCTGGTAAAGCGGAAGTAAAGACGGAGGGGGGGAGTAGGTTTACCGCAAATGGAATTTTACTATAAAGCCTTACTAGAATATTAGACTGGTTTCAACGTGATAGAATAAACCAATGGGTTTCCATTGAACAACAAATAATAGGGGTCCCTCTGACCGCACTTCCGTAGATTTTATCCAAATCTAGACAAACCCTTCCACTCTTAACCTAGTCCTTGTTAAAAGTCTGGGATCGGACTGTCCAAAGGTGGGGTTTATCTTCAGTACCAGGCCCATTAACACCGATATTAGGGAATCCAGAATTTTTGCCTGGTATGTCGTCTGATAGGTTTCTACGATGGACATGGCCTAATCCCTCCCCAATTAAGCAAGTATTGTCATCTACAGGACTCAGGCACTTAACACGATAATGACTACTGAATGCAATTATGCGGGTCAATGGTATCAGTATTTTCAGCTTCAATATTTTTATAGATATTTATCCAAAATTACGTCACTCCATATGGATTTAACTCAGTTTGAGTCTCTTTGCTGTAGTTCTATAGGGTGTCCTAATACTATCTCATTATATGGCATACTTATATCACATGCATGTCTCTCAAGGCCGTATTACATCAGAGATTGGGAGAGAGAATTGGGCCATATGATATCTGTAGATAAATGTAAGAAAGCTTTTTTGGTTTACCCTTAGGTCAAGCTCTTCAACTTACATACAAGAAAATAATTAGTATCTTAAGTAGATGGTATAGATGCCTGGAGAGGCTGCATAGAATCTCTTGGATGTACCCGGAGGTGTGGTAGAGAAGTAGGCACAATGATCCATATATGGTGGACTTGTCCACAGATTAAAGAATTCTGGGAATCGTTTTTTTCAAATATGCACTCTTGTTACTAGTATATCATATCAGAAATCTCCAGAAATAGCTTTATTATTGATATACCCTGGGTCTTCGCGATAGGTCATGAGGGGATTACTTCCTTATATGATCTCCACTGCTCGAATAATTATCCCTAGACATTGGAACACTAGCTTTACCCCAACTATTAAGGAGTGGGTTGCTGAACTCAGTCAAATAAAGAGAATGGAGGAAATGCCTGCAAGCATTGAGGGAAGCTATTATAAGTATAGGGAACTGTGGTTACCTTGGAATGATTTTCTGAGCTCGGAAAACGCTGAGATCCTATCTCTAAAAAAAGAAAAAGAAAAAAAAATTAACCATTCGTGGGTCAGGTTTGGGCATTGGAGAGTGGTGTAAAGGGCCATTGGAGGGGGCTTCCCAGAAGAAGTAGTGTTTGTTTGTGTAGGATAGTAGGTTTTATTTTTTGTTGTCTTTCTTGTATTTTTTGTTTACTTCTTCTTTTCTTTTTTTAATTCTTGCCTTTTTTTGGGGCAGATACGCACCCATGAGGCCTACTCGACAACACAAAATAGCCATATAGAGGAATGGGTAAAAAGGAAGAAAGAGAATTCCAAAATATTTAGACGTTTGGCTTTTGTTTTTCTCTCTTTCAGTCTGGGGTTTTCATCTTTGTTTTTTGTTTTCTTGAGGAAACTGAGATATGAATTGATCACAAAATTCTATAAAAATATTTGGATATATGATATATGTGTGTTGTAAGTGGAAATTGTGTAAAGATAAACTACTTAATAAAAATATGATAAACAAGAAAAAAAAACGAATAAAAGCATGTTGATGTAATTAAAAAAAAAAAAAATTAATAGATGTGGTGGCTGTATTCATTTTCTTTTTTAGTCTTTTTTATGCCCCTCTCACAGGGGGCATATTTGGACAGCAGCATTGTCAATCTGGGGAGAAGGGAGGCCCATACACACGATTGGATTTTCTGAGGGGAAATGTGTGATGGTAGACTGTTGTCGAAAAATCCGACCGTTTGTATGCTCCATCGGACAATTGTTGTCTGATTTTCCGCCAACAAATGTTGGATAGCATGCTTTAAAATTTTGCACCAACAAATGTGTGTTGTCGGATTATCTGATCGTGTTTACAGAAGTCCTTCGGACAAAAATCCAAAGTACAAACACGCATGCTCAGAAGCAATGCTAACCATAACACAACATTAGCAAAAGTTGCCCAAAGGGTGGTTCTAAAAAGCTGAAAAAACACGTAGTTTTGTGTTTGTTGGCCGACAATTCTTTGCCATTTGTATGCAAGACAAGTTAATGACCAACGCCCTTCGGACAAAAGTCCTACCGGAAAATCTGATCGTGTGTACCAGGCTTTAGAAGTACTAGCAGATTTAAAGTGTATATAAACCCTCACATATACCCAGTGAAGTGAATAGCCTCAGATGATACACAGAGATGAAACAAATCCTCCTACAAAAGTTTTACTTGTTTATTTGCAGTCTTCTCTTGGTACAACCCTACCAAAGTGTAGATTTGTGATAAAATCCTTATGCATCTGTGATGAGTACAGGGAAGGGGGTGGAGAGCTGCAGTTATAGTTATTATACACTGTGTGAGAACTGATTGGAGAAAAGGGACACACCCCCCTCCACAGAGGAAGAGAAACAAAGGAACATGCAGAGCTGTATTCTGAAGAGACAAGCTGTGTGCTTAGCTCCCTCCCTTATGCCGCGTACACACGATCATTTTTCCCGTCGGGAAAAATTAAAAAATTTTTTTTAACAAGAAAAACGACCATATGCGGGCTTTTTGTCATTTTTCCAGACGGGAAAAATGGCATTAATCACGACGATAAAAATTAGAATATGCTCTAATTTTTCTCGTCGTGATTCCCGTCGTTTTTTTCCGCTGCAATTTTCCCATAGGGAAACACTGCCACGGAGCCCACACACGGGCGTTTTTCTCGACCAAAAAAAAAAATGTCGGGAAAAACGTACGTGTGTAGGGAACCAAGCCGTTCCCTCGTTTTTCCCGTCGATTTTCTCAACGGTGTTTTCACCGTCTAGAAAATCGATCGTGTGTACGCGGCATTAGGCCCGGTTCACATAGGGGCGACTCCTCAGGCGCCTCAGTCGCCTGAGGAGTCGCGTCCCGGTCTGTGCTATGGAACCGTTCTAATAGGAGCGACCTGAGTTGCTCCGACTTAGAAAAAGGTTCCTGTACTACTTTTGGGGGCGACTCAGGGCGACTTGCATTGACTTCTATAAAGAAGTCATTATGCAAATCGCCTCAGGCGGGCGTCTAAATTCGTCTTCAGATCGCGCCACCGAGTCGCCCCCGAAGTCGTGCCGCCCCTGTGAGAACCGGGCCTGACACAAATTTATCTCATGTGTCGGAGAACTTGTTAGAAGTGACTCATGCTGATAAAAGAGGAACGAAGCACCAGAGAGAAATTAGACTTTAGGGTCGATTCACACTAGTGCGATGCTAGACATTGCATGTGAATCGCACCGCATTGCTGTGCAGATCACATGTCTATGCGATACAACTCCAGCCATACAAACTCATGCAGGACCCTTTTCCTGTCTGCTGCGTTTTGCAAACTGATTGCGGGTATTCGTTAACGTAACATGCATTCCGCAATCAGTTTGCATAAACAGGTTGCGATTTAGATGCAGTGCGGATTTGCAGCTAATTCGTTGTGAATTCGCACTGCATCTAGTGTGAACCTGCCCTAAGCCCTGTACACACGGGCCAAATGTCGGGAGACATCAGCCGGTTCAATAAAAACCGGGCGACATTCGGCCTATGTGTATGTCGGTCTGTTGGCCGGCTTCTGTCAGACGAGCATGCTGGAAAACCAGCAGCCGACCGACTCCCGATCAGCACTCTCAGACAATGGTAGAGAGCGCTGATCGGAGTGTTCTGTCGGGGGGCCGTCCCCCTGTCAGAACACGACAGCTCAGCGGGGAGATCGCTGTACTTACTTTGGATGGTTAGTACATCGGCTCCGACCAGAGCTGTACTGTGTACCAGGCAGTAGAGCTTTGGCGAGACATACAGTAAGTAAACACTACCGATCTACAGTATATGCTTTGTTCAAATTTCATGACTGAGGTTTACAGCCACTTTAAATACAGTAGCAAATTGAAGCTGAGCTCCAGCTAATACTTTATAATTAGTTACAGAAAGCTGTTTTTTTCCTTTTGAGATAAAGGTTTTACATAAATAAATAAAAGCTGATCATTGTAAGCATCTCTGCTAGTGATAAATAGTCTGTCTCATACCTGTAACTGCAAGAGAGCTTTTCTGTTGGAAAAACAACAGACTAAAGCTGTCCATATATTAATAATTTTTCTTCATTCAACCAGTGAACCAAAAAAAAAAAAAAGATCCGATTTCCCCATCCACACATGTGATGAGGATGCCGGAATGACACCCACTGTGGCTTTGTATTCTGACCGCGGGGAGCCTTCCCTGCTATGAGATCACACTGATCAGTGTTTCCGGCTATAGCCAGCGACACTGATTGTTTGGGAAAAGCCTAGCAGGCTGGTTGTACAGAACTCGATCGGCAGATCGACTTCTGTACAACCAGCCTGCCCACACATGGATCAAAATTCGGTCAGTCCCTGCTGAACCCACCAAATTTCAATCTATGTGTTGTTGCCTTTAATGGTTGGATCACCAAGTGAAAATAGAAGAAAGAAAGCCTTAAAAAGGGAAGCTAATATAACCACCACATCTAAAGGCCCATACACACGATCGGACTTTCTAACAACAACGGTCCGACGGACGTGTTTTATCGGACAATCCGACCGTCTGTATGCTCCATCGGCCAATTGTTGTCGGAATTTCCACGGACAAATGTTCGCTGTGCATGCTCCCAAACTTTCTGACAACAAATGTGTTACGTTGGATCGTCCGATCGTGTGTACACAAGTCCATCAGACTAAAATCCAAAGTACAAACATGCATGCTCGGAACCAGTGCTAAACATCAGACAACAATAGCAGAAGTTGCCCAAAGGGTGGTGGTAAAGAGCTGAAAAACCACGTGGTTTGGTGAATGTTGGCTGAAAATGTTCTGCCGTGTGTATGCAGAATAAGTTCACGGCAAACGCCCTTCGGACCAAAATCCACGGAAAAGCCCGATGGAAGTTCGATAGTATATATGAGGCTTAAAAATTGGTAAGCTGTAATGTAATTGTTTGCTTTTGGGTTTAATACCAGTTTGAAGATTGGCAAGATTTGTTTATTTGTTAGCCCATTTTGTAGCAAGCATTCTCTCCCCACAAAAGCATAGTTTTTAGCCACAACTTTCACCTGAGAAAAACTCTGGAATGCCCCTTTGCATGGATGAAATGAGACAGAACGGCTCCTACTCTCACATTGGAAGAGTCTGTCTGAACAACAAATTCTTTCGAGAAATCAGGAGCTACCAGGACCGGATGTTGACAAAGTGCAAACTTGAGCTCCATGAACGCCCCCCAGCCTCTGTGTTTCAATCTAATATGACTGACTTCTGGGCTTTAGTCAGATCTGTCAAAGGTGTCACCAGTGTGGCAAAATTTGGCACAGATCGCCAACAGTACCCAATGATACCTTACCTGTCTACTCGTTACTGACCTTGCTACCTGGCCACAAACCTGTTGTCTATCTTGCCTCTTGACCACACCTCTGTCTGGTTGTCAGCCACTGGCTGCCTCAGACTTTGCCTTCAGCCTATCATGGGTTCCGGTGCCCCTGTCAGCCATTGTTCTAGTCTGTTCTTCTGTGGTATCTTCACTAGTTTCTCCCACGATATCATCAGCAGTCTACAAGAACAAATCTTTGCCAAGTTACCTACCAGAAGTGATTACCTATGGTCTGTCAGCAACCATGACACTTTGTGCCTTTTCACTCCCTGTCACCATTTACAGGGGTGTTTAGACCAGAGCTGTAAGGGGGGAGCCCTCTTGACACTTTGGTCTTGTGGTACCGTTACACTAATCCCTTTCTTTATAAATTAACTCCTAAATGGTTCTATACATAAACTCTTAACTTTCCTAAAGCGACTGGCACCCAATTTCCTCCACCCAACAGAGAATCAAGGAGTTTTCCCTGGACGAAGTGCTAGCCCACCAAGCCACCTGGGTTTTCCTAGCCGCCTTTAGGGGGTGAGGTGGTGCTACACTGGCAAAAGGCAGTCCCAGTCCTTTTGCTTTCTTTGTACCACCCATTTCAGCATAGATTTCAAGGTATTGTTGAACCATTCAACTGCTTATGAAAAGAGAAAATGGGCTGTGGGACTTTAAATGAGGCATGGATGGGCGTAGGAAAAAGTCTAGGATATCAAGAATGAGTAGACATCACTGTCCCGTTGGGGAATAGTCTGTAGCCATATATACATGCTGCATAGTCAGTCTAAAGAATGGAGATCAAGGCATGGATATAAATATAAAAATGTATTGTATCGTGGTAAAAGTACACATGGATCATGCAAACAAAGGCATAGTATAAATAGGGGTTATCACAAAAACATGATCAAAATTCACTGTTGAGACATGGCTGAAGCAAGTAATGACAGTTAAATGGACATACAGAACCAGTGAAAATGATTATCCGGTTAAAAAGTCAAGAATACACTTAATAGATTCATAGTTGGGCAAGCTTTACTTGACATTCCAGAGCATGGACTCATGGATGGGCATGGGGAAAAGGGTCTAAGATATCAAAAATTGGTAAACATCACTGTCCCGTTGGGGAGTGGTCTGTAGCCAGGTATACATGCTGCATAGTCAGTCTAAAGAATGGAGATCTGTATCATGGTAAAAGTACACATAGATCATGCAAACAAAGGCATAATGTAAATAGAAGTTATCACATAGACATAATCGCAATTCATTGTTGAGACATGGCTGGAGCAAGTAGTGACAGTTAAATGGACATACAGAAACAGTGAAATTAATTATCCAATTGAAATGTCAAGAATACACTTAGTAGATTCGTAGTTGGGCAGGCTTTACTTGGCATCCCTGAGCATGGACTCGACGCGTTTCTTGGCGTTTAAAGCCAGTCATCAGGAGTGGGGTGCATGTCATTTGACTACAAGGGGAGATGGATAGACAGATCAAATAAAGTCTTGAAAAAATTATGTCATATTTGAAACAGAATAAGGTAGTCTGATACGTTACCAATGGCAAAACCCGGAATGGGGTTGTCCCAAGCATTTGAAATATGGCGTAGAGTGGTGGTCCTGGATACAGTGTCTCACCCGGGGCTGAGGCGGGGAAGGCCCCCCAATAAACACTTCAACGGCCACTCGATCAAGAGGGGAGTCAAAGAGAAGATGGCATGGGACATCCATCAAGGAGAAACCCGGACAGCCACGGCACAGCACCAAACTGACGGAGAGGCACAGACAGGGTGCAAGGGCAGAATGCTGGTGAAGGGATGGAGAAATGAAAATGAGCAATGAGTGAAAAAGAAGGTTGAATGGTTTGAGAACCAAAATTAGAATGTGATTGGGGGAAGGGAGGGGAAGGAAAAACAAAAAATAAAAAACAAAAAGGGAGCAAAGGAAGAGGGGAGTGAATATGTAAATGATGTGCTGGTGGATGCCTAATGGGAATAATGTGTAATGGGTGCTGGGAGAAATTGAACAAAAAAGGGGGTTAATGATATAACATGACTGAAAGGGTTAACAGCCAAAGTTTGCAAATCAACTGAGTGTTGGTGTAAATAAATCTGGTTTGAAAAAAAGCCAAACCAGATCCCCAAAAATGCTAAATAGCGATGAAATTAAATGTGTGTTTGAAGCAGTGTGAGCAAAGTGCAAGGCAAAATGTAGAAAAGCAGGTAAAAAGAGTATATATGTAAAGAATACTATGTGAATCCTGCAATAAGGATTGGAAATTACCTTGAAGTGTAGAGAAAGAGAGAAACTGGAACCTCTCATCAGATGGATGTCTGTGAAGTGAAGCTCCCCAGGTGGCTACCGGATAAATGTCCACAGTAAGGGGCGTATCTCCGCCAGCATCATGTGACGCATGAGCCAGGTGTGGGGATGGAAAGAGCCACGCCCGAGATGCAAATGATCTCGGAGGGGTCCCTCCCATCCCCCTGGGTCATGCGAGATGGAAAAAACTATGATGAAAACGCAGGCGTCCCAATGGGTGCCGTGCGTGCAACATACTGACATGATGCCGATGCGCCAAGGATAATGCCCCGCCCCCCCGCCAAGGAAGGCAGGTGGGGAGGGGGAACTGGGCGCATTGCAACCCCGGGCGGAAGAGACCAAAGAACAGGGACCCACCAATGCTTGGGTTGGGTGAGCCATGGGGATGGATACATCATTGAAAATCACGATTAGGACTGTTGTAATCAAAACAGGGGGATAAACAATAATGGCCTGTTGTCAAATGAAGTCTGGGGAAGGATATCAATGGTCAAAGTTGGGTAAAAAGGATGCCAACATATAAGTAGTCTCAGAGAATTAATCACTGAGCAAATAAGAAAAGGAAATAGGGCTCAATAGGTCACCAAAGGGGAATGGGTGTCTTCCACCCGGTAATTTGTCAAGAAAAGGCAGGTGATCCATTGAGACCCATAAATGCCATACCCATGCCTCCATCCCTGGTACATTGAAAATGAAAAGAGAAAATGGGCTGTGGGACTTTAAATGAGGCATGGATGGGCGTAGGAAAAAGTCTAGGATATCAAGAATGAGTAGACATCACTGTCCCGTTGGGGAATAGTCTGTAGCCATATATACATGCTGCATAGTCAGTCTAAAGAATGGAGATCAAGGCATGGATATAAATATTAAAATGTATTGTATCATGGTAAAAGTACACATGGATCATGCAAACAAAGGCATAGTATAAATAGGGGTTATCACAAAAACATGATCAAAATTCACTGTTGAGACATGGCTGAAGCAAGTAATGACAGTTAAATGGACATACAGAACCAGTGAAAATGATTATCCGGTTAAAAAGTCAAGAATACACTTAATAGATTCATAGTTGGGCAAGCTTTACTTGACATTCCAGAGCATGGACTCATGGATGGGCATGGGGAAAAGGGTCTAAGATATCAAAAATTGGTAAACATCACTGTCCCGTTGGGGAGTGGTCTGTAGCCAGGTATACATGCTGCATAGTCAGTCTAAAGAATGGAGATCTGTATCATGGTAAAAGTACACATAGATCATGCAAACAAAGGCATAATGTAAATAGAAGTTATCACATAGACATAATCGCAATTCATTGTTGAGACATGGCTGGAGCAAGTAGTGACAGTTAAATGGACATACAGAAACAGTGAAATTAATTATCCAATTGAAATGTCAAGAATACACTTAGTAGATTCGTAGTTGGGCAGGCTTTACTTGGCATCCCTGAGCATGGACTCGACGCGTTTCTTGGCGTTTAAAGCCAGTCATCAGGAGTGGGGTGCATGTCATTTGACTACAAGGGGAGATGGATAGACAGATCAAATAAAGTCTTGAAAAAATTATGTCATATTTGAAACAGAATAAGGTAGTCTGATACGTTACCAATGGCAAAACCCGGAATGGGGTTGTCCCAAGCATTTGAAATATGGCGTAGAGTGGTGGTCCTGGATACAGTGTCTCACCCGGGGCTGAGGCGGGGAAGGCCCCCCAATAAACACTTCAACGGCCACTCGATCAAGAGGGGAGTCAAAGAGAAGATGGCATGGGACATCCATCAAGGAGAAACCCGGACAGCCACGGCACAGCACCAAACTGACGGAGAGGCACAGACAGGGTGCAAGGGCAGAATGCTGGTGAAGGGATGGAGAAATGAAAATGAGCAATGAGTGAAAAAGAAGGTTGAATGGTTTGAGAACCAAAATTAGAATGTGATTGGGGGAAGGGAGGGGAAGGAAAAACAAAAAATAAAAAACAAAAAGGGAGCAAAGGAAGAGGGGAGTGAATATGTTAATGATGTGCTGGTGGATGCCTAATGGGAATAATGTGTAATGGGTGCTGGGAGAAATTGAACAAAAAAGGGGGTTAATGATATAACATGACTGAAAGGGTTAACAGCCAAAGTTTGCAAATCAACTGAGTGTTGGTGTAAATAAATCTGGTTTGAAAAAAAGCCAAACCAGATCCCCAAAAATGCTAAATAGCGATGAAATTAAATGTGTGTTTGAAGCAGTGTGAGCAAAGTGCAAGGCAAAATGTAGAAAAGCAGGTAAAAAGAGTATATATGTAAAGAATACTATGTGAATCCTGCAATAAGGATTGGAAATTACCTTGAAGTGTAGAGAAAGAGAGAAACTGGATCACCTGCCTTTTCTTGACCCATTCAACTGCTTAATTTGGAACAAAATATACATGTATGCCATGACATTTGAGCTTAGTAGCAAGTCTTCTTTATCATGTTTTTATATGCCTTATTATTATTATACATGATTTATATAGCGCCAACAGTTTGCGCAGCACTCTACAACATGAGGGCAGATAGTAAAGTTACAATACAATACAGGAAGAATTATTCTAAACTTTTTCTCAAGCCATGATGAAGGGGATTGTGTAGCTCCTGAAAGATATTGGGCATCCTTTGCCCTGCATGTTGTAACCAGTTGAACAATAAAGACTTTGGACGTCTAAGGATTTTTTATTTGTCTCTCTCTTTGACATAAAAAGAGTTTGACATAAACAGAGTGACAAACTCTGGTCAAAAAGGAAGACCTTGGGAAAGTGTTTTTAGGTATGTGTTTTGGGTATTTGAATTTAAGGGAAGCATCTGGGTGGTAGTGTAACCCAGATGCACTGATTACTAGGGAATCCGAGACCCTTTTTTGGTTCTTGGAGGACTCTGGTGGTGTGAGGTTCCCTGCGGCCTGCAGGTGGCATTGTCGCCCTGGCCGGAGTTGAACCCACACCGCAAGACTGTGCCTTTTTGTCCTTTCCTGGCGCTGGTACGGCGGGGCGGGGAACCCGCTGTGACGCAAAGGGAGAGGGGATAAAAGGGGCGGACGCCCTTACCACAGGGTTCAGAGTTCAGCCTCAGCCTGGGTGCTGGCGTTCCGGCGTCCTGGGCCCAGGTGCCCTTGACCTGGCCGGAGCAGGAGATGGAGTCCATCTCAGGCACCTTTAGCCTGGGGCGAGGTACTATGGCGGATGCCTGGGGCTCAGTACCTTCGACTGAGTTCCGCGAGGGTGGAGGAATCCGAGGGGGCCCTAACTCCTTGGGTGCCCGTGTCTGAGTTTGAGGAGACTGGTGAGCGGAACTTCTCTGGAGAGTCCGGCGCAGCATTTGCTGGTGACAGAGAGGCCTCCGGTAACTCCCTTGGACGGATATCCTTCCCCTGACAGGGGCTGTGCTAGCGAAGGTAATTCATGTTCTACCTCATATAGTCAGTGGCAGTGACTATTCGCCATTGGTGACACCACAGTGGTTAGCGATACTTTAAAGGATTGTGCCTCGACCTACTCCCATTAATACTGAACTGTTGCAAAGGTCCCAACTTGACTGTGCTGTATGTTTATTCGCTGAGAAGAATAAAACTGTGTTGGACCTATTCAGTGTGTGGAACTCTGGTTACTAGGAGCGAGGGGAGTGAATCCGAGGAAAGGATTTGACCCTAGGACACCTACACAAAGCTTTCTGGCCTTCACCTCTTCACTATGGAGGACATGGGCCGTGGTGTATCTCATCCCTCCCCCGGTACTAACACCCCTAGACAAAGACAGACAAGCTGAGAATGAGAAGGGGTGAGAGGGGTGAGGTCGCTACAGGTAAATATTTGAAATAACTCATGGGCTATAGCATTGGAAAGATATTATTCATCGGTATTGCCTCAGGGTAATGGTTGCATAGTCCAGGATAATCAAAATATGTTGATGCCCAACTTCAAAATTCTACCCATCTATCCCTGAAGTCTGTTGGTGTTGCCACAGGTCAGAAGAAAACATGGTCCATACATGGTCAGAATGCCCTCCTATAAAACAATTCAGGGCCTCTTTGCACTTTATAAACCACAGAGTAACTGGAATGTATACATATAACATTCCTAAAATCACCTTATGATCTATGATTCCAGACTCTGTTAAATTTGGTAAAAATATAAAAAAATATATATTTTCCATCAATTTGTAACAGCAACCAGAACTGTGAGACCTCAACATCAGGGATCTACTCAGACACCCTTCCTAGCTGAATGGGCAGTGGAAATGGATGCTATTTGCCATATCCTATGGCAGCAAAGTACGATCAGCTCCATAAACATACAGTATCTCACAAAAGTGAGTACACCACATTTTTGTAAATATTTTATTATATCTTTTCATGTGACAACACTAAAGAAATGACACTTTGCTACAATGTAAAGTAATGAGTGTGCAGCTTGTATAAGAGTGTAAATTTGATGCCCCCTCAACAAAAGTGAGTACACCCCTAAGTGAAAATGTCCAAATTGGGTCCAAAATGTCAATATTTTGTGTGGTCATCATTATTTTCCAGCACTGCCTTAACCCTTTTGGGCATGGCGTTCGCCAGAGCTTCACAGATTGGAGTCCTCTTCCACTCCTTCATGATGACATCACGGAGCTGGTGGATGTTAGAGACCTTGCGCTCCTACACCTTCCGTTTGAGGATGCCCCACAGATGCTCAATAGGGTTTAGGTCTGGAGACATGCTTGACCAGTCCTTCACCTTTACCCTTAAAGAGGAATTAAAGTCAAATTAAAGAAAATAAATAAATAAATAACCCTGCAAAAGAAAGGCATAATGAGCTAGTATGCATAGCATACTAGCTCATTATGAATGACTTACCTGAGATCGAAGCCCCCGCAGCAGTCCTCGGTCACCTCTGCCACCGCCGCCATCTTGCCTCGATGTCCCGTCACTGCTGTCAGTGTATCGCCGCTCCGGCGCTGTGATTGGCCAGGGCGGCGATGACGTCACACGCATGTGTGCTCGGGCCGGCAAGATCCCATTCAGAAAACCGGCAATGATGCCGGCCCGCTAGTGCGCATGCGTGTGACGTCATCGGTGCTGTGTTTTACAGCAAATATCTCCTTAACCGTGTAGGTTAAGGAGATATTTCATGCACCTACAGGTAAGCCTTAATCTAGGCTTACCTGTAGGTGCATGTTGTCAAAGTGGGTTTACAACCACTTTAACTTTTTTAGCAAGGCAGTGGTCGTCTTGGAGTTGTGTTTGGGGTAAACCACCCCTTGATGTAACTGCAACCGGTCTCACTCACGGTGTAACAATCGAGCCTCTTTTGGAGAGTCTGCGAGGAGCATATCAGGGCATTTGTCCTCCAGAGCCTTCAATACCAGTCTTCCAAGGGGTCTTCCAATTGATCCTTCTTCAGATCCTTCTTCGACAGCTTGGGTAGGCCCACATCCCCCACTTGGGTCACATTACAGTAACACTTGGGTACTCCTGCAGCAGAAACTCCAATCTCTTCAGCCCTGGGTCCTCCTCCAGCCTGGCGTTCAGCTCCCTGGTATAGGGCTCGCACCCCTTCTGGTGTTAGCCGAGTCCACTCTTCAGGGGGGTCGTTATGACCATGAGGCCTTTTTGATAGGACGTCCGTGTCCCTGTTCCCCACTCCAGGTCGATATTTCAGGCTAAAGTTGAAACCCGAGAGGGCGGCCAACCACCTATCATGTTGGAATACTGCCCTGCGGCCCAGTCTCCGAAGGGAGGGGATCATGCTCGGCTTCAGTATGTCACAGTACATGCTAACATTCATGGTTCCCTCAATGAACTGTAGCTCCCCAGTGCCGGGAAGCACTCATGGAGCCACAGACCATGACACCAACCACCATGCTTGACTGTAGGCAAGACACATTTGTCTTTGTACTCCTCACCTGGTTGCCGCCACACACGCTTGACACCATCTGAACCAAATACGTTTATTTTGGTCTCATTAGACCACAGGACATGGTTCCAGTATTCCATGTCCTTAGTATTGTATTGTCTTCAACAAACTGTTTGCGGGCTTTCTTGTGCATCATCTTTAGAAGAGGCTTCCTTCTGGGATGACAGCCATACAGACCAATTTGATGCAGTGTGTGGCATATGGTCTGAGCACCGACAGGCTAACCCCCCACCTCCTCAACCTCTGCATCAATGCTGGCAGCACTCATACGTCTATTTCCCAAAGACAACCTCTGGATATGATGCTGAGCACGTGCACTCAAATTCTTTGTTCGACCATGGCGATGCCTGTTCTGGGCAGCCTGTCCTGTTAAACCCTCTTAGCCACCGTGCTGCAGCTCAGTTTCAGGGTCTTGACAATCTTCTTATAGCCCAGGCCATCTTCATGTAGAGCAAACATTATTTTTTGCAGATCCTCAGAGAGTTTTTTTTGCCATGAGGTGCCATGTTTAACTTTCAGTGACCAGTATGAGAGAGTGAGAGCTATAACATCAAATTTAACACACCTGCCCCCCATTCACACCTGAGATCTCGTCACACTAATGAGTCACATTACACCGGCGAGGGAAAATGGCTAATTGGGCCCAATTTGGACATTTACACTTAGGGTGTACTCACTTTTGTTGTGAACGGTTTAGACATTAATGGCTGTGCGTTGAGTTTATTTTAGGGGGACAACAAATTTACACTGTTATACAAGCTGTACACTCACTGCTTTACATTATAGCAAAGTGTAATTTCCTCAGTGTTGTCACATGAAAAGATAGAATAAAATATTTACAAAAATGTGAGGGGTGTACTTACTTTTGTGAGATACTGTACCTCTACTTGGGCCTCCTAGACAGTTTCTGTCATTCACAAGAATTTAAAAGTTTGGTTTCCTCTCAATTGCTCTATGATTTCTTATTCGCCTGGTGAGAATGGGAGGAACAGTCCTCTCCCCACCCTTTCCCCCCTTTGGCTCTCCCTTACCCTTTCTATATCTCTTCTCCTTTTATGGCCATACATTATCAGTTTTCTGTGTTTATTGTTGGATTGTTTAGTGTTAAGCATATATTTTAGATGTTTAGATATTTTCAATGTCCATTGATGACGCCCTGGAGGAGGGGCGAAACGCGTTGACGTAACTTCCGGGTTGCGGAAAACCTGTGACACAAGTTCCTGCCTCCGTGGAGCGTTCGCTACTTGAGCGGCGTTCACTGAACTGTTTTCTCTGATTACCTGCTTCTGCCTTACATTCTGTGAGTAGCGCCTCACCAGCGCCATTTACTTATTGCCCAGCAGTACTTCACTATCGTGCCCCTTTTGTGTGCTTTTTTAACGGTGGAAACTACTCCTTCATCCAAGCATCCATCAAGCAACCGCCTCAGGGAAAGCCATAGACACTGTTTATGCATGTGTGATCCCAGACTGAGAAGCTGTGGATCCTCTTCATCCGGTGAGTAGGGTCTCTGAAGGGGGATCAGCATACTCATTGAAGATTTTACATTTATATTCTTTTGTTGCACCCAGCACTTGTAGTTCTACTAATTTCAATTTGATGAACTATTTCTGTTGTTTTCATTTTTTGCCATCACATTGATCTGTGGTCATCTATTCATACCATAGTGAGCGGAGTCTCTGAAAAGGGATCCGTTTATCCATTGAAGATTATTGTTTTGTTTGTTGCACTTGAAGCACTCATATTTATATATATATATATATATATATATATATATATATGTAGCGGGTATGTACTTTCCCGGGTGTAAATTTGAACTTGGAAGTGACATTAGTGATGTGTAATTCCCCGCAGCCCAGTGGGTGGCGCTGTCACCCTGGGTTGGGGTTGAATCATTGCTGTGTGCCATACCTCCTTTTTGTCCTCCCTCGGCAGCGATATGGTGGGGCGGGAAACCCGCCGTGCTTGCCGGGAGAGGGTATAAAGGGGCCGGCCATCTTGGTCACGGGGGTCTTCGAGTCCCAGGCACCTTTAGCCTGAGGGCAGCTGTCCATGGGAGGTGTCCAGGTGGCCTAGGCCTGGACACCGGGAGTTCGGGAGCCATCCCAGACACCTTTGGTCTGGGGTAAGGTACTTGTCCTAGCCTGGGGCCCAGCTTCTTCCACTGGGTTCCGCCTGGGGGGGATCATCCTAGGGTATCCGGGGGATGGATACCCGAATCTAAGACGTAATGGACTGGAGGGTGGCCTCTCCGAAGACCTGGTGCAGCATACTGCTGGTGACAGGTGAGGGCCTCCGGAGACCTTCTGGAGGGATGCCCTCTCAAACAGGTGCTGATTCACACCGAAGGTGGTTCTATTGAGGAAAGGTCTGGCAGAGACATTCTTCTTAAAGGACCGTTACCTACAGGCCTGTGGCAGGGGCTGCAACAGTTCACTCGGTAGGTGGCAGCTACCACTTCACGGTCGGTGGCAGAGACCGTGCGCCATGCCTATTCGACTCACTACAGGAATAGGAGAGTTCACTGTGCCTGGGCTTACTTGTATCCACACCCCCTGTTCGTTTAAAGGAAGTCCAACTGATTGTGTGACATTCTATGCTGAAGAAATAAAGGAGTGTTAGACTTTAGTGGTGTGGGGCTCTTTTAATACAGACACTGTTCCAGAGAAGGAGCTCTTACTGCAGGACACCGACCCGAAAGGTAACAGAACTTTGCATACACCTACTACATCTGTGGTGAAAGCTTGGCGTAGTGCCCCGCCCCTCTCTCTCCTCCGAGATACCGCTAGACCAGAGCCGGAGAAGCCATTAAAGACAGAAGGAGAGAGAGTGGGGGTCCGCTACACGTGGGGGCTCGGGTCCGGGTAGGTGTTCGTGCAACTTGGAGCAAGAAGTATGGAACCGGAGAGTGTTTGCCCGGAAGAGTTACAAGTAGGCCCACAGTGCATCCCTGTGCTCGAAGTCGTGGACATGACCCCAAGACGGGAAAGGCCCATGCAGAAAGAGCGGGAAGAGGGAGGAGTCCAGCCGTGTGAGGTACTACACGTGGGGACTTTAATTGCACTGCGCCATGAGGCACACCCTCCCTGCTCAGTTCGTGGGCGTGACCTAGGCCCGCGAACTGGAGCGCAAAAGGGGAGGAGTCCAGCCGTGTGAAGGACTACACGTGGGGACTTTGGCGCGAAACTGGCAGTGCGCAATGGACCGGCAGCAAGTCACCATGTTTGGACAAACATCGTGGATTCCTGTTCACCTTTCATCCAGACTTTGACTACTGCTGCTCCGGTGACAGATACGGGGATCCGGCTGAAGCCCCGGGGACGATTCGCCCTGTACTCATGTATGGACGTTGAGGCCCTGGGTTTGATTTGTCCCGGATGTTCGGGACTGGTGTGTCAGCTGAAGCCATTCGGGCGATGCGAGGCCTGTGGGGAGTTTCTCTTTGAAGTGGATCCAGTCATTGAAAGGCCACGAGCCATTTACACCGGTCGAAATACAGGCAGCACCACTCTAGGAGGAGGAATCATTGCTGAGAGAGCCATCCCTATGCGCACTGCAGCGACCGCGGAGGAGGTTGCACAGACTCAACGGGAGAAATCCTGTGGATGCTGACTCGGTCACCACAGTCTCACAGCGTCCACAGCCGAAGAGAAAGACCGGTTGGGTGGCCCCGTCCAGCGGTTGCGGTGGACTATCCTGCTCGCCTGCGCCCGGCCCGGATGGATCCGGTGGGAAGAGTCCCGGACGTCCCGTTCACAGCAAAGGCCGAGGTAAGCGGAGGGACTGTGTGTGTGGGCGGACGTGTCGGGAAGTCATGGCCCAGTAAGTCCGCGGGAGGTGGTAGCTCCGTTTCCACAACAGGCTACATACCCGCGGAGGAGTGTGACACCTCCGACCTGTAGTCGCTCTCCGATGCTGGAGACGACGCCATCATTGATGAACTGTTCACTACAAAGGGCTGGGACAAAATTCCCCGTGCCTCGTCCCGTAGAAGTGGGGACCCACCCATGTCTACAGGGGATAGTAAACCCCGGGTGGAGGCACCAGCGCCTGAGGAGGGATCCAGTCTCCAGCCTGCCCTCAATTCCCCGGTGCCATCTACAGTCAATACCGGGGAAAAGAGACTTGTGCTTCGGGCACCTATGCCCAGATCTGATGTGACCAAGGTCCCTCGCCATCCGGACTCAATAGTTTTACCTGGTGAAGGGGACAAAGCCACCATGCCTCCTCTGGCGAGGCTCCAGCGTTTGTTTTGCCAGAAGGTTGCTACTGATTATGGATGGGAATATCCGTACCTCTCAAAAGAACTACTTTATGAAGTGGAGGTGTGCCGAGAGCGCTGGTATAATGACTTTGTGTGGACCCACCTTCAGGTTCCACACGCTCGCAGGTACTTGACATGCTCTCCAAAAGCATCACAGCGTTTCAAGGACTGCAAGGCAGAATGGATGCTGGGGCGGCATATCCATGCGGACAAGGTACTGATCCGGCGTAAGGAGGGAGAAGATGTTGAATACCATCTGGAGACTATGGACCAGCATTTGAGGCCCCTTGTCCTGCCGCATCCCCGTTTTTATCTGTGAGGAGAAAAGAGACTCCGTTCTTGTTTTCCACTGACATTGCACTTCCCAGACGTGCTGTTTGATTTTTTAATATCATCAGTGACTGTGCCCAGCAAGGGGCGTCTGTGCTCTCTGGAGGAGTTGAGGAACTGTTCCGGTTGTTTGTTCTTCTTTCTCCAGTAAGCGATCATGGACTCTGGGGTACATAGGGTCACAGATGAAGTCCCTACAAGTGCAGTTACCACGGCGCTGTCACCAGGTGGCAGTGCTGTGCAACGACATACACTTTCCAAAACATGCACTCATAGGAGAAAAAGATTTCTTCACGGAGAGGTTTTTTTCTCGTACACGAACATCTGTGTTAGGGTTTATGTGTGCTAACGTTTTTTCTGCAGGAGAGCATCTCATCAAGACCGCTGAGATTGGGCGGGTCTTAGTTAGGATGGGGTGGAAAAAAAATCTTGTGTTAAATGCTGATGTGATTTGTTGGAAAATGTTACAGTTATGTGTTGTTGTTTCCCTTCCCTTCCCTTTGTGTGTGAAACTCAGGCACAGCGGTATTAGAGGGAGTTTATTTTTTTTTCAAAACTTTTTTTGGGGGGTTTTTGAATTTTTAGCCAGTCTCTGGACTGGGCCATGTCGCCCTGGGTAGGGCATGGTTCACCCCAGACACTGGGGACCAGTGTCAAACCACCAGGGGGAGAGTGTAGCGGGTATGTACTTTCCCGGGTGTAAATTTGAACTTGGAAGTGACATTAGTGATGTGTAATTCCCCGCAGCCCAGTGGGTGGCGCTGTCGCCCTGGGTTGGGGTTGAATCATTGCTGTGTGCCGTACCTCCTTTTTGTCCTCCCTCGGCAGCGGTATGGTGGGGCGGGGAACCCACCGTGCTTGCCGGGAGAGGGTATAAAGGGGCCGGCCATCTTGGTCACGGGGGTCTTCGAGTCCCAGACACCTTTAGCCTGAGGGCTGCTGTTCGTGGGCGGTGTCCAGGTGGCCTAGGCCTGGACACCGGGAGTTCGGGAGCCATCCCAGACACCTTTGGTCTGGGGTGAGGTACTTGTCCTAGCCTGGGGCCCAGCTTCTTCCACTGGGTTCCGCCTGGGGGGGATCGTCCTAGGGTATCCAGGGGATGGATACCCGAATCTAAGATGCAATGGACTGGAGAGTGGCCTCTCCGAAGACCTGGTGCAGCATACTGCTGGTGACGGGTGAGGGCCCCTGGAGACCGTCTGGAGGGATGCCCTCTCAAACAGGGGCTGATACACACGGAAGGTGGTTCTATTGAGGAAAGGTCTGGCAGAGACATTCTTCTTAAAGGTCGCAAGCAAGGACCGTTACCTACAGGCCTGTGGCAGGGGCTGCAACAGTTCACCCGGTAGGTGGCAGCTACCACTTCACGGTCGGTGGCAGAGACTGTGCGCCATGCCTATTCGACTCACTACAGGAATAGGAGAGTTCACTGTGCCTGGGCTTACTTGTATCCACACCCCTTGTTCATTTAAAGGAAGTCCAACTGATTGTGTGACATTCTATGCTGAAGAAATAAAGGAGTGTTGGACTTTAGTGGTGTGGGGCTCTTTTAATACAGACACTGGTTCCAGAGAAGGAGCTCTTACTGCAGGACACCGACCCGAAAGGTAACAGAACTTTGCATACACCTACTACATCTGTGGTGAAAGCTTGGGGTAGTGCCCCGCCCCTCTCTCTCCTCCGAGATACCCCTAGACCAGAGTCGGAGAAGCCATTAAAGACAGAAGGAGAAAGAGTGGGGGTCCGCTACATATATATTGTGACAGAACCCACTGTCACTGTGTGCTTTGGAAGGGACTGAGGGCGGGCCTCCTACCCACAGATTATGGCCCAGAAGAGACTGGAGACTCGGGGAGAAGCTGGCATTGAGATAATGTAATGTAATGCTACATCCCTTCTCCCCCATCCCCCCCCTCTTGTTGCTGTGTTTAGCTGTGTTGAGTCATGGCACATAGACAATGGTCTGGACTGCAGACATCTCTCTGCAGGGGATGTGTATTGAGGGGTTGCCTGCTTATCATAATCCCTTTGTTTATCTGTAGTCTCTGTTTCAATGTACAAGTGTTCAGTTCCCATTGATTCTTCCTTGTCCCCTACCCCCCCCTCTATGACAAGGCTAAGGGGAGTGTCCCTAACTGTGTGTAAAAGTGTATGTTTTGGATTTAATACTGTTGATGCTCTGCATGTTTAACCCTCAACACCTGTGTGGATTGTCTCGTGATTGAGGGGTTAAGGGCTGGTTATGGCGAATCTGCAGGCTGCGGGTGCGTTTGGAGGACAGGAGACACAAGTCTGGCGGATGTGCCCATCTGGGGTATCTGAGATCCGTTACAGTGTTGGCAGCGGTGGGATGTCTCCTACAGTCCGGGCCATCCAAACCACCACCAGGATTCAAGATCTGGGCAGCCGTCGAGGAGCAATACGGGGACCAGCCAGCATGAGAGCGGAGTTCGGGAGGAGGCTGCAAGGCATGCGGAAGCAACATCGGGGACCAGCGACAGAGCGCACCATGCTCGGCTGGGGGGATGTGATCCGCTGGCAACTCTGGCATGAAATGCTAAGCCACGAGCGGCGCCATCAGGGGAAGATCCTTCCCTCCTCCACAGAGATGTACTGGACGCAGTACCATGCGCGAGAGGTGTTCCTGAGGGAACGACCGCGAGATGAGTGGAAGACGGAGCTCGGAAGATTGGTCCAGGAGGAGATGAGGCTGGACACCAGCTACAGAGCCCTCCGGTGGTTCGCGGCTCAACTGTGGCCAAGTACAGCAGACGGCAGCCCGACAGAAGGCGTTGGCTACGGCGGCGTGGGGCTGCTCCATCAAAAAATGTACGGAGACCCAGACTTTGGGAGCGATGAGGAGTGGCGGCTGGAAAACATCCTGGACTTCCGAGATGAGGTGCTGGACCTCCCCGAAGAGGCGTGTGACCTGGAGGAATTGGAGTTCCTGGTTGAGCAGGAATGGGAGCTCGAGATTGCCTACAAGCGGCTGTTTGACGGTGATCAGCAGCCTGGCATGGCTCCCGTTGCCTGGGACTGTCCTGGAGAAATAGCGGACAGTCACGAAGATGCGGAGCAAATGGGGCCAGGAGTGCCCCTACGTTTTCCCGTCCTAACCGCAATGGAAGAAGCGGCGATGATACAGAGGGCACTGCGAGTGCTAGAATGCCGGAACGCACCAGAGGTTCCCCAAGCAGAAAGACAAGATAATAGCATAAAGGTCTCAGAAGGGGAAGTTGAGACTGGCGCTGGAAGGCTGGTAAATGGTGATCAGCAGCAAGTCGAGAGTATCGCATCCGGTGCCCCAGCAGAAGCGCTGGCTACAGGGCAGAGTGCCACTAGCCTCTGCCCAGCATCAGAAAAAGAGTTGGATCCGGAGAGTCTGAGAGATGATTTTCGTGAGCCGTTTCCCCAACAGCAGATATCCCCAACGGGAGTGGAGGAAGCAATTCTCCCTCCCCAGCAATTGGACATTACCCCAATGTTCATCCCCCCAGCAGAAGCGCTGACTGCAGGGCAGAGTGCCGCTGGCCTCTGCCCACCCTCAGAGTTGGATCCAGGGAGTCTGAGGGATGACCTCAGTGAGCTGTTTCCCCAGCACTTGGACACTACCCCAGTGTTCATCCCCCCAGCAGAAGCGCTGGCTACGGGGCAGAGTGCCGCGGGCCTCTGCCCACCCTCAGAGTTAGATCCAGGGAGTCCGAGGGATGACCTCAGTGAGCTGGTTGCCCAGCACTTGGACACTACCCCAGTGTATATCCCCCCAGCAGAAGCACTGGCTGCATGGCAGAGTGTTACCGGCCCCGACCCAGCCCTCAGTAGATTTTTGGAGGGTTTGGGAGACAGCCCCTGTCAGAAGTCGCCTCAGAAGCTGGTCACAGAACCAGGAGGGGAGAAAATCCTTCCCCCTCTTCAGCTGCTGAACTCTACCATTGTATATGTCCCCCTAGCAGAAGCACTGGCTACGGGGCAGAGCGATGTTGGCCTCTGCCCAGCATCAGAAAAAGAGACAGAGAGTCCGGGAGACAGTCCCTGCAAGATACCTCCTCAGCGGCTGTTAGCTACTCCAGGAGAAAAGCAAGAACCTTTTCCTCCCCAACTGCATAGCACTGCCAGCCTATGTTCCCTACAAGCTGAAGCGCTGGCATCGGGGCAGAGGATTATTCAGCTCCCCTCAATATCTGCAACCCAGCCCCGGATCACGGGAGTGCGGACAGCTGTTCCCACTGTTTTTATTCACGGGAGACCGTATGTGCGATTTTGCTCCCCAGCCCCAGAGACGTACTTTTCCTTTTCCTGGTTGCCTGGGGTGGAAGTTTGCGACTAACGCAGGTCCAGACCAGTTCGGGGTCAGGAACCTGGTTAGTCTGTTTTTAAAAGGGGAGAAATGTGACAGAACCCACTGTCACTGTGTGCTTTGGAAGGGACTGAGGGCGGGCCTCCTACCCACAGATTATGGCCCAGAAGAGACTGGAGACTCGGGGAGAAGCTGGCATTGAGATAATGTAATGTGGTGCTACATCCCTTCTCCCCCATCCCCCCCCCCTCTTGTTGCTGTGTTTAGCTGTGTTGAGTCATGGCACATAGACAATGGTCTGGACTGCAGACATCTCTCCGCAGGGGATGTGTATTGAGGGGTTGCCTGCTTATCATAATCCCTTTGTTTATCTGTAGTCTCTGTTTCAATGTACAAGTGTTCAGTTCCCATTGATTCTTCCTTGACCCCTACCCCCCCTCTATGACAAGGCTAAGGGGAGTGTCCCTAACTGTGTGTAAAAGTGTATGTTTTGGATTTAATAAACTGTTGATGCTCTGCATGTTTAACCCTCAACACCTGTGTGGCTTGTCTCGTGATTGAGGGGTTAAGGGCTGGTTATGGCGAATCTGCAGGCTGCGGGTGCGTTTGGAGGACAGGAGACACAAGTCTGGCGGATGTGCCCATCTGGGGTATCTGAGATCCGTTACATATATATATATATTGTGAGGGGGTTAGCTCGGCAGCGGGTGTGTGTGACCCCCGGGATGGGCTCCCCACACAAAACAGGCCCAGCAAACGGAGGTTGTGGTTTTCAAAATCAAAAAGGTGCGGTTTATTTTCTATTTACAGTGACAAAACACAGCAAAGCAAAAGAAACATAACCAAAATAAATCCTGGTCAAGTTGACCTCTGACTAAACATACAGGTTTCCTAACTAACAACTGGGATCAGCCTAGTGCTGTCCTAGTCCCTAAGTCCCTGGTTTAGTAAAAGTCCAAACAAATAGCCACACAGGCTTTGCCTCACCGCACAGGGGTTCACTCTCCCTAGACAGTCCACACAGGTCTGGTTCCAGGCATGAGCTCACATCTAATGAAGCTGGGAGTACTTATAGAGGCCTAAATGAGCTGACAAGGTTCAGCTGGTCTCCTCATCTCTGTCTGCACGACGCCCCACACTCTCCCTAGAGGTATGAGTCATCCATGAGCCCACTAGCCTTAGCTGGGCTTATACAACTCTCCACCTAGTTGTATAAGTCAGCGTAAAGCCTGAATCTGGGCGAAATATATCTACCCCCCTGGATGCAACCAGGTGACTTTACCTTCCTGCTGTCACATACCCCCCCCTCTTGTTTTAACCTCGGGGTTGGAACACCAGCAATCAGGCATTCATGTACTCGAGACAAAGCATCCACATTCCCCATTTGAACGCCAGGGCGATGCTTTACTGTGAAGTTGAATTCCTGGAGGGCCAGGAACCACCTATTCACTCTTCTATTTGTTTCCTTGTTTTGAGCCATCCACTTTAACGGAGCGTGATCCGTAACCATGTCAAAGTGCCTACCTAGCAGGTAGTACCGAAGGGAATCTAGAGCCCACTTCACCGCTAAACACTCCTTTTCAACGGTGGCGTAATTTACCTCATGGGACTTCAATTTCCTGCTGAGGTAAATGACTGGGTGCTCTTCCCCGTTCCAGACCTGGGACAATACTGCTCCTAACCCCACATCTGACGCATCACTTTGTACGACAAAGTCTTTAGAGAAGTCGGGTGAGTACAACACTGGCTGGCTACATAAGGCTTGTTTCAAGAATTGGAATGCTGCCTCAGCCTCGGGGGTCCATTTAATCATGACCGACCCTTTCCCCTTCGTCAGGTTGGTTAGGGGCACAGCCTTAGAAGCAAAGTGGGGAATGAATCGCCGATAATACCCAGCGATTCCCAGAAAGGCTCGTACCTGCTTCTTGCTGTTGGGACGTGGCCAACTCTGGATGGCCTCGACTTTGTTGAGTTGGGGTTTTATTACTCCCCTCCCAATGGTGTACCCAAGATATTTGGCCTCCTCCTGCCCAATTGTACACTTCTTGGGGTTAGCCGTAAACCCCGCTTCCCGAACAGAGTCCAGGACTGCTTGCACTTTTGGCAGATGTGAGGCCCAATCTGTGCTATGGACAATTACGTCATCCAGGTAAGCCGCAGCATACTTCCGATGGGGCCTCAGCATCTGGTCCATTTTCCGCTGGAATGTGGCCGGCGCATTCTGTAACCCGAACGGCATTCTTTTATATTGGAACGCCCCGTCTGGGGTTACAAATGCGGTTTTCTCTTTGGCCGACTTGGCCAGGGGGATTTGCCAATACCCTTTTGTGAGGTCAAGAGTCGTCATGTATCGGGCTGTTCCCAGCCGGTCGATCAACTCATCTATACGTGGCATGGGGTAGGTGTCAAATTTTGTAACTTTGTTCAACTGACGAAAATCGTTACAAAATCGCCAGCTCCCATCCGGTTTAGGCACCAACACGATGGGACTAGACCAATCACTTTGGGACTCCTCTATCACCCCTAAGTTCAGCATTTTCTGTACTTCCTCCCGTATTGCCTCCCGTCGAGCCTCTGGGATCCGATAGGGTTTTAACTTCACCCTTTCACCGGGCGGGGTAATGATGTCATGCTCTACCCCAGATGTTTGTCCCGGCAGCTCAGAGAATACCTCCTTGTTGCGAAGCACAAACTCCTTAACCTCCTGTTGTTGGGGTTGTGACAAGGTGGCTGCTATTCCAACCTCAGGAATCACGCAACCAGTTTGAGCTGGTGACCAAGTGTCTGCGACTAGGGACTCTCTATCCCTCCAGGCTTTCAACAGATTAACGTGATAGATCTGTTCGGGCTTTCGCCTTCCTGGTTGTCTGACCTTGTAATTCACTTCGCTCACTTTTTCCATTATCTCGTAGGGGCCTTGCCATTTGGCAAGGAATTTACTTTCAACCGTAGGGACAAGTACCAATATCCTATCCCCCGGGGAAAAGGTACGGGTCTTGGCTCCACGGTTGTACACTCTCTGCTGTGCCAACTGCGCTTGGGCCAAATGTTCCTTCACGATGGGCATTACCTGTGCAATTCGATCTTGCATCAGGGCGACATGCTCAATCACACTCCTGTGGGGAGAACTCTCACTTTCCCAAGTTTCCTTGGCAATATCCAACAGCCCTCTTGGGTGTCTCCCATACAGTAACTCAAAGGGGGAGAATCCCGTAGAGGATTGGGGCACCTCCCTAATAGCAAACATCAAATAAGGAAGTAAACAGTCCCAATCCTTTCCATCTCTATCCACCACTTTCTTCAACATTTGTTTTAGGGTTTTGTTGAATCTTTCAACCAGCCCATCGGTTTGGGGGTGATACACAGACGTACGCAATTGCGTCACTTTGAACAATTTACACAGCTCTTTCATAACCCGGGACATAAAGGGTGTACCTTGGTCCGTAAGCAGTTCTTTACAAATACCCACCCGGCTAAAAACAAGAGATAGCTCTTTGGCTATGGTTTTGGCCGAGGTATTTCGGAGAGGGATCGCTTCTGGATAACGGGTGGCATAGTCCATTATAACTAATATGTACTGGTGCCCCCTAGCGGACTTGATTATAGGACCTACCAAATCCATGGCGATCCTCTCAAACGGGACCTCAATGATGGGTAGAGGGACCAGCGGGCTACGGAAATGTGGCATCGGGGCCAACCTCTGACACACAGGGCAGGAGGAACAATAATTTTCTACGTCCTTCATCACCCCCGGCCAATAGAATCTCTGTAATACCCTCTCTCGGGTTTTCTCTGTCCCCAGATGACCTCCAAGAATGTGCCCATGGGCCAACTCCAACACCAACTTCCTGTAAGGTTTGGGCACCACAAGCTGCTCAACGGTTTCTTCTGCCCTTTTTGCCACCCGATACAGTAGGTCCTTCTCTACGCTGAAGTATGGGTAAGTGCAGGTATTATCTGGGTTCACTAACTCGCCATCTATTTTCACTACGTTTTCCCGTGCCTTTATTAGGGCGGGGTCTTTCAACTGTTCTGTGGCAAAGTTTTCCCTGTGAACCTCAAGATCAGAAAACTCCACAGACGGTAGGTTTTCGTCTGAGGAGGTGGGCTCCTCTCCAGTTTCTTGAGTCTCCCCTGCCAATACTGATAAGGGAAATTCCGGAGAGTCCTCACCACTCTCAGGGGAGTTCTGGCTATCACATTCCTGGTACATAGGGGCACCAGTGAGGGGCTCAGGATCATCCCACAGTTCCCAGAACTTCGGAAAATCCCTTCCCACAATGGCGTCATGCGGTAACTGAGATACTAAGCCCACTGGATGAGAGAGGGTACCTTTGGGGGTCTCGAAACACACTGTAGTCACTGGATACTCTCGGGTGTCCCCATGCACACAAATAACAGCTACCTTGCTATTCCCAGAGACCTCTGTTTTAACTAACTCAGCCTTTATCAGGGTCACAAGGCTACCTGAATCCAGCAATACCACAACATTTCTACCATTAACACACATTTTGCATAAATGTTTCTCAATTCCTCGAATGGCAGTGCATGCGACTGTCGCACACAGCGACTGACGTCTGCCCGTCAGAAAGTCACACTGCATGGGTTCCTCCACAACCGGGCAATTGGCTGCAATATGTCCCGCTTGCCGGCAGCGGTAGCAAACGATCCTTCTTGCCGCCTCTTGAGCCGCTGATTTCCCAGGCTGTTCTCGCCAAACTTGGGGTAGAGCTCCCACCCTCTCACTCTCTCCACCCTTACCCCTTGGAATCCTCTTATCCGCCCCTGGGGATGGTCTGGTCTTAGGGTGGAAAGTCCGAGTGTCTCTGGAAGAGGCCGTCAGGTTCTCTGTAGCCAAGTATTTCTCCACACGATCCACAAGACCATCGGCCGTCTCTGGGTCTCCATGGCTTACCCACTTTTGGATGGCAGTAGGAAGAGCTCTCAAAAACCGATCCATTACAACACGTTCCACAATCTTTGGTGCGGACAAAGTCTCTGGCTGTAGCCACTTTCTGCTCAGGTGAATGAGATCATACATTTGAGACCTGGGGGGTTTTCCAAGCTGGAAAGTCCAGTTATGCACACGCTGAGCCCGGACAGCCTGGGTGACACCCAGCCTTGCCAATATCTCAGCTTTTAGCATCACATAGTCTTTTGCTTGGTCAGGCTCTAGGTCATAGTAAGCTTTCTGCGATTCACCAGTTAACAGAGGAGCCACCAGTCCAGCCCACTGCTCCTCAGGCCACTTTTCTCTTTCAGCAGTCCTTTCAAATGTGGTCAAAAATACCTCTGGATCATCCTCTCCAGTCATTTTTGTCAATAAACGACTCACCCCAAAGGACGCGGTATTAGTGGGACGGCTTTCCTCACTGGTCTGCGGACGTTGCTGCATTACTGCTTCCATCTGTTGTTGTAGTCTCTGCTCTTGCTTCTGCAACAGGTCTATGAAGCGGGCCTCAGATTGCTGCTGGGCTCGTTGCTGAGCCTCCAGACTCTGTTGCAAAGTTGCGTTTGTCTGCTGCTGGGCTGCAAGGCTCTGTTGTTGAGCTGCAAGGCTCTTTTGCAAACCTGCATTTGTCTGCTGTTGATTGGCATTTGCTAGAGCCAGCTGCTTCAGTATCTCCTCCATGCTGGCTTAAAAAAAAACTGCCACTGGTTCTCCACCAACTGTGAGGGGGTTAGCTCGGCAGCGGGTGTGTGTGACCCCCGGGATGGGCTCCCCACACAAAACAGGCCCAGCAAACGGAGGTTGTGGTTTTCAAAATCAAAAAGGTGCGGTTTATTTTCTATTTACAGTGACAAAACACAGCAAAGCAAAAGAAACATAACCAAAATAAATCCTGGTCAAGTTGACCTCTGACTAAACATACAGGTTTCCTAACTAACAACTGGGATCAGCCTAGTGCTGTCCTAGTCCCTAAGTCCCTGGTTTAGTAAAAGTCCAAACAAATAGCCACACAGGCTTTGCCTCACCGCACAGGGGTTCACTCTCCCTAGACAGTCCACACAGGTCTGGTTCCAGGCATGAGCTCACATCTAATGAAGCTGGGAGTACTTATAGAGGCCTAAATGAGCTGACAAGGTTCAGCTGGTCTCCTCATCTCTGTCTGCACGACGCCCCACACTCTCCCTAGAGGTATGAGTCATCCATGAGCCCACTAGCCTTAGCTGGGCTTATACAACTCTCCACCTAGTTGTATAAGTCAGCGTAAAGCCTGAATCTGGGCGAAATATATCTACCCCCCTGGATGCAACCAGGTGACTTTACCTTCCTGCTGTCACAATATATATATATATTTGCATTTGATGAACTATTTTTATTATTTTTTGGCACTTTGTTATCACATTCAACTGTGGTTACTAATCCACTAATTCTACCACGTATAGGAGCTAATTCCTATCATATTAACTTAGTTTTTCACATGAGCTGCCAGCGCTGCATGATAACCAATAAGTTGTAGCACTTCTTTGCGCAGCTGCTGCAGCAATTGTCATTATTACCCCCAGGGCTGGCCAAAGACATTGTGCTGCCTGGGCCCAAGAATGAAATGCTGCCCCCCCCAAAAAAAATCCTATGCCCATCCAGCAAAGAGACGTTTCCATAAAGCAAAGAGACAGCCCAATATATTCAGCAAGAGACATCCCATATATTCAGCAAAGAGACATGCCCCTTCTAGGGTGACCACGCATTTTGCAGGTCTGTCCCGGGCACATTCATTCCAGGACAATACAGTGTCCCGGAATGAAACTGACACAGCCACCCCCCTAGGCCAATCTGATGCCCCCAAAAAAGGCCGCCACATCACCTCTTTACTCACTGACAGTACTTGTCCTGGCCGGGAATGCCTGGAGGAGCACAATCCCCGCCCCCTGCATGTGATTGGAGAAATCATAAATCCCACCTCTTGTGTCCAATCACTGTGCTGTGATTCGTTACAGAACAAGCTGATGTTTGGGAAGGGGGGGTGTCCGTGAATAGTAGTTTAAAAATGTGGTCACCCTAGCTCCTTCCTGCAAAGAGTATTGTGTAGCACCACGAAAGCTCCCCCCTTTCTCTCCACTTCCACCGACCAGCTACGCTCTGATCCCAGCTCAGTGATGCAACATGCCGCAACAACAGCGCTGCATTGACCACATTTCCAAACTGCCATTCAGGGATACCGCCCTTCCTTCCCAAAAAAAGATGAGGGGGGGGGGTGTAGTCTCGCTGACAGGGAATTTGGCAGCGGGTGATTTGTCGGGCGAATGGCTGGTGTTAGCACTTAAATCATCCTAACATTATGATTGATATGGTGTCAGGATGATCAAATCACATTATTTCTATTACTACATTGTAATATATAATGAAATAGTTTAACTCACCATAATGCAGAATCAGTGGGAACCCTGAGCTTGTCATTTGCCACCATTGCTTGCCACCAGATGTAGCTTATTGCTTGCCACCGTTGCCTGCCACCAGATGCAGCTGTGCCACTTGCCACCCATAGCCTGCCACAACATGCAGCCTGTCACTTGTTACCAATGCCTGTCACCAGATGCAGCCTGTCACTTGTCACCAATGCCTGTCACCAGATGCAGCCTGTCACTTGTCACCAATGCCTGTCACCAGATGCAGCCTGTCACTTGTCACCAATGCCTGTCACCAGATGCAGCCTGTCACTTGTCACCAATGCCTGTCACCAGATGCAGCCTGTCACTTGTTACCAATGCCTGTCACCAGATGCAGCCTGTCACTTGTCACCGATGCCTGTCACCAGATGCAGCCTGTCACTTGTCACCGATGCCTGTCACCAGATGCAGCCTGTCACTTGTCACTGATGCCTGTCACCAGATGCAGCCTGTCACTCAGCCTGGCTCTCTCTCCCTTCCCTTCAGATGGGCATGCTGGGGGCTGCAGTTTCCCCCCTAGAATTGCAATGGGCCAGCCATTTGCACTACATATCCCATAATCCTCTTTTCTCCTTTTAGTTTTTTTCCCTGGCCAATGGGAGGAAAAGGGGGAAGAAACATAGCGGTGGCTGTCCTAGGAACAGCAGCATGAGGAGGAGAAGGAGGGGGGGAGAAGAGCCCGCAGCTGCTCTCTCTCCACACACACAGCCGCTCCGATCTCATGCTGTTACATACAGGGAGGAGGTGGGTGGAGCTAGCGGAGGAGGAGGAAGTGAAATACTCTCTGCAATGAATGATGGGCCTCTCTCTCCTTACGTCACTGGTTGCTAGACACAAAGCGGGCCGCAGCTAGCAACCAGTTTGGGCAGTGAAGCAGGGGCCGCTGGAGAGACCCTTGAAGTGCGTCTTGCCACTGCGGCCAGTGACAGCGGCGCCGGCGATGCAGTACAGTATGACATTGACAATGCACACTAGATGGAGGGAAACCCAGGTCCTCAGGCAGGCCCGGATTTATTCCCTTTGCCGCCCCAAGGCCGGGTCCTCCCTTTTGCCGCCCCAATGCCGCGGGTTGACGGGTTGAGAACTGGGGGGGGGGAGATGTGCTGGCCGGAAAAGTCCAAGTGACCTCTCCTCTCATCTCTCCCCTCCTCTTCTGCCCCTCGAATTGAGAAGTGGGGGGGGTTGCTGGGTTGCTGCCAAAGGTCCAAATTACATCAGAGCCCCCCTTACATCAGAGTCCGCACAGAGGCCCCCCTTACATCAGAGTCTGCACAGAGCCCCCCCTTACATTACATCAGAGTCTTCACAGAGCCCCCTCTTACATCAGAGTCCGCACAGAGCCCCCCCTTACATCAGAGTCCGCACAGAGCCCCCCTTACATCAGAGTCCGCACAGAGCCCCCCTTACATCAGAGTCCGCACAGAGCCCCCCCTTACATCAGAGTCCGCACAGAGCCCCCCCTTACATCAGAGTCCGCACAGAGCCCCCCCTTACATCAGAGTCCGCACAGAGCCCCCCCTTACATCAGAGTCCGCACAGAGGTCCCCCTTACATCAGAGTCCGCACAGAGGTCCCCCTTACATCAGAGTCCGCACAGAGGTCCCCCTTACATCAGAGTCCGCACAGAGGTCCCCCTTACATCAGAGTCCGCACAGAGGTCCCCCTTACATCAGAGTCCGCACAGAGGTCCCTCTTACATCAGAGTCCGCACAGAGACCCCCCTTACATCAGAGTCCGCACAGAGGTCCCCCTTACATCAGAGTCCGCACAGAGGTCCCTCTTACATCAGAGTCCGCACAGAGACCCCCTTACATCAGAGTCCGCACAGAGCCCCCCCTTACATCAGAGTCCGCACAGAGCCCCCCTTACATCAGAGTCCGCACAGAGCCCCCCTTACATCAGAGTCCGCACAGAGCCCCCCTTTACATCAGAGTCCGCACAGAGCCCCCCTTACATCAGAGTCCGCACAGAGCCCCCCTTACATCAGAGTCCGCACAGAGCCCCCCCTTACATCAGAGTCCGCACAGAGCCCCCCCTTACATCAGAGTCCGCACAGAGCCCCCCCTTACATCAGAGTCCGCACAGAGCCCCCCCTTACATCAGAGTCCGCACAGAGGTCCCCCTTACATCAGAGTCCGCACAGAGGTCCCCCTTACATCAGAGTCCGCACAGAGGTCCCCCTTACATCAGAGTCCGCACAGAGGTCCCCCTTACATCAGAGTCCGCAC
The DNA here is from genome assembly GCA_029206835.1 of Rana muscosa. Lineage (NCBI taxonomy): Eukaryota > Metazoa > Chordata > Amphibia > Anura > Ranidae > Rana > Rana muscosa. The sequence continues at coordinate 293,086,325 of CM055117.1, forward strand.
AGAGGTCCCCCTTACATCAGAGTCCGCACAGAGGTCCCTCTTACATCAGAGTCCGCACAGAGACCCCCCTTACATCAGAGTCCGTACAGAGCCCCCCCCTTACAACAGAGTCCGCACAGAGGCCCCCTCTTACATCAGAGTCCGCACAGAGGCCCCCTCTTACATCAGAGTCCACACAGAGCCCCTCTTACATCAGAGTCTGCACAGAGCCCCCCTTACATCAGAGTCTGTACAGAGCCCCCCCTTACATCAGAGTCCGCACAGAGGCCCCCTTACATTAGAGTCTGCAGAGAGGCCCCCCTTACATCAGAGTCTGCACAGAGGCCCCCCTTACATCAGAGTCCGCACAGAGGCCCCCCTTACATCAGAGTCCGCACAGAATTTCCACTTACACTGTAAGGGGGAGCTCTGTGGACTCTAATGTAAACGGGAACCCTAATTTAAGGGGTGTTCTGGGAAACTTGATTTAAGGGGGCATGCTGTGGACTCTGGTGTAAAGGGGGTCTCTGCTCACCAAAGCCTGCCCCCCTCCCCTTTAACAAAGTCCACAGAGCACCCCTTTTTATACACTGGGAGGCAGGAGAGAGGGTGAGCTTACCAGGATGGAGGCTGAGGTGCTGGCTGTCTGACACTTTTCTGGGTTCAAACTTCCTGCCCAGTGCCCTCACATGGGAGTGTGGGTGGGGCAGACTCAGAAGGAGGAGGATCAGAGCTCTATCTCTCCTCTGTCTGTGCAGAGAGAGGGATGTCAGCGCCAGTGTGCTCTGAGGCTAAGCTATGTGTGAGACGAGACATAGCTCAGTCCTGCAGCCCTCCCCCTGGAGCTGACAACAGGCACGGCTGCACAACGGGAAGTGAGTGGCGGCCGTGACCTGTGTTAACAGAGTTCCAGCAGCCTGTGTAGAGACATCTCACCTCTTTCCCTCCCTTCCTCTGCCATGCGGATTGGATTGAGGAGGGGGGGGGGGGGGTTTCTACCGAAAGTCCTGACACATCTCACCTCTCCCCCCTCCTCTCTCCTCTGCAGCGGAAGAGGGGGGGGGGGTGCCGCGGCGCCGCCCCTGCATTCACTGCCGCCCCGAGGCCTGGCCTCTGTGGCCTTGTGGGGAATCCGGCCCTGTCCTCAGGCAGTGCGCCCCTGTTGCCGCCCCTCTTAAAGTGCCGCCTGGGACCATGGTCCCATCGGGTCCCATGGTAGGGCCGGCCCTGATTACCCCTTTATTTATCCTGAAGCCTCGTACACACGACCGAGTTTCCCTTCGTTAAAAATCTCAACGAGATTCTTGTTAACCTTGACGAGTTTCTCGTCAAGCTTTCCATGCGTACACACTGACAATTCCAAATCTCGTCGTTGTTCTGCGCGGTCACGTCCAGCACGTACGACGGAAGTATAAAGGGGAAGATCGATTACCCTGGCGCCACCCCTTGGGCTGCTTTTACTGATCTCGTGTTACCACGTGTGAAGTAAAAGTTTGGGAAGAGACGATTCGCGCTTTTCAGTCTTCGTGCTTTCAGTTCATTTTCTGCGGTTCAGTTTGTGCTTGTGGGTTCGTATCTTGTCTTTCAGGGCGTGTAGGCAGGTCGTATCTGTTTTACAGTGCGTTCTTGCCCGTTCGTATCTGAATTTCAGTTCGTTCTTCATAGGCCTTGCTGTTCTAAAGTGCGTTCTGTTTAGTACGTTCTGATAAGACGGCCGTTTCCTAGCCATGTCGCGGGTACGTTCTCGTCGTCGATTTCGTGCTGTGCGGGCGCTTGGTGTTGGTCTGCTTGTTTTTTTTTTTTATGTAATCTTTATTTAGAAATTTTTCAAGTAATCAGACAAATAGACTTTCAACATAGTACAGAAAGAGGAAGACAAGGACATCACATAACATATCGGGCCGTATACCGAGTACATATATTCAGTATAAACGTAGCAACAGTCCATGGGCATACCCATTTCGGGAGACACACCTGGGGGAATGATTATTAACATATTCCACCCATGTTATAGATTTGATCAGTAGTGGGTCACCCCTGTCATCCCGGTCGGGCACACCCACACCTGTGGAGGGTAGATGCCTCCAAGCAAACATATAAATCAGACCGAACCACAATAAACTGTGGACAGAAAAAAAAAAAAAAGAAAAGAAAAACATCCGCTACTTGCACTATGCAAGGTATAAACTGTAGCAAGTCTCCCAAGGCTCTACCGCTCCTCTATTCCTGAACTTTCAGCAAATCGGACTCCCGCCCGCTCGGCTCCACACCCTAGGTGGCCGAGTCCGGCGGGGGCCCTGGGTTAGTCAGCCCATCCGGGCTTGCATAATGTATCCAGGTGGCCCAAATGGAGTAAAAGTTTTCATACTTGTCTTTATACTGCGCCATCCACTCCTCCGCGGCCATGATTTTATTCACCAATGCCACCCATTCAGAACGGGTGGGCACCTGTGGCATCTTCCAATAAATCGGAATTAACCGACGGGCCGCGTTGAGCAGATGGGGCAATATGGACTTGCGATACTGGCTGATGGGAATAATGGGGAAGTGTAGCAGGGATTCCAATGGGGAATCTGGTAATTCCACATCTAAAATTAGCTTAATTTGCGCATGGACATCGTGCCAGAAGGGCCGTATCCTGGGGCATTCCCACCAAATGTGGAGGAAAGTGCCCCTGTGGCCACAACCCCTCCAACACGCGTCTGAGAGAGAAGGATAGATCCTAGTGAGTTTGGTGGGTACCCTATACCACCTGGTCAGGACTTTATAGCTATTCTCCTGCATTCTCGTATCAACCGTGCTCGAATGCGTGAGTCTATACATGTGGTCCAGCTGAGGCTCGGTAAAGACGTGCTGAAGGTCCCTCTCCCATTCCCGGATGAACCCCGGTTTCCCCTCAGTATGTAGGGATTGTAGCAAGTTATATAGCACTGAAATGGCGTGGGGGATAGCAGAAGTCGACATACATAGTCGTTCAAAGGGAGAGGCTAGGGTGGGCGATCAAACCCCTTGGGGTAGACTGGCGAGGAAGTGCTGAAGTTGTCGGTAACGCCACTCATCCATGGGGAAGTGGCCGTATTGTTCCCTCAGAGTGACCAGAGGCAGCAGGCCATGGTCCTGTATAAATCTGCCACATCTGGACTCCCCGTCTGCCGCCCAGGTCCGAAAGAAGGATGGGTGTTCCCCAGGAGCAAACCAGGGGAAGCCACCAAGGGGTGCCAAAGGGGAAGTCGTAGGAGCGAGCATCCCCCCCTTGTTCAAGGCATTCCAAGTCGCCAGGGCGTGAGCGGCCAACGGAGAGACCAGTGCTGATAGGCCCCTACTCTCCCGAGGAACCCACGGGGCGTGGGACAGATTGCGCCCCGCCAGGAAGTTGTCTAGGGACACCCACAGTTTGTGGTGGACATTATGATACCAGTCCAAAATGCGCTGTAGGGCTATAGCCTCGTAGTATCTACGGACCACTGGAACCCCCAGTCCTCCGCCCGACCTAGGGCGCTGTAATGTGCGGAGTGCCAGCCGTGGGCATTTCCCACTCCAGATATACTGAATAAATAGGCTATTGAGGGTTGAGAAAAAGGCCCGGGGTAACGCGATCGGCACCATCTGCAGGGCAAACAATATACGAGGTAACACAGTCATTTTTAGAACACTGACTCGGCCCATCCATGAAAATGCGGCTCTGTCCCATCTTTTCAAATCCACTCTAACAGCGGAGAGCAGTGGCGCGAAATTACAGTCATAGAGCCGAGAGCAGGCTGCGGCAGATGGACTCCCAAGTATTTCAGAGATGTTGGGCACCAGGTGAAAGAGAAGGCCGATTGCAACTGAGTGCGTAACCCCGGGGGGATATTCAGGGACAGGATCTCCGACTTGGCATAGTTTATCTTGAAGTTGGACAGTAGGTTAAATTCCTTCAACTCTGCCACAATGTTAGGTAGTGAAATTAGGGGTTCGGAAACATAGAACAAAACATCATCCGCATAGGCGGACAGTTTATGTTCTGTCGGGCCTACCGTAAAACCTTTAATACTATTATTGAGGCAAATCTTATTAAGCAGTGGTTCGAGTGTTAGAGCAAACACTAGGGGGGACAGCGGACAACCCTGCCGCGTCCCATTGCTAATCGGGAAGGCGTCAGATAGAAGCCCATTCACCTTTACTCTGGCGGACGGGGAGCTATACAAGGAGGATATCCAGGCCAGCATGTTGGGGCCCAAACCGAGCCTGGTCAGCACTGTTCTCATGTACGTCCAATCCACCCTGTCAAATGCCTTCTCGGCATCAGTGGAAAGCAAGAGACAAGGGTGTGTCGTCGCCTGCGATTCGACCCAGTGTATCAGTTGGAGCGCCCTATTGGCATTGTCCCTGGCCTCTCTGCACATAATAAATCCTGTTTGGTCAGGGTGGATAACCGTCGGGAGGATCGGCTTAAGTCTATTGGCCAGAATTTTCGCCAATATCTTAATGTCTGTGTTTAAGAGCGATATAGGCCTATAGCTCCCCGGCAAGGAGAGATCTTTCCCCTCCTTTGGTAGGACGGTGATGTGTGCCATAAGCGCCTCAGAGGGCATTGTCGCACCGGAGGCCAGGGCCGTAAAGTAAGCACACATGGGGCCAGACAGCACCTCCGCGTATTTCTTATAGTAGGCATTGGTATAGCCGTCTGGGCCAGGGCTTTTCCCATTAGGGAGGTCCTTCACCACCGCCTGAATCTCCGATAAGGCAATAGGGGCATCCAGCTGCCCGCCAACTGAGGCTTCCAGCTGTGGGGACTGCGCTTCTGTGAGGTATTGGAGGACTCGGGCCACCCGTTGGGGTTCTGAGGAGCCGGGCAATGTATCTGGGAGATGGTACAACTGAGCATAAAAGTCCTTGAATGCAGCAGCTATTTTGGAGGAGTGGACAACCGGTGTCCCTGTCACTGAGGTAAGTTTATGCACGTGGCCAAAAGCACGTTGACTCTTCAGGGCTCTAGCCAGCCTCCTCCCACATTTATTACCGAATTCGTAAAATTTGTGTGCCATGTGTCTTAAACGTGCCTTAATTTTAGTGTCAAGTAATGTAGCCAAGTCCTGGCGAAGGGAGTGTAGTTCTGCCGCCATTACTGGGGTAACATTTCTCTTATGTGTCATTTCTGCCGCACAAATTTTTGCCAATAGGGTCTGTAATTCCCCCACTCTAGCTTTTTTCAGTCTCGCCCCTTGGGATATCAGTTCCCCTCGAACCACCGCCTTATGGCCTTCCCAAACGGATCCCATGCCCACCTCTCCCGGCTTATTTTCTGCGAAATACAGGGAAATGGTGTCTGAAACCTTTTTTTGAGCGACCGCATCATCCAGGATGCCATCGTTCAGTCGCCAGGTCCATGTCCGTGCCCCCACCGATAGGGGACACAGGGAAATGGAAACCAGCGCATGGTCAGAAATGGTAATGGACCCAATGGAGGCCCCATACAGGGAATCAAGGGAGAACTGGTCCATCATCAAAAAGTCTATACGGGTATAGACGTTGTGCGTGGCCGAGAAATAACTGTAGTCTCTGTCAGTCGGGTGAAGCAATCTCCAGCAGTCTACCAAGTGGTGTGCCTGCAGGGATTTTCTGAAATGTTTCAGAAAGGCGAAAGAGTGCCTTGAACTGCCTGAGGACGTGTCTATGCATGGGTCAGGGCTGACATTGAAGTCTCCCCCCAGGATGAGCTGGCCTTCCCGGAAGGTAGACAAGGATTCCAAGACAGAGTCTAGGAAGGTAATATGTCCGCTATTCGGGGCATACACAGTGGCAAAGGTAAATTTATGGCTATTAATTGTACCCTTAACAAACACGAATCGGCCCTCTGGGTCAAGCAATTGATCCGTCATGACAAAGGGACAATGTTTGTGTACTGCTATGGCAACCCCCCCTGATTTAGGACGAGGAGAGTTACTGAGGAACCAAGAAGCGTACAGGTGTGTGGGAAGGCGAGGGACCAAGTCAGTGCAAAAGTGCGTCTCCTGCAAGAAAAGGATGTGTGCCCCCGTGCGTTTCATCTCAAGCCATAACTTACTGCGTTTCGACGGGGAGCCCAGACCACGCACATTGTAGGATACGACCTTCAAGGCAGCCATGGTAGAAAATCAGGAAGTGGAGCCACCCAACCGGTGACGGGAGGGAGAAGGGACCCACCGCACACCTCAGCCAGCAGCCCAGAGCACACGGAGCACATGGAGCACATGCAGGAGCCTAAAAACAAATTGCAATTATAGCAGATGTGAAAAACAAAAAGCACAAAATACATTGAGAACAAGAACATATAAACAAGAAAAAACAAGAGGCCCCAAGGGCGCAACATAGTACAACTATACCACTGGTCGGGAGCCACCACCCCCCTCCCAAAACGGGGAGGCGGCGGAGGCCAGCGAGCAGAGGCAGTCCCCAAAAAGGGGGCATAACTCCAAGGAGTTGACCTATGGGGGGAAAAGCGACGAGGCACAGGGAGCGAGTCCGTTAGGTGACCCGCGGACAGTAGGCAGTGTGAAATCAACCCCTAAATATAGGGGAGAACATTGACACGGCAGCTGGGGGGGGGATTCAGGAACCAACTGAAAACGTCTCAGGAGCCATCAGTAGAAAGTATAGCAGCTCACGCCTCCCCCCTTGGGGAATGGGGGAGCGGAGTGTGTCCAGGGGGGCCTCGCCTGGGACCACGGCGGCGCTTGCGGCGACGACCTGGGAGCCACTGTTCAGAGCGGGTGGGAAGAGGTATGTCAGGCGATGACCTCCAATCCGGAATGTCCACTTGAGGCAATCCCAGGGACTCCAGGAAACGGGGTAGATCATCTTTGTTACGGAGAGTATGCGTCTGGCCATCCTTGGTGGCGGAGAGGCTGAATGGAAAGCCCCACCGGTAAGGTAACTGGGCATCCTGCATGGATTCCAGTAGCGGCTTAAGAGCGCGGCGCTGCATCAGCGTGCGCCTAGAGAGATCCGGAAAGAAGGTCAACTTAGCTCCATCAAAGTCCACATGTCTGACCCCTCTGACTTGATTCATGATGCGGTCCTTAAGCGAGTATTTGTGTAGTTTACAGATAATGTCTCTAGGTTTATCAGGATCATCAGAGGGGGGCGGAGGGCTCTGTGAGCCCGATCTATTTCAATAAAGTCGGGTGCTTGGCGGCCCAGTATTTGCTTAAAGACCCCTTGCAGGGTGGGGATAATGTCTCTCTGGCCTGTCGCCTCAGGCAGGCCTCTAATGCGAATGTTGACCCTGCGGCTCCTGTTCTCAAAATCGTCCATTTGATCAAGCAGGGCCTCAAGCCTGCGATCCTGCCTTTTACAATGATCAGTGAGAGCCTGCAGTGTAGGAGTAGTTTCTTCCCACTGTGCTTCCAGGTTTTCCACTCTACCCCCCAAGTGTGCTGTATCTACTTGCAAGTCCTTAATGTCTTGTCTCAGGGCCTTCTCCACTTTATTAGCAAACCGCTCCAAGTCAGCCTTAGTGGGGAGAGAGAGTATGTGTGAGCGGATGTCCTTATCCTCCCACGGATCACCTCCATTTGCGGGCTCTTCAATGCTTTCAGAGCCGGAGGGAGAGGGGGAGGTAGGTAGAGCAGACACAGGCATGTGTGGGGAGCTGCTGGGGGAGCCAGGACTAGCAGCGTGGGCGCCGGGCGCCATCTTGGGATTACTTGCCGTGTCGCACCGGGTCCCAAAGTAGTTATCCAGCGATCCAGACCGGCCCCGAGGGGTCCGCTGAGGCTGCGGAGAAGGTTTGCGCTTTGAAGGCATAGTTTGGTGATCGAATCCCCCCAGGGAAGCCGCCGTTCGAGCTGTATGAAAGCGCGGGTCACACGGAGCTCAGGGAGAGCACATCCTCACTCACTCATGCCGCGGCCACGCCCCCTGGTCTGCTTGTTTTGGACCAAGACGAGTCCATGAACGGGGTGAGGAGGAGTTCATGGACCAAGAATTGTTTGCTCCAGCGGGACCAATTCTGCCATATGCCTCTGCTGCGGGAGATCGTGGAGAATAATCCTGAGGACTACAGGAATTTTCTGCGGATGTCTGACCCCGTTTTTCAGCATCTTTTGGCTTTGGTGTCCCCCTATATTACCAGGCAGGACACCGTTATGCGGGAAGCCATCAGTGCTGAGCAGAGGCTCATCGCCACGTTACGCTACCTGGCGACAGGGAGAAGTCTTCTGGACTTGAAGTTCACAACAGGCATCTCCCCCCAGGCTCTGGGACTCATAATTCCAGACACCCGTTCTGCCATTATACAAGTCCTGCAGGAGAACTATATTAGGGTAAGTTTTCTCCATTAACATCACATTTTATGTATTTCATGTATGATAATGTATTGTATTTCTTTCATCCTTCCCTAATTACCATGATTGTAATATGCTGAGAATGTCCCCTTTGTCCTCATGCATGCTGGAAGCTTTTAAATGCCCCTTTTTTCTCCTCCATGCATATTTCCCTTCACTAACCTCTCCATCAGTGGCGGCTGTTGCTCAAAATGTTTAGGGGGCCACCCTGAAATTTTATATATAAACTTCCTCCATTTTTGCGACTGTGCCTATTAAACGCCACCAGTTGCCCCCTCCAATGCAGCCAGTTTGCCCCCTCCAATGCAGCCATTTTGCCCCCTCCAATGCAGCCAGTTTGCCCCCTCCAATGCAGCCAGCTCCCCCCCAGCCCTGCACTTACCTTCTTCTGGTCAGCGCCATCCTTCTTCTGTCCTTGATGTCTTCTCCTGCCCTCGATGTTGCATCAGGTTACCGGTAAACAGACTTGGTGAACATGATTGGCAGAGGAGCCTGTCAGTGTTTACCCAAGGAATGCCCCCCCCCTGCGTCCCCTGGTTAACTTTTATGAAGCCAATTACATCCCTCAGGCTGTAATCGCCAAGGCTATTTGCCCCCCTGGCTCTGATAGGCAATTTTCACCCCAAAAATGCCACAGTTATTCATATGGCCGTCGCTCAACAGGGGGCCATCCACCTGAATAGTGGGCGGCATTGACAATACATAGGTTCATGCAAGGCATGAACCTATGTATTGTTCTGAGTGACGGGCGCAGGAGAGAGGTGGCAGCGCTCCAGCGCCCACTCTGGACGCACCGCCACTGCAATGCTATCCTGTTGCCAAACACATCTAGCACCCCCCCCAAATTTGATTATAATGGACCATCAGAGGGGATGATGAATATGATACTTGAGCCTTCCATTATACATTTTAAAAACACATTAAACGGAAATTTAGAATGATGTATTGGCCAGATGTCCGATGGGGGATCCTTCATCCAGATGGAGTTTGCCCTCCGTCTCCAGAGTGACGACCTTGCATTGCCACCGGATGCAGGGAATGTTGAAGGACTCCCCTTTGTTTTTTTGGCTGATGAAGCCTTCGGACTTGGACCGCACCTCATGAGGCCATTTCCCCAGAGGACCCTGACCCCAGAGAAGAGGGTGTTCAACTACCGGCTGGCCAGGGCCCGAAGAGTCGTAGAAAATGCCTTTGGGATAATGGCCAGCCGGTTCCGCCTTTTTATGACTCCTATTCACTTGGCGGAGTACAAGATTAACTATGTGGTTTTATGTTGCTGTGTGCTCCATAACTTTCTGAGCCAAAAATCAACAAATTATATGGCCTCAATATTGCCTGAGGCAGGACTTTCATATGGCAATACCCTGCCGGGCCTCGAATCTGCCCGTCCTGGCTTGCCCCCCCAAAATGCCCGTGAGGTTCGTGAGAAATATCTTGAATATTTCACGGGTAGGGGGGCAATTCATATGCCAGGCCATGTCTAAATCTTCTTGGAGAAAGAACTAAATAAAAATCTGATTAAATCTTTTATCCTTTGTTTTTTCCTGTCTCCTAGTTTGTCTTAGTGCATTTGTAGTGCCAAGTGTATTTTCCTTTAGTAAATACCAACCATTTCACTATGAACCACAAAAATATACACAAATAAGGTTAGAGCGTATTTGAAAAAGAAGCTACACTTTGTTGTTGTTCAAATATTTTACTCTGTGCACATTCACACACATGGTAAATAGAACAGTATGTATATTATTTTTTTGGGCTGGCCACAAACCGGCTTTTTTTTTTTTATAAGAAAATACAAAACCATCAGTAGCATTCAACAAACTACAACATTGGATACCTCTTGGCAATATGAGACATTCACTTACACAAAATATGTCTCTATCTGGCCGTCCTAATATGGGGTATTGGCACCCCTGGCCAAGCCAAAATTTGAATATGCAAACAATTGGAAGTCATTTCCAATAGGGATTTTAGACTCCTGATCCCTATTGTCAACATGTGCTATCTACCATCAGGGGTGATCAATGGACGTGTTTTGGGGGTGCAACCCCTTCTTCAGTTCACCTACTTGAGATACGAGGAAGGGGTTGCACCCCCAAAAAACGTACATGGATATCCCCTGATGGCAGATGGCACATGTTGACACACTGTGTGCATATTCAAATTTTGGCTTGATTGATGGTCTAAAACAGGGATATGCAAATAACGGACCTCCAGCTGTTGCCAAACTACAAGTCCCATGAGGCATAGCGAGACTCTGACAGCATCAAGCATGACACCTAAAGGCAGAGGTATGATGGGACTTGTAGTTTGGCAACAGCTGGAGGTCCGCTAATTGCATATCCCTGGTCTAAAAGCTTAAAAAAGGGGGAAGAACAATCTCAAACAAAAAATGGGGGTTTTGATGCCTGATTCAATTCTCCCCAAAACATCTAGGATGTCTTTAAAGGTTTGATCCATCACATGAATTCTTTGCTTAATTCTGTCCAGTTCTGTGCTACATTCCATCACTTGCTGTATGATTCGTAGGGCACTGTCAGCAGAGAAACGCGTACTTTCTTTCACCACAACATTTACATCCCTTATAAAAAAATACAAAAGGTATTATAACTCTGCAGGCCTACATCTCTTACCTGAAGATGTGGTGACAGATACTGACCTGTTGTGGTGACCAGTTCCACCACGTCATCCACTTCTCCTTCCTGCACTTCTCCTTCCTCCACCTCTTCAACTTCCTCAACACCCTCAGGTTGGGGTTCTTGATGAGGTTGGGGTTGTTTAGAAGCTGTGGGTTTCTTGTGCTCCCTGGAGTGTTCTCCTCCCAGTCTTCTCTCCCCTATGAGAATCAAACAAAAGGTATAGTTATCACACAGAAAATTTGGCTACAAAGTAAAAACATGATACATTGGTTGGAAGTGAGGTACAAGTGTCTGTTTGGGCAGGATTTCAAGATGAAGACATTCTTTTTAAAAACTATATTCTTTAATATTCACCTTTTGCTGTAAATTTTTATACATGGAGGCACCACAAAAATTCACTGATGCACCTGTGTGGGACACCCAAAAAAGGCGGTTCTGGTGGCCCACACTATAGTGCTCAAAAGTACAGATGTGGAACCAGCTGCTGAGTGTCCTCTCCTTTACACTGATTAAAGTTTGCATTTCATTATCTTTACAAACACATCATCTAGCCAACAATGTTATAACAACTATTGAATAAAAACAGGCAGCTGTGTAAATTATTTTAACCCTGTAAAATCTTTAAAAATCGTGCATAGTGGCCGAACGATGTGTCTGTAACGAACGATTACTGTGCCAAACCAAGTTCAAACTATGACATTTTGTAAGGTACACTAGGAAAATGCAATAACATGGAGCAACATGCAAGTTGTGAAATACAATAATAGGAAAAATGGGGAAAAAGTACTTACTTTTTTCAAGCATTCTCTTAATGCTTGAAAAAATGCTAACTGCTCCGGCTCCCTCAGTTTGAGGTCTGACCACCTCTTTCTGAGCTGCTCATTTGAGCGTTTCACCCCGAAATTCTTCTTCAGACTCTTCACGACTTTCTTTATGATTTTGGCCTTCCTTCGATTAGGTTTGCTATACGGCCCATGCTTTGCATCATAATCCGACTTTAGCAATATGTCCACCATCTCCGCCATCTCCGCGTAAGACATATTAGATGCCTTGAATCTCCTCCCTGGTCGTGACGTTTCCTCAGTCTCCGGGCTTGTCTTCTCCTCGTTATTTGAGGAATTAGCAGACACCTGCTGTGAATCCGCCATATCTGTCTGCGCGCCGAAAGAGAAGGGGCGGGGAAAAGATGTTACTTAGAACGTCATGGGCGGGCGACGTGTGCGGAGCGACGTGTGAGTAGTTTTACGCATGCGTGGTGTATATATAGCAAACACACATGTGACTAGACTACGTTCGGTGTGCGGAGAGAGGAGTAAAAGTGACGGACGTGCGAACGAAGGTATGTGATTTTGAGACTTAGGGAAATTGGTGGCCTATACTGTCTAGAGAATGTTGGAGGATATATATGGTGAATAAGATTTACAGGAGGTTAGACTGTGTGACTGACATTAATTTTTGTTGTTTTTTTTTTGGCTTGCAGACCCAAAATGAATGTCTTTATCAGTGATAAGGAATTCCTTGCAGAATTTATAGACCTGGTAAGGGAGCTGCCCGCTCTGTGGGAAACAAAAAACCCCATACATCGAAAAAAAGGTGTAAGAAAAGCAGCGGTGGAGACCCTGCTCCCATTTGTGCATACCAAGGTGCCCACAGCAACAGCAAAACAGGTGGACACTAAAATTGGGAGCTTGAGAGGCACATACAGGACTGAACGCTCTAAGGTCCTGGCTTCTCAGAGGTCAGAAGCAGCAGCAGATGATGTGTATGTCCCGAATTTGTGGTACTATAGCAGGATGTCCTTTCTGGGTGACCACATTGAGGCAAGGCCATCACTGTCCACTCTTCCCCCCAGACTTCCCTGCAGCCAACCTGAGCCTTCTCTGGAGCAAGAGGAGGCAGCCATCCTGGAAGAAGCTGATTTGGACATCTGGAGCCAGGTATAGTAATTAATGAAAAGGTATTCTGAGAAAATTAAAGCAGGAAAAATAAGCCAATATGAAAATCCTAAAATAATTTGGGATACAAAAGTGAAATCAATATCTCTAGACATTAGTCTGCCATAAATTGGGTGCAAAAAAGGAAATCTTATGTGTTCCTAAAATTCTTTGTCTTTCTCTTGATTTACATTCAAATTGCTACATTCATGATCTCAAATTTGTGTGAAAACACTAAACCAAAATATTAAACTATGTCCCTTTTTCATACACAGGATGAAATCAGCCAGGAGGAGGGTCTGGAAACTGTCAGGCAGGAGGAGGCAGGGCCCACTGTGAGCCAGGAGGTGGCAGGGCCCACTGTCAGCCAGGAGGTGCCTGGGCCCAGTGTCAGCCAGGAGGTGGCTGGGCCCAGTGGCAGACAGGAGGTGGCCGGCACGAGTAGAAGCACAAGATCTCAGGTGCCTCCCATCCGCCTTTTCTAAAAGAAGCAGGAGGGACAGGAGCACAAGTGAGGCAGCAATGGCCCTTATTAGATAGGCACATGCCACCCTCCAGGAGCCCACATCTCCTGAAGAGGCCATTGCCGGCCTAGTTGAGGCCAAGTTCAAGGTGATGAGCATGGAGCAATGCCTCCTATGCGAGCCCCTGCTCATCACCTTGCTGAACCAGGGGGTTATGGAGAGAATTACCCCCAACACGGCCATATGTGAGGTGGCCCAGCTTTCACAACCTCAACCTCCTCCTCCTCCTCCTCCACCTTCTTCTTCTCCGCCACCCCCTTCTCCTCCACCTCCTTCTCCTCCTCCTGACAGGAGTACCCCTCCAGTGGCCCAGCCTCCAGCCACACGCAGAAGGAAGGCTGCAGAGAAGGCTTCAGGGAAGGCTGCAGGGAAGGCTGCCAAGAAGACGAGGAAGTGATGGCCTTGCTTCATTGTGGTCGGACAGAAGGCAGCCTGTTGTAGTACCACAGACTTGGGACATATATATCACCTGCTGCTGTTCCTGACCTCTGGGAGGCCAGCATCAGATTGTGCTCACAACTGTTGTGCTCCTCAAGCTCCCAATTTTAGTGTCCACACAGGGTTGATGTGTGCTCTGGGGTCCCAGGGATGCACAAATGGCAGCAGGTTCTCCAGCGCTGCCTTCTATTTATTTTGTTCTAGACATGAATAAATGTTTTTTTTGTTTAAGTTCATACTTGACTATGTGTTTTTATAATAATTATTTATTTCCCTTTGGAGTAAGCAGATACATTTGAACACAAAAAATAAAAGGGACAGATAACACAACAAAATATCATTAAAGGTGTTCTTTAAAAAAAATAGGGGGTAAACTTGAAACAACAAAAGGTTAAAAAATAATTTGGAGATCACTATCAAAACATAGACAAATTAAAATTAACATCTGTCTAAAAAATTTAAAACATTAAAATATTCAGAAGATCTTGCACGATATAATACAGCAAAATCTTCTTAAGAGCAACATGAAAAAGGTTTAAAATAGATAGTCAGAACTCTGTGTGAATATCAGCAGAAAAACAAGTTCATTAATTTTCATTATTGTAACATTCTAAAGAAGATTTAAATGCACAACATTTAAACGATGCAATAATTTACAGCGGGACGAATGTGCTATCTCCACTACGAAGGCTTGTTTTACCAGAAGATGCGCTCCCGTCTCATACTTGATTCTGAGCATGCGCGCTTTTTGAAGAGTCGTAAAAGCATACACACGAACCATTTTCTCGTCGCAAAACAGGCCGTCGAGAAACACGAGAAAATCTAGAATCCGGATGAGAAAATAGAGAGCAGGTTCTCTATTTTTCTCGTCGAGATTCACGGCAGTTTTCTCGTCGTAAAACCATACACACGAACGGTTTTCTCGACAATAAAGCTCTCTCTGCACTTTTCTTGTCGGTTTTGGACGAGAAACTCGGTCGTCTGTACGAGGCTTGAGTGACAATTTTTGTTGCATTATATATTTTAGATGACCATCTACATGACATACACTATATTGTCAAAAGTATTGGGACATCTGCCTTTACACGCACATGAACTTTAATATCATCCCATTCTTAGTCCGTAGGGTTCAATACTGAGTTGGCCCACCCTTTGCAGCTATAACAGCTTCAACTCTTCAGGGAAGGCTGTCCACAAGGTTTGTCTATGGGAATGCCTGACCATTCTTCCAGAAGCGTATTTGTGAGGTCAGGCACTAATGTTGGACAAGAAGGCCTGGCTCGCAGTCTCTGCTTTAATTCATTGCAATGGTTTTCTATTGGGTTGAGGTCAGGACTCTGTGCAGGCCAGTCAAGTTCCTCCACCCCAAACTCACTCATCCATGTCTATATGGACCTACTAAATCTATTGCTGTTCATTCAAAGGGAACTTTGATCACAGGTAGGGGCACCAAAGGAACAGAAGTGCAACAATGGTGTGGTTAAAGAGGCGTTCTAGTCATTTTGGTGTTTATTAAAAGTCAGCAGCTAGAGAAACTCTAGCTGCTGACCTTTAATAAGCAGACACTCACTCCTGTCCCAGGATCCAGCGATGTACTCACCCAAGCCATTCCTTCCCTCTGTCTTCTATCCCAGGTGCCAGCTGTGCATTGTAAATTGTCCCACAGACGTCTAGGACCGGTGACGTGTCCCAGATGACTGCACGGAGGGAGGGGGAGAGGAGAACCTCCGCTCAGAACGCAGAAGTGGGAGCGGGTGCCTGTCAAAATGAGGTACCCCCCCCAAAAAAAAATGCAATTTGAGGAAGAGGAGGGGGAAGAAGGCCTTAAAGCAGAGCTTCTCCAGGAAAATAAGAGCATCATCTGCATAAAGGGCCACTTTATCCTCTCTTCCTGCCCGGTGGAACCCAACTATTTCTGCTGATTGTCTAATGGCAAGTGCAAGAGGCTCCACTGCTATGGCAAACAGTAGTGGGGACAGAGGGAAACCCTGCCTTGTCACTCTAGACAGAGTGAACGGACTAGATAGTGTATTATTAATTCTTACTCTTGCTTTTGGGTCCCTATATAACATTTTAACCCGTTTTAGAAATCCTGGGCCTACACCAAAAGCCTCCAATACGGCCCATAGATACTCCCACACCACTATATAAGAGGCTTTTTGGGCATCTAAGCACAGTATTGCTCTAGATCCCATATTTTCCATAGGTAGCTGCATATTTAAAAAAAGTCTATGAATGTTTGTTGATGCTGCTCTCATTGGGATAATGCCCGTTTGGTCCTCATGGATCAAACTATTAATTTAGCTTGATAGCCTGTTTGCAAGAACCCTAGCCAATATCTTTATGTCTGACATGAGGAGAGAAATAGGGCGATAAGACTCAGGTAACATTGGGTCCTTACCCTAATAGAATCACTATTATTATCGTTTCCTGCATTGACTCTGGAAGTTTTTGTTTCTCATATGCATAGTTTAATACCTCTAAAAGGTCTGGTAACAAGATCTTACCAATTTTTTTTATAAATCTCCATCTGTAGTCCGTCTATCCCTGGTGCTTTATAATTATGGGTTTGTGCAACTGCTATGGGACTATCAAGAAATTCTCTATCCTCCAATTTAAGTTTTGGGAGAGCCAATTTGTAAAAAAATAGTTTAACTTGATTCATTGACTTCGACAGCTTTGATTCGTTAAGTGAAGTGTAGAAGTCAACAAATATATTCTGAATGCTACCTGTATCATGCATCACCACTCCTTCTGCATCTTTAACTGCTGCTATGGTTATTGGGCCCTCTTGTGCTTGAGCTATCACAGCCAGCATATGACCCACCTGTTCCCCCATCTCATAATGTTTTTGTTTTTGAAAAAACCTGCTGTTTTCTGAGACCTTTGTTGTGTCCCAGAAGATCTCTGGCAGGGAGGGGCCGCCTAGGGCGAGAGGAGGAGTCACCTAGGCGGCCGAGGACAGGAAGGAGGAATGGGACAGGAAGTCCCACTAAAAAGAGGACACACCCCCCCCCCCCAAAAAAAAAATTACATGCCAAATGAGGCATGTCCGGGGACGAGGAGTGCTTAAAGCGGAAGTTACACTTTTGGGTGGAACTCTGCTTTAATGACAGCCACTGCGGATTAATTTTCGAAGGTGGAGAAGATAACTGGGATTGCGATGGGTCCGTTCGATTGTAAAAAAAATTGATAAACCCTCCATACCCAGGGTATCCATTATCCATTTTTTTTAAACAGTCGTTGATAGGCCTTCTTCATGCTCAGGAAAGCACAAATTACGGACATTATTACGTCTTTGCCTATTTTCCAAATTATCCAATCTCTGTGCTTGATCCTTTTTTTGTACTTTGGTTTGTTTGAGTTCCCTTTTTATGGAAGGCAAAGCATCCTCCATTGTACTAACCCTATTCTCCAAGGCTGTGCTTCATATAAAGTCCCAGCAAACCTTTTCTTTTTTGTTTCACCATTGATGATGATATCCTGAAAAACTGCATGAGCGTTGCAAAGACCAAACAGCATTACAAGGTATTCGTAATGTCCTGTCCTAGTATTAATTGCAGTTTTCCATTCGTCGCCCTCCTTGATCCTCACGAGATTGTATGCCCCTCTCAGATCGAGCTTCGTGAAAACCGTTGCTCCCTTGAGGCGGTAAAATAATTCCATAGTCAACGGAATCGGATACGCATTCTTAATTGTTATGTGATTGAGACCCCTATAATCGATACAAGGTCTTAGTTCACCACTCCTCTTTTTTACTCAAAAGCACTCAAAAAGAGAGACTAACCATAGCGTAATATTGTCTAACCTTTTAATTGTAGGAAAGGGTATTACACTTACATTGGTAGGTTTAAAAATCATGTATAAAAACAGAGCCGGCCAACTCGCAACAAGCATCCGTCCTCTTAGTAAGACAGCGTGGTGACATCAACACGTACCCTCCCCCAGACGCGTTTCGTCATACGTGATGTTGTCAATGGGGAATGGGCCCCATATTGACTCACCACCTTATAAACAGAGCCTCGTTCTGAGTCTCGGGTGCGGGACCACAAACGCCATGTTGAATATGGGCAACCCTTCCCTAACAAAAAGAAAAAGGCACAATTTTTTTAACTAAATCTATAAATAATTAATAATTAAATTAAAGGCAATGGTGACATATATCCACCAAAAACCTCACCTGTAAATCAAAGTGTCGAAAAGACATAACCTAATAAAAAAACACATCATCTTGTTAACCCATTCACGGAGTTTAACAAGTGAGTTTAACAAGCAAATAAACCTTAATAATTATAGAGGACTGTGATTCCCCATATAGATCAATAGATCTGTGAATTATTTACTTTATATACACTAAAACTCCCCTAAATTATACATTACCAATTTTAATTAAATAAATGAAAATAATTCTAAATCCCCTCTACATACCCCTGGTGTAAATTAAGTATCCCACCACATGCCCAAAAATTATTTATAAATAACTATATTCTGAATAATGCTGAATGACTAATTAATTAATACCAACACCAGTAACCCTCATGGCTATTAAAAAATCCAATTATATAAATAATATACTTAATAATATACAAAAATTAATTAATATATTATAAATCAATAACATAAAAATAAAATATATGTATATATATACATATATATATATGTATATAACTTAAAAATAAATTCTTATAATTAGACCCACACGTCACTCAGATCAAGTTTACACTAGTGGCCATTAAGAATTATCTATAAAAGCATTTACATCAACGTCTATGTTCAACCCGTAAGGGGCATAGGTCTTAAGCTTATGGATCCAGGACATTTCCAACTTAGATATTTCCCTCGCTAGTGAACTTTCCCTCCAGTTGGGACTGAATTTTTCTTTAATATGTTTTGCACGATTATTGTGTTACCTTCCTGTAGCAGGTGTTAAATTTAGTGGGGTGTATCTGGGCAATAGATGGCTCAGATACGTTCATTTTTAGGGATTTATGGACACTTTGGAGTGTGGGAGGTATGAATGCTGTCATGTTCCCTGCGGTCCCTGGGTGGCACTGTCACCTGGGACCGGGGTTGAACTACCATTCTAGAGCCGTGCCCTTCTTGTCCTCTCGCGGCAGTAGTACGGCGGGGAGGGGAACCCGCTGTGCCTGCTGGGAGGGGATATAAAGGGGGCAGGCATCTTGCGCACGAGGTCCATTCCCCAGGCACCTTCGGCCTGGGGGCTGCTGCGGTTCGTCTGTGCCCAGGCGCCCTTGGCCTGGGCGAGTGGAGTCGAGTTCCATCCCAGGCACCTTCAGCCTGGGGTGGCCTGGGGCCCAGTACCTTCGACTGGGTCCCGCGAGGGCGAAGCATTCCTAAGGTGCCCCCGGTATTGGGTGCCTGAATGCTGGGCGTAAGGGACTGGAGACATGACCTCCCCGTAGAGCCAGCGCAGCATTTGCTGGTGCCGGTGGAGGCCTCTGGTGACCGTCCGGATGGATGTCTTCCTCTGACAGGAGTCGTTTGTTCTAAAGAAGGTACTTCATGTTCTCATTATCTGTGGCAGGGACCCATCTTCCTCTGGTCAGTGGCAGGCGTCATCCAAGGCCTGTGGCAGGGGCCTCAACGTTCACCCAGGTCAGTGGCAGTGACCAAATTCACGGTCGGTGGCAGCGAATGTGCGCCAAGCCTGTTTGCACTAAACGGAACAGGAGTAACTTTAATTCATCAGTTGTGCCTGGACCTACTCTTCCCTAAACCTTGTCTGTTCTTTTAAAAGTCAACCAGTTTCAAGTCAATAAAACAGTGTTGGACTTTTCTTGGTGTGGAACTCGTGTTACTGGAAGCTAAGTGTCCCTGTCAGAGACAGTGACAATCATTCTCCACAGGAGAAGCTGAGGTTCCGGCCTAAAACGCAGACCTGAGGGTAAATGGTTTAGCTCATATTTCTGCATCCTACATCAGAGAGCCGAGCTGGTGGTGTGCATCTTTCCCCCTTCTCCCAGATACCCCTAGACGAGTGTCATGGATATGCAGCAGTGTTTGTCTGTCAGCTTACCTTCCTTCCCATGTGTTCATCTTAGAGGCCTGAGCCCTTTCACCTGGCTTCCTTTATAATCTCCTCCCAGCCTGACTCCACCCCAGGCCCTATCACAGAACACTATATTAACCTGTGCACTGCAAGCCTGCTTTGCTGATCAACGTGTTTGTTAGGCATTGTGTGTTTGGGTTCCTGCCTGCCGTGTGCTACGTCTGTCTCTCTGTTACGTTATTGGCTTGTCCCTGACCATCCCTGTCTGCTCGTGACCCTTGACCTTCGGCTCGTTCTTCGTTATCCTTGTCTGCTTGTGGCCCCTGACCTTCGGCTTGGTATTCGGTTCTCTCTATCGTGTGCTGCTGCTTCCCCTTATCCTACGGGGCGTGAGCTAGGAAACTCCAGGGGCCGCGACCTGGTCCCAGCCTGCAGCGTAACATCCTCACCACTAGAGGCCCTGGAGAAGACCAGCTGGGTCTTAGACTCCGCGCCCTGGGGAATCTTGGCTCTCGCTTCCGTTGGGATCCCGGTTGTGCTCCTCTGGTCCCGCTTTCCACAACCACCCAGTTTCCTATCCACAGAAGCCAGCCATAGGGTTCACTACCTCGCGGTGCACTCCTGTCCCCCTACGGTGTGCATCTGTCACCTGGCCACAGGTGACCCCGACAGTTTGATCAGCCATGAACCCGGCTGACATCCCGCTACCCGCGGATGATCCATTGCAGGGCATAGTTTGCAGACTTGAAACCCAGGAATCGAATCAGACTCAGGTGATGCGATTCCTCCAGGATCTGGCTTCTCGCTTCGAGCAGCTTCAGGCCTCCTTGGGAACCCCGAATCCGCAACCTCAAGTACAACCAGCGGTGGTACCTATCGCACCAGTCGCAGCCACACACTCACTAATACTGCCAGCTCCGTTCCGTTTCTCTGGGGACTCCAAGGCCTGCAGAGGGTTTCTTAGCCAATGCACGATTCATTTTGAGCTTCAGCCTCAAAACTTTCTGTCTGATAGGGCAAAGGTAGCCTATATCATTTCCCTCCTCTCCGGTGAAGCTTTAGCCTGGGCAGCCCCTCTGTGGGAACTGAATGATCCAGTGGTTTCTAGCCTGTCTGGCTTCTTGAAACTTTTTCGGAATATCTTTGAAGAACCGGCTCGTGTCTCTTCAGCGGCCAGCGCCCTTCTACGTCTCCGCCAAGAGTCTGCTTCAGTGGGACAGTACGCCCTTAATTTCCGCATACTGTCGGCTGAGTTGAGCTGGAACAATGAGGCCTTAGTCGCAACCTTTTTGCATGGCCTTTCTGATAGAGTGAAGGATGAATTAGCAGGAAGAACCATCCCCACTGATCTGGACGGAGTTATCTCCTTGTGTAACCAGATCGATATTCGCTTTCAGGAAAGGACCCTAGAAAAGCGGCGCCAGCACTCCTTGGTCCTTAGTCAGCCTGAGCTCCCCTCTCCTCGACCCGTGGAGCATCTCCTGCCAGCTGAGGAACCCATGCAGCTGGGCAGGACCAGGCTATCCCCAGAGGAACGTGCTAGGCGCAGAAATCTAGGCCTGTGTCTCTACTGTGGGGGCAAAGGTCATTTTCGTGACACTTGCTCTCTTTGTCCAGAAAAACGTTTGGGTCCACTTCATCTGGAAAGTGGAGTATTGGACCCAGAAATATCACCTTCCCCTTCTCGTCTTCTGCTTTCTGTGTTCCTTCATGTTGGTGCTTCTTCTCATTCGGTCTCAGCATATCTGGATTCCGGAGCCGCTGGTAATTTCATGGACTGGGAAATCGCATCGTCCATGAGACTTACTCTTTTGCCCCTCACCACGCCATTGGTGGTCTTGGCGATTGATGGTACTGTTCTCCCAGGGGGACCTATCCGCTTCCAGACCCTCCCTGTTAAGATGTCGGTAGGGACACTCCACCAGGAGTGGATATCCTTCCTTATCTTACCCAAGGCCTCAACGCCTATAATTTTGGGTCTCCCATGGTTACAGCTCCATTCTCCTCATGTGGACTGGACTACTGGACAGATCCTGGCTTGGGGTCCCTCCTGTTCCTCGTCCTGCCTACCCAAGGTTGCCCCCTGTGAATCTGAGCCGGTCATTCATTCCAGGTTGCATAACCATTTACATTTCTCTGTCCCTAACCACCCTTGGACGCACAGCCAGGCTAGCTTGTCTACAAGTCCTGCAGTCGCTACGTCTTGCGATGCGATTCAGGTAGTCGCTACACCTGACTCAGCTATTCACTCTGCCTCTGTACTAGTTATGCCAGTCCAGCCCATGCCCAGTGAGCCTCCTACTTTTTCTTGTTCGGGACATTCTGCTTGTCCTTCAGCTATTCAGCTTGACTCCTGCGACATGTCACCTTCTAACCAACCTGACTTCAGGGTTCCACTGACATCTGCCCAGTCTGATGGTCCTGTGCAAGATGACCAGTTCCCCTTTAAGGGTCTAGGGGACCCCCCTCAGATTCCTGTTGATCCTCTCATGCCCTTGCTTATTCCTAGAGAGCCTTTGGTCCTCAATAGATCTTCTTGTCATCTCCCTACCTCATTTTCGGTCTCTGAGGATAATCTTAAGTATGAGGTTAGACAAGTTCTGGATTCTCGGCTCTGCAGAGGCATTCTTCAGTACCTTGTGCATTGGAGAGGTTTTGGTCCTGAGGAGGCGTCTTGGATTGCTGCATCTGATGTCGCTGCACCTCATCTGTTGAGAAGGTTTCATCAGAGATTTCCCTTTAAGCCTGGGTCCAGGCGGGGGAGGGCCCATAAGAGGGAGGGTACTGTCATGGATATGCAGCAGTGTTTGTCTGTCAGCTTACCTTCCTTCCCATGTGTTCATCTTAGAGGCCTGAGCCCTTTCACCTGGCTTCCTTTATAATCTCCTCCCAGCCTGACTCCACCCCAGGCCCTATCACAGAACACTATATTAACCTGTGCACTGCAAGCCTGCTTTGCTGATCAACGTGTTTGTTAGGCATTGTGTGTTTGGGTTCCTGCCTGCCGTGTGCTACGTCTGTCTCTCTGTTACGTTATTGGCTTGTCCCTGACCATCCCTGTCTGCTCGTGACCCTTGACCTTCGGCTCGTTCTTCGTTATCCTTGTCTGCTTGTGGCCCCTGACCTTCGGCTTGGTATTCGGTTCTCTCTATCGTGTGCTGCTGCTTCCCCTTATCCTACGGGGCGTGAGCTAGGAAACTCCAGGGGCCGCGACCTGGTCCCAGCCTGCAGCGTAACATCCTCACCACTAGAGGCCCTGGAGAAGACCAGCTGGGTCTTAGACTCCGCGCCCTGGGGAATCTTGGCTCTCGCTTCCGTTGGGATCCCGGTTGTGCTCCTCTGGTCCCGCTTTCCACAACCACCCAGTTTCCTATCCACAGAAGCCAGCCATAGGGTTCACTACCTCGCGGTGCACTCCTGTCCCCCTACGGTGTGCATCTGTCACCTGGCCACAGGTGACCCCGACAACGAGTAGAACCAGCCGTGAACAGAGGGGAAAAGCTGGGGTAGGACCGCTACACGTGGGGGCTCTAAGTCTGGGATTTGTGTTTATGCAATGGAGCCGAAGCTATCGGAGTTTGAACTTTGCTGCCCAGAAGAGTTCCGAGTAGGTCGGCCATATTGGCCACTGCGCCAGCAGGCACACCCTCCCTGCACAGTTCGTGGGCGTGACATGGAGAAAGCCTGCGAACTGGTGTGCCAGAAGGGAGGAGTCCGGCCATGTGAAGAGGTACACGTGGGGACTTTGGCGCCAGTTATGCAGTGCGCGATGGAGCAGCAATCAGTCACTATGTTCAGCAATGCCTCGTGGGTTCCAGTTTCAAATATTGCGAGGATAACTTCACCTGCTGCTCCGATCACAGATACGGGGATTCGGCTCAAGCCCCAGGGACGATTCACCTTGTACACCTGCAAGGATGTTGAGGCCCTGGGCGTGATTTGTCCCGGATGTTCGGGACTGGTGGTACAGCTAAAGCCCTTCGGTCGCTGCGAGGCCTGCGGGGAGTTCACGTTTGAGGTGGAGCAATCCATAGAGAGACCTTGAGTCTTCCACCTCAGCCCTACAGCAGGTGCCGCCACTCAACAAGGAGAAATCAATGCTTGGACAGCCATCCCTCCTCGCACTGTAGAGACCTTCGTGGAGGTCGTGAACAAAGGGATTGAGGATGCTAAATCCGGAGATGCTGCTTCGGTCACCAGTTTCCCTACTCCCAGAACCAAAAAGGAAGGTTGGTCTTGTGAGAGCTTCAAGCGGCAGAGATGGAGGACAACCCCTGCGCTTGCCTAGCTCGGATGGATCCGGTAGGAAGAGTCCTGGACATCCCTTCACAAGCTTGGGCCGAGGTAAGCCAGGGACTGGGACTTGGTGTTGGGGATTCCAGGCCCCTTGAGCCCGTGGGTGGGAGTGATTCGGTGTCCACTACCAACTACCTGCCCGCGGAGGAGTGTGACACCTCCGACCTGGAGTCGGTCTCTGATGTGGGAGACGACGTCGTCATAGACGAAATGTTTGCTGCAAAAGGCTGGGACAAGATGCCTCTCTCCTCATCCCACAAAGCCAGGGATCCACCTATGTCTACAGGGGATAGTACACCCCGGGTGGAGACACCAGCGCCTGAGGAGGGACCCCGTCCCCTGCCTGTTCTTCAGTCCCCAGTGCCTCCTGCACCTACTACCGGGGACAAGAGACTGTCACTGCAGGCACCTATGCCCAACTTGGAGGTGGCCAAGGCACCTCGCCACCTGGATTCAATCGTCCTGCCGGGCGAGGGAGACCGTTCTACTATGCCTCCCTTGTCTAGGCTACAGCGTCTGTTCTGCCAGAAAGTCGCCAACGAGTATGGGTGGGAGTACCCATACTTATCTAAGGAGCTGCTTTATGAAGTGGAAGTTTGCCGGGACCTTTGGTACAATGATTTCGTGTGGACACACATCAAAGTCCCACACGCACAGAGGTACCTCACTTGTTCCTCTAAAACAGTGGTTCTCAACTCCTGTCCTCAGGGCCCACTAACAGGCCAGGTTTACAAGATAACTGAAATACATCACAGGTGATATCATTTGCTGCTCAGTGATTGCAGTTTTCTAGTCTGCATCTCCCCAAAGTAATACTTAAAATCCGGCCTGCTAGTGGGTTCCGAGGACTGGAGTTGAGAACCACTGCTCTAAAGCATCTCAAAGATTTAAGGACTGTAAAGCAGAGTGGATGTTGGGTCGGCACATCCATGCTGACAAAGTGTTGATTCGATGGAAAGAAGGGGAGGATATTAAATATCACATAGAGGCTGTGGATAAGAATTTCAAGCCCCTTGTCTTGCCACATCCCAGATTCTACTTGTAGGGGAAAAGACTCCTTGCCTAGTGCCTTGCAAGTCTGCTGAACTTTCCGGGGTTTGTTATTTCCCAGGAAACCGAGGAACTGTACCCGAGTTTTATGGGTGTTGTGCTCTTTGAAGGGATTTAGAACTGTTGCTGTTGTTTTCTCTTTTTCTTCCCTCCTGCAAAGGAATCATGGACTTTGGGGTAGTCAGAGCCAAAGCACAGAGGAAAAAAATTTACACCAGGATTCGACAAGTGTCTTTACCGTGGCGCTGTCACCAGGTGGCAGTGTGGTGCAACGTTATTCACTTTACACCACACACACACTTCATGGAAGGAAAGGATTTCTCTTAGGGGAGATTTTTTTTGTTCCAACACATACATATGTGTCAGAAAGTTTTGTGTTTAACTTTCTTTTATCCCCTCTGCAGGAGAACATCTGTCAAGACGGCTGAAGATGGGGCGGGTCTTAGTTAGTAATGTGGGAGGGGGAGAAGGTGTTAATGGTGTTATTGTGATGTGTATACTGTTATGTGTTGTTTCCCTTTCTTTTCCCTTCCATGTCAGGTTCAGGCACAACTACCAGTTTTTAAATTTCTTATTTTTTTGCAATTTTTGAAGCAGTCTCTGGATGGAGGTTATGTTGGCCTGGGCGCGTGGAGTCAAGTTCCATCCCAGGCACCTTCAGCCTGGGGTGAGGTACTATACCAGGAGGCCTGGGGCCCAGTACCTTCGACTGGGTCCCGCGAGGGCGAAGCATTCCTAAGGTGCCCCCGGTATTGGGTGCCTGAATGCTGGGCGTAAGGGAACGGAGACGTGACCTCCCCGTAGAGCCAGCGCAGCATTTGCTGGTGTCGGTGGAGGCCTCTGGTGACCGTCCGGATAGATGTCTTCCTCTGACAGGGGTCGTTTGTTCTAAAGAAGGTACTTCATGTTCTCATGATCTGTGCCAGGGACCCATCTTCCTCAGGTCAGTGGCAGGCCTCATCCAAGGCCTGTGGCAGGGGCCTCAACTTCACCCTGGTCAGTGGCAGTGACCAAATTCACGGTCGGTGGCAGCGACTGTGCGCCAACCCTGTTTGCACTAAACGGAACAGGAGTAACTTTAATTCATCAGTTGTGCCTGGACCTACTCTTCCCTACACCTTGTCCGTTCTTTTAAAAGTCAACCAGTTTCAAGTCAATAAAACAGTGTTGGACTTTTCTTGGTGTGGAACTCGTGTTACTGGAAGCTAAGTGTCCCTGTCAGAGACAGTGACAATCATCCTCCACAGGAGAAGCTGAGGTTCCGGCCTAAAACGGAGACCCAAGGGTAAATGGTTTAGCTCATATCTCTACATCCTACATCAGAGAGCCGAGCTGGTGGTGTGCATCTTTCCCCCTTCTCCCAGATACCCCTAGACGAGTAGAAACAGCCGTGAACAGAGGGGAGAAGCTGGGGTAGGACCGCTACATTCCTTTCTGGGGCTCAATGTTTATCCACTCCTGAATTTACATGTGGTTTGGCGTAAGTCACGAGGAGTATCTAAAGAAGAAGCAGATTGAATTTCGGGCTTTGTGGGCCATAATAAATTGGTCCTGGTGACCTTAGGGCTCTGGTGAGTGCAAAATCAATAAGCACTAGTGGTGGAGCACTGGTATTAATTGTTTCAGTAACACATACAAGAGCACGGTGGATGGATCAACGCTATTTAGAACACATATATTGAACTGTTTTTTTACAACAAATTACTGTTTTTTTATACCTTTACATTTTTTTGACACAATATTTGTATATTAATTGTTTTTGCACATGGTCACAATTTTGTGGAGACACAAATGTTAATTTTTTTTTGATGCACAAGGTATTTGATATTAAGTGTATGCATATGTTGGTCATAGTTTATCATGGAATACATATAGAGGAATAGAACCTACCTTTAATGTTTGTTTGTATTGAGGGCATAGTGGTGACAGCCGGATTGTAGGAACAAGACTCAGTTTTGACTATGCCATCACCAAGTCCTCCTACTGTGCCCCGATAAATCCAAGTTTGCCTGCAGGTCTTTGCAATGCAATTGATAACAGATCCTACGTTTAACCACTTAAAGACCGCCCATCGCAAATATACTGTGGCAGGACAGAGAGACAGAACTGGGATCTGCCTATGTAAACAAGGCAGATCCCCGTTCTGACAGGGGAGAACATGAAGATCTTCTGTTCCTAATAGGGATGAGCTTCGAATTAGAGTCGAACCCATGTTTGACTCGAACATCGTCTGTTCGGCCGTTCGCCGAATCTCGAACATTATGGGCCGTTCGCGCCAAATTCGAGTGGCGCATCACGGCCCATAATTCACTGCAGCATCGCAGTACATTGCTGGCTGATGATTGGCCAAGCATGCACTTTGACCCGCATGCTTTGGCCAATCACAGCGCGGAAAAACAGAGAGCCATAATTGGCGAAAACCAGGGTGGCTTTGGCCAATTATGTCTCAGGGGGTTTAGTACACGCCCCACACTATATAAGGCCGCCTACGTGGCGGCCTTGTATAGTGTGTTGCGGCGGTGGTTAAAGACAGAGAGAGAGAGAGACAGTGTCATTTAATTTGAGTTAGGCCTCGTACACACAACCGTTTTTCTCGTCCAAAACAGTCAAGAAAAGTGCAGCGAGAGTTTTTTGTCTAGAAAAACGTTCGTGTGTATGGTTTTACGATGAGAAACTTGCCGAGAATCTCGACGAGAAAATAGAGAACCTGCTCTCTATTTTCTCGTCAGGATTCCAGATTTCCTCGTCGTGTTTCTCGTCGGCCTGTTTTGTGACGAGAAAATGGTTCGTGTGTATGCTTTTACGACTCTTCCAAAAGCGCGCATGCTCACAAGCAACTATGAGACGGGAGCGCATCTTCTGGTAAAACAAGCCTTCATAATGGAGAGAGCATATTCGTCACGGTCATAAATATTTCATCGTTTAAATGTTCTGCATTGAAATCTTCGTTAGAATGTTACATTAATCAAAACGAGTGACCTTCTTTTGCTGCTGATATTCACACAGAGTTATGCCTTATTTTTAACCTTTTTCATGCTGCTCTTTATAAGATTTATGTGTATTATATCGTGCAAGTTTTTAGGAATAATTTAAATGGTTTGATTTTTCAAAATGATGTTAATTCTAATTTCTCAATGTTTTGATAGCGATCTCCCATTTAATTTTGGAATCTATATTATTTAAATTTCACACCATGTTTTTGTGCTAATCAGATTTAGTTATTCTTTTGGGGGGGGGGGGGGGTGATATCTGTGCCTTTTATTGTCAGTCAAATGTATCTGCTTACTCCAAAGCTTGATTTTGTTTATTTAAAAATACACATAGTCAAGTATGAACTTAAACAAAAAACACATTTATTCATGTTTATAAATTAAATAAAGAGAAGGCAGCGCTGGAGAAGCTGCTGCCATTTGTGCATCCCAGGGACCCCAGAGCACACAGCAACCCTGTGTGGACACTAAAATTGGGAGCTTGAGAAGGCCCACATTTCTGAACACAATCTGATGCTGGCCTCCCAGAGGTCAGGAACAGCAGCAGGTGAGATATATGTCCCAAGTGTGTGGTACTACAACAGGCTGCCTTCTGTCCGACCACAATGAAGCAAGGCCAT
This sequence comes from Rana muscosa, assembly GCA_029206835.1. Classification (NCBI taxonomy): domain Eukaryota; kingdom Metazoa; phylum Chordata; class Amphibia; order Anura; family Ranidae; genus Rana; species Rana muscosa. Next base: position 293,115,111 of record CM055117.1, read on the forward strand.
CACTTCCTCTTCTTCCTGGCAACCTTCCCTGCAGCCTTTCCTGAAGCCTTTCCTGCAGCCTTCCTTCTTCGTTTGGCTGGAGGCTGGCCCACTGGAGGGGTACTCCTGTCAGGAGGAGAAGGTGGAGGTGTAGCAGAAGGGGGTGGGGCAGAAGAAGAAGGTGGAGGTGTAGCAGAAGGGGGTAGGGCAGAAGAAGAAGGTGGAGGTGTAGCAGAAGGGGGTGGGGCAGAAGAAGAAGGTGTAGCAGAAGGGGGTGGGGCAGAAGGTGGAGGTGTAGCAGAAGGGGGTGGGGCAGAAGGTGGAGGTGTAGCAGAAGGGGGTGGGGCAGAAGGTGGAGGTGTAGCAGAAGGGGGTGGGGCAGAAGGTGGAGGTGTAGCAGAAGGGGGTGGGGCAGAAGGTGGAGGTGTAGCAGAAGGGGGTGGGGCAGAAGGTGGAGGTGTAGCAGAAGGGGGTGGGGCAGAAGGTGGAGGTGTAGCAGAAGGGGGTGGAGCAGAAGAGGAAGGTGGAGGTGGAGGTTGAGGTTGGGTCAGTTGGGCCACCTCACATATGGCGGTATTGGGTGTAATTTTCTCCATCACCCCCTTGTTGAGCAAGGTGATGAGCAGGGGCTCGCATAGGAGGCGTTGCTCCATGCTCATCACCTTGAACTTAGCCTCCACTAGGCCGGCAGTGGCCTCTTCAGGGGATGTGGGCTCCTTGAGGGTGGCATGGGCCTCTTTAATAAGGGCCATTGCTGCCTCACTGGTGGTCCTGTCCCTCCTGCCTCTTTTGTGAAGCCGGATGGGAGGCACCTGGGATCTGGTGCTTCTCCTTTGCCCTGCCACCTCCTGTCTGCCACTGGGCCCTGCCACCTCCTGTCTGCCACTGGGCCCTGCCACCTCCTGGCTGCCACTGGGCCCTACCACCTCCTGGCTGCCACTGGGCCCTGCCACCTCCTGGCTGCCACTGGGCCCTGCCACCTCCTGGCTGCCACTGGGCCCTTCCTCCTCCTGCCTGACAGTTTCCAGACCCTCCTCCTGGCTGATTTCATCCTGTGTATGAAAAAGGAACATAGTTTAATATGTTGGTTTAATCTTTGCATCAAACTTTGTAATCCTGATGGAAGCAATTAGAATGTAAACGCATAAATCCTTGCTTTAAATTTACCACTACATCAGCTTGACTATTTACCACACAATTAAGTGCAGAATAATGTCTACAGATCTTGATTTCACTTGTGGAATACAAAATAATGTATGTTTCTCATCCTGACATATTTGGGAAACATTAATTTTATCCCAATACATTTTCAGTTAATACTATACCTGGCTCCAGATGGACAAATCAGGATCATCCAGGATGGCTGCCTCCTCTTGCTCCAGAGAAGGCTCAGGTTGGCTGCAGGGAAGTCTGGGGGGAAGAGTGGAGAGTGATGGCCTTGTCTCAATGTGGTCATCCAGGAAGGACATCCTGTTGTAGTACCACAAAATCGGGACATAAACATCATCTGCTGCTGCTCCTGACCTCTGAGAAGCCAGCACCTTAGAGCGTTCAGTCCTGTAGGTACCTCTCAAGCTCCCAATTTTAGTGTCCACTTGTTTTGCTCTGGCTGTGGGCACCTTGGTATGCACAAATGGGAGCAGCTTCTCCAGCGCTGCTTTTCTCACCCCTTTTATTTTATGGATGGGGTTTTTCGTCTCCCACAGAGCCGGCAGCTCCCTTACCCGGTCAATAAATTCCGCCAGAACTCTTTGTCGCTAATAAAGACATTCATATTGTATCTGCAAGTAAAATAAATTATATTTAAATAATGTGAGGCAAACAGTCTAACCTCCTTAACATCCTAGTCACCATATATATCCTCCAACAATCTCAAGACAGTATAGGCCAACAATTTTTACAAGTTACGAAATCACATACCTTCGTTCGCACGTCCGTCACTTGAACTCCTCTCTCCGCACACCGAACGTACTATAGTCACATGTGTGTTTGCTATATACACACCACGCATGTGTCAAAATTCGAACACGTCGCTCCGCACACGTCGCCCGCCCATGACGTTCTAACTTACATCTTTTCCCCGCCCCTTCTCTTTCGGCGCGCAGACAGATATGGCGGAGTTACAGCAGGTGTCTGATAATTCCGCAACTAGCGAGGAGACAAGCCGGGAGACCGAGGACACGTCACGATCAAGGAGGAGATTCAAGGCATCGAATATGTCTTTGGCGGAGATGGCGGAGATGGTGGACATCTTGGTCAAGGCTGATTATGATGCCAAGCATGGGCCGTATAGCAAACCAAATAGAAGGAAGGCCAAAATCCTCACTAAAGTTGTGAAGAGTCTGAGGGCGAAGTTCGGGGTGAAACGCTCAAATGAGCAGCTCAGAAAGAGGTGGTCAGACCTCAAACTGAGGGAGCCAGACCAGTTGAGGATCATAAAGAGGATGCTCGCTAAAAGTAAGTAAAATGACGACGTTTCTGCTATTAATATTTTTAGAAACTGACATGTTTTTTTTTTTTTTATCATATTGGACTCCCTTCCAAAATGTAATATTTTGAACTAGGTTGGGCACAGTAATCGTTCGTTACGTTACCGACACTTCGTTCGGCCACTATCCGCGGTTTTGGCTTATTTAAGAGCCACAAAAGTAATTAGACATCTGCCATTTTTGATCAAGTATTGTGGATAATTTTTAAGTCTAGATGATGTGTTTGTAAAGAGAATGAAATGCAAACTTTAATCAGTGTAAAGGAGAGGACACTCAGCAGCTGCTTCCACATCTGTACTTTGGAGCACTATAGTGTGGGCCAACAGACCCGCCTTTTTTGGGTGTCCCACACAGGTGCATCAGAGATTTTTTGTGGTGCCTACATGTCCAAAAAATTACATCCAAATGTGAATACTAAACATATTTGGGGTCATAAATAATGCATTCTTCTTTAAATTCCGCACAAACACACACTTGTACCCCACTTCCAAACAATTTAGCCTGTTTTTAGTTTAACAAGGAGATTTACAGTGTGATAAATAGACCTTTGGTTTTATTCTCATAGGGGAGAGAAGACTGGGAGGAGGACACTCCAGGGAGCACATGCACCCCACAACTTCCAAACAACACCAAACTCCCAAAGACCCACAACCGAAAGATGTGCAGGAAGTTGAGGTGGAGGAAGGAGAAGTGCAGGAAGGAGAGGTGGATGATGTTGTGGATCTGGTCACCACAACAACAGGTCAGTATCTGACACCACAGCTTAAGGTAAGCGAGGTAGGCCTGCAGAGTTTTATTATTTTTTTTTTTTGTTTTTTAGGGGATGTAAATGTTGTGAAGGATAGCACACGGTTCTCTGCTGACAGTGCCCTCCGCCTCATCCAGCAAGTGATGGAATGTAGCACGGAACTGGACCTAATTAAACAAAGAATCCATGTGATGGAACAAACATTTAAAGACATTCTCGATGTTTTGGGGAGAATTAAATAAGCCATCCAAACACATTTGTTTTTACATGTTTGTTTTTCTAATTTTTTCTAATTTTTTGAGTAACAAACCAGCCAAAAATTGAATATGCACACAGTGTGTGAACATGTGCTATCTGCCATCAGGGGATATCCATGTACGTCTTTTGTGGGTGCAACCCCTTCCTCGTATCAAAAGTCGGTGAACTGAGGAAGGGGATGCACCCCCAAAACACGTCCATTGATCACCCCTGATGGCAGATAGCACATGTTGACAATAGGGATCAGGATTGTAAACTTCCTATATGAAAAAAATAAAAAATGTGTGCATATTCAATTTTTGGCTGGGCAAGGGGTGGCAGGACCCCATATTAGGACGGGCACATAGAGACATAGTTTGTGTAAGTGAATGTCTCCGATTGCTCAGAGGTATCCAATGTTGTAATTTTTGAAATGCAACTGATATTTTTGTATTTTCATAAGCCAAAAATTGCCGGGTTGTGGCCAGGCCAACCCCAAAGTAAAAAAAAAAAATGAAGAGAATGTGCACAGAGTAAAATATTTGACCACAAACAACGTGTAGCTTCTTTTTATAATACCCTCTAAGCTTATTTGGTTCTTTTGTAAGGTAACATAGTGAAATGGTTGTTATTTACTAAAGTAAAATACACTTGCCACTACAAATGCACAAAGACAAACTAGGAGACAGGAAAGAACAAATAATTAAAGGTTTAAACAAGATTTTTATTGGGATACTTAGACATAGGCTGGCATAGGAATTGCCCCCCTACCCGTGAAATACTCCATGTATTTGTCCCGAACCACACGGGCATTTTGGGGGGGCAAGCCAAGACGGGCAGATTCCAGGCCCGGAAGGGGATTTGCAGGGGAAAGTCCAGCCTCTGGCAAAACTGAGGCCATATAGGAATTTGATTTTTGGCTCAGAAAGTTGTGTAGCACACAGCAGCATAACACTACATAGTTTATTTTGTAGTCCGCCAAGTGGATGGAAGTCATAAAAAGGCGGAACCGGCTGGCCATTATGCCGAAGGCATTTTCAACGACTCTTCGGCCTCTGGCCAGCCGGTAATTGAACACACTCTTCTCTGGGGTCAGGGTCCTCTGTGTAAATGGCCTCATAAGATGCCGTCCGAGTCCGAAGGCTTCATCAGCCAAGAAAACAAAGGGGAGTCCTTCAATATTCCCTGCATCCGGTGGCAATGCAAGGTCGTCACTCTGGAGACGGAGGGCAAACTCCGTCTGGATGAAGGATCCCCCATCGGACATCCGGCCATTCTTCCCTACATCAACATAGTGGAATTCATACCGTGCTGACACCACCGCCATCAGCACAATGCTATGAAACCCCTTGTAGTTGTAGTAGTAGGACCCAGAACGGGGTGGCGGCACGATGCGGACGTGCTTCCCGTCTATGGCACCACCGCAGTTGGGGAAGTCTCACGCGTGGCAAACTCCGATGCCACAGTCTGCCATTCCTGTGGCGTGGAAGGAAGCTGTGGAGTGAAACAAGATGAAATAATATTAGAAAAACAAAGTCATACATTACAAGGAAATTCTATCCCAAAAAATTAGAGACCAACATCAATCTAATTATACGTTTATTAAGGTGTGTAAAAAAAGGATAATGGAAGGCTCATTTATCATATTCATCACCCCCTCTGATGGGCCATTACTAAATTTTTTTGGGGGGGGGGGAGATGTGTTTGGCCACAGGATAGCATTGCAGTGGCGGTGCGTCCAGAGTGGGTGCTGGAGCACTGTCCCCTCTCTCCTGTGCCCATCACTCAGAACAATACATAGGTTCATGCGTTGCATGAACCTATGTATTGTCTATGCTGCACACTATTCAGGTGGATGGCCACTTGTAAAGCGACCGACATATGAATCATTGCGGCATTTAGGGGGTTAAAATTGCAGAGCAGAAACAGGTATTAAAATAGTCTTGCAAATTACAACCTGAGGGATGTAATTGGCTTCCTCAAAGAAAAATCGGGGACGCAAGGAGGGGGGCATTCCTTGTGTAAACACTGACAGGCTGCTCTGCCAATCATGTTCACCAAGTCTGTTTAATGGTAACATGATTGGCTGATGCAACATGAAGGGAAGGAGAAGACATCAAGGACAGAAGAAGGATGGCGCTGACCACAAGAAGGTAAGTGCAGGGCTGGGGGGAAACTGGCTGCATTAGAGGGGACTAAATGGCTGCATTTGAGGGAACAAAATGGCTGCATTGGAGGGGACAACTGGGGGCGTTTATTAGGCAACAGAGCAAAAAAGGAGGAAGTTTATTTCCTAAATTGGGGTTTGAACCCCCCAACATTTGGAGCAACAGGCGCCCCTGCTGGAAAAGTAAGTGAAGGGAAATATTTAGGGAGGAGAAAAAAGGGGCAATCTAAAGCTTCCAACATGCATGGGGACAAAGGGGACATTCTCAGCATATTACAATCATGGTAATTAGGGAAGGATGAAAGAAATACAATACATTAGCAGACATGTAATGCCTAAAATGTGATGTTAAGGGAGCAAACTTACCCTAATATAGTCCTCCTGCAGGACTTGGATGATGGCAGAACAGGTGTCTGGGATTATGAGGCCCAGAGCCTGGGGGGAGATGCCTGTGGTGAACTTCAAGTCCTGAAGACTTCTCCCTGTCGCCAGGTAACGCAACGTGGCGATGAGCCTCTGCTCAGCACTGATGGCTTCCCGCATAACGGTGTCCTTCCTGGTAATATAGGGGGACACCAAAGCCAACAGTTCCTGAAAAACGGGGTCAGACATCCTCAGAAAATTCCTGTAGTCCTCAGGATTATTCTCGACGATCTCCCGCAGCAGAGGCATGTGGCAGAATTGGTCCCGCTGGAGCAACCAATTCTTGGTCCATGAACTCCTCCTCACACCATTCATGGACTGGTCTTGGTCCAAAACAAGCAGACCAACACCAAGCGCACGCACAGCACGAACTCGACGACAAGAACGTCCAGGCGACATGGCTAGGAAACGGTCGTCTAATCAGAACGTACAGAACAGAACGCACTTTAGAACAGCAAGGCCTATGAATAGCGAACTGAAAATCAGAAACGAACAGGCAAGAACGCACTGTAAAACAGATACGACCTGCCTAGACGCCCTGAAAGTCAAGATACGAACCCACAAGCACAAACTGAACGGCAGAAAACGATCTGAAAAGTACGAAGACTGAAAAGCGCGAAGCGTCTCTTCCCAAACTTTTACTTCACACGCGGTAACACGAGATCAGCAAAAGCAGCCCAAGGGGTGGCGCCAAGAAAAAAGATCTTCCCCTTTATAGTGCCGTCGTACGTGCTGAACGTGAGCGCAGAGAACAACGAGGAAATTGGGAAATGACAGTGTGTATGCATAGAAAGCTTGACGAGAAAATCGACAAGCTTAACAAGAATCTCGTCGAAAAAAACGACGTGTTTTTTACGACGAGAAAATCGGTCGTGTGTACGAGGCCTTAGATAGAGCAGGCAGGCGAGTCAGTTAGCTTCAGTTACAGTGTGTAGGGGATATATATGCATCCTAGGTGTTGTATATATATTTATACACTGTATTCAGTTTAGCTAGATCCGTTCCTGTTATTCTCTTCATAATATACTGACAGGCAGGCAGGTGATTGTGCTAGCTGCAGTATTTTCACTTAGTGTACTGTGTCCTTTGCACAGTGTGCACCTAAAGCTTACCTGAATACAATTGCTGGTGTTCTCATACAAATACAGGCAGGGAGCTGCAGTATTTTGTTTTATGCCGCGTACACACGACCATTTTTCTCGTCTGGAAAAATGTAATTTTTTCTCTTTGATGAGAAAAATGACCGTGTGTGGGCTTTCCATCATTTTTCCAGACGAGAAAAACGGCAAGAATCACAACGAGAAAAATTAGAACATGCTCTAATTTTTCTCGTCGTGATTCACGGCATTTTTTTCAGCGGCAGTTTTCCCATAGGGAAACACTGCCAGGGAGCCTACACACGGTCGTTTTTCTCGACCAAGAGAAAAAATGTCATGAAAATTGTCTGTGTGTAGGGGACCAAGCCGTTCCTCGTTTTTCCCGTAGTTTTTCTCGACGGTGTTTTCACCGTCGAGAAAAACGATCATGTGTACACGGCATTAGTGTCCTTTGCACAGTGTGCACCTAAAGCTTACCTGAATACACTTGCTGGTGTTCTCATACAAATACAGGCAGGGAGCTGCAGTATTTTGTTTTAGTGTCCTTTGCACAGTGTGCACCTAAAGCTTACCTGAATACAATTGCTGGTGTTCTCATACAAATACAGGCAGGGAGCTGCAGTATTTTGATTTTGTGTCCTTTGCACAGTGTGCACCTAAAGCTTACCTGAATACAATTTCTAGTGTTCTCATACAAATACAGGCAGGAAGCTGCAGTATTTTGATTTAGTGTCCTTTGCACAGTGTGCACCTAAAGCTTACCTGAATACAATTGCTGGTGTTCTCATACAAATACAGGCAGGGAGCTGCAGTATTTTGTTTTAGTGTCCTTTGCACAGTGTGCACCTAAAGCTTACCTGGATACAATTGCTGGTGTTCTCATACGAATAATACTACAGGCAGGCAGTTGATTCTGCTAGCTGCAGTATAATCAGTATATATATACATCCCAGCTTTGTGCAGCTACATCTCCCTGCAGGCCATAAGTATGTCTGGAAGGACAACAAGGAGAGGCAGACAGTCACGAGCCAATAAAAGAGGGCAAGCAGGCTCTGTGTCTAGAGGCAACAGTGCTGGTCGTGGACACGGTGCATCCTCATCAGCACGGGGCCGTGGGACACGCTTGTCCTTTTTTTCGGCAGCTGGCCGTGTTGAGCCACAACATGCTGAAGACTTGGTAGAGTGGATGACCAAGTCGTCCTCATCCTCCTCATCCTCTCTTACCCAGGCTCAGGGTACTTTGTCTGGCAAAGCAGCTGCCAAAGCGGCCTCTTCCCTCGGCTCAATGGCATCAGTCACTCCTTCCCTAGCCCCACCATGTCCTCCTGAGGAGTCCCCCAAACTGTTTGACCACAGTGTTGGGTACATGCTCCAGGAGGATGCCCAGCAATTTGAAGGCTCCGCTGATGGTACCCAGCTAGAGGAAGGCAGTAACGTGAGCCCAGAGAGAGGGGGTGCCCAAGAAGGACAGCAATCTGGTAGTCATGTTCCCCCAGCTGCAGCATACTGCCAGGTTTGCTACAGTGATGAGGAGGGAGGGGATGATGAGGTCACGGACTCTACGTGGGTGCCTGATAGGAGAGAGGAGGAGGAGGAGGAGGCACATCTCCAATTGAGGCAGGATGCCCTCCAGGGGCCAGCTTAAGGGTACCACACCGACAGCATCACACCGCAGAGCTCCGCATGTGCAGGCCGCTGCTGTCTCTGCACGTTATTCCAAAAGTTCTTTGGTGTGGGCCTTTTTTGAGACGAGTGCATCAGATCGTAGTGCTGCTATTTGCAACATATGTCTCAGGCGTATCTCGCGTGGCCAAAACATCACCCGCTTGGGCACCACATGCTTGATCAGACATATGTCGACCTGCCATGCAGTTCGTTGGCAAGCACACCTAAAAGACCCACACCAAAGAACAAAGCGGACCTCTCCTTGATCCTCATTAGCTGGGATCTCCAACCCCACTATACCTTCAGTCCTCTCGGAAACCTGCACTGAGAGGAATGAAGGTGTAGAATTAGGTGTGTCACAGCCAAGTACTTGTGGGCAATCTGCTATCGGTACACCAACGTCAGATTGTACTAGGCAAATTTTCCTGCCCCAGCTGCTGCAAAGCCGAAAGAAGTTCGCTCCCAGCCATCCACATGCCCAGTGGTTGAATGCTAGCTTGGCTAAATTGCTAGCACTTCAACTGCTGCCTTTTCAGTTGGTAGACTCTGCCCACTTCCGTGAGTTTGTGGAATGTGCGATTCCTCAGTGGCAGGTTCCCAAACGCCACCTTTTTTCACGGAAGGCGATTCCGGGTCTCTACCGGCATGTGGAAGGCAATGCCTTGGCCTCACTAGACAGGGCGGTCAGCGGTAAGGTGCATATTACCACTGACTCATGGTCCAGCAGGCATGGACAGGGACGTTACCTAACTTTCATGGCGCATTGGGTGACTCTGCTGGCAGCTGGGAAGGATGCAGGACAAGGTGTAGTAGTGTTGGTGGTTGTTTCGCCACCACGCCTCCAAAATGCTACTTCTGGTGATTCTGACACACCTCTCTCGTCCACATCCTCCTCTTCTTCTTCCTCCATGGCCTCTTCCTGTGCTTTGTCCTCGGAACCATCGGTGTCCGTAGGCGTTCAAGGGGCTATGCAAGTACGCAGACAAAGAGATGCCATGCAGTGCTTGAGCTGGTGTGCTTGGGGGACAGGAGCCACACTGGGGCAGAGATTCTGTCAGCTCTGCAGGTGCAGGCTCAGAGGTGGTTGACGCCACACCAGCTTAAGCCAGGAATGGTGGTTTACGACAATGGCACCAACCTCCTCTCCACCCTCCGACAGGGACACCTGACCCATGTGCCCTGTTTGGCTCACGTCCTTAACTTGGTGGTGCAGTGGTTCTTGGGCAGGTACCTGGGCTTACAGGATGTCCTGAGGCAGGCCAGGAAATTCTGTGTGCATTTCCGCCGGTCATATAATGCCAGTGCTCAGCTGGCTGACCTGCAAAAGGAATTTAACCTGCCCGAGAACCGCCTAATCTGTGACATGTCCACCAGGTGGAACTCAACGTTGGCCATGCTGCAGTGGCTGCACACGCAGCAGAGGGCCATCAATGAGTATCTGTGCCAATATGGCACCAGGACAGGGTCAGGGGAGCTTGTTTTTTTCCCCACTCCAGTGGGTCATGATCAGGGATGCATGCACTGTCCTGTCACCATTTGAGGAGGCCACGAGGATGGTGAGCAGTGACAGTGCATGCATCAGTGAAACTGTCCCTCTTGTCCACCTGTTGGAGCACACGCTGTGTGGAATAATGGACAGGGCACTTGAGGCAGAAAAGAGGGAGGAAGAGGAGGACTTCCTTACCTCTCAAGGCCCCCTTTATCCAGACAGTGTTCCTGCTGGCCCGCCTATCACACAGGAAGAGGAGGAGGAGGATTGTGTCAGCATGGAGGTGGAGCCTAGCACTCAGCATAAGAAGCAGTCTTCAAGGGATCAATTACAGTCCCAAGACACCCATGGCCTTGTACGTGGCTGGGAGGAGGTGGCTGCGGATCATGTCGTCCTGAGTGACCCAGAGGACTCCGGACCGAATACCTCAGCAAACCTATGCTGCATGGCCTCCCTGATCCTGCAAAGCCTGCGGAAGGATCCTCGTATTCGTGCTATCAAGGAGAGGCTGGCAACCCTCCTTGATCCACGTTACAAGGGTAAGGTTGCGGACCTTATCTTGCCGTCACAGAGGGAGCAGAGGATGAAACATCTTTGGGAGGCCTTGCAGAAAGGTCTGTGCAACACGTTCCCAGAGACTGGGAGGTTACAAATTCCTGGTCCTGGACAATGTGTTGCTGAGGCTTCGGTCAGTCAAAGAAGGAGCGGTGGAGAAGGTGGCCTTATGATCGATGAGTTCAGACAATTTTTTAGTCCGCAGCCCCAAGGTATGATCGGTTCCAGCAACCATCAACAGCATCTGGTTTACATGGTGCAGGAATACCTAGGGGAAAGATCAGACTTGGACACCTTTCCCACCGAAAATCCTCTGGGTTACTGGGTCTTAAGGATGGATCACTGGCCAGAGGTTGCACAATATGCAATTGAGCTACTGGCCTGTCCTGCATCCAGCGTTCTTTCGGAATGCACATTCAGTGCTGCTGGAGGCTTTGTAACCGATCACAGGGTGCGCCTGTCCACCGACTCGGTCGATCGACTGACCTTCATAAAAATTAATCAGTCTTGGATCACCACCAGCTACCAAGAACCTGATGCTGATGTAACCGAATAATTTTTTTGGAAATGTCAGATCCCTTCAAGACTGCCTATGCTGATGCTGAGTGACTATCCTGTTATGCTGAGTGACTATCCTCTTCCTCCTCAATGATCATGCTGATAGCTTGTAAGAACATTTTTGGTTCTGGGCACCGCCACCAGTGGCTAAGGCCCAATTTTTCAGCCCCTGTTTAACCACTTAAGCCCCGGACCATTTTGTAGCTAAAGGACCAGGCCCCTTTTTCTTGTTCATACATCACGGGACACAGAGCGGCATAGTCATTACAATGTGGGTTATATAGAATTACCTTCAGGTGCTGGCACTGGCAACTTCCAAAACAGGAAGTACCCTCCCCTATATAAGCCCCTCCCATCCGGGAGCACCTCAGTTTTTTTGCCAGTGTCTAAGGTGTTGGCCAAGGTTAACATGTATTCATCTGGGCTTGTGTACAGGTTCTCTGGGCCTTAGCAAGCTATTCCGGATCCGACCAAAAAAGCTTCATAGCTAAACGGTCGGTACCCGGGCCTTGCAGAGAAGAGCAGGGTTTTGCCTGTAATGCCTCTCTTAGGAGGGCTGGACCCTGGGATCCAGAGCTCTGGTCATACCCAAAACCAAGAGGCTATCTGTGCAGGGTGCTATACAGGTCCAGGGGAGTGGAATCCTTGGGAACCCGGTCCCTGAAGGTCTAGTACAATGCCTGCCGTGAGAGGTGAAGTTTGGGCTTCTGTGGACCAAACAAAGTCCTGCGGCGGGGAAAAGGTAAGTGGGGGCCCCTCAGGAACTTGGTTCTATTGAGGGGACCCCCAAGCCTAATATGTCTTTCTGCCTGTTACCTAAAGGTATTCCCGCTAATAGCTGTATATGCCTAAGAAATCCTAGAAATGTCTTTTCATAAAGGAAGTTTTAAAAACTGTAAACCTAGAAATGTTTTTCATAAAGGAGGTTTTAAAAAAAAAAAAAAAGACAAAAGTGCGGTACCTGTGTTTGTCCACTAGAGGCCGCTGTGGAATGTCTTTTTTTCTTGGGACTATTCCTTCCATGGTGAAAGTCCAGGCAGATGAGTGAGCTCTCTATCAGGGAAGCTGCATTCCTCTGTCATGCTGCCAAGTAGTTTCCTTCCATCCCCGAGTCCTGGTGAAACAGGGACATGGCTCCTCTCCCTACATGGCGCCAAGAGCGCACACGTGCACGCGCGCGCGCACACACGCTTTCTTTTTATAAGATTTAGCTTCAAAAAAGGGGGCGGAGCCTGGCGGATGACGCGCTCTGTGCGCCCAGCGCTTCTGCGCATGTGCGGGCGTCCCAGCAAGATAAAAGGACTCTGTCCACGCTGCTTGCTATGGACACAGAGCATGAAAAGGAGCTGGTAGCATGGTATAGGGGCTTACAGTGGGCGGTTGATACAGGCATCCCCAGAAAGACGCATTAGTAGACACCCACTGATGTACATAGCAGCAAATTGCATTAGACTATTTCAGTAAAGGGGTGTATTGCGGCTGGAATACCTCAGCTTTGAACTAAGGAATATGCCGCCTAAAAAACTCCGAGATATACCTCTCAGGAAGTGTAGGGGGTCTCCATCGGGCTCTGAGGATCTGGAGCAGTCATCTGCACCTTCCTCCCCTGAGAAATCAGAGGTTAATACCCATAAGGAACCCCCGGGAGTGCCAGGTACTGCGGCTGTCCTCAGTCCACCTGCTCCTGCATATATAACAGAGGAGGTTTTTGCCTCAACTCTGGAGGGATTGGAGCAGAGATTGGCAGCATTGATCGCTTCTTCTCTACAGGAAAGAAAGCGCGCCAGATCTCCATCCCCTCCATTAGAGTGCCTGTTGGCAGAGCAACAGTCCCAGGAAGGGACTGACCTTCCTGAAGGGGATCAGGAGGAGGTTAACTCTGTTTTTGAGGAATCGACAGTAGATGAACCATTTTCAGCATCACAGACTGAAAGATTGTGGGTCCAGACCCTAACTGACATGGTTCGATCTGCATTTAAAATGCCTCTTGTTGAACCATCAACTACTGCTGTCTCCTCGTTGGGGTCGCTAAAAGCTCCCCAGATTAATTGCTCCTTTCTAATTCATCCATTATTGGAAGGACTTATATACCAGGACTGGGAACATCCTGATAAACTATTTGTTCCACCTAAGAAATTTCAGGTGATCTATCCCATGGAGGAAAAATTCACCCAGAGATGGAATGTTCCTACGGTGGACGCAGCCATTTCTTCTGTGAACAAATCACTGACATGTCCAGTAGATAATGTTCAAATGTTCAAAGATCCAGTAGATAAAAAATTGGAATCTTTATTAAAATCTGCTTTTTCCACAGCAGGGGCTGTTACACAGCCAGCAGTGGCAGCTATTGGGGTCTGCCAAGCTTTAAAGGATCAAATGAAAATGGTCCTGAGGGATTTGCCAGACCAGCAGGCCCAGGCTCTGGCTGATCTGCCTAGAGCATTATGCTTTGCGGTTGACGCCATCAAGGATTCTATCCATCAGGCCTCCCGCCTCACGCTGTCTTTGGTACAGATGTGTAGGCTTCTGTGGCTCAAGAACTGGTCTGCTGAGGCTCCCTGTAAGAAGCTCTTAGTTAGCTTCCCATTTCATGGAGAACGCCTTTTTGGCGAAGACCTGGATAAATATATCCAGAAGATTTCCAGTGGTAAAAGTACTCTCTTACCAATTAAAAAGAGGTCTAGGGGTCCGTCTTTTAAGAGGACTACCTCTCCTATCCCTGGGACGTCTGCTACTAAGCAGTTCCGACGGCCTCCTCGGTCAAACTCAGGAGGTAAAAATCAGGGACAGTCACAGGGTAATAAAAAGCCCTGGATCCGAAGAGGTACTAAACCAGCCTCCAAGTCAAGCCTATGAAGGGCTGCCCCCACTCAAACGGGTGGGGGGAAGACTTCAGTTGTTCACAGAGACCTGGCGGGAGACGATCAAAGACAGATGGGTGCTCTCCGCAGTAACTCGGGGATACAAGTTGGAGTTAAAAGAGTCTCCTCCTTCCCATTTTATGTGGTCAGGCATGCCTAAAGACCCTCTGAAAAGAAGGTGTCTCCTAGTGGCGTTAGAACAACTATTGCTCCAAGGAGTAATTATGGAGGTTCCTATGGAAGAGTGGGGGTTGAGTTTCTACTCAAACCTTTTCACAGTCCCGAAACCAAACGGGGACATAAGACCCATATTGGACCTAAAGAGTCTAAACAAATTTCTAAACGTCCGGTCCTTCCGGATGGAGTCGATCCGATCGGTCACCGCTGCCCTACAGGGGGAGGAATGGTTAGCCTCGATCGACATCAAAGATGCTTACTTGCATGTTCCCATCTTTCCAGGTCATCAAAAATTTCTACGCTTTGCAGTAGAAGGGTGCCATTTTCAGTTCAGAGCCTTACCATTCGGTCTGGCCACAGCACCACGAGTGTTCACAAAAATTCTGGCCCCACTGTTGGCCGATCTAAGAACACGAGGTGTAACGATAATGGCATACCTACACGACCTGTTGTTGATGGACCACTCAGTTGCCAAGCTAGAAGTGGTAATTGTCGATACAATCAAGTATCTAGAATCTCACGGTTGGGTCATCAACCTGGACAAGTCAGCCCTACAGCCAGTGAAAAACCTGGTATATCTAGGGCTACGGCTGGATTCAGACCAGAGGAAGATTTTCTTACCTCTAGACAAGGTATCCTCTTTGAGGGGCTTGGTCCGTCTGCTTTGTGCAAAAAGACAGCCGTCCATACGCCTGTGCATGAGGCTGCTAGGAAAGATGGTAGCATCATTCGAAGCTGTGCCATACGCCCAATTCCACTCAAGGAATTTACAGAGGGCCATATTGTCAGCCTGGAACGGAAAAATTCAGGCTCTAGACTTCCCGATGGCTTTGTCCCCTTCCGTTCGGAAGAGTCTCTGCTGGTGGTTGATCCCCCAGAATCTCCAGAAGGGAAAACCCTTCAGTCCGATATCGTGGAAAGTGGTCACTACAGATGCCAGCCTTATAGGCTGGGGGGTAGTACTGGAGCAATGGTCTCTCCAGGGCAGATGGTCAAATGTAGTAAAAACCCTGCCCATCAATCTCTTAGAGATACGAGCAGCCCGGTATGCCCTAGTAGCCTGGACATCCAGACTCCAAGGGTCCCCTGTCAGAATTCAATCAGACAATGCCACAGCAGTGGCATATATCAATCATCAGGGAGGCACCAGGAGTCGTGCAGCCCAGAGGGAAGTAAGTCACATCCTGGAATGGGCAGAAAAGCATGTCCCATGTATATCAGCTGTCTTCATTCCAGGGGTGGAGAATTGGAAGGCGGACTTTCTGAGTCGCCAACAGTTATGCCCAGGGGAATGGTCCCTTCATCCCGAGGTCTTCCGAGCAATATGTCAGCGGTGGGGAACACCGGATATAGATCTGCTAGCATCCAGATTCAACGCAAAGGTGGACAGATTTGTCTCCCGGACAAGGGATCCCCTCGCTTGCGGCTCGGATGCTCTGGTGTTCCCTTGGGATCAGTTCAGACTGATATATGCATTCCCTCCGCTACAATTGTTGCCTCGACTCCTTCGCAGAGTCAGGTTGGAAAAGAAGCCGGTGATCTTGGTGGCTCCAGCGTGGCCCCGAAGGGCCTGGTACGCGGAGATCATCAAAATGTCTGTGGGGAGTACTTGGACCCTTCCACGTCGTCCGGACCTGCTTTCGCAAGGGCCGATATACCACCCTTCCTTACTAACTCTAAGTTTAACGGCCTGGCTATTGAATCCCACATCCTAAAGAAGAGAGGTCTCTCTAACTCTGTGGTATCAACTATAATCAATGCCAGGAAGCCTGTATCCAGGCAGATCTACTATAGAGTTTGGAAGGCGTACATCACTTGGTGCGAGGCCAGAAAGTGGCATCCACGTAAGTACGTTATAGGCAGAATTCTGGACTTCCTACAGTGGGTTGTAGACAGGAAGTTTGCCTTAAGTACTATCAGGGGTCAGGTTTCGGCCTTATCAATACTATTTCAAAGGCCCCTGGCTATGCATTCACTTGTCAAATCCTTTATGCAAGGGGTGACTCGTATTATTCCACCGATTAAAGCTCCCATATGTCCATGGGATCTAAATTTGGTTCTGTCGGTTCTGCAGAAGCAGCCATTTGAACCTTTGCGGCACATTTCCTTGGTTCTACTCACCAGAAAAATTATATTTTTAGTAGCCATATGCTCGGCTAGAAGAGTGTCGGGAGTAGCCGCCATGTCCTGTAAAGAGCCATATCTGGTTATTCATGAGGACAGAGTAGTATTACGTCCTCACCCAGCCTTTCTTCCTAAGGTGGTATCGAGGTTTCACTTGAACCAGGATGTGGTTCTTCCTTCTTTTCCCCAAACCGAGCTCGGTAGAGGAAAAGTTATTGCATTCTTTGAATGTAGTAAGAGCAGTTAAAGCTTATCTAAAAGCCACTGCTCAGATTCGTAGAACGGATTCTTTGTTTGTTCTGCCGGAAGGCCCCAGAAAGGGTCAGGCAGCATCAAAATCTACTTTAGCCAAGTGGATTCGACAGGTCATAATACAAGCCTATGGCTTGAGAAGTAGACCGCCTCCGTTCAAAGTTAGGGCGCACTCCACGAGAGCAGTTGGAACTTCATGGGCAGTGCATCACCAGGCCTCCCTGGCTCAAATTTGTAAGGCCGCAACATGGTCTTCAGTACACACGTTTACTAGGTTCTACCAGGTGGACGTTAGAAGTCAGGAGGATGTCGCCTTTGGGCGCAGTGTGTTGCAGGCCGCAAAAGATCCTCATGCCTGATGGCGCCCAGCTTATGTATGGTATATCCCCCCCCTCATTTGGCATTGCTTTGGGACGTCCCACATAGTAATGACTATGCCGCTCTGTGTCCCATGATGTATGAACAAGAAAGTAGGATTTTTAAAACAGCTTACCTGTAAAATCCTTTTCTTGGAGTACATCACGGGACACAGAGCTCCCACCCCTCTTTTGGGGACACGTATTGCTTTGCTACAAAACTGAGGTGCTCCCGGATGGGAGGGGCTTATATAGGGGAGGGTACTTCCTGTTTTGGAAGTTGCCAGTGCCAGCACCTGAAGGTAATTCTATATAACCCACATAGTAATGACTATGCCGCTCTGTGTCCCGTGATGTACTCCAAGAAAAGGATTTTACAGGTAAGCTGTTTTAAAAATCCTACTTTGTGTTTCGGCACTGCGTCGCTTTAACTGACAATTGCGCGGTCGTGCAACGTGGCTCCCAAACAAAATTGACGTCCTTTTTTTCCCTCAAATAGAGCTTTCTTTTGGTGGTATTTGATCACCTCTGCGGTTTTTATTTTTTGCGCTATAAACAAAAATAGAGCAAAAATTTTGAAAAAAAGCAATATTTTTTACTTTTTGCTATAATAAATATCCCCAAAAAATATATAAAAAAACATTTTTTTCCTCAGTTTAGGCCGATACGTATTCTTCTCCATATTTTTGGTAAAAAAAATCACAATAAGCATTTATTGATTGGTTTGCGCAAAATTTATAGCGTCTACAAAACAGGGGATAGTTTTATGGCATTTTTATAAAAAAAACAATTTTTTCTACTAGTAATGGCGGTTATCAGCGATTTTTATCGTGACTGCGACATTATGGCGGACACATCGGACACTTTTGACACTATTTTGGGACCATTGTCATTTTTACAGCGATCAGTGCTATAAAAATGCACTGATTACTGTGAAAATAACAATGGCAGTGAAGGGGTTAACCTGTAGGGAGCGCTAAAAGGGTTAAGTGTGACCTAATGTGTGATTCTAACTGTAGGGGGCATGGCTTGGCGTGTGACGTCACTGATTGATCGTTGTTCCCTATGACAGTGACAGGCTCACTAGGAAGCTCGAGGAGAGGTTTGTTTACACTTACCTCTCCCCGTTCTTCAGCTCTGTGACTTGATCGCGGGACACCGGCGGAGATTGGGTCCGCGGGTCCCGCGGGCGCGGTCACAGAGTACCCGACCGGGTCACGAGCGTGTCGCGACCCACGGCTGTGCATATTAAAGGGGACGTACCTGTACGCCAATATGCCCAGCCGTGCCATTCTACCGACATACATTGGTGTGCGGCGGTCGGCAAGTGGTTAACAGGGGCGTGTAATTAAATTTTTTGATGCAATACTTTGCAGCAAGGCTCATTCCAGCGCTCCAACTAAAGTATCTGTGAGGGGTTGCAGTGTTGTGGCACCAGCACCGGTGCCTAAGGCCCAATTTTTCAGCCCCTGTTTAACAGGGGTGTGTAAATACAATTTTTGATGCAATTCTTTGCAGCAGGGCTCATTCCTGCGCTCCAACTAGAGTATTTGTGAGGGGTTGAAGTGTTGTGGCACCAGTGCCTAAGGCCCAATTTTTCTGCCCCTGTTCAACAGGGGCATGTAATTACAATTCTTGATCTAATATTTCACAGTTGGGCCCATTCCTGCGCCCACCAAGAGGAACTGTGAGGACTTACAGTGTTGTGGCACCAGCACCACCACCACCAAAGGAGCTATTTTTCCTACCACTGTTCAACAAAGTCAAGTAATTACAATTCTTGATATAATAGTTCACAGCAGGGCATTCCAGCACCCACCAAGAGTAACTGTGAGGGCTCACAGTGTTGTGGCAACACCAACACCTAAGGGCCAAATTTCTGCAGAATATATACGGCAGGCCCCTACTTTCAAACATCCAACTTACAAACGAATCCTACTTGCAAATGGAAGGAGACAACAGGAAGTGAGAGGAAATCTACCCCTAGGAAGGGAAATTCTCTCCTGTAAGAGTTAATATGGGAAAAACGTGTCTCCTCTCCACTGATGCTTTATCACCAAAAACCCCAAATTTTCAAAAAACATTTGTCATTGGGACGGAAAGTGAGGTGAAATGTTCTGAATAGGTGCACAGACAGCAAAACAAATGTTACAGGGGTGATATCCCTTCCCTATGTTTTCCAAAAAGCTTAAAAATAGATTTTTTGGCTGGAGCTACACTTTAAAAATGTACCACTTCAAAATTACAAACAGATTCTATGTAACAACAAACCTACAGTCCCTGTCTTGTTTGCACCACCTGTATACTGCTGTTCAGAGTATATAGGGCCTGGGGGCCCCACACCTTTCCTTTTTTTAATTTGGGTGCGGGGTTCCCCTTAATATCCATACAAGACCCAAAGGGGCTGGTAATGGGCTGGGGGGGGGGTACCCATGCCATTTTTCTCAATGATTTTCATCCATATTGCCGGGACCAGACATTACATTAAAGCTGCAAGCAGTTTTAAATGACTTTTTTTCCTTTAGAAATGTCATTTTGTGCAGGGACAGTTCTAAACGCGGGAAACACGTGCCACTTCACAGGCATACTATAGACACCCCCCAGGTACGATATTTAAAGGAATATTTCACTTTTTTTTTTCACTTTATGCATCATTAAAATCACTGCTCCCGAAAAAACTTCAGTTTTTAAAACTTTTTTTTGCATTGATACATGTCCCCCTGCATATTAGCCAAATCTTAAAAATACATTTGGACAGAGCTGTACGAATGCCGTAGCTGTGATGCTTTACTTCCCAGCTGCAACTTTTTTTTTTTTGTCATTTCTTTAGCTGCAGCATCTTTAACAAAGTTTGTCAGGCAGCACCGCCTGTCAAACTCACCTATTGATTTCAATGGGGCCACTCTGCAACTGCAAGCCAAACTCGCTCGCAGTAGCAGCATAGTCCAACAATGTAAAAATACCATTCAGCAATGTAAAAAAAAAACAAGGAGGCGGCAGTAGCACCTCATGAACGCCTGTCAGCTGCTGCTATACCACTCATTGATAAGCAACCTACCACAGATCACTTTTCAGAGGGCAGTAAGCATGACAGTAAATGTGAAAGAAACTTGAAGCACATCATCCATTTCACACTCACCACTAGGGATGGGCCCGGTGCTCGATTCGAACCCATGTTCGAATCGAGCATCGGGCGTTCGCTCGCTCGTCGAGCCCAGAACTATTTGGGCCGTTCGCATCACATTCGTGTGATGCGAGCGGCCCCGCAATGCATTGCGGCCGGCGCGGCCGGCGCAGTGCATTGCTGGCTGATGATTGGCCAAGCATGCACTGTGACCCCGCATGCTTGGCCAATCACAGCGCCCGAAACTCGGAGAGCAATAATTGGCTACAGTCAGGACGCCTGTAGCCAATTACAGCTCAGGGGCTTTAGTACACGCCCCACCATTTAAAAGGCCGCCACGCCATCGGCCCCGGTCACATGAGTTCCGGCTTTAGGAGAGATTAGTCTGCTGATTCTGTCTTTGCTTGATACTGAAAGATTTGCTCTTCTTTGCTAAACCATTGGCTATTTCTTTGCTAAACCATTGCTACCTAAGTCATTGATCGTTCATTGCTGCTGATTGCACAGTTAGTGTGTTATTAGCTGCTGCTGGGGATTAGTCTGGTGCGTGCTTACTGTTAGTACAGTATTGCAGTAGTACCAACCGCAGTGCTGTTAGCACAGCATTGCACCCCAACAGCACCCATAGGACTTCTAGTGTGTTAGTGGCAGCAAACAGAGCTCCTATATTTTCTTCTCAGCAGCACCCATAGGACTTCTAGTGTGTTAGTGGCATCACACAGAGCTCCTATATTTTCTTCTCAGAAGCACCCATAGGACTTCTAGTGTGTTAGTGGCATCACACAGAGCTCCTATATTTTCTTCTCAGAAGCACCCATAGGACTTCTAGTGTGTTAGTGGCATCACACAGAGCTCCTATATTTTCTTCTCAGCAGCACCCATAGGACTTCTAGTGTGTTAGTGGCAGCAAACAGAGCTCCTATATTTTCTTCTCAGCAGCACCCATAGGACTTCTAGTGTGTTAGTGGCAGCAAACAGAGCTCCTATATTTTCTTCTCAGCAGCACCCATAGGACTTCTAGTGTGTTAGTGGCATCACACAGAGCTCCTATATTTTCTTCTCAGCAGCACCCATAGGACTTCTAGTGTGTTAGTGGCAGCAAACAGAGCTCCTATATTTTCTTCTCAGCAGCACCCATAGGACTTCTAGTGTGTTAGTGGCAGCAAACAGAGCTCCTATATTTTCTTCTCAGCAGCACCCATAGGACTTCTAGTGTGTTAGTGGCATCACACAGAGCTCCTATATTTTCTTCTCAGCAGCACCCATAGGACTTCTAGTGTGTTAGTGGCAGCAAACAGAGCTCCTATATTTTCTGCTCAGCAGCACCCATAGGACTTCTAGTGTGTTAGTGGCATCACACAGAGCTCCTATATTTTCTTCTCAGCAGCACCCATAGGACTTCTAGTGTGTTAGTGGCAGCAAACAGAGCTCCTATATTTTCTTCTCAGCAGCACCCATAGGACTTCTAGTGTGTTAGTGGCATCACACAGAGCTCCTATATTTTCTTCTCAGCAGCACCCATAGGACTTCTAGTGTGTTAGTGGCAGCAAACAGAGCTCCTATATTTTCTTCTCAGCAGCACCCATAGGACTTCTAGTGTGTTAGTGGCAGCAAACAGAGCTCCTATATTTTCTTCTCAGCAGCACCCATAGGACTTCTAGTGTGTTAGTGGCATCACACAGAGCTCCTATATTTTCTTCTCAGCAGCACCCATAGGACTTCTAGTGTGTTAGTGGCAGCAAACAGAGCTCCTATATTTTCTTCTCAGCAGCACCCATAGGACTTCTAGTGTGTTAGTGGCAGCAAACAGAGCTCCTATATTTTCTGCTCAGCAGCACCCATAGGACTTCTAGTGTGTTAGTGGCATCACACAGAGCTCCTATATTTTCTTCTCAGCAGCACCCATAGGACTTCTAGTGTGTTAGTGGCAGCAAACAGAGCTCCTATATTTTCTTCTCAGCAGCACCCATAGGACTTCTAGTGTGTTAGTGGCATCACACAGAGCTCCTATATTTTCTTCTCAGCAGCACCCATAGGACTTCTAGTGTGTTAGTGGCAGCAAACAGAGCTCCTATATTTTCTTCTCAGCAGCACCCATAGGACTTCTAGTGTGTTAGTGGCAGCAAACAGAGCTCCTATATTTTCTTCTCAGCAGCACCCATAGGACTTCTAGTGTGTTAGTGGCATCACACAGAGCTCCTATATTTTCTTCTCAGCAGCACCCATAGGACTTCTAGTGTGTTAGTGGCAGCAAACAGAGCTCCTATATTTTCTTCTCAGCAGCACCCATAGGACTTCTAGTGTGTTAGTGGCAGCAAACAGAGCTCCTATATTTTCTTCTCAGCAGCACCCATAGGACTTCTAGTGTGTTAGTGGCATCACACAGAGCTCCTATATTTTCTTCTCAGCAGCACCCATAGGACTTCTAGTGTGTTAGTGGCAGCAAACAGAGCTCCTATATTTTCTGCTCAGCAGCACCCATAGGACTTCTAGTGTGTTAGTGGCATCACACAGAGCTCCTATATTTTCTTCTCAGCAGCACCCATAGGACTTCTAGTGTGTTAGTGGCAGCAAACAGAGCTCCTATATTTTCTTCTCAGCAGCACCCATAGGACTTCTAGTGTGTTAGTGGCATCACACAGAGCTCCTATATTTTCTTCTCAGCAGCACCCATAGGACTTCTAGTGTGTTAGTGGCAGCAAACAGAGCTCCTATATTTTCTTCTCAGCAGCACCCATAGGACTTCTAGTGTGTTAGTGGCATCACACAGAGCTCCTATATTTTCTTCTCAGCAGCACCCATAGGACTTCTAGTGTGTTAGTGGCAGCAAACAGAGCTCCTATATTTTCTTCTCAGCAGCACCCATAGGACTTCTAGTGTGTTAGTGGCAGCAAACAGAGCTCCTATATTTTCTTCTCAGCAGCACCCATAGGACTTCTAGTGTGTTAGTGGCATCACACAGAGCTCCTATATTTTCTTCTCAGCAGCACCCATAGGACTTCTAGTGTGTTAGTGGCAGCAAACAGAGCTCCTATATTTTCTTCTCAGCAGCACCCATAGGACTTCTAGTGTGTTAGTGGCAGCAAACAGAGCTCCTATATTTTCTTGTCAGCAGCACACATAGTACCTATAGTGTGTTAGTGTCAGCACCCATAGGACCTACAGTGTGTTGTGAGCACACATAGGAGTTCTATTTTTTATACTATATACACTACCGACTACAATGGCTGGAAGACCGCCAAGGAGAGGCAGAGCGTGCCGAGGCAAGAACACAGGGCAGGCAGGCTCTGTTTCTAGAGACAACAGTGCTGGCCGTGGACGTGGTCGTGCATCGTCATCAGCACGTGGCCATGGGACACGCTTGTCTTTGTTTTCGGCAGCTGGACATGTGGAGCCGCATCATGCCGAAGGCTTGGTAGAATGGATGACCAAGCCCTCCTCATCCTCCTCATCCTCTCTCACCCAGGCTCAGGGTACTGGCAGAGCAGCTGCCAACGCGTACTCAATGGCATCATCAGCCACCCCTTCCCTAGACCCACCATGTCCTCCTGAGGAGTCCCCCGAACTGTTTGAGCACAGTGTTGGGTACATGCTCCAGGAGGATGCCCAACGATTCGAAGGCTCGGATGATGATACCCAGCTTGAGGAAGTCAGTAGTGTGCGCGCAGAGAAAGGGGATGCTGAAGGACAGCAATCTGGCAGTAGTGTTCCACCAGCTGCAGCTTACTGCCAGGTTTGCTCTAGTGGTGAAGAGGGAGGGGATGATGAGGTCACTGACTCCACGTGGGTGCCTGAAGGGAGAGAGGAGGAGGAGGAGGAGGATGCAGCGTCACATGTCCAACGAGGCAGGATGCCCCCTGGAGGCCAGCTAGAGGCCAGCACAGCAACTGTACCACACCGCAGAGCTCCGCCTGTGCAGGGCGCTGCCTCTGCACGTTATCACAAAAGTTCTTTGGTGTGGGCCTTTTTTGAGACGAGTGCATCAGATCGCACCACTGCTATTTGCAATATTTGTCTCAAGCGTATCTCGCGTGGCCAAAACATCAGCCGCTTGGGCACCACAAGCATGAGCAGACATATGTCGACCTGCCATGCAGCTCGTTGGCAAGCACACATAAAAGACCCACACCAAAGAACAAAGCGGACCTCTCCTTGCTCCTCATCAGCTGGGATCTCCATCCCCACTATATCTTCAGTCCTCTCTGAAAGCTGCTCTGAGAGGACTGAAGGTGTAGAATTAGGTGTGTCACAACCAAGTACTTGCAGTACACCGACGTCCGATTGTAGCAGGCAAATTTCCCTGCCCCAGCTGCTGGACCGTCGAAAGAAGTATACTCCCAGCCATCCACATGCCCAGCGGTTGAATGCTAGCTTGGCTAAATTGCTAGCACTTCAACTGCTGCCTTTTCAGTTGATAGACTCGGCCCCCTTCCGTGAGTTTGTTCAATGTGCGGTTCCTCAGTGGCAGGTTCCCAAACGCCACTTTTTCTCACGGAAGGCAATTCCGTCTCTCTACTGGCATGTGGAAGGCAATGTCCATGCCTCGCTGGACAGGGCGGTCAGCGGTAAGGTGCATATTACCGCTGACTCATGGTCCAGCAGGCATGGACAGGGACGTTATCTTTCTTTCACGGCCCATTGGGTCACTCTATTGGTAGCTGGGAGGGATGCAGGACAAGGTGCAGTAGTGTTGGAGGTTGTTCCGCCACCACGCCTCCAAAATGCTACTACTGGTTGTGACACACCTCTCTCCTCCACCCCCTCCTCTTCTTCTTCCTCCATGTCCTCTTCGAGTGCTCTGTCCTCGGAACCAGCGGTGCTCCGTAGGCGTACAAGGGGCTACGCGAGTACGCAGGCAAAAAGATGCCATGCCGTGCTTGCGCTGGTGTGTTTGGGGGACAGGAGCCACACTGGGCCAGAGGTTCTGGCAGCTCTGCAGGGGCAGGCCGAGAGGTGGTTGACGCCACGCCAGCTTAAGCCAGGAATGGTCGTTTCTGATAATGGCACCAACCTCCTCTCCGCCCTGCGACAGGGGCAGCTCACCCATGTGCCCTGTATGGCTCACGTCCTCAACCTGGTGGTGCAGCGGTTCTTGGGCAGGTTCCCAGGCTTACAGGATGTCCTGAGGCAGGCCAGGAAAGTCTGTGTGCATTTCCGCCGATCTTATAATGCCAGTGCTCGGCTGACTGAGCTGCAAAAGGAGCTGAACCTGCCCAAGAACCGCCTAATATGTGACATGCCCACCAGGTGGAACTCAACGTTGGCCATGCTGCAGCGACTGCACACGCAGCAGAGGGCCATCAATGAGTACCTTTGCGACTACGGCACCAGGACAGGGTCAGGGGAGCTTGGCTTTTTTTCCCCACGCCAGTGGAGCATGATCAGGGATGCATGCACTGTCCTCTCACCATTTGAGGAGGCCACGAGGATGGTGAGCAGTGACAGTGCATGCATCAGTGACACTGTACCTCTTGTCCACCTGTTGGAGCATACGCTGCGTGGGATAATGGACAGGGCACTTGAGGCAGAACAGAGGCAGGAAGAGGAGGACTTCCTTGTTTCTCAAGGCCCCCTTTATCCAGACAATGTTCCTTCTGTCCCACCCATCACACAGGAAGAGGAGGAGGAGGAGGAGGAGGAGGAGGATTGTGTGAGCATGGAGGTGGAGCCTGGCACTCAGCATCAGCAGCAGCAGTCTTTTAGGGATGATGTACAGTCCCAACAAACCAGTGGACTTGTACGTGGCTGGGAGGAGGTGGCTGGCGATCATGTCATCCTCAGTGACCCAGAAGACTCCGGACCGAATGCCTCAGCTAACCTACGCTGCATGGCCTCCCTGATCCTGCAAAGCCTGCGGAAGGATCCTCGTGTTCTTCGGATCAAGGAGAGTGACCATTACTGGCTGGCCACTCTCCTTGATCCACGGTACAAGGGTAAGGTTGCGGACCTTATCTTGCCGTCGCAGAGGGAGCAGAGGATGAGACATCTCAGGGAGGCCTTGCAGAAAGGTCTGTGCAACGCGTTCCCAGAAACTGGGAGGTTACAAACTCCTGGTCCTGGACGACGAGTTGCTGAGGCTTCGGTCAGTAGCAGAAGGAGCGGTGGGGAAGGTGGACGTCTGACCGATGCGTTCAGACAATTTTTTAGTCCGCAGCCCCAAGGTATGATCGGTTCCAGCAACCATCGCCAGCGTCTGATATACATGGTGCAGGAATACCTAGGGGCAAGGTCAGACTTGGACACCTTTCCCACCGAAAATCCTCTGGCTTACTGGGTCCTGAGGATGGATCACTGGCCAGAGCTTGCACAGTATGCAATTGAGCTACTGGCCTGTCCTGCATCCAGCGTTCTTTCCGAACGCACATTCAGTGCTGCTGGAGGATTTGTCACCGATCATAGGGTGCGCCTGTCCACCGACTCGGTTGATCGACTGACCTTCATAAAAATGAATCAGTCTTGGATCACCACCAGCTACCAGACACCTGAAGCGGATATAACGGAATAATTTATAATGTCACATCCCTTCAAGACTGCCTATGCTGATGCTGAGTGACTGTCCTGTTATGTTCACTGACTATCCTCTTCCTCCTCCTCAATGATCCATGCCACCACACCAGTGCCTAAGGCACAATTTTTCAGCCCCTGTATAACAGGGGCGTGTAATTACAATTTTTTAAAAAGATGCTTCGCAACAGGTGTGACTGCTGTGCTCAGAGTACAGTATCTGTGAGGGGTTGCAGTGTTGTGGCACCAGCACCAGTGCCTAAGGCACAATTTTTCAGCCCCTGTTGGGGCGTGTAATTACAATTTTTAGGCAATGCTTTGCAACAGGTCTCATTGCTGTGCTCAGAGTACAGTATCTGTGAGGGGTTGCAGTGTTGTGGCACCAGCACCAGTGCCTAAGGCACAATTTTTCAGCCCCTGTATAACAGGGGCGTGTAATTACAATTTTTTAAAAAGATGCTTCGCAACAGGTGTGACTGCTGTGCTCAGAGTACAGTATCTGTGAGGGGTTGCAGTGTTGTGGCACCAGCACCAGTGCCTAAGGCACAATTTTTCAGCCCCTGTTGGGGCGTGTAATTACAATTTTTAGGCAATGCTTTGCAACAGGTCTCATTGCTGTGCTCAGAGTACAGTATCTGTGAGGGGTTGCAGTGTTGTGGCACCAGCACCAGTGCCTAAGGCACAATTTTTCAGCCCCTGTATAACAGGGGCGTGTAATTACAATTTTTTAAAAAGATGCTTCGCAACAGGTGTGACTGCTGTGCTCCAAGTACAGTATCTGTGAGGGGTTGCAGTGTTGTGGCACCAGCACCAATGCCTAAGGCACAATTTTTCAGCCCCTGTTTAACAGGGGCGTGTAATTACAAATCTTGATCTAATAGTTCACAGCAGGGCCCATTCCTGCGCCCACCAAGAGTAACTATGAGGGCCTACAGTCTTGTGGCAACACCGTCCACCACCACCACCACCACCAAAGGCCCAATTTTTCTGCCCTGTTCAACAGGTGCATGCAATTACAAATCTTGATCTAATAACTCACAGCAGGGCCCATTCCTGCACCCACCAAGAGTAACTGTGAGGGCTTACAGTCTTGTGGCAACACCGTCCACCACCACCACCACCACCACCAAAGGCCCAATTTTTCTGCCCGGTTCAACAGGTGCATGCAAGTACAAATCTTGATCTATTAACTCACAGCAGGGCCCATTCCTGTGCCCACCAGTCTTGTGGCTACACCAACATCTAATAGGGCAAATTTCTGCAGAGTATATACGGCAGGCCCCTACTTTCAAACATCCAACTTACAAACGACTCCTACTTGCAAACGGCAAGAGAAAACAGGAAGTGAGAGGAAATCTACCCCTAGGAAGGAAAATTCTATCCTGTTAGATTTAATTTGGGAAAAAGGTATCTCCTCTCTACTGATGCTTTATCACCAATCCTTGTTTCAATTAAAACCCCACTTTTCCAAAAACATTTGTCATTGGGTTGGAAAGTGAGGTGACATGTTCTGAACAGATGTGCAAAGACAGCAAATGTTACAGGGGTGATAACCCCTCCCTATGTTCTCCAAAAAGCTTAAAAATTGATTTTTTTGGGATGTAGCTACACTTCATAATGTACCTGTTCAGATTCTACTTAAGAACAAACCTACAGTCCATGTCTTGTTTGCACCACCTATATACTGCTGTTCAGAGTATATAGGGTTGTAGGTATAGGGTTTTATTTTGGGTGCGGGGTCCCCCTTAGTATCCATACAAGACCCAAAGGGGCTGGGGTGGGGGGGGGGGGGTGATGGGGTAGCCATGCCATTTTTCTCAAGGATTTTCAGCCATATGGCGGCCAGGACAAGACATGACATTAAAGCCGCAAGTGGTTTTAAATGGCTTCTTTTTTTCCTTTACAAATGTCATTTTGTGCAAGGACAGTTCTAAACACGGGAAACACATGCCACTTCACAGGCATACTTTAGACACCCCCCAGGTACCGTATTTAAAGGAAAATTTCACTTTTTTTTTTTTCACTTTATGCATCATTAAAATGACTGCTCCCGAAAAAACTTTAGTTTTTAAAATTTCTTTTTGCATTGATATATGTCCCCTGGGGCAGGACCCGGGTCCCCAAACCTGTTTTATAACATTAACATGCATATTGGCCGTTGTAATTAGCAATTTTGATTTCGAACGTTCGCGTCCATTATAACGAATAGGGTTCGAAAATTCGCGCGAACTTTCGGTCCGTTCGAAGGTTCTGGTGCGAACCGAACCCGGGGGTGTTCGGCTCATCCCTACTCACCACCAACCAGGTCACTCCCCAGCCACTTCCCATGTTAGCCACCTCCCTTCAACCTATATCACAGGTGACCATTTCTGAACCTGCAGATGACAAACCCTACTCCAAAAGATATCACTTCCAGTTACTCCCCCCCACCCGCTGATTGATATCCCTCCATGGCCACCTCACACCCCCCTGCTGACATACCTCTCTCCCCAGCCTGTCCCCACACACCCTCTCACCTGCTGACCTGTTGATGGGGGGAATCACTCCCACAGTGTTATTCTGTCTCCTATACATAGTGCCCACTGTCATACCCTCTACACTCCTCTCCTGTACATACTGCTCACGGTCATACTTTCCACACTCCTCTATCCTATACATAGTGTCCACTGTCATACCCTCCACACTTCTCTCCTATACATAGTGCCCACTGTCATACCCTCCACACTTCTATCCTATACATAGTGTCCACTGTCATACCCTCCACACTCGTCTCCTGTACATACTGCCCACTTTCATAAACTCCTCTATTGTACATAGTGCCGGCTGTCATACTGTCCACATTCCTCTCCTGTACATACTGCCCACTGTCATACCCTTCACACTCCTCTCCTGTACATACTGCCCCGATCCTACCCTCCACACTCCTCTCCCGTACATACTGTAACCCAACCTTACCCTCCACACTCCTCTCCTGTACATACCGCCAACTGTCATATCCTCCACACTCCTGTACATACTGCCCACTGTCATACCCTCCACACTCCTCTCCTGTACATACTGCCCACTGTCATACCCCCCACACTCCTCTCCTGTACATACTGCCCACTGGCATACCCTCCACACTCCTACCCTGTACATAGTGCCCATTGTCAACCCACCACACTCCTCTGCTGTGCATACTGACCACTGTAATACCTTCTACACTCCTCTCCTGTACATAGTGCCTGCTGCCATACCCTCCGCACTCCTCTCCTGTACATAGTGCCCACTGTTATACCCCCCACATTCCTCTCCCTCACCTGCACATACTTTCCATCTTTTATACCATCTATACTCCTCCCCTATGCCTCTTACCCACAAAAACTGTTCTTTAAAATTATACTGAATATCCTCAATGTTACCAGCTCTAGAATGGGCACACTTTTGTTAGTTCAACTAAAGGAAATCTTCTCAGTCCTCATATTTGTTCTACCCCATTATTAGTATTTAATTTTGTGATTACTACTGTGATGTATAGAGGAACAATGGGGATCTCAGCTACTCTAAATATAGCACTTGTAAAAAAGTGTCCCTGAAAATATTTTTTAAATGTTGGCAACTATGCACTTAGGCACTGCCCAAGGGCCACCGGGTCAGTAGGGGGCCCCAAAAGAGGCTCCTGGGATCCTGTGGTATTAAAGCGGTAGTAAACTTCACTAACATTACAACTTTTTAGAGGCCCTGAGGTAGGTTATGCCATATTGTACAAGTATGCACAGCATATTAGCACATTAGGGTACACCTACCTTTCAGACTGAGCCCTCCAGTGCTGTGATCAATCTGGCGGGTCCTGGGTGCTTCCATCTTAACCCGGTCTTCCTTCCGGGTTCTGTGCATTCGGTCACTTGCCTTGGCCGGGCTGCATTGATGTCACTCCCACGCATGCCCATGCACATCCTCTCTCTCTCATCCCCTCTTTCTCTCTCATCCTCCCTCCCTTAACCCTTATCCTTTTTCTCTCTCTCTCTCATCCTCCCTCTCTCTATTTAATTAAATTTGTTATAACAAAACATTTTTTGCATTTTTATTTATTGATTTATTTTTTTATAAAAGGCCCCACCAAAATCCTCAGCACCAGGCCCATGATGTTCTTAATCTGGCCCTGCCAGGACCCGATCAGTGTCTCTATGTGTCCACTGTGGCTGTGCGGTTCTAGAATACTGCAGGTAGACTGGTAGCTCCACTGTGTGATTGCCAAACACAATAGATCAGGGGTCTCAAACTGGCGGCCCTCCAGCTGTTGTGAAACTACAAGTCCCATGAGGCATTGCAAGGCTGAGAGTTACAAGCATGAGTCCCACAGACAGAGGTATGGTGGGACTTGTAGTTTTGCAACAGGCCACCAGTTTGAGACCCCTGCAGTAGATGAACCTTTGGCTCTGCCGTGTGTTTCGTATGCAAAAGCAAAGAAATGGGCAATGGATCCCTGTAACACTGGGCAGGTGCGGGATGGGCTGTGCCTGAAACAGGTGCCATAGACTCCACACTCTGCTTTCCCCTCTGCCTCTAGCTTTCCAAATGGCTTTGTAAAAGTGGATTTGAAAAAGTCTTCCCCTCTCCTCATTTTTGGTAGCAAAGGCCCTTAGGAGCTATAGTCACTTTCCCAGTTGAACAGTTCCAACGGGATCTGATGGAACTATATATCCAGTGACTCTTCTCTTCAACACTTTCCTCCCCTTGGCATCTAGCCTAGTCCAATCAGGAGGGGACAATGGAAGTCAATGAGAGCTTAATGTGCGGACATGCATCACTGGTTGATGCAAACTGTCAAGCCTCGTACACACGACCGAGTTTCTCGTCCAAAACCGGCAAGAAAAGTGCCGCGTGAGCTTTTTTGTCGAGAAAACCGTTCGTGTGTATGGTTTTACGACGAGAAAATTGCCGTGAATCTCGACGAGAAAATAGAGAACCTGCTCTCTATTTTCTCGTCAGGATTCCAGATTTCCTCGTCGTGTTTCTCGTCGGCCTGTTTTGTGACGAGAAAATGGTTCGTGTGTATGCTTTTACGACTCTTCCAAAAGCGCGCATGCTCACAAGCAACTATGAGACGGGAGCGCATCTTCTGGTAAAACAAGCCTTCGTAATGGAGATAGCACATTCGTCACGCTCCAAATTTTTGCATCGTTTAAATGTTGTGCATTGAAATCTTCGTTAGAATGTTACATTAATCCAAACGAATGAACTTCTTTTGCTGCTGATATTCACACAGAGTTATGACTATCTTTTTTTAACCTTTTTCATGCTGCTCTTAAGAAGATTTATGTGTATTATATCGTGCAAGTTTTTAGGAATATTTAAAAATTTGATATTTTTCAAACTGATGTTAATTGTAATTTCGCAATGTTTTGGTAGTGATCTCCCATTGAATCTTTTAATATATATTATTTAAATTTTTCACCCTTTTTTGGGAAATACGATTTCGTTATTTTTTGGGGGGGTTGGTATCTGTCCCTTTTTTTGTCAGTCAAATGTATCTGCTTACTCCAAAGCTAGATTTTACATTTTTACAAATACACATAGTCAAGTATGAACTTAAAGAAAAATAACATTTATTCATGTTTGAACTAAAATAAAGAGAAGGCAGCGCTGGAGAAGCTGCTGCCATTTGTGCATCCCAGGGACCCCAGAGCACACAGCAACCCTGTGTGGACACTAAAATTGGGAGCTTGAGAAGGCCAACATTTCTGAGCACAATCTGATGCTGGCCTCCCAGAGGTCAGGAACAGCAGCAGGTGATATATATGTCCCAAGTGTGTGGTACTACAACAGGCTGCCTTCTGTCCGACCACAATGAAGCAAGGCCATCACTTCCTCTTCTTCCTGGCAACCTTCCCTGCAACCTTCCTTCTTCGTTTGGCTGGAGGCTGGGCCACTGGAGGGGTACTCCTGTCAGGAGGAGGAGGAGGTGGAGGAGAAGGGGGTGGCGCAGAAGAACAAGGTGGAGGTGGAGGAGAAGGGGGTGGGGCGGAAGAACAAGGTGGAGGTGGAGGAGAAGGGGGTGGGGCGGAAGAACAAGGTGGAGGTGGAGGAGAAGGGGGTGGGGCAGAAGAAGAATGTGGAGGTGGAGGAGGAGGTTGAGGTTGGGACAGTTGTGCCACCTCACAAATGGCGGTATTGGGGGTAATTTTTCCCATCACCCCCTTGTTGAGCAAGGTGATGAGCAGGGGCTCGCATAGGAGGCGTTGCTCCATGCTCATCACCTTGAACTTTGCCTCCACTAGGCCGGCAATGGCCTCTTCAGGGGATGTGGGCTCTTTGAGGGTGGCATGGGCCTCTTTAATAAGGGCCATTGCTGCCTCACTGGTGGTACTGTCCCTCCTGCCTCTTTTGGGAAGCCGGATGGGAGGCACCTGGGATCTGGTGCTTCTCCTTTGCCCTGCCACCTCCTGGCTGCCACTGGGCCCTGCCACCTCCTGGCTGCCACTGGGCCCTGCCACCTCCTGGCTCACAGTGGGCCCTGCCACCTCCTGGCTCACAGTGGGCCCTGCCTCCTCCTGGCTGCCACTGGGCCCTTCCTCCTCCTGCCTGACAGTTTCCAGACCCTCCTCCTGGCTGATTTCATCCTGTGTATGAAAAAGGGACATCGTTTAATATGTTGGTTTAATCTTTGCAGCAAACTTTATAAACATGATTGAAGCAATTAGAATGTAAATCCAGAAATCATTTTTTCTAATTTACACCTACATCAGATTGACTATTTAGCACCCAATTAAGTGCAGACTAATGTCTCGAGATCTTGATTTCACTTGTGGAAGCCAAAATATTGTATGTTTCTCATCTTGACATATTTGGCAAACATTAATTTTATCCCAATACATTTTCATTTAATACTATACCTGGCTCCAGATGGCCAAATCACGATCATCCAGGATGGCTGCCTCCTCTTGCTCCAGAGAAGGCTCAGGTTGGCTGCAGGGAAGTCTGGGGGGAAGAGTGGAGAGTGATGGCCTTGCCTCAATGTGGTCATCCAGGAAGGACATCCTGCTGTAGTACCACAAAATCGGGACATACACATCACCTGCTGCTGCTCCTGACCTCTGAGAAGCCAGGACCTTAGAGCGTTCAATCCTGTAGGTGCCTCTCAAGCTCCCAATTTTAGTGTCCACTTGTTTTGCTGTGGCTGTGGGCACCTTGGTCTGCACAAATGGGAGCAGCTTCTCCAGCGCTGCTTTTCTCACCCCTCTTTTTTTGTGGATGGGGTTTTTCGTCTCCCACAGAGCCGGCAGCTCCCTTACCCGGTCAATAAATTCCGCCAGGAACTCTTTGTCGCTAATAAAGACATTCATATTGTATCTGCAAGTTAAATAAATAATATATAACTAATGTGAGGCAAACAGTCTAACCTCCTTAACATCGTAGTCACCATATATATCCTACAACATTCTCCAAACAGTATAGGCCAACAATTTGGCACAGTCTCAAAATCACATACCTTCGTTCGCACGTCCGTCACTTGAACTCCTCTCTCCGCACACCGAACGTACTATAGTCACATGTGTGTTTGCTATATACACACCACGCATGCTTCAAAATACGAACACGTCGCTCCGCACACGTCGCCCGCCCATGACGTTCTAACTAACATCTTTTCCCCACCCCTTCTCTTTCAGCGCGCAGACAGATATGGCGGAGTTACAGCAGGTGTCTGATAATTCCGCAACTAACGAGGAGGAGACAAGCCCGGAGACCGAGGAAATGTCACGATCAAGGAGGAGATTCAAGGCATCGAATATGTCTTTTGCGGAGATGGCGGACATCTTGCTCAAGTCTGATTATGACGCAAAGCATGGGCCGTATAGCAAACCAAATAGAAGGAAGGCCAAAATCCTCACTAAAGTCGTGAAGAGTCTGAAGACGAATTTCGGGGTGAAACGCTCAAATGAGCAGCTCAGAAAGAGGTGGTCAGACCTCAAACTGAGGGAGCCAGAGCAGTTAAGGAGCATTAAGAGAATGCTCGCAAAAAGTAAGTAAAATGTACACTTTTCTGCTATTAATCCTTTTCTAAACTGACATGTTGCTGGTTTAGTTTATTTTTCTTATTGGACTCCCTTCCAAAATGTAATATTTTGAACTTGGTTGGGCACAGTAATCGTTCGTTACGTTACAGACACTTCGTTCGGCCACTATCCGCTGTTTTGGCTTATTTTACAGCCACAAAAGTAATTAGACATCTGCCATTTTTTGGGAAATTTGGGGCACAAAGTTTTAGGCTAGATGATGTGTTTGTAAAGAGAATGAAATGCAAACTTTAGTCAGTGTAAAGGAGAGGACACTCAGCAGCTGCTTCTACATCTGTACTTTGGAGCACTATAGTGTGGGCCACCAGACCCGCCTTTTTTGGGTGTCCCACACAGGTGCATCAGAGAATTTTTGTGTTGCCTACATGTCTAAAAAATGACAGACAAAGGTGAATACTAAGCATATTCTTGGTCAGAAATAATGCATTCATCTTTAACTTCCGCCCAAACACACACTTGTACCCCACTTCCAAGCAATTTAGCCTGTTTTTTTTTTTTGGAGAGAAGACTGGGAGGAGGACACTCCAGGGAGCACAGGAACCCCACAGCTTCACAACAACCCCAAACTCCAAAAGACCAACAACCTAAAGATGTGGAGGAAGTTGAGGTGGAGGAAGGAGAAGTGCAGGAAGGAGAGGTGGATGACGCTGTGGAACTGGTCACCACAACAGGTCAGTATCTGACACCACAGCTTCAGGTAAGAGATGTAGGCCTGCAGAGTTATAATACCTTTTGTATTTTGTTTTTAGGGGATGTGAATGTTGGGGTGAAGGATAGTACAGGTTTCTCTGCTGACAGTGCCCTCCGCCTCATCCAGCAAATGATGGAATGTAGCACGGAACTGGACAAAATTAAAGAAAGAATTCATGTGATGGATCAAACATTTAAAGACATTCTCAATGTTTTGGGGAGAATTCAATAAGGCATCCCAACCCCCTTTTTTTTCATGTTTGTTCTTCAACTTTTAAAAGACTTTTTGACAATCAAACCAGTCAAAAATTGAATCTGAACACAGTGTGTCAACATGTGCTATCTGCCATCAGGGGATATCCATGTATGTCTTTTGGGGGTGCAACCCCTTCCTCGTATCTAAAGTAGGTGAACTGAGGAAGGGGTTGCACCCCCAAAACACGTCCATTGATCACCCCTGATGGCAGATAGCACATGTTGACAATAGGGATCAGGAGTCTAAAATCCCTATAGGAAAATAATCCCAATTGTGTGCATATTCAATTTTTGGCTGGGCAAGGGGTGGCAGGACCCCATATTAGGACGGGCACATAGAGACATATAGTTTGTGTAAGTGAATGTCTCAGATTGCTCCGAGGTATCCAATTTTGTAATTTTTGGAATGCAACTGTTGTTTTTGTATTTTCCTAAGAAAACAATTGCCGGTTTATGGCCAGGCAAACAAAAAATGTAAAAGAAAAAAAAAAAGGTGTGTGAATTTGCACATAGTAAAATATTTGAACACAAACAACGTGTAGCTTCTTTTTCTAATACGCTCTAACCTTATTTGGTACATTTTTAAAGGTTACATAGTGAAATGGTTGGTATTTACTAAAGGAAAATACACTTGGCACTACAAATGCACTAAGACAAACTAGGAGACAGGAAACCAACAAAAGTTAGAAGTTTAAACAAGATTTTTATTTGGATCGTTAGACAGGAATCTTTAGACATAGCCTGGCATAGGAATTGCCCCCCTACCCGTGAAATAGTCCATGTATTTGTCCCGAACCTCACGGGCATTTTGGGGGGGCAAGGCAGCACGGGCAGATTCGAGGCCCGGCAGGGGATTATCAGGGGAAAGTCCAGCCTCAGGCAAAACTGAGGCCATATAGGAATTTGATTTGCGGCAAAGAAAATTGTGTAGCACACAACAGCATAATACTACATAGTTTATTTTGTAGTCCGCCAAGTGTATTGAAGTCATAAAAAGGCGGAACCGGCTGGCCATTATGCCAAAGGCATTTTCAACGACTCTTCGGCCCCTGGCCAGCCGGTAATTGAACACCCTCTTCTCTGGGGTCAGGGTCCTCTGAGGAAATGGCCTCATAAGATGTGGTCTGAGCCCGAAGGCTTCATCAGCCAAAAAAACAAAGGGGAGTCCTTCAATATTCCCTGCATCCGGTGGCAATGCAAGGTCGTCACTCTGGAGACGGAGGGCAAACTCTGTCTGGATGAAGGATCCCCCATCGGACATCCGGCCATTCTTCCCTACATCAACATAGAGGAATTCATACCGTGCTGACACCACCGCCATCAGCACAATGCTATGAAACCCCTTGTAATTGAAGTAGTAGGACCCAGAACGGGGTGGCGGCACGATGCGGACGTGCTTCCCGTCTATAGCACCACCGCAGTTGGGGAAGTCCCACCGCGTGGCAAACTCCGATGCCACAGTCTGCCATTCCTGTGGCGTGGAAGGAAGCTGTGGAGTCAAACAAGATGAAAAAATATTAGAATACACAAATCAAACATTACAAGTATATTCTAAGAAAATACATTAGAGGCCAACATCAAGCAAAGTCTACGTTTATTAAGGTGTTTTAAATAAGTATAATGGAAGGCTCATGTATCATATTCATCACCCCCTATGATGGTCCATTAATAAATTATAATGGGGAGGGGGGGGTAGATGTGTTTGGACACAGGATAGCATTGCAGTGGCGGTGCGTCCAGAGTGGGCGCTGGAGCACTGCCCCCTCTCTCCTGTGCCCGTCACTCAGAACAATACATAGGTTCATGCCTTGCATTAACCTATGTATTGTCTATGCCGCCCACTATTCAGGTGGATGGCCCCCTGTTAAGCGACCGACATATGAAGAACTGCGGCATTTATGGGCTTAAAATTGCATATCAGAAACAGGAAGGAAAATTGTCTTGCACATTACAGCCTGAGGGATGTAATTGGCTTCAGAAAAGTTAAATAGGGGACGCAGGGGGGGGGGGCATTCCTTGTGTAAACACTGACAGGCTGCTCTGCCAATCATGTTCACCAAGTCTGTTTAATGGTAACATGATTGGCTGATGCAACATCAAGGGAAGGAGAAGACATCAAGGACAGAAGAAGGATGGCGCTGACCACAAGAAGGTAAGTGCAGGGCTGGGGGGGAACTGGCTGCATTGGAGGGGACAAAATGGCTGCATTAGAGGGAACAAAATGGCTGCATTGGAGGGGACAAAATGGCTGCATTAGAGGGAACAAAATGGCTGCATTGGAGGGAACAAATGGGGGCGTTTAATAGGCACCAGAGCAAAAAAGGAGGAAGTTTATTTCCTAAATTGGGGTTTGAACCCCCAAACATTTGGAGCAATAGGCGCCCCTGCTGGAAAGGTTAGTGAAGGAAAATATGCATGGAGGAGAAAAAAGGGTCAATCTAAAGCTTCCAGCATGCATGAGGACAAAGGGGGCATTCTCAGCATATTACAATCATGGTAATTATGGAAGGATGAAAGAAATACAATACATTAGCATACATGTAATACATAAAATGTGATGTTAATGGAGAAAACTTACCCTAATATAGTCCTCCTGCAGGACTTGTATAATAGCAGAACAGGTGTCTGGGATTATGAGGCTCAGAGCCTGGGGGGAGATGCCTGTCGTGAACTTCAAGTCCTGAAGACTTCTCCCTGTCGCCAGATAACGTAACGTGACGATGAGCCTCTGCTCAGAGCTGATGGCTTCCCGCATAACGGTGTCCTTCCTGGTAATATAGGGGGACACCAAAGCCAACAGTTCCTGAAAAACGGGGTCAGACATCTGCAAAAAATTCCTGTAGTCCTCAGGATTATTCTCGACGATCTCCCGCAGCAGAGGCATATGGCAGAATTGGTCCCGCTGGAGCAGCCAATTCTTGGTCCATGAACTCCTCCTCACACCATTCATGGACTGGTCTTGGTCCAAAACAAGCAGACCAACACCAAGCGCACGCACAGCACGAACTCGACGACGAGAACGTCCAGGCGACATGGCTAGGAAACGGTCGTCTTATCAGAACGTACAGAACAGAACGCACTTTAGAACAGCAAGGCCTATGAATAACGAACTGAAAAACAGAAACGAACAGGCAAGAACGCACTGTAAAACAGATACGACCTGCCTAGACGCCCTGAAAGTCAAGATACGAACCCAGAAGCACAAACTGAACCGCAGAAAACGAACTGAAAAGTACAAAGACTGAAAAGCGCGAATCGTCTCTTCCCAAACTTTTACTTCACACGCGGTAACACGAGATCAGCAAAAGCAGCCCAAGGGGTGGCGCAAAGAAAAAAGATCTTCCCCTTTATAGTGCCGTCGTACGTGCTGGACGTGACCGCGGAGAACAACGAGGAAATTGGGAAATGTCAGTGTGTACGCATGGAAAGCTTGACGAGAAAATCGACAAGGTTAACAAGAATCTCGTCAAAAAAAACGACGTGTTTTTTACGACGAGAAACTCGGTCGTGTGTACGAGGCTTCAGTCTTTACGAAGACCAAAAATTGCCGCTCCAGGCAGATTAAGTTTTGGAAATAAGTTTCTCTCTCAGAGACCAAGGGTGCCGGCAATGCACATAGCAATGAAAACAAAAATGGTGAAGACAGCCGCACTCCAATCCAACGTATGTTTATTGAAGAAAGACAGGCACTACAAAAACCAGCATAAACGGTTTTTGTAGTGCCTGTCTTTCTTCAATAAACATACGTTGGATTGGAGTGCGGCTGTCCTCACCATTTTTGTTTTCATTGTTAGTCTTTACTCAAGGAACTTTATGCTAGCACCTGGCTTAATAAAGAATATACAGTATATATGTAGCGCACAGACCCCTTTCTTTACCTGCATTAACTTCGGCCCCTTGCAGGAAGAGAGAGGCACAACGCACTAACAGCCCATACCCTCCTGTGCAAGGAGGTTGAGCGGTGTTGTTGTTGGGTCTTCCATGATCAGAACATGGAAACCTCCAGAGCCTGATTCTCACCTCTATGTTAAAGTAGAGACAAGTCCTTGACTTTCCAGTAAAGTGAATGTCCACACCAGATGAAACTCCAACTCATGCCGCGTACACACGACCGCTTTTCTCGACGAGAAAAACTGCATTTTTTCATTTCGCCGAGAAAAACGATTGTCTGTGGGCTTTATGTCGTTTTTCTCATCGAGAAAAACGGCACAAAAAACTATGAGAAAAATTAGAACATGTTCTAAATTTTCTCATCGTTTTTTCCAGCATTTTTTTCCGCGGCAGTTTTCCCATAGGGAAACACTGCCGCGGAGCCCACAGACGGTCGTTTTTCTCGTCAAGAGAAAAAATGACGGGAAAAACGACCGTGTGTAGGGAACCAAGCGGTTCCCTCGTTTTTCCTGTCATTATTCACGGCGTTTTTTTAACCGCCGTGAATAATGATCGTGTGTACGCGGCATGAGAGTTTATTTTCTCTTAGCCAATAACACAGTCTCTGATAGGAAAAGGTTGGAGCAAAACAGAACAGTACAAGGTGTGGAGGAGGTCCAGGCACAAACGTTACAGATATTTGCTCAGATTCTCAAGCAAGTTTAACTAGGCGCACATTCTCTGCCACAGACTGTGAAGTTGGTCTCTGCCACAGACCCGGTGAAACTGATCCCCTTCTTTAGCTATGGCCCTTTTTTAGGAGAAGACATCCCTCCGGAGAGTTACCAGGACC